>CM067358.1:31707237-31902237 GCA_034190875.2 Urechis unicinctus
ATTGCCTGTAGTCAGCCAAGCAGCTTTGTGGCAAATATTGACATATCACACGTGAGATAGGATAATATAGACAGTTGTTGATCGTATTGAAGCTTTCAGTTAGTGTTGTTGTGACAGTTGAAGAATTTCAAACAAACCTAATTACAAAATCCGTTAACAAAAAAGAGAACACAAAATCTTCCTTGGATAGATAACATTGGATTATATATATAATGGTTTACTATCGCAGAAGAACCAAAACAAATGTTTGCATGAATATCAAACATTTTAACAGTCATCAAATTTTTGGTGCACCGATGAGCTTATAGATTTATTTCATATAAAGTAAGCGATTCGCGGGTGCCGGCAGTCGTTTAAGATGTTGATCATTTCCACGCTTTGTACTGTTGGCGATTGTGAGTGATAGCAGTAAGGGCATTTCCGCGAGAAAATAGTTTTGAGCTGGGGATGAACAAAAGTATATGCATTTCTCATAATAACAGGGCAAGACACCCAGTGCCATTATAGATGGCGCTGGTTTGCACAATCAAGCCACTCCCGATGCTTCCAAATGATTAATGTTTTTCTTCAACGTTTTCAGCATGGTTAAGAAGTTGCTTTTCTAGCCTGGCCACCAATGACTCTTTGTTTAATCATTTTACATATTCAATTGTGGCTATATACTTATCCGTCCGCATGATCAGAGATTTAATTTTTCAAGTGTTATGTGTTAAACCAACACACCTGCCCAAGAGTCGGCATGGCATACACAATATAATTTACTGAGTACCGACGACAATACTATATTTGTCATAATTCGTGGCTAAGCTTTACTGCAAGCAAATTATTCAACTCATATTTCAGTTATGTATTAGAGCCCTATAACTTTTGTTTCCAAGTGGGATTCCATGTTTTGACATGAGTCGTAAACAGTGATAAAATGAAATATTATCAGGGTTTTGAGGCACAAAACAACACAGACTATAAACGGTTAACATATATAATGTAGCTGACAATAGATACCACGCTGAATCCATATATAAGATGTTTCTGTTAATGGGACAGTCAAGTAATTAATTCACCAAACGATTCACTGGTTGGTAAATATCTATCACAGACATTGAATCCTATTAATCAATCATTAAATATGGTTTTATATTCAAAGCAGCAGGATACTCTCTACACAAAAGTTTTTATTGGCGTATGCTCCAAAACGTTTCGTACAATGAGTATAACATATGAAATGTTGTTAAACCTACTTGCTTGAGAATACGTTAAGTAAAAAATCGTTCGCTCATGTGTAGTTCATGATAAGATATTGGCAAATACCGAGAGCTTATCGCAGAAGAACCAAAACAAATGTTTGCATGAATATCAAACATTTTAACAGTTATCCAATTTTTGGTGCACCGATGAGCTTACAGATTTATTTCATATGAAGTTATTAACTTGTCTTTATGGTGCATGTCTAATGGGGTATCAGATTCACGTTGTGTCCGGAAAACACGTTCGTAAATGGCCATGTTTAATTTGAAGCTCAATAAAAATTACTTGTGTCAATGTGCTTCGCATCGTAATTGTCGAGACAAGTATTCGTTAGTAGCTAGGTGGGCTTCAGTCTTAAATTTGACAATATCTGTTAAGTAATCAGCAGTTGGTACTGTACATAGTATCACCTAGATTTACAAGTTATACCCAATCATCCTCCGCCAAGTAAATGGTTTCCCATATCGGGCTGAGAGATATAATCTCTCAAATAGGTAGCATAAACACATCTTATGATTGCTTGTATACGCACACGAGCAGTATGTAATAGAAGTATATAATATGATCATATATTAGATATTGCTAAAATCACATGATATATTCGACTCGAAATTTGTGGCATGACAGTTTTTTTATATTTGTTCAAGTCGTGAAAAGTCATATGAGGAAGAAGATCAAACGTCGACAATCAGATAAAGGCCTTTTACAAGCGTCGTATCGATTATGTGTTAGTGAACTTTTTAACTAAAACCTAAGGGGTGGATCACTCCTTAGGGAGCCCCAGATGCTTTTTAACAATAATGTTCCGGTCACCGACAGCTGGCGTACGATGGTGCAAGAGCAGCATTATCGCCGTAACTGATGTAGTCGTGCCTTTACTCAAGTGCTAGCATAGCTGAGCTGATGTATATCAGAGCAGTTCAATGTGATATAGTGATCTGCTCCATCACAAACATTTCGCTTGCTTTTAATGATCTTGTTTTCGCTATTTGATGCAGCAGAGATGGCAGTTATCGTATATGTGTATAATCAGTCATCAAAACCTGCCTGTCATTTGTACGATAAAGAGTCAATATGCATGCTATACTAGCGGAAACTGCAGCCGATAATTTGAATGGGCAAATGCCATTATTTTGCAAGGTGTATATATATGTTGCATATGTTTTAACCCCATTACGTTCAGTAACATGCGATAACACAGAGAACACTTTTTAGGCAAAACCGGAGGGCTTGAAGACTGATAATGAGACAGGTTACAAAACTGAGGTAGATATAGAACCTATAGCAATGGATGGTACAAATTCAAAAGGTCTGGCATGTACTGTATCATGTAATAACAGGACGTGACAACGGGTGCTTTGCATCAATGTACAATTTTGCAAAGGCAGTCCAGTACTAACGCTATTATTTCGATTTATCTTGATTGTTATGGGTGCTAATGTAATACTAGGAAAGTATTTTTCTATGATACAATAAGATATCAAAAGGATGAATGATGCAGCAGTGAATATAAATAATTGAAAATGGTTTACGTTTTGAGGAAATGTTGTAATACTATTGATAGGCAGGTGTACAATACAAACAGTCTAACATTCGAGAGAATTTATAAACTATTAACATGAGCAGCTGAAGGCGGTTGTTGGAACTACAGTAATTATATTTCGTGTTGGTGTATAACATTTATATATTCATTTAGATCATTTTGGGTTCCGTTAATCAAAATAGCTGTAAATGAAGCGACATTGTCACAGCTTTGACGGAATGTTCTTCATGTATTCACACTACATTCCGATCTATGTAGCTGTGCGTCGCATTTAAAATTCACGCGTATTTTGTTTCAACGGTGACGTGGAAGATAAAACATCAACTGTGGAAAGTCTTGGAATCCCAATAACGAAGGTACGCTAAGATGGAAATATACAATGTATTGTGGTTGCATGTACAGCATCAAAACCAATAAGCGTCTTTGCAATTACAGTTACACAGTATTGGTGGCATCATCTATAGTTTTTTACAGCAATACAATGTCAGAACAAATAAACAAATGACGAAATGAAAAATATTTTCGATGGTGATATTTGCCCGTTTTAAATTTGTCGTATATCTTTCTACATCAAACAGGCGTAAATGGGTAATAGCTTATATTGTGAGGGGTGCACCTAGAAGTGCTATTAACCTAGCTTGCACACATCACTAATCACTGCTCAATATATTCATATTTTATTAGACAATTACCTACAGTCTGTGCTAATATGTGTTACCGTCAGTCAGTATGCTTCAGTGATCGCATAATTATATGGCATAACATACGACCATTGTATCTACACGGTGTTTTGGTTAATTGTCTTTGTAAAATTATCTGAATGAATGAATATGAAATTGCTTTGGCAATCAACTATTCAAACACGTTTGGTCGTATCCATAAAAAATATAGTCACGAGTGTTATAGCCGCTTTACAATGCCAGTCTTGGGGAAAATATCAATAAAAGCAATCAGTTTGTTCAAGTCTTAAGAGCGGTCTTAAATACTGCCTTACGTTTTGAAAGGTGACATTAGTAGCTGACATCTTGTTGTCAATTGATCAAATGTTAACTGTCGTTTAAGTTATGTTGGAAAGGCATTGACTTTTAAAATCACAATGGTCAAGCTATGCTCAAGATAATCTAGAAAGATATTTGATATGCTCACAGCAACTACCAGATATCTGTACATTTACATTAGATGTATGCTGCCATGGGTAGGCGTAATAGTTAATGTAATGAAGACAATGGATTGTGGGTAGCACAGAAACGCCCTACACTCATTTTCGTCGCGTCGCGTCACCAACAACAGCAGCAAGCAAAGCACATAGGCGGCAATACAATTTAAAACTCAGTTCTTACACGGCTTTCTGGGCTGGAAAGATTAGTCGCTCTCTTCTGCACGAGACATTTTGAAAGAGAATTCGGCGCAAAATTGAGCGCATAGCCAAGACCCCGAATAATTATGCATTTTATAAGCACGTACGGTTGAAACTAGGAAGCTCGACAATAATGTAGAGATACACCTCTGTTATTTTGCTATCAGACAATGCCGTCATCATCATTTGGGACGATTTGGTTAATCAATTAATCCTTTAGTTGCGATTGCTGAATCTTACCAACTTATGTAATATATCGCGTTTTTATGTATCGGTTATGCCTGTCAATTACCGTTGGTTATTGTCCAATATCATATATAGATCCATATTCTATGTTCGTAATACCCAATTGCAGATTAGTTAATATAGGTAAAGGAAAGTATATGAACCTATCCTCCAGCGTTATGTCCATAATAAATACTGTGAATGTAAATTTCCTGCTCTCCATTCCAACATCTTGCTATGAGATATCCAGTCCGTAATGGACGACATTATTATGGTTTATGAAACCCATGGTATTGTTCATTGAAAATACATTCCAATAACGTGCTTGATTCCTGTTTTATGGCAGTAAACGCTGAGCTAGGAGACACAAACACAATAACAGCCAGATATAGTTGGTTATGGCCGTTAAGCTGGACTCTAAACATCTCCTCAACAAACTTTGCACCACTATATTCATGAAAATCCATTGCTGCTTGTCCATTAGTGAATATCATCGTGGATAAAAGGTACAAATGGTGCTTAGGTAATATGTAGGGTAAGGAGCAATGAAGTGATGTGAACTAGACACGCGTCGTTATTTACTTGTTATGCAACTAGCAAGGTACTACATATGTACCAGGACTTGTCCAGACGTAGTTCCTCCTAATCAATAATATATTGACGTCATTAGTTGTCATCGGCTATTCCCTTTTTTTATTCGCAAATATGCGGTTTCCACGTGAAGCTGAACACTAAAGGTTTCAAATATATGACGCCACCTGTTTTAAGCATACATATCGCTGGTAAATTACCGAAGATCAACCCTGCTACTAATTGCAGAGAGCGCAATGTATGTTTTATAACATTCTTACCAGCGGAGGCTGGTGGCAATTCATTACATTTCCCATCGTCACCTATATCTAGATCGGGCTGCTGGAACGGAAGACCATCTAGATCCTGTGCATATCCGGCGCCATACTCCTTTGAATCGACCCGATTAACCAATATAAACAAACATATTGATATTTCACGGATACTATTTTTACGGCTCTGATAAACCTTGTCTGATCAATGTTTCTGTTCGAATGATACAGAGGAACATTCGACAGACCAGTCATGAAGAGATATCAGTCCATAAAATCACAGTTGGCCTTTAAATCAAATAAGGCTGTTTCTTCATACTCATTCAATAAGCAATATATGCACTCGTGAAACAAAACAAAAACAGTAGCCGAAGAGAAAACAATACAAAAATTGTAGTAACTAATATAACATTGTTTCCGTGGAAAAGTGAAGAGCATTAATGTGCCAAAGGTTACCTAGCCAATGATGTCAAGAATAGAATCATGCCAAAAAATTATTCTAAAGTCTGAGATGGCTCTAAACCTCGTGAACAATATAGAACGATTTACCGGGTGAGTTACCGTGTTCATGCTATTTTTATGCATGCTGTATTATTAATGAAAGTCCAGTTTCTCTGGTTAGCTTTTTCCCATGTAAGTTAGCAATATCAACTGAGAGAAACATCAAATGGTTGAAGATAATTATAATCGATGTAATTGTTACCTCAGCAATTGGGCATTGAGTGCCGTGGAGAATGAAATGGGACACTTGTGTTACAAACATTTCTACAACAGCGGGAAAGTTAATAAGGAGGCGGAGTGTTAGTCCCTGTTTTTTTTTGGCAAAGCTGCTGTTAGGTTTACCAGAATATATGCTAAGTAGGCTGCCTTCGGAGTATAGAGCACACTACTAGTATATTCACTCAATGCGCCACCATGGTATCAAATGCTTCCCATAAGCTGTCTACATTCACCGCGGATTTCAGATTTTTCATTAGTTGAGTTGATGCTGTTAAATATGCATCAGAAAAGAAGAGTTATAGCAATAATCGCTATCACTACCTGCATCTGTCATATGCAGTACGCCCTTGATAACCTGAAATGAGCTTCCGATATCTCAACGAGAGAAGCGTATCAGTTGACATAAATATAACGGCCCTAGCCGAATGCTTCTAAATATATAAACATGCTTAATGACCTTTTATTCTCCATATGGAGCCCCTGGATCTGCCGGTCATAGACAGTAATGGCAGGCATTATATATGTTTATGAAACCGTAACGAGGTTCACTTGTCATTTATACGGTAATATATTATAGTGTTGAGTGCTTTTCCACAGATATATTCCAATTATATTGAACTGGTGGTCAGCGCCTAATAGCTTTGGCTTAGTTATCTATCTGAGCTCGCAAGGAATCAAAGGCTATTGTGACCTAGGCAAAGACGCTTGGGTAATTTGTGATATACAACAAGACAAGAGACGAAGAGACTTTATTTGATTCTTGGATGCAGCTTTTGCCGACCAGCACTTGGTTGTACACAATTAAGAAAACGAAAAGCATGGAAAGGTAAAAAACACCACCGTCACGTTACATAAGACAATACATAGGATACAAAACTGATAAAAGTTGGCGCCGCGCTAAGTTACTATAGATGGCGGACGCAAACACACAAGGAATGAAATACCTTCCGCTATGTCACCTTACATTACAAAATAATACATTACATGGCGCGATCTCTTGTTTCATTACATTTTCCAAGTAATACATTGAAGGAAACGTTAACTGAGATTCCTAGAAATTGGTAACACGTGCCCTATACAGTCATTGCAACCCAGCAATGATCGTCCTGGGAATGGAATAATAATTTCAAAAGCAGCTATCAATTCCGCTAAATCAAGTTTTATAACTATCAAATAGTTCACATTGATTAGTAAAACGACTACAAAGGACATTATTAATACAATCACAAAGCAAATAAATTTCTCATAGTGGTATTGTAAGCATATTAGTTTTTGATGCGCAATGATGACAAAACTAGCAGCATAGACAACGTTTCAGCGCAGAAATCAAACCAATCACCATTGTTTCCCAATGGCCTGGGCATTAATTTATTAAAAAGGTTGATTTTCATGTGAGACATTTTACTGTTAATCCTCTAATTTTGTAGTTATTGCGTTCATGAATGAAGAGAGACTATGCAAACTTTTCAACGACAATAAAGATGCTTTATAGGAACCGACCGACCTCCCTGGCGTTTGTACGAGGCAAGGTTTAGCATTATTCAGTCGTCATTATATCAAAAGGAAGTACTCATGAACTCATACTTCTATCGAATGTTCAGCTCTCCCATGTTGTTATTGGACTCTTCTTACAAGCGAAAGTAACATTTATAGTCATCAAATCGCATATCTATCTTTTATTGATTCCACGCTACTTTAGTAATCTTTCGATGTATATATTGGCATTTAAATAACAGCCGCGTTATAGACAATACAAAATAACAATACAAAAATTATTCACCATTTTCAGTAAAACCTGTTACGACGTCGCCATCACGTTCAAGCTTGGCAGATAGACGCCATCGTTGGTACACATTTGTACGAGGACACATTTACAGTTATCTTAAAGTGATATTGATACAGATTGTATAAGTTCGTATAATCGACCAAGTAATTTTGTTTATAAGCACTTATTCATATAGCAATGGCTTATAGTATTTGCATGGTATGGGCTAAAAGTACCAATACTGAAAAATCGAGCTTACTATTTAATTTAACATTGCATACAATGACATGACGCAATATTGTTTCCAAGTAACAGCAAGTGGTGTTTCTGAGACAGATTTACTAGTACACATTAACATATCATTACGAATCAATCATAACAGCCTGGTGTAGATTTGAAAACTTCAGTTATTCAGTCCCAACATGCTCATCATTAATTAATGAAACCGACAAATATGCAAAGTGTCTTCGTTAATGAATTTGCATAAACTATCTTGCGGATCATTAATTTTTCGCAGGAAGCCCTCCAAGCTTATTAATTTTTCGCAGGAAGCCCTCCAAGCTTAATAGTGACAATAAACGGCGCTATTTTGTCCAGTTTTGTGTATGTTATGTTATTTGGTATATCATAATCGCCCATTTCAGACATCTTGCCCATTTGGTCGGCATTTAATGGAATATGACACATGAGTAAGCTGCAAAATATCATCATGACAGCAATGTAAATGTTACTCTGAGATAATAATTCCAGGATGATACTCGTTAGACCTATATTACTACTGCCTCTCGTGTGTTAAACAAGATATAACTCACATTTACGGCTCAACAGATCATAAATGCAATGTTTTAATGCTCCACCGAAGCGAAATAGACTCTTCATTGCTCAGCCGCGCAAGCTAGGTAATTGAAAATTCAATTGTTTCTCTGTCAGCTTTATATGTGATTAAAACCTCACAGGGACTAACATTATTACTTTGGCAGTGATGTAAATTCGTTGAGATAAATGGTAGGAGTTTAAAACCGCACTATGCAATATGCAAAGATATGTCATATCGTTAATGATATATATTGCATATAACTAGATATATATATATGCGGATATATAGATAGATATATTCGCAGGAAGCCCTCCAAGCTTAATAGTGACAATATATATAAACGGCACTATATTTGTCTCAGTTAACAGATCATATATATATATATTATATATATATATTATATATATATATATATATATATATATATATATATATATATATATATATATATTTATATATCTTCCGATGTGGATTCGCGGTGGATTCGCTCATGGAGCTTTTGTGAACATGTGCATTCATAATCTGACTCAGAGGCAAGGTCTGAGTGTCCCGATCCTAAGTTAAAATATCTTTTTGGGTCAATTTATGCGAGCATTTGGGGTTCATAAAAACGGTGTTGATGATATAGAGAGTTCAAAAGGTACCCCCGCGTTCCATTGTTCAGCGTAACAACTTGTGAGGCAGAACATTGTTTGTCTTAAGCAATATCCATACTCGGGGTTAAACTTTCGCTTGGGTTTGTACTAAGCATTGCAAGGCAACAATGCTGAGACATGTAGCCAGGTAATAACTTTCAACAAACTTAATCGTCGAATGGATTAAACTCTTTCAAATCGGCGATTAGCCTAACGACAAAGAACCTCTTAACTTCCACAATGAATCAAAGGTAAACCTGGATGCAATATTTCTGTGTCTATAAACCATAGCCCAGATTTTGAGAGAGTTTATCCATAAAAGCTTACTTGCAATTTTATTTCAATCCATCAGTGTTACGACGAGTCCTTTCCGACGGATTAAACGGTGCTCAGGTTTCATAATATTTGCGTAAGAGCATAATAAAGGTCTAAAGCTTGGACCATAAACATGTATTGATTCTTTTGTGGTCGCCATATGAAAGGTACCAGCAATGTTCTGTGTCCGTATAAACTTGCCCTAAGTATCTATACCGCCAGCAGTTCGGTTTATGATTTGAATATAATTCTTTAATAACTCCTCGTGTAGTGGGCATCGGTCGAATAAGCCATATGAGGTCGTTTAGTATTGCAAGACAAAGACTAAGAGCACTTTTATCACGCGTTAATGGATTTAATGTCCATTAAAACATCACCAGGTACTCACCTGAAGCAAGCCTGAACGGAACAAGATATCATTTCACCATACATCTATAGAGATATATATAGATATATAGATATATATATATAGATATAGAGAGAGAGAGATATATAGAGAGATATATATATATAGATAGAGAGAGAGAGAGAGAGAGAGAGAGATATAGATAGAGATATATATATATATATATATAGATAGAGAGATATATATAGATATAGATATAGAGATAGAGAGATATAGAGAGAATAAAGAGAGAGATAGGGAGAGAGAGAGAGAGAGAGAGAGAGAGGATGTCTCTCTCTCTCTCTCTCTCTATCTCTTCTCCCTCTCTCTTCTCTCTCTTCTGTCTCTCTCTCTAGAGGAGGAGATATCTCTCTCTCTCTTCTATAGATATATATATATATATCTCTCTCTCTATCTCTCTCTCTCTCTCTCTTATCTCTCTCCCTCTCTCTATCTATCTCTCTCTCTATATCTCTCTCTCTCTCTCTCAATCTCTCTCTCTCTATCTCTCTCTCTCTATCTCTCTATATATCTCTCTCTCTCTATCTCTCTCTCCTATAGACGCTATATGTGTGTACAAAGTATGCGGTATAGGCCATAATGTATATAAATGCTCATAGTCACTGAGTACATTTGTAAATTTTGCGTACGGGGGTGGCTCATATATTTATGCGGTCTACCGGAATGGCAGTTGATTAACTTTTGTATTTCTAGCAAATGATAGCGATTTATAATGCCATTATAGTACAACCAGAAAAATGGAAATCATATTCAAAGTATAAACGATTATGACATGCCTACAGCTGTTATGCCGCTCGTTAAAATGGTGTCGCTGTAAACGTTCAACAACGTCGAACTCTGTTTGCCTTCAAGAAAATAAGATCCGCCGCGGTATCTAGGTTAAGGGATGGTGTTCATCAATCTCTTTCAGGTTTAATGACGTAAGCCGCTTATGATTCTTTGCTACTTAGACTCGGTCTAGTCAATGAGAATGGTTTCCAAATGACGTGAACAATATATCCGCCCAACGACGTAGTTTCTCGAGTGATTGGCACTTCACGCCGCAAGGTTATTCTACAACTCAACGCCAATAGGTCACAAGTTTACAGAGCTTTGTTATGTGTTGGCATTATCCTTATTTCTACAGAGCAGAATAACCCTTTGCGGCTTGTTAAAAACACAGCTATGAATGTAGCACAACCATTGGAATCGACATTAGATTCATTTGTCGAAGCTTTAGATTATTATATCTGTCAAAACGAGATTCATTAACACATGGTCCCCGAACGAACTGTCATATACCTCTTTAATCTGATGACGTCAGGTAAATACGATGTAGACGAAGAACCCAGCATGTTTAACTGCACCTGGAACATAAAAAATACACTATTAACAAAGGGATTACGGACGAATGGATAACAAATAAGCTCACAGATTGCATGGTTAGTCATGTGTCGGGGAGAGATCGTAATATATTAAGGCTGCTGCTCCAGTTGCGGTTTTTAAAATAGAGAGTACACGCTTCATAGCACAAGCCAGTCATATTTGAACTGTGTGTTTCTACTGGGGATGTGCATGGAATTGCTTACATTTTCACAGCCTATAGCTAGATTAAAGCCTCTCATTTTATTCGTATCAATAAACGCGTGTATTAAAGCCCAACGATAGTCGCCATGACAACAAAGCAACATAAAAAATATACGCTGCTTAGCCAAATATGCAACGGCGTGTACTGTGTGCCTATGAACGACGCCATGGTTGATTTATTATCGTTCCTAATGGAAATTCAGTTGTGGATACTGGATATAAGCCGAATTACAATATAATATTATGGTGGCCGGGTATCAAGTACACTTGTTACGACGAACAGTGTCCTAGGTATGGACAAATACAATACTATATCATCCTAGTACCTAAACATTCCTATAGTTGCTACATTTAACCTTCACTCTCCTCTAGTTGCCACTGACAAAGAAATATGTTTCAGTGTCGCTTGATCGCACGAATCTCATAATGGCTGGACACATTTGTTGCCTTTAATCAGCACCATCAATATATTGATTAAGCATCAGTGAATGTTTTGGACACAATCTCGCTTCGGTAACAATCTATTCAGACCAATGTTTGACCCACCTCCACACGCCCCAAAATATATCACCATTCAATGCTGAAATTTCCAACGATGAGAATTCCATTTTTTGACTACGAACCATTTGCATCAGTCGACAATAATAAGTATAAATCAGCATTAAGTAACATACCTGTCATGTGTTAAGTGAACATGCGAGATCCCGTTTTTGGGGCAAATCCCTCTTATGTTAAGCTCAAGTCAAAGACAAGAATGGCAAACTCGAGTAGTGTCCATTCTTCATGAATATTATTGAAGTTGACCGACAGCATATGTTGCTAAAAGGATTGTATATAAAGCCATGTAGGTACTTGTGCCTTTGTCGGACAAAAGTACTCTCGTGATTTATGTCAATGTAACTAGATTCCCCAAAAAGCCATCTGGGTCGCATAATTGTTTTGCTGTACGATAATCTATGATATCGTTAGCCTCTGCTGTCAATTCGTCTGGTATTTTGCACTCAAGGGAGGGACAAAGACGAGAGTTATGAAAATAGTTTAACTTTCTCAATCAACAAGCCGTTCCACCATCCAATGCTGTTGGAACGGTATTTTATAATTACTGAAAATGTGATATACAACTTACAGTATTTTTAATCTAGGATTCCTTACAGTAAAAACGAATGCATCAGCACCCATAATCTTAGCTACTTGTTTGCCTATATTCTGCATAGCTGAAAACTAATAGAGACTACTGCTTATTTAGGCACTGAGTAATGGCGCACGTTGATCGTTGCTGATTGGACGAGCTATGTAATTTCTCTTGGTTTTCCCTAGATTATTTATTAGCGTGCGCCTTTGGCATGGCAGAACCTTATTTTACTATCGTTAGTGCTCTGATACTGATTAACTTCGGCTCTTATAACTATGGGTTCCCCTATTTGTGACGTGAAAAAGCCAGATTCATTACCGATAGCTTTGGCACATTGATCCATGTGTGACTAACGTCCTCAGCAGTGCTACAAAGTGGAACGCTATATTGAAGATCACGGGCTTCACTGTATTAAGCTATTAGCAAAAAACATCCACCGAGATTAATTCTGCACTATGATTACCCGATTTCTAAGAAACTTCTCATGATATTTGACGCCTTCCCTTTTATATATAAAATTAAACAACTGACGGCCAATCATTCACTGCCTTATCAGCATTGTCTTATTTACAAGGGATATATTGAGATTAAACGCAGTTCTACATTCCGGGAGTCCTCGGACCGAACAGTGTATCTGGTGATCAGTCTTAGTTATTAGAGGTATTAAGCTGCTTTGATGATTCAAACGAAGCCATAATCTTATGTACACAGTGAATCTATTAATATCTTAGCAAGCATTGCAAGTCATAAAAAATCCAGCATAAATCTTTGGCATCACATCTAATCCGCTGGCAACACGATTAAATTCTTCGACTTGCAGAAAAAATTGCATACCACTGATGTAATCGAGCCACCGCACCTAACAATACTATAGCTACAATAGCCGGTAAATACAGAGGGAAACCTTATCAGACCATACTCGCATTAATATGCAGAAATGCTGAGTTTTTTACATTAGGCTCGATGTGTGGTTGAAATTGGACGTAGTTTATTTGAAGTAAAGCAAGTGGAATACATATAGATGTATATATATAAATATATATATATGTATATATATATATAATATATATATATATATATATATATATATATATATATATAAATATATATATATGAAAATATATATATATACCTGTATATATATTTACATATATATATATATACATATATATATATATATATATATATATATATATATAATATATATATATATATATATATATATATATATATAATATATATATATATACAGATATAACTAACGAGGAGGATTCGTGCTTGGTTTATTTGATAGACCCAATTAATGGGATGTAACTGTGGACGATCCGGATTGTTTGCGGTATTGTATGCGTCTAACCTTTAAAATGATACATATGTATATATATACATACATATATATATATATATATATATATATATATATATATATATATATATATATATATATATATATATATATATATATATATATATATATATATATATATATATATATATATATATATATATATATATATATATATATATATATATATATATATATATATATATATATATATATATATAATATGTAATAGCTGATATAGTTGATACATACGCGAATCTATTCATGGGGGAAGTTACTTTTACTGTTTTTTTTAATCTCAAGCAGGAGATTCACATGCTGTGGATTTGCTCATAGAGGCAGGGTTTTTGTTACCTTAGCCAAAGTTGGGTAAATCTATGAGACCATTTTCGGTTTAAAAACAAGACTGGTGCTGCTCTAAGGAGATCACAAAGTACCCTTTTTTCTTTTGTTTAGGCCAGGTAATATTTTGTGGCAGAACATTGTTGGTCTCAGGCAATATCAAAACTTGGGTTTAAGTAATACCTTCTTTCAACAAACCGAATCGTCGAATTGATTTAACTCTTTCAAATCAGATGAGGTCGATTAGTATTGCGTTTTATGTTGGGGACTTACTAATATGAGGACAATAGCGGCTGGGAGCAAGGCCTTTTCTTCGAACAATCTTATCTGTGGTCATCATTTTAGGTTGAAAACTGACTCGTAGTAAAAGCTTCTGGTTCATGTGTATAATCATGAATGTATATAGCGATACTTACTGCAGCAAACGATATTGCTGTATGGAGATGCTAAATTGTGAAACAAGGGAAGGTGCATTTGGTTGCATCTGAGCAACTCTTTTATTAGAAAAGACAGAGCAACCTTCATATGTGACGCATACCCTCTTCAATACTTCACAAGGACCTCAACAAAAAAAGTGCAGACCAATACATGTTATTTTCAAATACGGCTCAGTGCGCCATTCACTATCGCTCACTTGAATTTTGTGAAATTTAAACTTATCTTTAGTCCGATACAACCAGGTTCTCTATCGAAATGGCCAATTCACTAATTTGACTTTATAACTGGTGCGGTACTATTTTGAGCTAGTGCGATCATTTATGTTGCAGGCGTAAACATTGAGATTAAATCAATCATTCTCGAATTTTACTCATTGGCGATATGCACACAAACAAACTCAGCGAGCTCGCTTGATAGAGCAGATGATAATCTAACAACACTGATAGTAAACGGCTATCTGCTAAACTGTTTGGTGTAGCATCATGTCTGTAGTATGTCTATTGTCTCTAAGGACATTTATTGACATATTTTATTACAAAACAATTGCGCTTGCTCTCTCAAATCAACATTACCCTGTCTTAGTAGCAATTGCTAGAAATCCTGTTGTGATTATCATGTGCATTTTCGTGAAACGCCAAAGATACGCATAGCGACCTCTATATCGATTGATAAAACGCCCCTCCCCTGTGGCGTCTTACATGTAAAACGAAGGTACGCAAGAAGAAGCGGGGTTACTTTATTGAACCCACAATAGCGAAACACTCACTGGTTTTTTTGGGACAACCCATCTCAGAAAAGGAAGTAAAGACCCTATAGGCAGGGTCACCAGACGTCACTCTGGTCAAGACCCATGCTGTCGACACGCGATAGACTGGATGTTTTCTTGTCTCTTGGCGTGGTTGCACGCAAAAATTTATTGTCATTGCGGTAATTTCTCGTGCGCGAGTGGATAGCCGACCATCGCTTACTTCTTAAGATCCAATCAAACGTACGTTCGCGATGCTGATTTTGCCAATCTCCCCCAGGGATTTTTGACATTGTTTATGAACTTAATATTTAATATAAACGCTTTCCATTGTTTAGGCATGGCAACATGTTGCGGCAGGAAATTGTTGGTCGCGGGCAATATCAAAACTTGGGGTTAAATCTTTCAAATCGACGATTAGCCTAACGACAAAGAACCTCTTAACTTCCCCAACGAATCAAAGGTAAAGCTGGTTGTAGCCTTTCTGTGCCTATAAACTATGGCCAAGATGAAGTTTTGTGAGAGTTTATTCATGAAAGGGTACTTGTAATGGCTTTCCATCCATCAGTGTTACGACGGGTCCTTCCCGATGGATCAAACGCTGCTTAGGTTTCGTAAAATTTATGTAAGTGCAATTTAAAGGTCTAATGGTTGGACCATAAACATGTCTTGATTTTTTTGTGGTCGTTCTACGCCATATTCAAGGTGCCAGCAATGTATAGCGACCGTATAAACTTGCCCTGAGTATCTACGCCGCGACAGTCAAGAAAACGCTAGCAGTATGGTTTATGAACTGAATAAAATTTTAACACCTCGTGTAGTGGCCATTGGTCAAATAGGCCTAAGAGGCCGTTTAGTATTGCCTTTTATGTTGCGTTTAATGTGAGGACAATTGATGCTGAGGGGAAAAACCAGGATACTGAATTGTGAAACAAGGGAATATGCATTTGGTCACAACTGAGCAATCTTTTTTATTTAAAAAAACGGAGCAACGTACATATATTTTTCTATACCATGGTGAGCATATCCCCTTAATACTTAACAAGGACATCAACAAAACCAATGCAGGCAAATACATTTGATTACGCTTTATCCAATACGGATCGATGCGGCATTCACTTTTGCTCACTTATATTTTGCGAAATTCATACTAATCCTTAGCTCGATACAACCATGTTCTGTATCTTACGCGACTTCAATCAGCTATTACACAGTCAGTGCAATGCACATCATGGTTTTAAATACCACAAATATAGATTCGATTGCAATCCGATTTTGAAAGGTGTTGCGTTGATTTACCAACTGCCTTATGGCGAAATATAGCGCACCAATACGGCTTATCCAGTCATTTAATGAGGCTCTTTGGCGACATATTGAAGATGGGCAGTCAACGCAGTCCTCGGCTCCGTGCTGACGGAATTGAACACTATTTTCACACTCTGATCAATGTTTTATTGTTATTATCCAACTCCTCGGTTCAGCACGATTCTCCCAAACAAACCCAGAGGCCAAGGTGAGGCCTCTTGCCATTGCAATCAAATCTATATTTACGTACCCATGGATGTCAAAGCAAGTAGGTCTTTTATTGAATAGGTCAATACTACAGTTGTGTAGGTCATCAAAATATCTCAACATCTTGTTGCTGCTGTATTTTACAATTCACGATGCATTTGATTTGTTTAATTGCTGCTGAACATGTCACGTGTGTGATTTTAATCAGGATTGTGTTTGTCTTTCTTTAATGTAAATATCCCTAACAGATCGAATGACAACATTTATTTAACAACTTTAGATTCGGACGGTTACTATTCTTACTGTCGGCCTCACACTGTAATCACTGCTATAATGTCAATACTAATCCGTGCATCAAACCTTTGATGAACTGTTGAACCTTACAAGACACTTCTACGACAGACGTTATCTTAACGTAGTAAAGTGTACAAAAGAGACAGTCAATCAAATTGAAACTGATCTCCTCGTTGTCTTCCCGCACATGAGCGCCATAAATGCTTGCAAAAACCAACTTCTCGTTGATAAAAATCAACTATTACATGGCGATATAAGTTCATCTCTCTAGGATATTTAAGTTCTAATAAGCGCTGACAGTGGAAGCTAATACAGCATTTGCAGCGTTTATTTGATAGAGCAACGGGGTGAACGTACTTGCAGAGACCAAGTAGTAAATTAAATGCGCATTACAGGATTCACGCTTGTTTGTATGGACTATTCAAAAGCCCTGACTACATTTTTAAGTACACCGCTATCTAGTTTTTTGAATGGTAGTTTTGTAGAATTTAAAAACGCGATGGAAAGCTTCGGTAGGGATCTTCGCATGGGTGCAATGATGTGGTCCCTGGTCAGTGACGAGTAGGGATCGACCATTCTAAGCAGGCGGGGAAAACAAATTGCAATCCATTATTGTAGTTAAGCCGTGATGCAACGACTCGTGCCAAGTAGATGGAATTTATGCATGCATGAATACATTTGACCGCAGACTGGTAAAGGCTGTATTGGCGTGGATAATTGTGGAGGTTGTGAACAATTTGCTTACAATAAAAGTAACCTCATGATGAAATTGTTGTCTGCTTGGTCACTCTAGAGAAAAAATTGCCCCATTGTAAACTCGTTCCAACAAGGCAGGGCATGATTCAAGCTACTGCTATAGCAAATGTTTTTTTGGTGCCATTTATGTGCTCAATTACGGTGACAAACAATATGCGTCCACAGAACAGGACAGTGCGAAATGACGGTCTTCAATATATATATATCACTGTTTTATGGTTAAAATTCTTTATTGGCAGTCCTACTTGGATATTGCTAAATGTTTTGTGAATGGCGATGTCCGTAAATCAAGTTGAAAGACCCAGACAAAGACTAAAAGCACTTTTACCTCGCCGTTCATTGGCTTTGAAGTCCACTCCGAGCAGAAGGCTCGCCATTAAAACCTAACACGGTACTGACCTGAAGCATAAGCTATCATTTATCCATGCCCACAAGCTCATAAAATGACCAACAACCAACCCAACGTCATTTATATATATATATATATATATATATATATATATATATATATATATATATATATATATATATATATATATATATATATATATATATATATATATATATATATATAGAGATATATATATATATATATATATATATATATATATATATAGATATATATAAATATATATATATATCTATATATCTCTATCTATATATCTATATATCTATATATCTCTATATATATATCTATCTCTATATCTATATATATATATATCTATATATATATATATATATATATATATATATATATATGCACACATATATTTTAGCAACAATATATGTTAGGCGAATAAACACTCAAGTACTGCAATTGTTCTTTTATTACCGTCCGGCTGGTTCCTGGCCACTGCACTTATGCTTAGTACTGCTACCAACTGCTCAGAAGCAGTATATTAGTAACGTTTCTTTCAATGTTTGTTTACAGTAAATGATTGAGAATTACGTTGTCCAGAAGCAACGAAAAGCAGTTTGGAAATTACGTGATGATACACTTATTGTTTATCATATTTGTCTCTATCTGTCATTATGCTGGAACCTTATTGTCTCTTACATAAATGCTGGTACGAATATTTAGTCGTACATCTGAAGTTTATGAAGGTTTGGGAATGCTTTTGTTCCTTAACAGTTTATAACATTGTACCTCCTTTACCTACTGCTACTTCGTGAAGAGGCATGGAAGTCAAATAATGTAAGAGAAAGACGCAGTAACTTAGTTACTAATATCACAGTGGAGCGTAGGACAGAGAAAAAACTGGGGATATACTGTATCATTCAAATTGTCTCTGAACGAGACCAACAAGTGCGTCAACAATGCATTATGAGAGGAGTTCGCTCCGTTTGTCTGCAATTACTGAGAGCAAAAATGTAACTAATGGTATGTGAAGCAAGATCATTACAAACCGGGGAAAATAATGTTTCGAGGTAGAGTACTCATTGATTTGTGCACATAGGCACGTCAGCACAAACAACGGAGCATTACATCTTAACAACTTGCCGAGTATCAAACTTTTATCGCTACCATGGGAAACACAAGATATGCCATGTTGCATCTTGATACGGGCATCATGGCTGTTATGAAATGCATAGCATATTTGCTTCTTACGATCGAATGTCATTACGTGAAATATGATTTTGAGTGCTCGATGACCACGATGGCATCGTAGGAACGCTACATGTGTGCACAAAGTATGCTGTGCACAATAAACATGTTTACAGTATAGGCCATGAATTATCAGCATATAAAATACCCATGGTCATTGAGTACATTTGTGAATTTTGCGTACGGGGATGGCTGATGTATCTATGCTGTCTACCGGAATGGCAATTGAATACCCTTTGTACTTCCCGCACATAGTAGAGATTTAAATTGCCACTATAATACAACCACAATAATTGAAACCATATTCAAAGCAAAGGCGAGTATGACATGGCAACAGCTATTATTCCGCTAGTTAAAATGGTGTCGCTGTAAAACGGCCCTTAGGTCAATAACGGCGAATTAAATTTGCATTCACTAAAATAAGATCCGCCACGGTATCTAGGTTAAGGGATGGTGTTCATCAATCTCCTTTAGGTTTAATGACGTAAGCCGCTCATGATTCTTTTACTCAGACTGTTCAAATGCTTTCCAAATGACATTTATAATATATCCGTCAAACGACCTAGGTTATCAAATGATTGACACTTCATGTTGCAAAGTTTGTCTTCACGAACTCCATTAGGACACAAGTTTACAGAGCTTTGTTATGTGTTGGCATAATCTTTATTTCTACAGATCAATATAATCATTTGCGGCTTGTTAAAAACACAGATATGCATCGTACCCTGCTCAGCCAGTTAGACGTCGCAATTACGTGTTGCACAAACATTGGAATCATCATGTGATTCATTTGTAGAAACTTGAGATTATCGTGATTCATAAACGTATGTTCCCGAACGAACTGTTATTTCCGTCTTTAAATTGATGTCATAAGGTAAATACAATGTAGACAAATGACTAAAGCATGCTACACTACACATAGAACATCTAATTTATACAATTAACAAAAGGATTACGGAAGAATAGATGGACATATTCTATAAACACACAGATTTTGCTCAAGTATGTGATGCATAAAACATAAATTACACAATGGCGGGGCATTGTGCATCTTTATGAATGATTGCAGACAGAGGCCACATTATGATGTACGCTATCAAAAATTTACATGGTTAGTCATGTGTCGGGGAATTATCGTAATATATTACGGCGGCAGCTCCAGTTGTTATTTATATAATAGAGAGTAAACGGATTTAAAGCGCAAGGCAGTCATCTTTCAGTGCATTTCTATTAAGAATGTGGGCGAAACAACGTACATTTTGACCGCCGCTAGTCAGATAAAGCCACTCACCTAAGTCGTATCAATTAACGGGTGCGTCAAAGCCCAACGATAGGTTCCATGACAACACAGCAACATAAATAGACATAGAGCTAGGCAAAATATACAACTGCTGAGTGTAAGCACATAGAGTCCACTTACAAATATGTACCCAAGTAAGTGACGTTTACTGTGCGTCAATGCACCACGCGATGGCTGATTCATTATTTGACCTAATTGAAATTCATTTGTGCGAGAGGTAATTATTCGTGAGCATTAAAATGATACATGACTGTAAGCTACTGATATGTAATCGCACCATTGCATGGAACAAAAATAGTTTACTAATTAATTAATCACCAACAAAATGCGACTTATATTGCTATGTGTATCTCATAACCCATGCATAGGTAAGCGAATGGAATGCATATGTACAAGCTTGTTATTGCTATGTTCCTTAAATGTTCTATGCTACTGCTCAAGCATTGGACCTGCATAAGGGTCCCAGCCGATAAACAGCGAATTTTAATCTTATTTGCGTGATGTCATCATCTCATTTGGGGCATTTTCGTAAGCACTCTAATACAAAATAATGTTAAGCTATATCACATTATATGCAATAAATCAAGACCAACTGCTTTGTAGGGATACAATGACGAGTAAGCATACCGTTACTTATAGGCGTTTTCTCATTTTGTAAATCACAAGACCACAAACGTGACTTGAAATATCGCTGTCAACTTCTGACACAATTAGCTCCAACTTATTGCATTATCCAGTGGAACACGTTAATCTCTAGTGTTACGTTGATGAAACGATAGGCGTCAAAACAATTTCCCACGCGCAGTTCGTTAACAAGCGTGCTGATGTGTACGTCGACGGGGTTGTAATGGAACATAGCAAGTTCATGAACAACGTCTTTCAGAATTAGACATGCTGTTGATAAAGTTGGACGGCGAGAGTGTATTGCATTAAAAACATTCACCTCATTTTTAGTGATATAACACACTGTTTTAGTGCGCCGTTATACCCTATACTTACCTTACCTTAGCTCTGTTTCAGCATAAGTTAATTGAATTATCCCTCAATGAGTTCCCTGTTTATGTCGACATTTTATATATTAGTCCCTTTTGTTTCATCGCTTGTCTGAATAAACAATGCTAATAACGTACAAACATATATTATATAATCAATGTATGTGCTAAATAATACGAAATAAAATGATTTACTGTTGTAAATGAGTAACTGTGACGAGTGCTTCTTAATCATGTAAACTAGCTGGTCTGCTCACACGCTGGCTGGTTGCTGTGACTTCTAATCCATTAATCATCTTTTGCATGTCTATTCAATGTAACGTACTACGCTTTGTATTCCATACCACATGCTGGTTTGCATTAAGCTGGCAGCAAAAACCACCAACCGAGATTTCTTTTGCTCCAAGATTGCCCGATTTCTAAGACACTAAATACAAGTTCTCATGATATTTGTATATAAAGTGTATCGACTGACGGCTGACCACTCACTAGGGAATCAGCATTGTCCCATTCACAATGGCTATATGGAGATTAAACGCAATTCTACTCTCCACTAGCCCTCGGAATGAACAGTGCGGATCAGTCTTTATTATTAGCGGCTTTGATGAATCAATCCCCAATCTCATAAGCACGGTGATTCAATTTATGTCTTTAGCTAGCATTGCATGTCATCAACAATGCAGCATCACATCAATTACACTGGCAACACGATTAATTTCCAGACTTTTTTGGAGGCTTATTCTATCGAAAATAGACATCAATGCTCGCAAATTGATTACATCTTATAAGTTCTACTGGTATTTAATGTTTACCTGACCAGTCGAATGCAGGTATATATATTGCACAGCGACAGCTATTACGATGATGGACTAACAAATGAAGCTTAGGAAAAAACATATACACGCCTATTTTTACCCCCACCTTAATTATAATTCCTTCGCAGTTGCTTAATACAACAATCATCCAAAAGTTGGACAAAATGTCTCACCATATGCATGTAAACTCCGATGATAAAAAAGCAGATTTGGACTCAGTCTCAAGTGGTTGACTAAATATTGCCTTCTAAGATTGTCGTAGCCTACTTATGTAATATTATTGAAGAAAGTGCTGCCAAAAATTACTCTCTAATCATTTTAAACTTGCGTTATTTAAATTAATTTATGCAATCGGAATTGTGCGTTCGGACCATACCAATTACCTAATGTCCAATCACTAGTGAAAGAACCCAGGGCCGACACTGACCAAGCCTCCAATTGGGGGTGATGAAGTAATTCGATAAAGGCACACCAAATTACCAATGGTATTACTCACGCCCTTTTGATAATCTTTATCTGCAAAGGGCTTATAGTAACTCAATGGGCAGCAATACAAAATGCATCGCCATAGTACATGGATATCCAATTCACACTTAAGTAGAGGCAACGATATAATTTGCAAAAATTGCATCTCTGAAACAACTAGGGTGATCTATAAGGCTATATGCTATTTTAATTGGGTGTTATTAATTCTTAGTGAGTGTGTGATCATATATTATTCTGTCTCACTCCCAGAAGGTGTTTTTGTATATACCAGCACATCATAAAGTCTGAAACCTGCCAGGCCGCTTGGAAAAACTGCAATATCTCTGTCAGTTATCATAAACATTATATCTAAACAAATTCTCGTTAGCCAATCTTGCAAACGCAACATTTCTCCACGTGCACTCATAGACCCCAATAAACTAAATATGATTGCGAACTCACTTTTGCAAAGGTAGCATCCCGACTGCAAAAAAGGACAAATTGCTCATTACAGTCAGTATTACAATGCAATAAGCTGATAACCCAAAGGCTCTCCCGAATGAAAAAAAAACACCGTTGCAACAGATTTAAACACTGAAAGCTCTATGCTCATAGGCATGAATCTCTCGTGTCCCATAAGTGGTCACATTCGTCCCAGGTAAGTGGCAAAATTTTTATCTTTGCCAGTATCCTTTTCGATGTCGGGGGTATTTTAGGTAGAATATTCGCAAAGCTATGCCACTTAACGTCGTGGACCAAAAAACACAGACACTGGCATATATTTAATGGGTAGCACCACACTAACTGTGCAGTTGAATAGAAGCGCATTGTATTACTTCATTAGTACAACTTCCTAAATATACAACAAATATATCGGCAACTGTTCTACCATCAGATGAAGATTGCTTTTGAAACATTGAATGCTCACAAACGTGTTTTCCTTCAGCTAGGTCAGTCAGGTACCAATCTATGTGTAGAATAGAGAGAACCAACCATTATATGGCAGTTGTCTTGACACTTTGATCAGACGGATCTCATGGTTGATTACTTCTATACCATGAAACACGTACTAATAATGACTGTATGAACAACGCAAACTGATTAGGTTTTAAACAGCTCATGGTGTCGGGGTGAAATCCTCCAAATTGCTTTCATGAGATTTATGTGACTGTGGGAAACGGATTCATTCATGTAAAGCAGGTTGATCCATGACTTGCGTTCAATAATTTATATCACTGCTAAGTTCTCTGTGTCTTGATAAGCCGCCGCTCCCCACTATGATGTTCACAGCAGAAAAATATACATAGGAAAACATTGTACATTATCAATCGTAATTAATGGAAAATCAGACCTAACTATGAACAATTGACATACTTCTCTTTCGTTGCATTAAGTTTTGGAATTAGTTTTGGGGAATCAATAGAGGGAAGATTAATGTGCATTGTATTGTAGCATGCGCGCTTGTAGCTATCATTAAATGTTGATGATACATCTGTTTTTCACGTAGAATATCAAAGAGATGCCTCACAAGAAGCTAACATTATAAGCAATATTTCACCAGCAAATAAATGGAATGATATTAAAACGTTGAACCGCATCCTACTGAATGAATCATAGAGCGATCCACTGATGGAACGCCTTTCCGTTAATTCTGCATCGTATTCAAGCGTCTGACATCGTTACTAACTCAAGTAGGTGACTGCATTTATGAAACACGTATTAAAGAGATAATTGATTCAGGCGAATTCACAAGCTCTCAGTTCGTTTAAGCTACACGAATTGAATATCTACTTCTTTACAATGACGACTGCAGTACCCGCGGTTTGATTAAGTAGGTGCTTGTCATAATTGAGGTATAGGGGCTCAATTCTATCAGATTTGATGTAGCCGTCCGCAGTGGGTGATCCATAATGATGGGCTGAGGCTTAGATATCAATAGAACCGCATTTGTCCGGAAACACTGGAAATTGCTTGATGCGATTAAATACTTGCACTGTCTTTGTCTGGCGAACGTAAAACAAATGAAATGATGTGTATGTTTGGTGATGTCATCTAGATAATTGATACACTCATTGGTAATAACATACAAATGTCACAGCATGGCTTTCTCTGAGGCGCAATTCAGAGGAGCAAGAACAGAATTGCAACCCGCTTGACGTCCGATGAGCAATAGGCTACAATTAATCTAAATTCTTTCTGTGGATCAACCCGGTGCAAACGGAATTTATACTCGATGGGTTTCGTTACCTTTAAATTCAACCACTGAATTGATGAAACAAAAACAATTGTTAAAACAATAGCATCTCAAAGCCAGCTGCATAACACATCAAAATTAACTGAGACGTAGTATATGGATGCACCTCTTTTGATTAATGTCAATGATTAACGCACTGTGTTGTTTTTGGTAAAAGGCTCGCAATCATGTGCTTACTAAAGCCTTATGCATTTTTTGAAAGTAATATTGATGGCCCTTCGTGGTCATTGTGAATTGAACGAGCCTTGAACAAAGCCCTTATGGGTACACTGTCTCTGTGTGTTAGCACCAATTCGGATTCGCCGACCATCACAATGGCTATCATAACTGAACCTCCTCATTATGGGAATACAGAATGTTTAACATGCAGGTGCAGGACTCGTGTACACGTTCAATTAATTGTAAATTGTACTGACGCGGTAGATGATATGAAAGTCCTTTATCTATGTAGGCACTCAATTAATTGATATCTGTAACACGACTATTGAAGGTTGTTAAGTGGTGTGTTAAGGGTTAAAGCACCGATATTTCACAGTCAACGAATAGAAGAGAAAGTACTGACACGCGCCTAGTGCAGAACAACGGACCAAATGATTATTGACATAGTTGGCAAATAACACAAACAAATGATCTTACAAATCATGCTGCATGTCTTACCAACATTCACAGTCCACTGTACCGCCCGTCTGGCTAGTATAAAGATGATATTCTTGTCATAACGCCCTTACATTAAGCAGCAATATTATATAGAGTTCGGTGTCTCAATAACTCTAATTATAACAAAAACTTGCACCCTAATGGTCGCCTGGCTTGTGATGAAATGGTAGATCACAACAAAAGGTGGCATTGATGAAAAAAGCATGTCCTTCCTGAAGTCATATGTTGGTTAAATTATATAGTTTTCAGTGCAATGCTCTATTATGCAGTAGACAATTGTCAGTGAATTGTAGACTAAACGAGGTTTTTGTACGCTATTTTCGATCTCATATATCCGGCGCTGTGTCAATCGCATCACACGGATCGAAGGGCGTACAGGGCTTCCAGTTGTTTTATATTGATATACACGTGACATTCTTATACCATTGGATAACATCCACATTAGTGTCACTGTACCCTTCGGCAACCAGAAGTTTAACTACATGTTATATTTAAGAATGCACAAAGTCATAGATAATTGCATTCAGCCATTTAACATATATAATCCAATGCATAGCCAAATTAGAGAGTTACAAAAGCCGCAGATGTACAAAACCCGTTATAATATTATAACAGTTTCTTAGCGTTGACTGTACAGTAAACAGCCCAAACTACATCAAATAAATATATGCTAATCGATGGAAAAGTTGTGTGAACGTTTGAGTTGATACAAAATTTGCTCTTCGTAACGACACATACACGTTTGTCATGTCTTGAAATAACATTAAAGCGTGATAAACGTGCATTATATTGTGACAAAAGACATTCATTTATGATCAAATAGATTTATTACTCAGAAACCAAAGGCTTGAACACGTACCACATTTATGTACAAGCACTATATGAAGTTTACTTTTGTCTCAATTGTCGATAAAATAGAACACTTTGGGGACAATGTTGCTTTTAGAAAATTACACAGTCGATCAACATGATCGGATCCAAATGGTTAAACAAAAATATATACCACCCGACACAAGCCCGTTAGAGTTCACTACCAGAAGTCATGCCCTTCTATGATATGATTGAATACGTGTCATTTACTTTTGATATTCCTTCATTTACTCCCATCAAATGGACTCTTAATATTATTGGTTTGTCTGTACAGCAAACATCGTCTTGATTTCCCCTTATAATTTTACTTTACATCCTATTATCTCCCAACCAATTGCATACCTTTAGCTAAATAACAATTTAAGCTCTCATACAAATAAACTACTCAGATATTTTGATGAATTGTTCACAACTGCAAATTATCGTGACGTCGTTTTGTCTGAGCTGTTCTGTCCTTTGAGTTTCTTACAATCCACCAAACACAACCAAATCTAGTACATGCTACAAGGTTTACTTCATTCTAATAGATCAACGTAGAATAATGGCCTCGTTATGAGAAGCGTGGATCATATGCAGTGACAGCAGTTGCTCTCTGTCCCCGGTATATCCCTTGAGATCTACAATATCAATGGTGAATATTACGTTAAGTCCTTATGCTTAACAAATGTTAAGCTCTTATGCATTCATTAAACACTCATTTTATTAGAATTATTTGAGGAAATAATTCGGACGTATCAACACAGCAGCGCCGGAAGACATCATATTATCTTTCAAGCCTATGAATTGCGAAAAAATGAATATGCTTCACGTTCGTTATTGCACATCCCAGGGTAAGTACTTCACAAAGAACACAATACAATACAATAAGAAACATAACTGATTTGAGCAGTATCTTTCCTTTGTGTTGATTTTGCTGGCGTCAGACCGATGTGTTAAATTACTTGATGATATCATTATGCGCTAATGGTATCAATCTAAGGGAAACATTGAGTTTTCAGTAAACCATGGCGAACTGTTCAAACTAAATAAAGGTGAGGCAAACTGAGTGCTTAATTGTAACTAGCCTTTTTCAAGCTTTAACAAAACCACTTGAAATAATATAAAGGAAATGGAATGTTTCCTGTTGATCACTTATTGATTTAACAAACGTTGCTTACCCAGTTTTTCAAATAGTCATATTTGCTGACGAACTATTTTCACTAAGCTTACCGCACGTATGATACTATGAATGCAAACGTTTCGTAACCTGTAAGGTCCAATCCTCGTTCTTGGGGGTTGTGATCGCCTAGGTGTTTTATATGCAGACCTTAGGTATGTAGATCTAATTAAATATTCATATCCTAACAACAACGACACGTTGGGTAGAATTTTTCTGTAAGAATCATTAATAAAAGCATCCTGTTTGTTTATTTCAACAGGCCAAAATGCTTTAAAATGCATGGTCATCGTGAAACGTATATGAAACAGTGTTCAGTCCTCTGCATTTATAGAATTAGCTTAGCGGTACATCTCGAGCTCAAACCAAAGAGCGTGTAGCTACGCCAATAGGGTTCACTTCGACAAGCTGCGTGGTGATTATGAAAATAAATGAAATACACGTCCGGCATCAGGTGAAATCAACACAAGCGCACGGGAATGTTGATCCTTTGTCTCGGCAATCAGCATCAAGTTAAGTTTTGGGGTCTTCTGATTGGTCGAGGCGACAACATCCCCGAAATAATCATGTAATTTCACTTGGTTGTAATAGAATCAATGACAAAGCACCGCGCTGCTCACAGGTAGGGTCTGCACTTATTGTGTCGGGCGGAGGCGCGAGTGAACCCTCTAATCCTAGCTATAAACGCTGCGCTCTAACAAACATTGCTTTTATCGGCAATCATTTTACAATACGAAACCTGAAACGACCTTCATAGCACAATGTGCCATGTCATACACCACTTAGTCGGGTAAGTTTACATTTTCCATTTGGCATTTCGCCAGGAGTGATATGTAAAAAGAGGTCGGGGCCGCAGGCTGCACACGTGAAGTGACATTGTTCCACAGACAAGAGAGTGATTCTACTTGTTATTATACGGATTGGGTTTAAAACTTCGCAGATATAAAGAGACGTGATAAGTTGCAGCGCCTGCTCGAACTGATAATTGTTACCATCATGATGCATCCGCTAACCACGTCACTGGAAACCTGAAGACATAGTCTTCTTATTTTAATCACGTCACCATGCACGTGCCCAGATATATCTCTGACAACTTCCTGATCAATTAATGCCTAATAATTACATTAGTCAGAAAACCATGAGCAAAAACTGCTTCCCAGTGGAACGTTAATGATGTGATTGAGCGACAAAAATGATTTTTAACGTAATACTTTGCGCACTAAAATTTAGAAAGCATTTTTGCGCAGAATTAGCTTTGCTGTCGATCAAACGAAAGGAAAGGTGGGTGAAGTGGCTATTATTCTATTTCAATCCCTTCCACCCACTCGTATTTATATCCCGCGTTATCCCTGTATATGTGTTGCCTTACTTTATTACCGCTATACAACCGCATTTATTACAGCCACGGAAGCCCATCAATAGCACAAATATCCAAACTTAGAGTTGCTCACTACAAGAGCATCTTAAATTTGGTGATATCCGGATTCCAAAGTTAGAATGACCGTACATATATACATATATATATAAATATATATATATATATATATATATATATATATATATATATATATATATATATATATATATATATATATATATATATATATATATATATATATATATATATATATATATATATATATATATATATATATATATAACTTATATATATAGTTTTATCAACGGAAAGTGGCCAAGACTGATATGGTGGAAGAAAAACTCTATTTCTGAATTATACAGATTTAAGGTCATCTCAGACATATGTCACTCCAATTACACCAAATTTACTCCAGCTATCCTAGGCTTCTACAACACCAGCATGGTGTTAAAGTGGACAATTACGGACACACATTCCAAATCATACGTAAAAATCTCATCGAAGTGGGTTGCAACAAACTTAAAATGCCATAAAAATGACAAATCAGAACCAAAGCTTCCCCACCCGTCTAATGTCCCTTGTCCCACCCAACCCACACGATGATACGTACCATCCCGTACCATAGCGCTGATGGTTCAGTTCATTATAACGTAGACGTCCTGAGGCCGACCCCAACCCCATGATTGATAATACAATTTAAGAGTTGGTTCAGGAATATCCAACTAGTTTGCCGTGAAAAAGCACCGGTTATTGCATAACAAAAAATCTAACTCCGAACAAGTGTCATCCGCTTTATATTCCAAAACGTGGTAGACTAGGCAAGAACAAGCCCTACAAGACGTCCTAGGTATATTTTTATAATTACCGTTCGACAGGAGCTAGGCAAGAACATGGGAAGGGTTTGTCAACAGGTGTGACGCTATTTATTGTTAAATTTACGGTTATCCATCATAACAAAGGTGTTCACTTTATTCAGGCGGGTTTTTTTTTATATATAAAATACAAAAAATCATCAACTTCAATCAAAGGCGACTCATCGAGAAATATAGGAATAAAACAACTGGCCGACACATTTCGAAACGGTGTAATCGACGTTATTGCGTTTAACCTGTCCGCAAAATGGTTTACACGGATTCCAAAAGTGTTGTTCTACTAAATGGATAAGAAAAAAGCATAACATTTTTTTTTGAACAAAACAATGAACCTTTAATCGTCCCCTGCAGAAATGTGAAATCCAAACTGCGGGCTGCAGGGTTGCATGGCCACTTTTGCCCGCAGTTCTTAACCACCATTCAATTGTATAAATTGATTTAAGCTTGTATACAAGCCCACAGTATACATGACCTGCGCATAGATCACCTGCTGTGGTGTCATTAGTTCTGTATGGAAATGATGTGCATGGCTACGGAAGCGCCGTGTAATTTCTATAGGATGGTTTTGAGGGGTAAAAGGCTTAAAAAACTGAGTTTGCCCACGCGTGCAATATATATATATATATATATATATATATATATATATATATATATATATATAATATATATATATATATATATATATATATATATATATATATATATATATATATATATATATATATATATATATATATACACATATATATATATATATATATATATATATATATATATATATATATATATATATATATGTTCTAGATGAGACAAACGTTGTGGATATATGGTTTCGCAAAGCCTGTACACCGCGCAAATTTTTCAGACGACATTGCATTTGCTTAACTAGTGTTAACGCATTTTCGCCCGAAATGTGGCGCGCTCTAACCTCGCATTTTTCACGCTTTTGCATAACTCTAAGAATATTTCTAAGAATAATTCTAAGAATCATGGGATTGAGCCGAAAGTAGCTCCAGCAAGATGGCAGCGTCTGTTAATGTTTGCGGTGTTTCTGATCGGGAAAATATGAAGCCTACCGTTGGTAAGCAATTGTCAACTGTAATACATCGCACTAGTGTTCAGTAATTGTATTTATATATTTAATAAATTAGATTTGATTATGCAGGCTTTGTGATATATTGTCGAATCGGTTAATTTGGGAAGAATGAGCGTTGAAATAGAAGTACGCCGCACCGGTGCATCCATGCCGGAGTGGTTGACGCGGGCTCAGAGGGGGTAGGGAGTGAGAAATGGTAGTGTTGCATTTTTTCGGTGATTTCTATCGGCATTTACATACGCTCTATACAAACTAGGATGCACATGGGCATTCATGTTTACTGTCACTAGTCTGGTTCTGGGTCTCTGACATGCAATCTCATAAATTAAAGCATATTTGTTAGAAGTGTTGACATTTCATAATTTGAAATGACTGTACAATTTTATTCTATACAAATAGTATTCATTTGTTTGTGTCCATGCTTAAAAATTTCAGACTCCAAAGAAGATAACATTGTCCAGGTTATGGCCCTATGGCCTGTGCTTTTCGTGCGGGGTGGACAGGAAGCCTTCTGAAAAATGTGGCTCTGCAGAGAACCTACATCAAAAGCGCCTAATCAGTGTACTAGAAACTTCATCACCCAGTAACAAAATTGTAAAAGAAATGTGTCCTGACGATCACTCCTATGTACGATCTAGGGCAAAAACAATGACTGAAGAGTGCAGGAAGAGCATTCAAGACTGGTGGCCACTCTATTTTTCTTGTCTGCCATTAACCAGTGTGGGACAATTGAACAGCTTGTTTTGAAAGTTGTTTCATATGAACCTTGTCGTCAGTTCCTTGAGGACTACATAGTTTCCAATATGAATGGCCAGCTTCAAACAATGTGTACCATGGGAAGTTATGTCAGTATTCTTTCTATGAAACTCGATGGTCCAATTTCCGCTCGTGCTGAAGATGCCACTGACGAGTTGAGGAAACGAGTACCTATCTTGATGAAAGTCCTTGTGATGGCTACATCATCAGTTACCAGCAAAGAAAGCTATTCCTTGTTTGCTGTTTACAGTATCAAAATGTACAGCCGCAGTCACACTAATTGGTAAATTAGAATAGCATGATATTATATGTGTGCATGTTGGGTCATTAAATTGTTAAGAAATACAGATTCAATTACCTCATAATTAAATTGTTTTATGGAGGTGTTCATGTGCTGACATAGTGATTGTTAATGTCATAATGTTTGGCTTTCTCTCGCTCTATACTTGTATGATGTTCATGTGATATGTTGGCCAACAGCTTACCGCCCCGTGTGGAGGTCACATGACATTTATCTATTTCCTTTGCCGATAATGATGATTATCACTTCATTTTGTGACTCTGTTCCTTGCAAACTTGCAGTTTAATCACGCGAATGTACAACCTTTTCATGTTGTGGTGGTTGTTTTCTCCCCCACCTTTGCTGTGGGCTGTCTTATATGCACCTGGCTTAAATAAACACGCCCATTTATAAACTCCAACCATGTTTTATCTTTCACATCAAACTAGTTGCAAGGTCAATTTCAGTTTACTATATGACCACCAGCCATAAAACACATTTTGTCCATGATAAGTACATTTTTCCATGTGTCAATTTCCCAGAACTTTAAAATAAAGATGGCTATATGTTGCACAACAGTGAACTTTGGTAATGTATTCACACCATATTTTTCCCTTTCGTTTATAAAAAACCCATTACTTTAAAGCCTCATTATTTATTAATGCAGAGGAATTATATTGAGAGAGCATTACCTCGCTTAAATTACCCCTCAGCCCTAACATTCATCCGATTTACCAATGGCTATACCGGTTGCTTCTTAAAATAAGTAATATGAATATCAACATCTTTTTCGATCCTAATTCAGGTTCAGAGATGTTAGGGACAGGATGAGACCCATTTTCGAATACCTCACCCAATCCCCTTTCTTTTCCTCCAATTTCTTCAACCCAACAAATAGATATGAATGCGAAGAACTCGTGATTTTTCGAATATAAGCATTGGTAATTACAAAGTCATATATAACTGATGAAGAAAACTTTTTTCGCGGACCTTGCAGCGAACTGATTGCTGTGTAAAACCACGTGCAGAATTTGACTCGAATGTTTACTTGTATTGGGTAGTAATTTTTTAGAATTATGTTTTTGGAGACTCTCGGGACTGGTGAATCAGTTATGAGAAAGGGGTATGCTGTAAGGGACAGGAAGCGACCCTTTGCGGGAGAAAATAGTGTTAACGGCCTGGTCCTGAAAACACTGATCCGGGTCAACTACTTGCCCATGCTTTCAGCTCGATGAAAGGTTAACGGTGCTTAGTAATTTTGTAGCGCGTGTGCTCATTTCCCTGACACCATAGAAATCTCACCACATGGTTACAACTAAATGTTTATTCTCTTTTGCCAAATCAGTGGCTTTAATATTCTCATGTGGTTATTGAGTGCCAATCGTGGTCGTCAGCTGTGACAAGATTGAAATGATGCCCTCTATATAGGGACACGACCCGCGTGTAGCATGTTACGCGACCATGCGCTTGCGAGCCGTTGCAATATTATTTATCCCCGAGGAGCTGGCAAGTTAGATTTAGTACCCTTCAACGAGACAGCATAAAAGCGCGTAAAATAAATGTTGTGTCTATATCTTTGCGGATCAAATGTCGAGATGACATTGCTATGGAGAAGAAGATGGCTATCGTTGGCGCGTGGGCCAGTAGAATCACGGCCATGAAATGTTGTCTGTGGTACTATATTGACGACGGGAACGATCACAGAGATCAACACCCGCAAGGCAATGATGTGCTGCAGCGACTTTCCCATCACCGGGAGCTACCCAAACTATATGCACAACACCAATGTGCCAGATTACTTCAATATGCATGTTGAGAAGTTTTAACTAAAGAGCTATATCAGACTTAACACCGAGATTGTAAGATCAAACCCACTACGGATTATGAGAGCACTATTCAATTGAAAATTAAATTCAAGACTGAAGGTCAGTCCGATTCTCACAAAACAAGTTCTGGTCAACCTGCATCCAAGCAAATGCCAGATTTTCTAGTGATGGAGCAAAGGTTCACACTCACGACTTCTCGGATCACAGCGTACTGATGTTGTGGTAAAAGTCATTTGGATCTGCAAACAGGTATGCCAGCACGCAATAAGATTTCTCTATCCTCCATACTCGTATGCTGAATTATTATCGAGTTTTCGAGGATGGAAATGCAGGTGAGTTGGTTGTACCCGTCGATTCAACATCATCGCGCAGAGTTGGTTGCCGCGACAAGTGTGAAATCGAACGATTCGGTCCAGGTTGCACAAGTGGTTTAATCACGCAGTCTATGGTCTGAGACCCGAACAATGATTTGATTCCCAGCACCCAACTGTTAGTGATGAGCTACCGAATAGATTCATAAGTGGAACAGTTGCTATAAAGCTAAATGGTAAGAAACTCACCAAAACAGGTGTTGAATGTGAAGCCGCACACCTTATCAATATGGTCTGAACGGTCCTGAGGCTAGGCAAGGGGCAGGTTAGGTCATCTTTAAACAGTGGGACCGCGTGGCAGAACCTTTCATAACCTGTCAAGCTGCCCGGAGTGGCGATACACCTTGTTGTATTTTGTGTATTGCAAGCTTGGCTCTTAATTAGGTACTTGTCTATAAAATGAGAAAACAGTGCTGTTGCCATGATATTTGAATAGCACATAATAACAGATTGCTCTCATTTATAGCTGGTCTTACGTTTAAGGCTTTCAATATAATTTGTGTTCATGTAAATTGCTGAGCTACATATCGTTTATGACACAATATAAGATAACATTCACACAACACTATATTATCGCCCCCAACTTGTCTTCAACTTCGATATTCCAATGTAATGCTGTCTGCAACATATATTCTCGCCAAAATTATATGCATTTTCGCAAGGTTTCGTGCTGCAATATTATTTTCGCGTGATTCAAAATAAATAACAGTACGTGTGTAGCAAAATGCTCACTACTAGAGTATGTGCTAGTTATTACACTCACGGCATTACTACTTGGCAGTGGCAAAGCAATTATCCCTACCATCTTGCATATTTTTGGTGTCAACAAGAGCATATAGCTTTGCTACGAGGGATCACTCTTGATAGCTATGCGGTAGGTATTCTAACGAGTGAACTACACACCCGTCGTCTGGTTGAGCTACCATAAAATCAGCAAAAGCACATTGGACTGTTTAACCAACATCTCAGGGGGTTGCTGCATTGTGGCTTGTGATGAAGATATAAATTTTGTTGATTGGTCGAGGCAACCGCACCCCCAAATTGATCAGGAAATTCCATATGATTTTTACTGATGCTTTGACAAACCAGCACCCTCTTACATGTGGCGGGTTTATATGCTTTTGCCGGGGTACTAGCGAATGAACCCTCTCAGAGTAGCACGGGATAAATGTAATTATATATTTATTTCTTTATAACTTGTCGTGGCAGTAGATCTTCTCATATAGGTTTCGTCATTGGCTCAGTGCGATTATGTTCATATAATTGATTAGGTTGGCTGCTAATGTAGCTTCACTTGTATATCACAAATTACACAGTCAACATTCGAATCGATCGAAAGTGAACCGTGTTGTTAATTGCCTAAGTTAAAGCAATACACGCGCGATTGTCTTTGAAAAACTGATATTCGAATGTAATTTTTGCTTAATTCTTAATTAAGTGTATGCCATATCGTGTCCTGTCAACTGAGGCTACATCGTTTTGCATATAATGTAATGATTATGCACTGTACTGTTTGCTTTCAAAGTATATTAGGTTGTTCACACGTTATAACCTTGCGTTAAATAATTTCTCCTCTCGGAATGAGCGATGTGGTGATTGCTCAGCTGCTCTATTTGCGTGATTGCTCAATTCCATGGCCTGCATATGGCACATCTTTCAGGCCAAATGATGTCTTGTAGCGCTTCACACAATGAGTTTGCGTTAGTAAATCAGTAAATCATTCACAAAGCTATTTTTGCTGTAAGCGGAACTCATGATAACAACAAGGTGATTAATTATAACCTTCACCTTAGTGGAATTTTCTTAAACGTCTTACCATGTCGTAAGTTTATAGAGCCATTATGTAGTGTCGCAGAAAAGTACTATTAAAAAACCCTTGCAAGAAAAGGCATCAGACGACGAACTTTCCGTATCAAAGGTAGGTGTTATTGACGTTCTTGCTGCGTGTGTCACTTGAAATATGCGGATCGTAATGGCAAGAAGCAACAAAGAATTCGAGGTGTTTCTCTAAGCTGACAACCAAGCAAACGCTGTTCCAATTGTTTACGAGTAGAAATTTATTTTGCATATGAATATGAATGGTTTGGCCATATTGTCTACCCCTAAGTAATTCATCTCATGCAAAATTAGCACAACACCGTCACATTAACTGCACGGTTGACAGTTTGCCTTGTAACATAATCTCTTATATATTGATTAAAACTCAGGCCTAGCTGGGTTTATAAGCTATCGTTTAAATGCATCAATGTCAGTGTTTTATCTAGGAATTCTTATCATGACATGATGTGCAAAAACAACTGTCCAAGATTTGCATCACCGTAAGCACATTAGGATTGACCATTCAATACCTGTTTGTGGCTCTCCCCAGAGCAACCATTTCATCAACTCTTATGAACGAATCTCATGTTATGTGCCACTGAAAACTTTTGGCCCGATCAATTTGATGTCACATTAACACAATTCATGAGGCCTTGTTAACGCTGTATAACTAAACATAATTCATTCCTTTGTTGGCAAATTGTAGCAATACTACAGCGAACTATGAGAACAATTAAATGACAAACATTATAGAATATTCGGAACGAGCACATGTTGGTGCCTCGAAATATGTTCATTGGGACATTATATAAAGCAACTGCCTCCATAGTGAAATTCTGGAGGGCTGAACGGTGTTCATCTTCAATGTGCAATAAATGTTACGATAGGGTACCTATTATCTATCTGCAGGCAACTAGGATCACATGTCCACCCTGAAGCTGCCGGTAGAAGGCATTGAAATATTAGATTGATACAAATTTATTTTTTTACCCTTGAAAGATCATCTGACTAAATTCAAGAGAGTTAAGACAGACACATAAATCGCTTCCTGGCAATGTACGCCATTCTGGTTTTGAAATAACAAGAACTGTATTCTGTATATGTTGTTATCCATTATCCCCTTGGTGCTACGAAACCCGTCAGTAATGAGAATCTTTACATACATTCGGGAAATCCTAACTAGCTTCATTGTCTGATAATATGACAATAACTTGATGCCAGATGCAAATTCATTTCAATAAAGTAAATTGAGGTTAAATTCTTGTATTTGATGGAATCAACCAACCCCACGAAGGAGCCAATTTCGAGCGGTATCATATCATACTGCGCTCATAAGGGGAACAAATGGGCTCTCCAGTAATCTTCCAGCAAGGTTTAACTACAATCACACAAAACTTATGTTAGAGATTCAAAACAAATATGTCTGTCTTCTGTTACATCATGATCATGAGTCAAGCCCTAATCACAAGATTTATTCGATCGAAGCTATGTTGGTAGTACAGCCAATCCACCATTGGAATGATAGCAATTTGTTTACAACTTAACCAAGAACCTGTGTTGATTTACAATAGGCGTGCGTTTGAGTTTCGGCATACCCGGGACATTACATTATGTGGACCAAACTAACGCTAACTTATTTGTTAAGCTTTAAAGATATCTGTTTTGCCCTTTTGAGCTGGGCGTATTTATTGCTTTTCGAATTATATATGTACAACTGGGTTTGCTAAGAGGCAATACGTTCCAAATACGATTCATTGAGAAAGAGAGCAGACGGACACAGCTTAGGGTCAGGCCCTGGATTAAGTGAATGGTCAAGACCCTTCGTAATCGTAAGTAGTCTTCATAGGACTTTAGAGAAAGGGATGGTGCAATAAATCATATAATGTCTTGCATGCCGCCGTGCTATCAATGTACATAAAGTCGGTGATAAATGTTAATGTGGTACTGCACGGCTGGGATCGCTGACAAAACCTAGACCACACCAACATGCTATGTCGCGCAACAAGGATAGTTGCGGATGATCTCGGCTGTAGAGTGACTGGACCATCAGGGATTAACCAATATTTATCGCATTTTAGCAATTCCGGGTTGGCTTGGGCTGCGGGGCTAGTACGATGGTCCACTGGACTGAAGGGAAAAAATATTGTAGGTAAAGGTTTTATGACCCATGTACGCTGATGGGATTCATGCTGGGCCTTTTTCCTAGGCAATAATGTCTGCGTAACAACGGTGTATAGCCAGGGTGACACAAAAGTGAGTTCGAGACTAGAGAAAAGTTGTAGGCCAGGTTTGGCATTGGCTTTATATCGTGTTGCGCACATCACATCGGCTTAAATGTGACGATGCAGTGGCGGCATAGTCCAATTAATACGGACCCAGTACACACACGTGTGCGAGCAACAGTCAGCATTGTCTATTCGCTCACTTCTATGCGTGCTCATTCAATGGCTGCGTGATAATCACACCATATGGCTATAACTACATGATGTATCCGACGATAAATTAGTGTCAGATCGTTTCATTTGGTCTCAAGTGGACATCGAGTGTTATACATTGTTACCTTCTACGACTAGGTTAGATTGATATCCTCTATGTTGTCAATATCCGAGTGTATTACTGCCTCTCAGGAAGTGTAGGCCATTGCATGACATTAGCAAACATATGTCATGATGCAAATGGCTCGGATGGTCCATAACATTTCTCGTTGACCAAAACATTGATTTGGCTCACCACGGCATCAGCGTACACAGTGCACTAAATCAACCATTCATCTCATCCCAACTTTCCATCAACATGCGTCAAGCAAACCTAGCCAAACGCAAATTTACTTAGTCATGTGGTATCCAAAGGAATCGGGTATTTCACGCTGACAGAGATTAATTGGGACGAAGCACATCCGTTATAAATTATTTCGTGAACTAATGCCACGTATGTAGATTGTAGCACTAAAAATGGTTTGCTGATTTTTTACAGATCAGGATCGACATTAGTCACCGGGTAAGAATGCGCTCTGCGACCGCTACCGTGATACAGCCCATGTTGACCCCAGGCTTTGTTCTTGTCACTGAGCTATGGGATTGTCGCAATGAATCCGACAGTGTCATAACCCACTACTGCGCCGAAACGACCAAGCAGGTACTTTTACACTCAGTATTTTGCAGCCAACGCTTGGTCCCAAAAAGTACCACATAAAATACATCCAATAAGAGGCCTCCTCGTTAAAACGTGCAATCAATACATCTCGTCCGCAGATTACAAGCTTTTACGAGCTCTTCGTTTAGACCGTTATCGCTCGTAGCGGACAAGTACATTGCATATAAGTGTGGCTATATTCACAGACCCTTTAGCTTTGCGCTGAGTAATTGAACTGTTGCTTTACACGAGGTGCGCCACCCGGCCATTATCAGTCGTGTAGAATGCATTGAATTATTCAGATAATATGAGGTTATCAGACGCCTTCTGTCCTACGTTCGACATAAAGCTTTGATTGCGTGCGGGTATATCTGCTCGTATATTACATGTTTATACACTGGTCTTTATTCGCGTATATCTTGTTCCATGGGAATACATAGCCATGGTAATGTCGTAACGTGATCCGTGGTGTAGAGATGCTCACGCTACGCACTTGTAGTAAGTAAAAGAATCGAACTCCAGATGTAGGGTTAATAACAACTTGAACTTTATTTAACTGTTTTCAACTTTCGAATTTCAGATGTAACTTAGCCTAAACTTAAGAGAGAGAAGTGTTGAGCTCGGAGGCCAGGAGAGAACTGATTTTGAAATATAAGTTGCTTCCCTCAACGACTAAGGCACGCCATCCCAATTCTCATGGGACATGCCGTAGCCAGGTCTGTGAGGGCTGGGGCTAACGGGTGTTGCCTGGGCAGGAAGGTCATGTGGCTCTGGAATATGGGGTATGTATGAGGAGAGGGGCAGGTGACATGTAGGTCACTTGTGGATCTGGGAAACTGGGGCGTATAATTAATATAAGCTGTTGGGGGTTACTCCATCAACTGATGACTGAGAGGGTACGTTATGATGAAGGGTAGGTTTGTTATGAATTTGGCACTCAACATATCCCTCTCCTTTTAAGTGGATGAATATCCACAAAAGAAACTAGGTCCCTTCATGGGAGAAAAAAAAATAATCATGGGGATATTCTAAACTAAGGGTTGGTTGGTAAGGAAATGACTGTAGTGAGTCGGAATGTGAAATACACATTCCAGTGTACTTTATATCAGAATTGATAAATCTTATAGTAAAAAAAAAATTTCTAGTCCGATTAATTATTTTTCATCGAAATCAAAATATTTATGGTATTATTATTACATTGTTATATATTTCACTTTTATTACTATACATATTGTTGAATATGTAAAATGTTGGTAGATGTCGTGCAGACTGGCCTATTTTCTAGTGGTTGGAATTCAACCATATTTTAATTTTATGTTGGGACATGGTGCAATATCTATGGCTAGGGCATCTAAATTACTCATAGATACCCCGGCTGTACTCGGAAACTGGCACTATTGATGCCGAAGCATCGATAGCGCCAGCAGGAGTATCATGTGACACTCCTAACCCTTGTGAATCCGAGCCAAGCAGAGAGTTGGCCTCTCTGTGCACCTCAACGCTAAAACTAATTAACATTGGGGGCCTACCTGGCGTGGGATTTTAGGTGGGAAAAGGGAGAGAAGCAAGATTAGACATGCAACCGTAAACCTGACTATTCTAAAGGAGGAGAAAGTTATACCATTGGAATATAAATATAGCCTGAGCAAGTCATGGTCGTTTTACTTGCATCTAAACTAGCAAAGCAGGGCTGATGGATAACAAGTCATGGTCGTTTCACTTGCGTATGCCCACTGCTTGCATTTAAGCTGAAAAATTTACGTAAAAACAAATTAAATGTGATTCAATCATTTGTACAATAAGAATTATTATTGACGTGAGCTTTCCGAACTGGTGGGTCCATTCGATCCAGGCAGCGACGTGATACTTGAAGATCCTCGGCCGGTTGATCATGTCGTAGACAGGACTCGCGCGTCAACGCCTCCTCTGGCTGAAAGTGATCTGTCCCCTAGACCAAAGACGCTACTGAACAAGTACAAACTCTTGAATACTGTGAACAGAGCACGGCATGACAACCACACTGAGCATAAATACACTACTATAATAACTACAAAACACCAAGTACACATGACTGTTGATGCGTAGTCTGCTTATAACCCGAAGCAGAACTCGACGGGAAATCGACAGGGCATGCCGTTATTTGTCTATTCCTTCGACAACCTCGTGGCGTGAACTGTCGGCCCTCAGGGACATCAACTTGAGCCACTGACCTCGCGCGTTCCTGAGGATTAACTGCTGGCCCTAGAGAGAGGGGGTGTGGCGCATGTTGTACAAGGCAGATGCTATGTCCCCACGTCGCCTTCCTGGCGCACGCCTGTAGTACGGGGAGGGTGTCTCTGATTGGCTAACAACATTTTACAGACAGCGCAAGCTCAACCTAGGCTTAGCTGTGATCTGGGACGGAATTGGTTCTAAACTCATTATACCAATCAGTAGGCCGTTCATCCTTATACGTCTGGGACAAGATCCTGCGGGCTACCTGCTACCTGAAATGTTGACCATGATACTTACTGATCTCGTCAAATCTGTGATCCGTGGTTATGGTCACCATTCGAGCTTCACGCTAATAAAACCTAAATCACACAGACTTTCTAAAAGACGAATTAGATTTCTTAAACCAATGTTAACTGTGATCACTATCCATTAACGCATATAATGAAACTTAAACGATTTATTTAAATATCGGGGAGTTTGGTAAAAAAAATAAGTGGGTATTTGAATGAGATTGTATGGATCAACCATTAAGGGGAAACCGTATATATCTAAGTATTGACCCTATATCGAAATACATTCATACAATACTAGCTAAATATCGAAATCAGCGCGGCTAATTCACTAAACACTAAACTTGACGAAAGAGGTGGAATTTAAACAAAATGATTATTCTTTGCAGCAGAATCTGACCGCGGGGTTGGTGGTGTGTGAACCTCGTGGAGCAAGCAGCCTCAGCTGACCTTGCCTCAGAGGATGGGGTGTGGGTGTTCTGATTAAACACGCTATTGGCTGGAACAATTGCATTAGGCGTTACTTAGATTTTTTAAAAAAAAAAAAAGGCACCAGGGTAGGTCGTCACTATAATACAACTTCTTGATTGATATCTACAGTTCCGGTGGGAGTGTTAAAGAAGCTGTTCAATTTCGCGCTTGACTCCCAATGCGCCGCAGCGCATTTTAGTGCGCAGAGAAAGGACGGGCCAGGCAAATGCGGGGCGCATACGCTAAGTTCTGTGATGCGCCAGGCGCATATCATTGAATGGAAGTTCATCGCAGGTCAGCTAATGAGCCCAGTCGGCCGGAGTGTTTTTATGACTTGTCTGGTCTTGCAAGCATGTTAACCTCCTATCAATGTAGCATCAGCTGTCCGTGTGTAAACTTTTGAATCAGCCGTGTCATTAATGGACTGCGCATTAGCAGGCCGGGTATGAAGCTTGCGATCTTAGTACTTAGTGAAGAGAATTTTTTAAAAAGAGGTGGAATTGACGTCTCAACTTACACTTCTTGAATCAGTATAAGAAAGTACAGTATCTATATCTTAACTACAACTATGTTACACTACCAATAGTCTAAACCTGCTGTTGTGAATGGGAAGACGAATTCGGGTCATTAAATCAAATGAGGTCATCAACAGATAAGTGGCCACTAACATAAGCAGATGTACTGACCAAGTTAGCCAACTGGAGCATGACCTGCATAGCAATGCCGGGTCTTCCAGAATGCAGGGAGATAGCCGGAAGCGCCAGGGATAGGTGTTGGCGGGAAACTGTTGACAGATGTTCGTTGAGAAGTAGGGTCTCGCGAGAGTTGGGGATGCGACGCGAGGGCTGACACGAAGCTTCTTTGAGGAGGTGATGTCAGCAAAGATTTGGTTTGTGGAATGGGAGATTGCAGGAAAGACACGGGGTCGGTAGAGGGTAATCTGGGGTCGACAATTGGTGGTTTATTTGGAGTTGGTGATGATAGGGCAGAAGCCAGTCTATGATCAGAGTCAGGAGGGGCTGGTGATAGCGAGACAAAACTTGGTGTAGACTCTAAGCTTGGAGGAGTTAGTGATGGGTCGACTGGAGTAGGCAGAGGAGAAGGGCGAAGAGGGGTTGGGGATATGTCGACTGAAGTCGGCAAAGGAGCGGGGCTGGTAGGGGTTGTAGACGGGTCGACTGTAGTCGGCAAAGGAGCAGGGCTGGAAGGGGTGGGGCACGGGGCGACTGTAGTCGGCAATGGAGCGGGGCTAGAATGGGTTGGGGACGGGACGACTGTAGTTCGTGGGCATTCAAACGATGCGACATTTGCATACTTTGCAATGGGAGCGACAACTGAGGCTTTGCTTTCTTCCTGAACTTCTCGCAACAACATAATATATCTAATGCCTTCCCTGAATGCTACACGCAACCTGATCTCTTCTTCAGCATATTCAATACATTCACGGATGGCCGTCTCACGCCACTCTATGATATCAGGAGCAATTTGACGCTGAATTGCGTCTCCCACTCGACATCGCTGGTATTCCTGCGACAAGAATCGTTCCCGCAACCAGGCTTTTTCATAATTGTCATTAGCATTCTTCAAGGCCACCCTCAAGCATGTATTGCGACGTTCAGCGTCGTTTAACAATTCGGGCAGCTCAATACATTCAGTATGCATTCTTTTAGGATACCTTCCATTTCACGCAGTTGAAATGAAAATCAAACAGGATATCAAAGAAAATCTTAAATTATGTACTCACAATTTGCAGCCGGAATCGAATGGGTTCTCCACCATGTGTCGTAACGTGATCCGTGGTGTAGAGATGCTTACGCACGAATCACTCCAGATGTGTTAATAACAATTGAACTTTAACTGTTTTTCAACTTTCGAATTTCAGATGATATAAACTTAAAAGAGAAAGCTCGGAGGCCAGGAGAGAACTGATTTTGAAATATAATGTACTCACAATTTTGGACATGCCGTAGCCAGGTCTGTGAGGGCTGGGGCTAACGGTGTTGCCTGGGCAGGAAGGTCATGTGGCTCTGGAATATGGGGTATGTATGAGGAGAGGGGCAGGTGACATGTAGGTCACTTGTGGATCTGGGAAACTGGGGCGTATAATTAATATACTCCATCAACTGATGACTGAGAGGGTACGTTATGATGAAGGGTAGGTTTGTTATGAATTTGGCACTCAACAGTAACATGGTTCTATTCGACACTTAAGGCAATTTACCAATACATCCTTTTAATCGTCAAGCAAAACTTATAATTAAAACTGATTTGATGTTGCATCATGCTTTAATGCGCTGTATTAATCAAGTGGGTCCTTTCAGTGTAGCCTTGTAAGTACGATATTCAGCAGTATTCCGTTTGTATTTGATATAAACCGGCGACCACGAGCAGTGTAAATAAGTGTATGGGAAGAATATGTCTTTAGAAGAAGTTCAATTAATATAACCTATGCCGACATTATTGGAATTTTTAACGAACGTGATCTCGGTGATATTTCTGTGTTAGAAACAAATGACAAAAAAAATCCTTATATAGTTAGTTTAATGAATAACCGAAGTTTTTAATTTTTTATAATTCCAAACCCTCACGGAGTTTTATGTTGTGGTTTGAAAATAAATCACAGCTGATGATGTACACAAGTTATTTTAATCAGCCAACTAAGATAAGTGTGGAATGAAAGCTGTAGTCAACATCAGCAGAATGACCGTGTGACGACCAAATTCAATTACTTGGCGCTGCCCAGCCGACTTATACGATTTGCTGTATTTAATTGCCTAATGTTGAACATTGCTGTCATTGTAGCGTGGACTCTAATAGAAACATATCTTCATGCATGCCGGTAACATTTCTAAACTACAGCAATGTTCACCAAGAAGAATCAATCTTTGGTAGCTATATATTCATGTCTTTCTATTAGATTTTGAATTGCAATATGCTATGGTTATTTTGAGATTTCCACACCACTGGCGTTTTTGTATGGCAATGCTCATAGGACAGTCGTACGATTGAGCAAAGAATAAACCTGGCAGAACAAAAGAACAATGCTACAAGCATAACGACGAAGCATGGAGCACTCCAAAACGTCCCTTTGATATATCATGGGCCTTTGTGGATAACGGAATAAAGCATCGGTAACAGTGCAGGTAAAGTTTATAATGACATCATAAAGTATGTTATTGCTTTGTACATTGATACATTGCTCAATTGAATCCCCGCTAAGCTCTGTAAGATCTGTTTTATATTTCAGCTAGCAACAATAAACTTGCATTATTCGCGAATAAACACGTTTGTGAGATAATGCAGAGCGGCAATGCATTATCTTACATGTATCTTCGAAGCATACAATCAGCGGAGAAGGTAGATCCGATGTATATAAAGCCTATGTCTAGTATTGTCAAGCAAGGCGTAGTGAGACGCTTTTGAGAAACTAATCTTACCCGAGGTTACAAAGCAAACTCTTGCGACGCTGCGGATGTTCCCACTGTTTTGGGGGAAGGGAGGCGAGTCGGCGAGCTCTCTAACTGATCTACAAGTACTTATGCAATGCTGGCTTGTTGTAAACTTTAAAAAAAAATAAACCGGGAAGCTTCTAATGAAACCAAACGTATATTATAAAAAGACCAGCTTTTTGCACTGATGAAACCTATAATTGAGCAATTCCTTGTTGCTCAAACAGGTCCGTTGTTTGATATAAGCTTGTGCACCAACTTATGAGAGAATCCAAAATAACATCTAACTGTAATATTGGGCGTTTTCAGAATATACTCACGACCGATACGGCGCATTGATATCAGCCAGATGGGATGTAGGCTCGGATACAAGTCTGATGTTAGGTATGATTTACTGGATCGTAAAATGAAGCGAAAACAGATTGTTAGATAGCAACACAAACACGTTCTGCTTGTAGTTGTATTTGTCCTGTTGATGATATAAGATGACGCGTGAGTCTTTTACAGCCACAGTTAAAGCCAAAATATGCCAGCCAGAGTACAATGAATGCAACCTTCAGATACTTTTGAAGCAGCTGCGCGGTACATCGTCCCTTGAGTATTTCAACTATGAAAAAAATATGCGTAATAATTTCGCTGTGTCTTAGTATAATGATTCATATCTAGGTAATGACATACATCGTAAGTCTTAGTTACAGCCATTAAGGTATGTTGCTTATCTGAAGGAGTAGCAGTTTGGGTTGATTCTGTTTGCATCAGGTAGAACCCAAGAATAAACAGCTTTATTGTAGCGTTCTTGTTGCACTGAACTGCACCTTTGAGAAAGGTAAGGCTCCTCATTTTGCCTTTTATTACGTCTGAATGCAGCAACTGTCGAGATGGCTTCATAAAAAATACACATAAGTGCCTTTGCTCAAAGTGGGAGTACTGGCAAAGAGAATACAAGAGCATGATCGCTTAGAGAAGCTTCATATGTTGCTTTATTGGTTTGTTCTATATCCATTGCTATTGGATTACGCCACGGATTGAAACGTCCCATACTCCAGGCGCACTGAAGCATTATGCGCGCACAGAGGTAAAGGCATTGTATTGCTTTTAGATCTGTCTAATCAAGAGCACTTTTAAGCAGTAGGTGACTTAATCGAATAGATTTGATCATAACCACTATAGCTCTCGAGTTCACGCAGAAACTCGTACAAATTATATATAATATAACTGTGCAGCTCGATGGGTTAAAGTAAGGCACGGATAAAACGCAGTTCATTTGGTCACGTTTGGTTGAATTGTATCCCTCATTAAATGATACAGATTAAAGCTTTTTTTGCACACTTTAGCTTATTTTTTGGACCAAAAACGGGTTTCAATCGCCAGATCGCTCACTTCCACCGCTAAGACAGATGCCTGGCGCACAACTTTTAAGCCACCAAATTGGTGCATATAAACATTTAATGTTATCTACAGGGCTTTCACTAGCCTGGATTTCTTACAGGTCAAGGGACCCTATGGGTAAAATTACCGAGGGTCCCAATCCATAGTTCGAAGTACAGGGGTACCTTGCTGGTCAATGCAAAATCGATGATAATGTTTTTATCATTTTTAATAAATATGCCATTGTGAATGTAAACTCAACATTATGCATTATATTAAGTATATAACGCCGTCGGCAAGCTTTAAATTAAACATGTTCGACGAATATTAACCATCATTAACCAATATTAACCCGATACCAAGCTTCCGTGTGTCGAGACGTTCTAAATAAATAGAGCGAATCGGCACTCAGTTGCTTGGCATCGGGAGCTGAGCATCTTCGGTCACCACAGCATGCAAAACACCGTCCCCCTCCCAACCAATAACCCACCGTACTTATTTTCCTCACCCCAAAGTAATCTTTTCTTCTCTACCCCTACGCCTTACTGCAGAAAGTGTCTGTAGTTGACAGATATGCTAGCATGCAATGCCTCATGTACCAAGCACACACTATCGTTCTAATGAAATATCTCCATACGATCAGTGCTTTATCCTGCGCGTGCAACTCGTAGTGGCTAGATACCTCGATCATTTGTCGGAATCTGACTGATTCTTATCAGTTGTATTTCGATTGAGATTTCTGTAAACGTGGTAAAACAAACTAAGAAGCGTCAGATTCCTGCAGAGATCGCAGCGGGGAGGTATCAGACGGTGGCGTCTCAACCTGACGGAGCCTCAGTCAATGCATGTACCCTCCTCCAATTAATATCCACGATGGGACGCGCAAGTTACCACATATTGGCAGGCTATTTGACCACGGATCCGCAAGCAAACTCCCGCGGCCATGACCCGGGAACTCGGGGTCCCGAGGGCCCTAATCTCAATAATTCCATCTCTGTACGTATTAGACAGAAAAGGTTTCTTAGAACGAAAATCTTAAAAAATCTTAGTAATATTGAATCGATACGCACATGCTTTCCCCAGCTGGGGTCAAATTACTCAACTCCAGCGAATGGTGAATATTGCAGGCAATAGTGAATTTCGCACTTTTCGAGGTATGAATCGGTTGCTTCCAGTACAACACTCCCTAATACATTCGATCGATGCTAAACCTTATCGCATTCAGATATTCCACTCTAGGGCGCCTTGATTTAATTTATCGTTCGCGTTCACCTAAAAACGTGCCCCTCGTGTGTTTGATGCCACTTTTCGTTTCACCAAACACAAACGAATGGTAGTGTACATTGTATTATTCTTAAACCACCTGCGTCCATTTATAATACTTGTAAAAATTGAAGCGCATCACACGAGTTATAGAACCCTCTATGAGGTAATCGCCTACACAAAAACTACAATTTGTGCTGACACCGCATTTCTGTTTATATGACTAGTCAATGTGTTAGTAGAGTGTTGATAGCCACTTCGAAGGAAAATAATCACCAACTTGCCTCAGGTAATTTTGTCGATAAACAGCACCAGTGCTGTAAAATCTAGTGCAATGCGCCGCACCATGACCTGGATCGCCTTATGGTCGTCATTATCCGTGCCTCGCCAAAGCAGGTGGTAAATGTAAGCAGTGAGTAAAAGAACATAATCAAGCCAAGCAACTTGTTACATGAGGTAGGCTTATGCAATTTGAGGATATGCGCAATATGAAAAAGACATCCAAAAGCTATAAGTGACGTTTTGCCTCAAGCCTGGCTATACCGGACTTGACCATTTTGGCTGCGCTCGCTATAAAGCCTATCACAATATCATGAGGAACAGGACTGCATCTGATGCCATGAGAAAAGTGACAACCAGATACCCCCTAATATCTCTCATATTTATTACACGAGATAATGCTTCATGAACCAAAAACGAACTGTACTCCTAAAGGAAAACGGAAGATGAGGATTTGACTGCCGTTTCATTTCACTGAATGCTCCATAATTGGACCATATTGTTGCAGATATACCCGTAATGGTTTTGTAGAGCTTCTGCCGTTCATCGCTTTTGCATTGCAACTGTTTAAAACCATATATACGCCAAATGCATAATAACTTTGTCGCTATAAGAGTATCATAGTTATAAAATGATACAAACGGCGAGAGCAAATTTCTGAAATATTTATGGTTCGTCGTCGTCATGAACGATATGGGATTACAATGAAACAGAAATAGCATATATGCAGTCTAGCGCCTCGTTTCGGTAGGAATATCACATGTGGAATCGATAAATTTGCATAGCAGGCGACAGTTTGCAACGACGTTTCAATCCACATTACAAAATTCGCTAACACTAAATGCCGTATGCATAATGTTTCGCCTGTTTTATTAGTTGACGTGATAAGCGCCGGTCACGGTGTTTTGTCGTAGATCCTATAGGCAGCTAATTGTAATTGCAGCAATTACCGCAAACATACCCAACGTTTACTTTTTGTTCATATTCAGGAAAGTTGTAATATGAATAAATGGCACTCAGCATCAAGCAGTTTCTCGATACACGAGTCTGCGCCATAGTTTTCTGCCTGATTGGTTATTAAGTTGAGGCACTTTCAACTATGTGCCTCCAAATAGAAGAGGTAAAGGGAAGAGCTCTGCCCTTCCCGTTTGAGCATGATCTCAATTTGCCCAATGTATTGTTGTCCTTGGTGAAGGCAAGTCCTGTGCTCAAAACAGCAGTTTGCGCGTGTCAGTGAAATTCGGTTCAATGCAAAATTGTCGAAAAATAATAATCCATGTTCTAAATGATCACAAACCGTCCTTATCATGGGTGTACATCATATCTCAAGATGTTGTTAACAATATTTGATGACTATATTACAAATTACTTGGAGAATTAACTCACGTCGAATTCAATGCACTCTCACATATCGTATCAGATGAATTCCATATGTGATACCGTTTCGCGATTGGCTTGAGTAATCAATTCATCAGTAATGCATTCAAGCGGATAAATGTTATAGGATATTTTCTCTAAACCAGCAACACATTCACCTCGTTTGAGACATTACTAGTCCCACACATGCCGCTTTATCATAAAAATACAGCATCCGAATTGCAAGGTGCATTAAAAGTTTGCTAAGGATTTTTTGAGGTTTTTGAAAATAGATTACGCCAAGCTTTCTGAGTATAGATTGGTTGTTTAAATGGTATTTTATTTTACAAAGTACCAAGGTATCAATGCATATCCACATGTCAATCCAACATCTGCAAAGGACCTGATTATATTAATGTTCTTCATTAACGTGCTGTTGCCATGCATTAGTATGGTAAAAGGCATGCAATGTCCCAAATTTTGAGTAAGATGTGGGACATTGTATGCCTCAAAACTAGTCGTTGACTCACTTCCATAGGCTAACGTGCATATAGTCATAACATGTACATGCAAAGACCGTTATCGAAGGCTGATACGAAATGGGTGGCTCAATGCTTTCTTCTGTACATTTATTGCACGAAATAATTATAGTTATTAGGGATAATTTAGATCTTCCAGATCCAGCTGTTTTATTAAACTACTAGGTAGGTGCTACTCAGACCTGACATGTTCCATCATACAGTTGATAGAACCAGGTCTTTATTTTAATTCAAAGATGCTTGGTTTATTTCCCAAAACATCCATCAATTTACTTATGAACAAACACCGACGATGTCTCATTTCGCATAACAAAACCTCAGTGTAATTCAAGCATTGCGAAGTAGTGCCGGCGGTCTTCATCATAATCAAAATGTTTGTGACATTCAACTAGAAATTCGCATGAGCAATAGACGATTCTAGCAAGTAATAAACGATTATAAAAAGTGGAATTGTCATACATCCTATGCATATATTTACCATGGACAAAATTGTTGATTCAATCCAATTATGTCTTCAACGTTAGTATTCATAACCGATAATAATATTTCGTTAATCAATGGATCTTCTTATCTTAGCCAGCGATTTCTCATATGCACTCGGGTTAGATTTAAGCACCAGTGGACAGCAGCAGCATGTCAAACGCAGCCACATTTTATTTAGTTAATATTTGAATGTGACGGGTCTATCGAGCCTCGTACGACAATAATGACTTCAAAGCCGACGCTTGATAGACACACAAACTTAAAAAGGAACTTACGTTATATGGTTTTTGTTAAATAGATCATAGTCCGCATCGACTGTTAATGTGACAGCGGTCATTTTTGCTCATCCATTAGTGACAACAATATAGATTCAGAAATTGTCAAGCAAATATTGAAACAACAATCAAATGAAACGACTCGATAACTAGACCAGATAACATTATTCATCTTGTCTTTTTATTCAGATTTGATATTGGAGATACATTCTCCCAAAAATGGTAGACAATTGGCAATGGAATACGATCGGTATATTGGACACAACATTCCCTAGAATAATACAATCGCTTCACGTGATGTGCCACTTCTTGTTGTGCACTTTAGAGTATTAAAGCTCGATACGATAAAAAAAAGCATGACGATGATGAAGAAAAGGTAGTAATGTTTATTTGCGTTCTCGATTCGTAAAATGATTAGGTAAATCAGCAAATGGAATCAGGACAATTGATAAAAAATAAGTACTTCATGGCGCTTTTTCCGCATCCATGGCGCTTTTTTCGCATCCATGGCACTGGTGAGAAAATTTTAATAATGTAATAAATCACCAAATATGGCTTATCAATTTACTGACAGCGTAGGAAACATTATAAATTGCAATGGCACTTCATAGTTACTGGTTATGAAACGAATATATTTGCGTTAGCACATAATTATGCCATTAATAAAGTTGTTTGCTATTTACGCGGTGGAGTGGGTCACCTATGAGCTTAACCGATCACGCATGAGAGAAAATCACGGCTACCTATATAAAGACTGCTAGAAACGTGTCGACATTGGTTTTGCCATGGGACCCCATTGGTCAAGGACGGCCTTAAGTTCCAGGGTCATTCAGATCATATTGATAAGGCGTGCAAGGTCCAAACAAGACATTATCGCCCAGTTTGTAATCTTTGAAGAAAATGGTCAATGATTCAGTATGGTATTCTAGGAATTTTAAGTGATGAAAGAATTTCTGATATGAGTTTTCAGCAGGATAATCTCCAATGGCAAATCAATTGCCTTAGCATAATCGATCGACAAATCACATATCAGAACAGTTTATAGACAGGTTCATGGCTTACTGGAGTGAGAACGCAAATAGAGTTGCTGGCTACAAATAAACAGGGGATCATGTGCATATGTGGAACATGCCTGTTTAATACACCGACGACATATTAAAGAGGGATACGTGTAAATTGACGATTGGTTTATCTAATTTACTGTTGAACTTGCACGAAACAAACCATCAATATGAAAATTATCAAGCTCATTTTAACAACCGCGATAGGATATGTGCTGGCAATATGTCATTAATGACATATTATGATTCTATACTTAGATAGTGTTCGATCTGCTGGATGTATTTACTACTATCAGTTCTTGTTTCATATTATTGTCAGCAGTAGCACGGATTAGCCGACTATGCTAGATCGTGACTGCAACATATTCATGAAGCAATCTCAGTTTTTTTGTTAATGCCCACAAAATGTAACACTTCTACAGGTTCAAGCTATGATACCAATAAGCTTAAATGTAATTATGCGAGATAGCTAACTAACCTGACGGCTACAATGTGACGCAATCAAAATAGCTATATAGATTAGGTGGTGATAACCTAGAGTTTCTGAACCGCATATTAAGTATCCAGTATTGAATCATTTTTATTGTCTGTCTACTTGAATCGGTCTGACTAATGCTATCATCCAGACAATGTTGATGAGGATTGCTTATCGCTTTGTTGTATCCTCTATCGATTAACTGCATATATGATAATAAACTGAGATTGTCAGTTGCCTGCGATGCACTTTCTACGTCGCTATTTTGCACTATCGTCAAGCGCAGCACGATTCGAATGTGAGCATAATTTTAAATCCCTTATTATCAATAACCTGGCAACCAGCACTATTGGATGGCCAAGATATATTACTACTACGAAGAGAGTATTAAAGTAAAAATAAACAGCGTTCTAAGTGTCAGGCAAATGAAATGAGACTGCCCGTCGGTGAAGAAACACCATAGGTTGCTAGATAAGCTGGGTGTAGTGGTGTGTTATGGCACCATGAGTATCTGGATTATGTTACGCATAATATTGAAGCTGTTGTGATAAGCATCAAAAGTGTTTATACTTGTTTCAATTTATGCGCCAAAATTCTTCAATCATAACGGTGATTTTCCAAAGTATGCACGTTCATTCTACATAACCATTAATCGTCCATGACACTTATTTGTTCATATTGATATAGTAGCATGTGTTAGATTTTGCGTGATGGTTGCTAGTTTCGTGAATAATTACATCGTTCCCAATCCGATATAAAACATTTGCTTATCAATAAGAACAGCCTGGTTATTGATGTACGATGTTATTGTATTGTTTAGAAGGTCAGAAGATCCATTATTGGAGACATAGGGCACAGCATAGCATTTGGGGCTTGTGCGAATTAAAATTTAACCATTTTTGTCAATTAATTCGAATATCAATCAATCCTGCAAAAAAAGATTCATTGAATAAGTCAATCTGTTCATGATGACATCAAAATGTAATTCTTGATATTGCTGATATCGTAATACTTTCTCGAGGCAATAATTCTCAACCAGTACAAAACAGTAAGATAAGCTCGCAATCAAAAGCGAATTTGGTTGATCACACGCCAGCGTTTGTTGAACTAACCACAGATATACAGTAAAGCTTTCACATAGCTGACAGGAGTAAAGGACAGATCCAATCAGCGCTTGATATTATTGTCTGCAGACTCCAACCCTTTTGCTCTATCATAATAAGTCAGACAAAGCGCTCTGTTCACTGCAACTGGGGAACATTTATTTGTCTAGTCGGATTTACTAAATGCTAATTCCCATTGCTCCTGATAAGCGTCTCACCTGACAAATTCACGCTTCTTATAGAGAGCTTCTATTCTAATCAGGCCCAGCAGATGCTGATTAATATTATGTATTTTGAACGGTAGACGCATCCGTTTACATGATAATGCATTTTTTTGGCAATTAAACAAACTGTAACTACCCTTAGTTTTCATTTGAGAAATATTTGTTGGCTACAACTGAGCTACCAATGGTAAAAGGCAATTTTGTTCGTATTAAAACTGTATATATTTACATATATATATATATATATATATATATATATATATATATATATATATATATATATATATATATATATATATATATATATATATATATATATATATATATATATATATATATATATATATATATATATATATATATATATATATATAAATATATATATGATATATATATATATATATATATATATATATATATATATATATATATATATATATATATATATATATATATATATATATATATATATATATATATATATATATATATATATATATATATATATATATATATATATATATATATATATATATATATATATATATATATTATTATATGGTCCATTACAATATCTAAAATTCACATGCTATGCCTCTCCCTTCTCTCCTTAAAAAAAGTAATAAAAACAAAGTAGATGAACCACATTGAGATTTGAAATGCAAGGCAGCGTCCGAGATTGTTCTAAAATATAGCAATGCTATATATTTAGCCTTTTAAGTAGTGGTAAGTTGAATCAGTTGAAATGTTCGAGTAAAACTTAATGTTCAACATATGGTCGAACGGAGTAAAAACAATGTAATTATATCCTATTGTACATCAAACAGTTCACAAGCATTTGCCCTCCACCTGGACTTATGCGATACACAACACAGCAACAATATGCCAATATTATACAATATTTTTGTCATCAAATGATAGTTATGGCATGTGAGATGCCACGCTAGCGTTGAAACTAATAATGCTCTTAAGTTGAGCTGTTGGATATCATCAAATTGTTTTATATTGCTAATCGGACATCCATTCACACTCACGATAATCGTTGAGTTGTCAAACAAAGCTTAATACGCTGGGTAATGATAACATAGAAGCAGGGCAGTCAATGTCGACTGTCAATAACAATCCTCATTGATTATTTTCAGTCATCGCTTTAGACAGCAAAATGATTTTTTAAACGTAATTTACGGATAGTGAATCAACTATTCATATCATAACAGTAAAGTATTCTCATATAGAACAATTCATTGCCATTAACTAATTCAATGATAAGCCAATATCTTTACAAACAAAATCCAAACATCAAAGGTTGTTAATATAGACTTTTAAGTATTCGTCTTTCACAATTGTAAGCCATTCACTTGTTCTGATGTAGGGTCGCCTAATGCACCTGTTGAGGGTTCACCTAACTAATTCCATAATTTCTTTACAACCTTTACTACCGCATTCTCATATGGTACTGTACAGGTTTCACATGCAACATCACCCCTTAATTAGAAATAATAGAATATTTCGTATACGAATGCAAGAATTGATCAGGTGGTTAACACACAAATATGTGTTTGTCAGGCTAGCAATAACAGGGTGATATCATATTCTGACATAATCTTTGGAAAAGTAGTGGTATCAGTCGGTTTAAAACCTCTTTTGCCATAGCTGAATAGATTTGTAGATGTTTAATGCAAGTTATAGAATCGGTGCACCCAACAATATTTATTTTGCAATGCAAGTCAATCAAGCCCTACACAATCGATGCGTTAGCAATGCGATTTTCCAAGAGATAGAGAGGAGGGCATAACAATCAAGGAAACCGGTTTGAACATACATTTGGCATGCTCGGATCGATTGCGTGGTGCCGACGTCTTGAGGCCGTAGATAGCTTTATATATATGTGACACTATCCCTATTGTAATAAAATGGAGGTAATTGGTCACTTACATATGTACAATATTAGTCAGTCTATAGTATCACAGAGCTCTGGTCAGGAGTAAAATTAATGAATAATAATCAATGATGACTGTTAGAGTGCTAAGTTAAGAGACGTCGAAATGATTTTGAATAGTTCGTGATTACAGAATCGTCGGGTCTAATAGAAATATAGCGAACTGCGTTGGTCCTAGTTGTAGGTTGCATTGCAAATTCACTTTCGGTTATTAACATAGCTGGATAATTTCAATCATATTAGCCAAATTGAGAAAATGTAGAGGCTGAGCATCGCAACCCTGATGTTGACTTTGCATACAATAGACGTCTATATATGTGTTCCTGTGCAATGTTGTTTGCTGTGATATATGAGTTGCTTCTGTAAGCTTTTTTATAAAGTTTTGTTTATGGAACAACATAAAATTGGATACATAAAGACACCAATTGACGCTAAAGCATTCATCTATTGTTTGTAAGCAGCTGCGGCTCGCACTCAAAGCTCTGAATGAATACGTACTGATATAATCTGTCAACGTCATACACGGCAGCGGCATGTGATTACAGACACACCTGTTATATAAATGTATGATGTATCAACAACACGTATTAAAAATATGTCAGAAGAGAATACTTATTACAATATATCATGCTCGTCCAACCAGACGTGATTATCGTTTACATCGAAAAAAGTGTTTCGTTTGATGGAATCATGGCATGGAGAAAACATGAAAGATTGAGCTGACAGGCGGTGATATCCTGCGCTTATTGGATCTATCACTCACTCCTGTCAGCTTGTGAAAGCTTTACAGAGTAGCTAGACATTTGTATCGAATACAAACGCGCCACTCAGGACAAGAGCGCAAATAAGAGGTTTATTTTTTAGACAAGCGAATCGAAAAAAGAGTTATAATTGATTATCATTGCTTGTAGACCATAATATGATCGTGGCTATATCAAGTACATCGTAATCATCATGCTGAGTATAAATGAACAAACTTTAAAAAACTTTGTAAAAACACAGTATACCGCGCCCTGCTTCGTTCGTTCAATGAATGCATTTCTGTTCGGCCATAGATCACACCTGCATACTTTAAATTTGGTACTTTTGCGCAAGAAATTAGCGATCAACATAATTTTATCCCAATCGCGAACGGAGCACGTTTTTATCACAACGACACATCACGTTTAGTAACACCCTGTCACAAAAGAACAGATTGTACACAGGCGATAACATTTGTGTCAATCTCTCGCAAGCAACTAGTTTTGATGAACATATATTTTGAAGCATGTCTAGTTATATGTCAATACGATTGCTTATCTTATTAATACGCAGTTAGTCTCGTTTCTCCACACAATGGTATCTGCTCATGCTCATATTTCCGAATATTTTAAGGCGAGTGTTCTGGTTAAGCAACCCGTAGGGTCAAAACATATGATTAAGTGCTACTCCCTTTCGAACCGGCGCCTGAGAATCAGCAAAACGCATGCAATAACGAAAGTAATTACACAGCTCTCTGTTGGAAATGACGCCAACGGATCTACAAACGCATGCAATAACGTGAGTAATTATACTTATTATGAACAAGCCCCCATTCTCGTCCCACACATTCTCGTCCCACGCAAGCCTGATTTCTTCAACCATGTTCTTCTATAATTCGATAAAAAGCAAACATGTTTCTGTATTTTTGTTGCTGATTCACGTGAGGCAAAATCAGAGTGAGTCATTCATGTCTTTATCAATACAACTAGGCGACGTTGCGGCTTCGGTCAATGAATGATTTAGACACTTCCCTGAATCACTCACTAGACACACATCAGCGGATCGATAGAAAACCAACACTTCCTGTCCTATAAAACGATAGCCTTCACCTTCATAGCATACGCGTTTTCAAGCTGGGAGTAGAATATATCATTCGATTTTGCACTTTGTATGTGAAAACAATTGGCTAAATAAGCAGATATGCAGTTGTAGCGCACTATTTACAGGATAAATAAACATCCACCAACGCAAACGATGATGAAATAATATATGCAACAGCATTTCAAAGGTTCATTGTCTTCGCTCAAACATTAATTTGCCCAATCTTTCAACAATTGTTTGATGTTTGTTTAATATTGCACTGTACCTATTTCAGCATAAATAACGCAGTTATTATGATTATGATAAAAACTGCTGGAGATAATGCAGAAGTAACTGAGTAATACGGTGATATAACAAAACAGGTCTTTCCCATCGTAGGATTTTGGTCTGACAATTTCACTAGGTAAATAACTGATATATATGCTTCACCGAGATGAGGAAGTAGACTGATATAAGCAGCTTTGTTGAAGATCTTGCCCTGATGACATAAAAAGTAAATGATGTATTGACAATTTCGACGATTGCTGCAAACAAAACTTGTGGCGGTCAATCTAGGCTCACAAAACTATCTTACAAAGTGATTATCTCCTATCTTTCCCAGGACGTCTATGTAGCTGTAATTGACACTACCGAAACTTCCAATATCAACAGCCGGCCATTTCGCCGTGTACTAATCTTGATGTGTTGAATATCTAACCCGTGCTACTGTAACAGTTTCTAACACATTCACTTCTTCGGGACACAAGCGAACGATACAGAAATCAGTCCTTCTCGTTCACACTATTCTCACCTCTGAGATATTGTCTCGGTTGTTTTCAATGTATTAATTCTCGGGGATTATCTAATGATCTCGGTATGAATGCCCTTGGCCTTCAGTGTTCGGTTTATTCATAGTTTTGAGGCAGATTACACTGCTGTTCATTTGTTATAAAACCGGGGGTTCCGGCCTATACACATAATACAGATGAGATCGCTAATAATTCACATATGCATCTCCTTCGATAACTCACGCCACGTATCATATATTGTCGGAATCGTCGCGGGGTATAGCATTCAGTTGTATACTCTTGAATCTATCCATGTATTACAATGACTACTGACTTCCCATTAAGAGCTCAGCTTTGAAGTTCATCGTGAGGTCAATTGGACGCACATGCTTACCAAATAAAATCATATTAACGGTATTGGTCGCCATCGTGTTAACAATTGTTGTCATTGTTTATATCCGCAATACAAAAAGCGCTTGCTTAAGCATCAGCTTTAACAGAAACCACTAGTGAAAGGCAACACATGTCATTAATGAATGTGCCATGTGATATTCTTGTCATTCCATTGCTGCAAATATGCTCTGGATTATCCTGCATCTGTTAGTACACACGCGAAGCTAGAACAATTTCACTCGACAACCTCTGCTTGCGGCCTTTCTGATCTCGGATAACAATGATAAAATTGATGTATGGAATAAAGAAATGAGGTTGTAAACAGTCACTATGCACAGGCGGCGAACAATGCAAAAATCTGAACCTTTGTCAATAAGTTAATTGTTACTTTAGTCGACTTACCAACTCACCTATTTTCTTGGCGAATTGTACCCACTTGTCATTTCCTAGTTGGCATAATCCATCTATTTGCGAGCATTATCTTGTATGACAGTTTTCTGAGGCACTGCCTAGGGCTGTCAAATTATGCGGAAATAATTGTCAGTTATGGATGTTAGGTTTGCAACATAAGACGTAGCCTGGGTCTTAATGTACAATGGACGCTAAATTTAGTGCAACATGACTCCGCTTTAATAGCCATATTGGATGTAGCCGAATTGGAGGTGAAGTTCCCAAAGCAAGTTACCAGCAATGTCTTGTTGATGCTGTGCAGCTTTGTTTGATGTGCCTACGTATTAATAGTATGCTGTAATAAGCATATATAACATCATCCAGGTAATAGTCGTCTGCATATTACCGCAGAATTACTTATGTTCTACCTGACACACAGACACAGACACAGACACAGACACAGACACAGACACAGACACACACACACACACACACACACACACACACACACACACACACACACACACACACACACACACACACACACACACACACACACACACACACACACACACACACACACACACACACACACACACACACACACACACACACACACACACACACACACACACACAAACACACACGCACACGCAAATAACCACAATTTTGGATGAATCTTATCCCAACTGAAGATTTAGCGCAATTAGCAACATTATTCAATGCCGCTTGTTGATGACAAAATGAAAAATATATTTTTCTTGATTATAAGTGATAACTTGAGCCAATTGTCTCTTGAGTGCAATCGCTTAATACTTAAGTCATATTGCGGCCATGTTTCAAGCCATTGATAAAGCGAAATTAGGCAAACGGTTTATTATTTTTTTTCAATTATGAGGAGTACCTATTTAGATCAGTCAAACACTATTACACATAAAAAAAGGCAAACATTATATACATTGCGTGTTGATGTCCAGGTAACCATTGCTAATAACAAATAGTCTAATGAATTATATACTTGTTTTGTTTGTTTAGACTGTATTGGTGCTATCCAAATGAAACTCGTACATGAGCATAAGAGCATCACCACCTGATATAAATACTAATCAACCGGCGCGGTCAGTTAAACAGAGAGGAGCGTGACCCAGGGATCCTGCTATTCAATTTGCACTGTAGTAGTATAGGTCGACGCCTCGGTTAATTACAATCACCATGAGTCGACGATACAACACTCAAGCGAAATTCTCAACTAAATTGCTAATTAGCCTATGAAGTCGTAAAACAACCCAGATGTTTTACAGTGAAATCGAGATAGATGGGCCAGTAAAAACCAGTAATTTGCTTACACTTTTCCTAATTTAATCTTTTAGGTGAATCAAAGTAATTTCGTCGATTGATGCGGATTATGATGGACAAATTGCGTGACTCAAGATTTGTCTTGCTCGAATGGATCGTCTGTAATGCGCCATATATTACCAATCATACGGGTTTCACCTCATAATCTGCCTATGCTAATCTGGTGTTTACCCTGTCTTCAATTTCACATCGCCATAGCGCATTTTATTTGATGATTCTGTCAATTTTTGTAACCAATCAAGTCTTAATAGCGCTTTTTTCAACTGAAATTACAACCTACACTAATCTTTAATGCTTTGACTTAAACTTTGCTTGCAAAATATGACATTGTTACGTAACTTGAATAAGTCGTATGAGTAGAACAACTCTGTAGGGCTCATATTTGATTATTTAAAATATAAGAAACGTCACTCAGCACTGGCGTTTTATGACTGATATCAACAGTTGGAGTGGTGTATCATAATGCATGTCAAATCCTTGACCGTAAACGACTACTGCATGATATATCATTCAAAGTGTAATACTCTTCCAGTGATAATAATATGATATGTGTATATACCATGCTTACATACCAAAGCCCGGGTGCACCTTCATAGTTAGAAAACACCAGTTATAGTAACAATACCAACAAGATTCATAACTGTCCAACATCTCCACGGTTTCTGTATTGCTCAAGCAAAAGCTTAAACATTTTCCATCCTATGAATCCCCAACGAGCTGACATTGTTCCCTATGGAATTACGTTTTACAACATCAAACCAAAAAAAAGGTTAATATCGGTTATCAGGTTATCAAGTGACCCTGTTTCGATCATCTAAGTAGGCTGTATTGTTCAATCTGTGGTTGATGTGGCGTGGGAATTCTAAAATATTACAAATACTTCGTTAACCAGTAAAACGTAATGTTCATTGTTCTTAAATGGCTAAAACATGTTGCTTATCAAGGTCTATGGTCTGTAATATCTGCTTGTAATATTACTTTTAATCTTTTATTAGCTTACAGTACGTCTGCATGTACAGTCAGACAATGGCTCTAGTCATAGGCCTCCCATATGTAAGCCAACCAGCAACGATATTTACGGCTTGCCAACAGTGATGACAAATCTTCGGTATTTGTCATTACTTCTGCCAGTGCCCACGCTTTACAGGTCATGGGCTACAAAGACTATTGAATTGCATCGCAAAATACAGGATGGCCTATTTGAATAAATAATCGGTAATTTTAATAATGCTCACTGCGATCTGTCAGGCTAGTAATTCGCTGATTGCTGACGATTGCACGGCCAGAACAATAGCCCTGGAATAATTCAGTCAGATAGCAATTATATTCTCATTTGATAGCAGAATAGGCCGATTAACATTTCCAGGAGAACACATGAGTACATATAAGACTTTTGCTAGTATTGAATGACAGCATTGTAATAGAGTTGTCTAGTATTTATAGATAAATGTTGACAGCTGTGACACATGATTGTTTATTGACACATGAATATTTAAATAGCGTAAACAATCAATTAGGTCTCATCCGACGAAACGAATACAGTCAACTGCTACAGTTGCCTCCAAGATGCCCGTTAATCATCGGCGAAGACAAACAGCACATTGGCAGGCAAGCTTATTAATAACGATACCCTGCTTATACAAAGTCGTGATCATGTGCAAAATCACGCTGAGCTGCAAAGAAACAAAATGGACCGCTATATATTTTCTTAGAATCGTGAATATATCGTATTATTGGTCGCAAAATATCCCATACAATTATAAACTGTGCTGATCTTCCGTGCGTCAAGGTTACATTTGATACATTTGCTATATCGCATCAAAACCTTACTTTGCACTTTTCTACAACCATGCAAAATATCAATATAGCCATGCAACATATGTGCATATGAATGATATAAAATGTTTTACTTGCTGTTTCCTGGTGCTTTTGATGTAGAGAAGAATAAGACAAATAGTCGTTGGAACAGTTTTTTTAACAATCTACTGCTTGTAAGCTGCGGTGCCTATAATTCAAATTGCATTTGGTCATCGACGCAAACGTATTGCCTATCCAATGCACGTCTTAACAGTTGGGCACATGCATCAGAAAATGTCAAACAATATCAACGAATATATTTTATGCAATGTCAGTCGGGGAGATCATTCGCACAGTGATGCATACAACATATGCGACGTGTATCAGATTCTATGGGGAGCTGCATATCTATATCCAGCCAAATTAGGTGCTCGGCTTAGATTGCAATGAACATTGCGTCTTATGTGAGCCACGGAACAATAGAATTATTGATAACTGAGTAGGCAGGCAATGATATCCTGTGCTTATTGGAGCTTCCACTCACTTCTGTCAGCTGAGAGAAAGCTTTGCGGGGAAGCCAGGCATATATTTAAGTTATACACACGCGCCGCTCAAAAGGAGGAAGCACACGTGTGACTAATTTCCTCGACCTTTATTAGCTTCAAGCGATTTGAAAAGTATATTATTTGTTTTAGCAAGCTTGCAGTCAGTATAGATGGTGACAAACAGCTACTTGTTTGACAAGGCGCCTTTGAGTCTGCAGAACGCAAGCTAATGTAGAGGCTATAATAGTTACCAAGGTATTGCAAACCTCGTGCTCATATATGGTTTATATGGGCTATGAGAAAAAACCAAAATTAGCATGAGCTCTAATGTCGGGGGGCAAAATGTCAGCAACGATATGAGTACACACACGTTTGCTGTTTGATGACGCTATTCATGATCTTACTTGTATTACTCTTCAAAGGATGTTTTATATTTGTCTGTAGCTTATTGCGTACATTAGAATAACTTTTCACCACCTGACATTTTTGCTAGGTGGCTTTATTATGCGTCGATATAAGATTAACTACATAACACGGAATTTTTGATCAAAAGTTACATATTATAAAGAAGTCTCTGGACTGGCTGTCGTGGCATTCGTTAAATCAGAATAATGTTGTCCTGCTATATCTTGTCCTAACATGGCTTGATGTTTCTATGGCATAGCATATAGCACCTGTTTTATGTGTCCGATACACTTGACTAATCCGCCTGATCCATTATTTAAGAAGAAATGGTTTGTAAGGCTTATTGTTTCCTAATCATACGCGCAAACAAAAGCACTGATACAGTTCCTCATTAATATTGAACTGGGCTGATGTTTGTATGTATGTATGTATGTAGTTGATTTACATGCATTATATGCACCATGAGTTAAAGTAAAGATGACGTGATTCCTCAGACAAATTTCTTTGGCCAAGTGTTGATAGCAGTTAATCGGTTCATTTCTGCAGGGCTTGAAGCAGATGTGTCTCACTGTATCGTCACAGGCCTCCTGAATATGATCACTTACATTTAAACTACGGTTGCAAGACGAAATGTTCTGATCTGGTTTCCCGGACGTATTTCAGAAATTTTTGACGTCCATTATATTCGCTCATGTTCAATGGACTATCAATACGTAGAAGATATCATAGCAAGCTGCTGGTAACTATGGTACCTTATATGATAAGATCACGTGAGATGGTCGTTGCGATTTGACGAGGCGATTTTGTGTGGATTTCGTTACGGTGGGTAGCGGTCATACCGGTCGGTTATGTCCATCTTTGGGAAACTTGAATGTATGAAAGTACAGCTTTCAATAAGCAAAACATTTCATTGTATTTTAGATCTAATTTATCAGCTGTTTATTTGAAAATGAATAGTGACACACCATCATCGCTGTAGGCAGCTTACCTGAGGAAAAAGTATTCTTTAGGCTTGTTTAAGCTGGTTACGTTCAGATGATATGATAAGGCATGTGAGACCCAAACAAACACTTGTGGCCACCTTTAGATCCTTTCTGAAGGATATTAACTTAAACGAATCAAAAATGTGTTGTCAATCTTAAACCAGGGATTGACAATGTCAAAAATCAATTTGCTATCATGATTCGCTGAATAACATGTTTTTCATTCAGTCATTATCGTTTAGTTCGTCCATATCTCTTTAATACAAAGTACTTGCAAATATTTGGCTCGCACCACAAAAGCTCTGCCTATTGCTTGAATACATGTGCTGACTGCCGGAGTTTTGAGATTGGCGTGTTGGTACCGGTTGGCGGACATATTTCGTCTTCGCTTTAGCAACTTTCTGTTCAAACCCTACATCTTGACAAAATGCTTTACAATCGGCTAAGACATCTTTTGTTATATTGTCGTTCTCAAATTATACGCTCTGCATAATCTACCAAAGTGATAGCATATCTTAAAAACCCTGGTAACGAGACAGCTATGTAGTTTTGACATATAGATGGTGGCACCGATCAGTTGAATAAACATATTCAGTAGCGGGCGATTTTAGGAGCTAACATATACATGTACGGACCTCCATGCATATTCGACACCATAATGACTTCTTATTTCTGTCATACTGCTCGCGTGACCGTCAGACATTCTGTTTGTTGTTTTAATGACTATAAGGCATCATTCGAGCAGATTGTTTGTCGTAGGCGCATCTTCCGCTTTTTTAACGTCCACGTCATCAGCATGTCCACATCATCAGCGCGACCTCCTAAAGTCTTGCACGCGGTTAATATAATTTTCACACATCTTTAATTATATCAGCCTGGTCGCCATAAATCCTTCACATCGTCGAGGTTTTATTTATGCATTGTGCGTGACATTCTAAGGCCGTTCACGCCCATGTTATGACCTTCATATATCTACCCGCAATGATCTCTATATTGCATGCACTCTACTAGTATAACATTTTCAAAGACCCACCGTGGCTAGTTTGTTTTTCAGACAGCGTCCATGTCGTTAATGTTACTTTCGTATGTCTTTCAGTTAGCGTGACCCTCATTCATTGTCTACGCCCTCGGTGTGACCTTCATATATCTTGCATGTCTTTAGCATGACCATGAGACATATATTAGCCTGACTTTCTGTCATCTTCCCGATTAAGCTACATGCCGCCATATCGCACTACTCTGTTTCGCTCGTGACGACACTTCCAGCAATGAATTCTCTCTACGACATTAGAAAAGTCTAAGCATCAGATATTAAGTATCCATCGATGTTTGTGTTCTTTTACGACATGATAGCATCTGGTAGATAGGTAATGAAGGATAGTAAAAAGCATACGGTTTGACATCCCATGTTTTTTAAAAAACAGAAGTAAGGGGAAGAGGATATTCCTCAGCTCGAGTATTTAACGAAACTTTGCATTCAAAATATATTTCATTTAGGATATCTTTGAAGCCCCCAACACAGATTATTGGTAAGATGTAATCAAATAACACCACAATTATTATGAAATGTAATAAACTGATTGGCTTCCACATTTTTGCTTGATAATAAAGATAATGCCTTAGCAAAATTGAGTTAGCATTCTCATGTGGTTTTTCAGGGTCGACGAGTGCACTTTACCAAATTTTGCACTGCTCTATCAACCTGCTCATGAGATATTGTCATGCTCTCTGCTTCATTGTCACAGCTTGAAGTGAATCTTGACTGCATTAAACACATCGGCGCCTTCTGCTGCTGCCATTTTATTTCGAACTCTTTTTCTACTTGCAATAGAAACTGCCAATGGCATTTACCAGCGCACAGGGCATATCAGATGAACGGCGGTAATGATATCGCATTTTGTCAAGTAGCTTCAATTTGTATATTGCATGATTATATCTGATGCATAATTCTGCAAAGCTACTACCCCATAAACAACGAACGCTTGCTACCGCATCTAGCCTGATGTAATTCAGTTATATAATTGAGTTGACGATGTATCGTGACGCGGTATAAATTGCTGGCTTGGAAGTAATTTAAGGTCCAGGCTTTAGGTTATGTTGCTCTGTTTCTGTATAAATCGCTTTTAGTCATAGCAAATGTGCAGTTTTACGGCGAGAACGTTACTTGTTTCGCCGGAAATTGCTTATCCTAAGGACCTGTATAACATATTGGACGACAATTTGTGGTCTGACACATTACTATGTGATTGCCGTGGACAGGTATCATATATAACCATGGCTCTAACGATGCTCATTGATTAACAATCGTACACCCGTTAATCAGCCTAATTTAGCATAATATTTATAATAAAGTAATAGGCTTGTTCTCAAAGATTTAAAGTACGTGAAATATGATGGTTCGATCATTCAAAACACTCAATCCTAAATCGCTTCACTTACCGGGACGCTGCGGATGCATTTGCAGTAAAATATTACCTATTCGGCGTGTTGAATTGTTTAAAACCCGGTGAGCTACTATTCACTTCAACATCCATTTTATCAAGATACCGAATAGTTAAGCAAACCTTGCAATTCTTGCATGATATGAGTCGGTCTTTTGAGCATTTGGCAGTTCATCCGATGTGTGCGGTTTTGGCATCTGTTGCAATCTGCTTGGGACGCTGCTAATTAACGGAGCCAATGAAGCAATATTTGAAATTCTGTTTGAGAGGCAAACTATGACTTTGTATCGTACGCATGATTACCATTCAATTGCCAAGCAGGCGATCAAGTTTAGCATTTAATGGCATACATAATGATTGTCAGATATGTTTGGAATGTATTTGCCGATGAAATGTCCACTCAGCGAATAGCATGAAACTGGGCAATAATTAATGCAGCATACCATTCCTTTCATGTACATCGGTTCACCCTGAAATTGAAATTAAAGCAACTGCAAGTCGTTTGGCTGTATATTGCCATAATATGGCGCATTTCCATCTATTTCTATCATCTATTTCTATGGGCTGATGACTACAAGCCTAACATTTTAAATTACGTAACCTATACAGCATCAGCCTACTGAGGAAAATACAAGCCATGGAAACACTGCTCGTCGCTTATTGTCCTGTGTATATTCCACAAGGGAGCAATGCTCGCACGACGGTCAACGGTCAACTAAATAACTTGACACTCGTTATTTCGGAAGGTTCCGTCGATTCAATGTTCTAGTGCGAATAATTATGTTTTCCGCTACCTTTATGACCCTTCCTGAGTTGAGCTAGACTTATATTCAGCAGATTTGCCGCGTTTCCAGATGTTCATCGATTTAATGAGGAATTTTACAACGGGTTTCAGCCTACACACACTAGCCTCATCAGAATAGCAACAGCGATTTGTTTTATAATCCCAATCAACCCGGTTAATCCCACAATTTGCATCATATTTCACAGAGTACACCACATCGTATTATTTAGCAATAAGTAGCAACCATATCAAAGATCTTGTTATAATAAGATACTCGACTCGGACGTTTCTGTTGTGATGCTCGCGACCAGCGCGCCACCTGGTTTCGTGGAAGCTAAAATGTAAACAAAAGCGCGTGGCTCAATGGTAACAGATCGATCGGCGATGGTACGTACTCAAAAATACCGCTGTATTTCTAAAATTTAACGACTTTTTGATAGAGCCAATACATAAAAACAAAGCTAATTACTATTGACACCTTTTTATTAATTTGTTTGACGATTTATTAACTACAATATTTTTTATGAACGTTTGAACGAAGTCGCATATATCAGCATCTACCCCAGTCCCGGACGGTAAAATACATACTTAATCAGACCTCCTGTAGGGCTGAATTAGCTCCTTTTTAAGACACAGTCGGACGTCTAGTCTTCCATTATTTGATGTTAAAAGATTAATATGAATCATATTGGTTTTTTCACAAGTGTGGACATATTTGCGGCGGAATATAAGAAGTTGATTTAAATACATGCACATGATTTCCCGATTGAATGATATTTGATTTGACACACGAACCTCATCCGAATAAACAAGCTGCATTGTCGGTTTGTGGGGTGCCCTGTGCAGACGTAGACGTATATATATATATATATATATATATATATATATATATATATATATATATATATATATATATATATATATATATATATATATATATATATATATATATATATATATATATATATATATATATATATATATATATAGGTCATTACAACTAAAACTCTCAGTCTTAATAGCTTACTCAGAACCACAAATGGAATGAGATCATCAGCATACATTAGAAGATTAACAAAAAGCACACTAAAACTACACTGAACACAACAATTATTTCAAAGCAGAGCTCAATTCAACCATATAAACACTGAACAGATAGGTTGATAATATGCCTCCCTGCCTTATGCCATTAAACACACCAAATCAGCAAGACATATTTCTGCCCCATCTTACACACACATATGATTGGATTACCATGCATCCAACCATTCTAACAGTATATCCAAGGACACCTTTGTTCGACAAGCTCCCCCCCACAACATCTAAGGTTCAGTAGTTATATATACTGGTGTGGATTTATGAGAGAATAGCCCTTGTACATCTGCCATAGAGGGCCTTCAATGAACTAAGTAAACAAATATCAATATTTGATTTTTCGGTAATCTACTCATACAACAGCACTTAAAAACAAATAAGAGCACACATTTTCATGTGTGGGAAAATGTCATTGTCTTATGATTTTTTATCTCCTTATGGTCCCTTTACTTACAGTTAGCCTTTCTCAGGGAATGATGCAACCTGATGTTCACCATAATACATATTACCAAAACATGACACATGCATGATTCACATTGGAGTTTTTTCTAACGCGACCTCATTAGCTCGAATGCTTACAACTCTGGCTTTCACTTGCTTACTGTATAATACTGTGTCAATGAATTTGCGGCAATGTTCCTTAAGCCTGCATAATGCATCTACTAGTGATTTGCTTCGGACAACGAGCCCTACCTTTGCACTTCGGTAATTCTTCTGGTCATGTATATCATTGACTACGGACATTTTGTTTCTGCATATTGCACACAACTTAATTTCCGGGCAATAAAGCCAGGGACATATGCTAGACTATTCACCTGGGTGGAAAGGCCTTTGTCAATTCAAACAGTGCAGAAATGCCCATTTATGTTTGACTTCTAGTCAGACACACTCGCAAGTCATAACGAAGTTGGTTGCTGCGGAGTTCGAGTAGCTTCCACAAACGTACACGGCGTCACGGAATTTGTCGGGCGAATTGCCGAGGCGGGTATCTTATTATAACAAGATCTTTGACAATATTACATACGATGACAGCGATGTGATAACAGTAAGAAATAGCATTATATATTCGATATTGAACGCTAGAGTTATGGTCCGTATTTCAATGAGCAGCATAGACGATTTCACGACGTCCAAGTGAATTGTACTATGCGCATTATTTAAACATCACTCAATGGCAATGGCCTTGGAAAGTTTTGTAATGGATTGGCATTTATAAGTACATTAATGTGGTCTACATTGACGTATTGCTCGGTAAAACATTCGCTTGGCTCCTTGCAATATAGTTCGGCCCTTGGATTTGCAACAATAAAACTTTATCGTTTGTAAATGCCCTTTGAGAGTCGTCATTCAGAGTCAAGGGCAAATGAAAACCGCAACGCTACCGATATTTTGCTAATATTGTTTAAAAGGAGTTGTAGGGCCTTTTGGGATACATATCTCCATGATAATATTCGTTACTTGAATAGACTGCACAAGGCGACTGACATCGAAATTATAAAAGACGGTCATTTGCAACCCGCATTAGAAAATGTTGACAAACGGTTACCCAAACTCAGAATCAGCAAGCAAAATAGGTATTATAAATATTCTCATTCAATTATCTCTAATATCAACGAAACAGATGCTGTTTGCGCCTGTAAGGCAACCACCATTCAGTATTATTTGTACCTTGTGTGTTTAATGCAGTCAAGATTCACTTCAAGCTGTGACAATGAAGCAGAGAGCATGACAATATCTCATGAGCAGGTTGATAGAGCAGTGCAAAATTTGATAAACCAGCGTAAAAAAAAAACCCCAACGATTCCCATTGAAATATTCGTTATAACGAAAACCGTCAGATCAGATTCTTTTGTTGCCTAGGTTTGGTACAGTGCAACTATCCAGCACACAGAGTGCTTTCATTATATATTGTGCATCGATGCAGCTGAGTATTGTCGGTAAGGGAAAGTAAGATTAAATCCCGAGACAAATATGACAAGACAAGGTACACGAAAACATGCGTACAGAATCAAGGTTCCTAAACCGTTTGCTCCCAAAAACTCGTGAGCCTAAGGAAAATATTCATACCAGGGGATATCGCCATTATCTTTAGACGGGCAGAAACGCTGCTCGACGTGGGTCACTTGAGCAATTGAGAATTGATAGTTTCCATAAATCAAAGCATGTGCCTGTTAAATTCGGCTTAAATGCATATCATTTATATTTATAGAGACATGGCACAGTTAAACAGTGCATGGAAGAGGTATTTGCCAAGTTATGCCCCACAGTATATTTAGCAGGATGTGTGTTTGTCAAAGTCGTAGAACTTAAATTATTGTTTACGTTGGCATGGAGGCTATTTCCTCGAAGTGTTTGCCATTCTTTGTGCAAAAATGGACCATTATATCCCAGAGAGAATAGTCATCCACTACGTTTGTTTGGTGAAAATATGAATATCAGTATATAGTATGCTTCGATATTGACATTTAGGCTTCGTGCTTAAACTATTGCCATTCGCACAATACCAGTAATTAAACAATACTCATGTTGAAACTGTGCGAATCGCAATACATGTCAAGCATGCAAGACCTTAAGGCCTTTACCTCCCTGCGTTTGATTACCAGACCCTCGGGCAATAGTTTAAGCGCAAACTTTATAGTCAATATAGAACCTTATATACTTTATTGCATTAAGGGCGCGCAAATGCAAGCAAATATTGTCGTTCGGTGGGTATTGACTGCATGTCGGTGGCAAATACAGCGATGGCATAGTGTAACCATCCAATCCTTAATATTCAAGATGGCTATGTCATGATCAAAAGTAGATTTACAGCTCACTAATGCATTGACGCTTAACTTGTGAAAATTATCCAGAATGCGAAGATCTTTCAAGCAATTCGGAACTGTAGCTCTTTGGAGACTTCATGTCATTGTAAGTGGTACTATACTGCAAAAACTGATATTGTAAGAATTTACATCGAGATTTATGAGATCGACCCATGACTGCGTGCACACAAAGCGACCCGGTTTCTTGCAAAAACAACAGCGGTCGCAACGCTCCATAAGCAAGTTAGGTAAACGATTCGCTCTTATAAGTACTTACTTGTACCCATCGAATCATAATCACGGAGTGAAAAGTGCGATATTACAAATACAATTTGAGCGATTATGTATATGCACTCTTAAATGCAAATTACACAATCCTAGCTACATAATAATGTTTTTAATACAACTGTTACGATGGTGGTGTGTGATAAGATCTTAAAAATGATAAAAAACCAGTCGCTTGTCATATATTTTCAAGAGATATGATTGATAAGACAAATCAATACATTTTGTTTTCTCCCGTATTATATACCCTCGATGTTTTCTTTTCAGCCTCATGTACCCTCGCCTTCTACCTCTCTACCCACAAGTCCCCTCCCCACAACCTCCTACCCGCGGGTCCATCATCTCCCCAATATGTGAGAGCAAAAATGTTTCAATATATAATCAAGCCAAGATAACGCCTAATGAGGTTGAAATGCTAAATCAATGCGCACCCACTCTTGCTATTGGGGAGATGCACCGGAAGCGAAGCCATGTATGGGATGCAATTATTAAAACATTTGCCTCCTTTACAGATCCCTTGTAATACTTCGTGTTTGAAGTGTCCATAAATCACTCTAACCAGCCGCCATGTTATGTACGGCATCATCATTGTTATCACAACCATCGACTTCCTCGTCTAATGTACAGGTATATACATGAATAATTGGGAGAGCTAGACCCAAAAGAGATTCAGTATTTTCGACTACTAAAGTGGGTGCTGTTGAAAAACAGGAGCATCACACCATGTAAATGCATTTTATGATCAGAAGAACTGATAATGTTACGGTTTATATGTAAATATTGATGTCCATAGATACTCGCTTTAATTGACATTTTGTAAATTCAACTACAACGCTTACAGATAGGTCGTGGTTTTCCAATATTGTTGTTTTGGTGCCGGTGTAGAGGTCGTACCCCCACCTGTCAGGGCCAGGACCAGGGACGAGACTGCCATCCCCATCGCAGTGAGGACGGTGGCGATTGAAATGCCCTGCTCTCGGAACAAGGTGTGGATACGCTTGGCTAGCATTTTGTCCTCATGTTGATTGTCAGCCTGATGCGGTTGATTTGGGTTCGCAGCCGTTCAGGGTTTACAAAGACAGCCTCTAGTCTTGCTTGTCTTTTGTCTTGCAGCTCTGCAACCTCACGATCGTACGATCGTTAGGTCAGAGTAGTCCTTCAAGCGTAGCTCTCCTCCAACAAGCTCGAACTCTGAATAATCGCGACCGAGGTGTGGTGTATGACCAATTACAACTAAAGCATTGTTATAGTCATTGACGGGCGCCTATGGCGGCCTCCTTGTAGTAGAGTCCTTCCCAATAGTACCATGAGGAGGTAGAGAGGCCTCTAACACCCATCCCCCATAAGGAGGGGGTATATCATCTTACGGCCAGTGCCAGGGTATTGACAACTCAGATGACGGCAAAGCGACCAAAATGCGGGTTTGTAGTGGACAAGACCATAGATGACGCCTATGGTAGCTGGTTTTATGTCCCACATGACTTTGAACTCCTTGAGAGTTACACGCCCGACAAGGAAAGAAGGGGGTTGCTGTCTGCCAGCTACTTGCTGCATGCAACACTGCTGCCGAAGACTGATCAAGCTATTGTATATGCCGTTGTCGGCGATTGAAACTATCTTGCTCCTGACCACGGCTGTGTCATCGGTTACCGGGTAAAGTATATTATTGTCTTGTAGTATACCAATATATTAGACTTTGACAGTATATATGAGAAACGGCACGCAATATGAATCCTGATAGCATCATTTATCAACTGCTTTGCAAAGCCAACTGAGTCTCAGTGCCCTGGACTTAATGACGGATGAAGAGATCCCCAAGATGTATGGGAACCACGAAGCTAGGTGCTAGCATGACGCGCATTCTTGGACAGGCAGCTCAGGTGTTGCTTGTATGTTCCTCCCGATCCCACCAGAAACCCGACTAAAGCTAGTTGCAGACCTCGAGGCCGACCCGCTGGTTGGACACGCGCTAAGCACTGTTACTTGCGAACGTTATCGCCGCTGTGACATGTACTGTCAATTTGGACAAACAATTAAACATGTCATGGGAGGCAACAAACCCAGCAGAGACAACGATTCACAGATGTCTGCGGAGAGGGTGACTAGCTATAGCCCTATGTACTGCTTGATTGGCATTCCAGCACATTCGTCCTTCATCTTCTCCAAGGACCTTCTTTTTGTTGCAGTGCAGGGCGTGGCCGTCTGGGTATTTGATAGTGTCATAGTGGTAGCGGTATTGCTCCTAGCTCCTCGGGGTATTCCATGTCTACCTCAAGTGAGTACCCTGTCGCTGCATCATAGGGATATGTTGGTATAGTATTTCTCAGGGCGTCCGGGTTTGCCACTCACGCTATTGACCCTGTTGGCAGAGGCTGGATCATTGCCGATCCATACAGGTTGTTTGCATCAAGGTACTGGATATAGCTTGTCGGCTTATGCTGATCAAATCCTTGTACATGTAGGCTGTTGGCGTGGCGCTTAGAGGTCATGCTGATCCCTCAACGTAGTTCCTTCTCAATGAATAGGTGCTTGGCATAGTCTGTCAGCAGTTCCAGCTCTACGCCTGCGCTTTTCATGAGAGCGTTCCCTGACAGGCATGGACTGGTGTAACAGTGGGCCGGGTCAAGGCCATAACGTTGCAGACAAGTCTTGCAGAAGATCTCAAACACGTCTGCCAGGAACAATAATCAGCATGCAGGTGCAGATCGTGGTAGTCGCTCACGTTGTGACACTCGAATGTGTTCCATATTGTATAGGCGTGTTTGTAGTCCTTGTCGATAATGCCTTGCTCCGACAGCTCGCTGTAAAACTCCTGCATCGGGGGTAGTGCTGCATCAAACCTCGCCCAACTATACTTGAACTGGTAATAATAGACACCTTTTCTCAGATGCAGTTGCCCTTTTGCTTCGGCTGGCTCATATTTAGCAGTCACAGCGAAGACCTTAGGGATGTTTGCCACAACTAGCTCTCGATTGATGTTAAGAGGAACTGAGCAATGACAATGAAGGGTTAACTGTCCTAAGGCAAAATATAATTATCCATGTTGTTGGGGATGCAGTTGATTTGGCCTTCAACCTTACTGATGGCCTCTATCAAGAGGTGGCAGACAGAGCCTCGTAGGTTGAAGAAAACAACTGGTATACTTGCTGTTTTGGGATTCTACCACAGCTTTAGGTTGCATGCATTGTGGACTGGTCCCCTGTACTTTCCTGTTATGTAACAGTGGTCATAGACAGAGTCGCCTACCAGTGGCTTGCTGCGTATATGGCATTTAGTTCGTTGGGTTTGTTTATCCTGCGATGTCATCACCATGGCAGCAGGCTTGCATGAGAGTTTTTTAATCTTACGCTCTGCCTGCTGCATTGGCCTGTAGAAATTTCTCGGCTGCATCCTGTCCTCTGAAAACTACTGATTGTTTTGATTTACCATCACACCTCACCACAACATAACCGTAGTCACAGGCTCATGTTGTTCCGTTTTCTGGGTGTTGATCTTACACCCCTATCTCACATTGCCAGACAAGTCCCTGGAAGACACCGGAGCATCCGAGAGGCGCCATCCGTGTTACATTCCCGGAGAGAACACGGATCTGATTACGTCATGGACAAGCACGGCGTCAACACTGAGTCGACACGAATGTGTACGGTGCCAAGACGGAGCTGACACGGATGCCCTGAGGGAAACGCGGTACATCCCTGAAAAAGCCCCTGGAAGTCTTAGGCACGGAAACTCCACTACCTCTACAAGAAGAAGTCGGCCTGCCATTGGAAACGCTAAACCTCACCTTGGCCTGCGCTAAAACTGTTACTGCACTGGAGGAAGAAACCGAAATCACTTAAGGACGAAAGAGAAAAAAGTCTGATGCTGATGATGCTGAATGACGACGGAAAAGAAGAAGACGTGTGTGGGTGAAACCGTGGCTGTTGAGAAACAGTATGGGCTGTATGGAAAAGTGATCGCAGAATTGATAGTAAAAGATGGTAGCAGCTTCAGGAATTTCAGGTACAACCTGCGCCGATTTTGTGCCACGGAGGTCCTGGAGGCAGCACGGCGGCTACACGGAGACGCTGGAGGCTTCTCGTGGGGAGTAAGTAGTACCTCTTGCTTGTTTCTTAGTACTGGTTGGATACACACAGTGACACCTTCGCTTGTATCCTTCCTTAGCTTCACCCTAAGTGCAACCTGAAATTATATACCATCAATTGTTTTAATCACAGATGATATTTTACCATGCATCTGTCCACGGATACCTTTCAAGAGCCTATGGGGTCATTTTTGGGCACGTCCATAGACCATCCCTGGAGGTAAATTTTGATATTACATTGTGCCTTTTTGACGACTAACCTTAGCGATGAAGGCTGGTACAGCCACCTCGACGTCTGGTATAGTATCAGACTTCAGGGGCATGTACCTTCGTCAATAACCGTGGGTATGGTGGTTTTGCCCCTGTGTTTTGCCTCTTGTTGTACTTTCTGTGCCTGTTGTCTGTAACAGATAGAAAGCAAACAATCGCTCCAATATTATTGTGGATCATTAACACTTGCAACTGCGACACCTGAACAGTACCATCGCCCTCCCGGCATCGACCTTTTGTTCTCGTGTTCACTCCTAGTGGATCATGATAAGTCTTGTAAACTATCACATGAGTATTCTATTCTACACAGCCTCTAATTTGTCGGTGTGAGCATATTCGGGTTCTCGTTATCTCTCAATAGAGTCGTTATATGCACTTAAACGGTTGCACGCATATGATTATGGGGCCAACATATTCGTATCTTGCCATAAATATTGGAACACACGAGCGCACGTACATGTTTACATATATTGGCACTATATATAGGGCGCATAATATCTGCATCGCGCACACATTGTCATGAAATCGACGGTGATCAATACCAGTAAGGAGATGATGTGTTACAGCGACTTCCCCATCCCCGGGAGCTTCCCCAACTTCTTGCACAACACCAGAGTGCTCGAATACTTCAACATGTACGTTGACAAATTCGATTTGAAGAAGCACATCCGCTTCAACACCAAGATTGTTATCATTAAACCCACCCCAGATTTCAAGAGTACCGGTCGATGGGAAGTTGAATACAGGTCGGAGGGATTAGCTGATTCGCAGAAAGAAATATACGATGCTGTGTTACTATGTACGGGCCATCATGTATCAAAGCGATTGCCGGATTTTCCTGGCCATGAAGATTTTAACGGCAAACAAGTCCACACACGACTACCGAGATCACGTGGGATATGAAAACAAACGTGTTGTTGTGGTCGGAATCGGAAATTCTGGGGGCGATGCAGCTGTTGAACTGGGAAGGATTGCTAAACATGTATAGTATCTAAAACTTTGAAAACAATATTTCATCTGACATAGTATAAAGCGGCCTTCAATTGAAAAGGCTTTACGCTGTAAATTGCTCAATTCTATGAATCAGCTTTGTAGGGATTGCGCAGTTTAGAAGCTGCGCTAGATTTCATTGCTCGAACCATTTAAAAGCAATGTCTCTTATCAACGCATATTTGCGGGGCGATAATTCTGGTGTCAATCTAAAATACATTTCTACAATAAGTTAATTAATATACTCTTTGGTTGCATAGGTGTTCCTTAGTACTCGCAGAGGAGCCTGGGTAGTCAATCGGATCAACAAAGGCGGCAAGGCGTTTGATCTACTGCTGACTCGCAGGTTCATTACCATGCTACTGAACAGTTTACCCCGCAATATCAGAAATCATTTGGGATCGAGGATCAACGGTCGCGTGAACCACGCGGATTATGGTCTAAAACCTGATCATCATTTTGATGCGCAGCACCCGACAGTCAGCGACGAACTGCCGAATAGAATTGCCTCTGGATTAGTTCTTGTCAAACCTAACATCAAGAAAATCACCACGACAGGGGTTGAATTCGATGACGGCACTGTAGAAGAGAACATTGATACCATCATCTATGCCACTGGGTACAAATTTGGGCTACCCTACGTTGATCATCCGGGATTTGCCGTGAAAAACAATGTGCCGCATCTTTACAAGTATGCCTTTGCCCCTGACATGGAGCACCACACGAGTTATCGTCGCTATTTTGCTGCTTTTCTCCCGCTTTTGATGAACGGAAGCGTTAGCCAAAAGCCATTAAAACAAATTGATATGTACTGGCGAAGCAGCTATACAACGAGCCGACCTATCAACTCTAGCATCAAACGCACTGGCGCTAAATATTCTCCTTTGTACACCATTATAGCATGCATGCTTTTGCTCTCATGTGAACCCTTGAGATGTGACTACACGACAAAGATAATAGAATGGATCAGTGATACACTCTTATAGTTGTTCACATAGAATCGACAAAACAGCACATCAATGTGGCATGTCAACGTTTAATTACTTTTTAAGTAATGTCGCACATATTGTTCAGCTTTTAGCTGGCATAAATCTGCACCCATAATTTGAACAAGCACCTGTTGCACAAATGTATGCTTTCAGGACGAATTAATCATGCATTAATGGTTGCCACCATTCCTCTATCTGTTTTAAATGAGTCCGTTTTTCCGGAGGGCTCACGCTGGCGAATGCTTTCCTGTATAATATAACTTCATCAGAGAACAGGTCACTGAATCCATACATCGGGCATTTTGAATGTGTTATACTTGTAAAATCGAAAACTAGCGATATTGTTATAAAGTCTATGTGAGAAAATAAAGACATTACCGATTTCAGCGTGTTTAATTTCAAGATGCTGCGCCTTCACTGGTCACCGAGGGCTTAAAGATTACATGCTGGTTGTATTGTTTGTCTTAGCGAGACGATTGTGTCTGGGGTGAATCAGACCAGAGATGCGTCACGCGGAAAGTCTCCATTTATACTGGTCCGATTTGTATGTCTTAATCGAGTATAAGTGGTTATGCTATTATTATTATTATCATATCATATATGTATTTATGTTACTATCATTAATATTTTACTTATAACTTGATACTGATATTATTGACCAGCCAAGTACAATCAACAACTTAGAAGGATTTCGAATGAGGCGATCAATAAAGTACAAATAACCATCGAAAAAAGTAATTTGAAGACTGTTTCAAGACGGTAGGTGGATGTCCTAGTGTGACAAACGAATGTTGTGGTAAACGAGAAAAGTTGTGTCAAGCAGACTATCCAAGCCAGTTACTTATGGCATCTGTTTGCTGATGACGAGCGATGACGTAGTGAAAAGTTGGAAGGCTGAGGCACCGCTCTTTCTGTCTCTGTCTGTCTATCTGTATGCATGTATGACTCTCTCACCTCTCTCTCTCTCTCTCTCTCTCTCTCTCTCTCTCTCTCTCTCTCTCTCTCTCTCTCTCTCTCTCTCTCTCGCTCTCACACTCCCTCTCTCCCTACCTGAGCTGAAATTAGCGAGTGAGTAAAGATTGGGGATGTAGACGATGTAGGGGCACACATTAACATATTAATTGGTCTTCGAAGGGAAGGGGATGTTGTGTAGTTGTTGGATTCTTTTTTTATTGTATTCATTGTATTCTTGGTGTTGGGATCACCAAATCATTTATCGATATTGGCAACGGCCCCAGAACAAACATATGCAGATGAGTGGCACATGCGCAACTGCGTCATTCGCTGATTTTATCGCGCTGCTTGTTTTCAACACCTAGCAGCCAAATATAAGCAACCGAACGGGGCCTTGTCGGGGTCGATGATAGGTGTTTATGGATATCAAGTAACATATAATCGCTCGATAAAGTTCGCTGAAAGACATTAATGAAGTTTGGTTTAAGTATTTTATCACTATTCTTGGTTTAGCTACGAAATGTAACCATTCGATTTTCAACAGCTATTCTGCTATCCTATATATACATCATATCGCCCAGATTCCAACGAAAACATGATATACCCGACTTCTTGCCTGCAACGTTGTAAAGTTTTCTTTAATCGTAAACGACATCGAGCCAGAGAATATGTAGCTTCGCCAAAGGCGCTCACTCAAGCCTCAGCCCGAGAAAAAATGTGAAGACGCCACCCTTTTGGCGCCGTGCGTTGCTTTGTCACGGCGTCCCTCAAAACCTCATGGAATTCTGTGATTAATTCGGAGCTGTGGAAGCCTCGACATTAAAGATCAATAATAGTAAACGGCGTGGACACTGTGAGAGACGAATTGGTTTCGATGGGTCAACCCGGGATATTGATCAAGCTGACATGTATTTCACATTGTAGTTGTTATTTGCGCAACTTTTAAGCCTGTGAACTCTCTAAGCGAATCTATACACTCTTTGATCGAGCTACGTTAGTAGGACGTCCCATTTCACGATCCCATAAAACATAATTATCCTTTAGTCGGGTATATTGCATTAGCATAAAAAATGCTTATTCTTGATGATCCGGTATAATCGCTTCAGGATGTTGAAGTCATAGTAAACAATAGCCACGATATACGAATCCAAGAATCGACTCGCCACAAACACATGGCCGTTTCAAGACCACAGCGGAAATGGTGTACCACAGAATATGATCTTTAGCAAGTTTGAGGTTTGATTACTGCTTGCATCGTTCATTTGCTAGATACCACTATTTGATGGAACGCATGGGCTGACGCGATAGGAACTCTAGATATGCCTGGCAGCTGCCCGTCACTCTATGTACGACTGTACAACAGTCCAAAGGCAGACATTTCCACTAGATATGGAGTGAATGAACTATGTTGTGTTTGAATTGTAAAGCAATATATGACCAGTTCGAGCGTTTAATTAAAGGCTGTGGTTTGTTTTCAATGGCCATCCTTAGGATAACTGACATAAGTGACACGCGCGCCTCCCGCTACAAGGCTTGAAACGACGCTGGCGTCGCCTAGCTGCTGCACAGAGTTTCAGCATTCGCGCCTTTTCCTGTTGACTGCACAGATAAATATTCTGAATGTCAAAGATTCAAAAATGCACCTTTAGCCCGACACTTCATACTCTCCTTGGCGACACGATTGAGATTCACGGTTCCAATATAGGACAGACTAGGTTTTTTATATAATACACATATCAATGGCGACAATGCGTGCGAAACTTGTTTATCAATTAGATACCCACACCTGGATATACTTGAGCGTGTTTTGAAACTGCGGAATAGTTGAACAAAAAGATGTTTGTTGAATGCATAATTAGTAAACCAGGTAAACGAAAGGTTAATCATCTAAATGATAGGTGATTGAAGAAAATATACGTAAAGACAAATTTTTATTGCAGGGATGGAGAACAGAGTGACAGACAGGGCATCAAATCAGGGAATGTACCAGGTTGCGGCTATAGCAGGCAGACGGAATCGTAAATTGATATATCTTCAATAGATGAGGAACGATTTATATTTTACATTGAGTAAATTTTGAATTATTATTGATCTTTTGGAAATCATTTGTTCTTCGTGCGATCCGATTTATCCGGTTAAGATTCGAAAAAAAAAGATTATGAGATTCCGTGAGTGATCTGGGAAATCAGGATTCACAACGAACGCGGAATAGGCGACACTATCTGATGGCATTGGTAGGCCCACACGAATCGAGTGTGCATATGGTATCCGTATGAATTGCGAAAGACATGATGCATAGTGTGAAGCGATGATGGTAAGAGTAAGTGGAATGATGCCTAGTTAAGAGCACTGCTAAATGGTGTGTTAAAGATAAGTACTCTTTCATGGCATGGGTTCGATTTCCTATTTGCGGTGTGTAATCGTAGAGATCCGACAACGGGAGAATTTCTTTGAAAATCAAATAAATAGTTAATCCATGTTTGTGAACCAGTATGGTGGAAGGAATATGCAGATAATAGGTAACGTCTACCGTATGTCGTAACTCAATCGGGGGCTAGCAACTGTCAACGGTCTCGTAGTGCGACGTTCCCTAACCCCCGACCTTCATCACCGACACAGACCCGACCCAGTTTGCTTTACGGACCGATCCGACAGAGGTCGATTCCCTGCTTCCGTGGCCAGTGATGGGACAAAAGAAAGCAACGCAAATGACATCAGCGCGAGACAGCCCTACCAGAGAGTCTTTACTAACATTACAACTACATTCATCGTCTTCCCCTACCCACGTCACAAGTGACGATCGCAGAGTTGGCGAAAATCACCTGGACTGTGAGTGAAAAGAAGTGTTGTCTTTTGAGCCGATTGGATTTGCAGCATATCTTTCGTTTGCTTTCTCTTGGCCTCATCTTCTTCACCGTGTCCGCGCAGATTCAATCTATACTCGTTTCACGTTCATTCCATGCCCCAAGCAATAGAGCTCGGGGCCATCCTATATTGGTTTCTATAACACAATGTCTTAAGCATCATTACGGCAATATCCGATTGAAGTGTTTCCATTACGTGGGGCGTACCTTCACCTTTGAGTTCCCCTTCAGAATTTCCTCCAATTGATGATTGCACTTTACTGGTCAATAACATTCGACTAGGGGTCTACCTCATGCCGTCATGTCCTCATCTGCAGCATCGTCGTCCTCGTCGTCATGTCTTGGTGTGCATATCGTAGTCCACGTCATCCACGTCGTCCTCATTCGCATATCGGCATTCAAAATGTAGAATACCATTTTAATCTCACTCTATTTTCTTTGAAACGGCATGATTTTCATGATTTTGCTCGATGCGGAAGAATAAGGTAACTTCAGTTGATGAAGATGGCTAAACCAATTTATACACGTTTATATAAACAATACCGTCATTTCTGCGCCTTCAGTCGTCACGGAGCTCCCTTCACATCATTTTTTGCGTTCGTATTTATTCCATACCACGCACAGCATCCTCAGTAAAGTGGTAGACTTTGACCGAAGGGGTCTTGTCATCATCACAAATGAACACCCCTCATTTACGACCTAAGTACGTGTTTAAGTACAAGAGCTCATTGAAGCGTGGTTCCGTTTATCACACCTTCATCACAAATGAACACCCCCTCATTTACGACCTAACACGTGTTTAAGTACATCCTGAAGCGTGGTGATAAACGTCTATCATAACATGATAGACGGTTTGTCGTCGCCGGTGACTTGGTGTCACGCATTCACACCGTTGTCTGAAGGTTTTCAGCGCAAACGCTTGAAAATTGAATAACAAGGCCCTGTATATCGAATGTTTCCGTTGCAGGCAACCTTGGTAAATGTTGCAATCTCCCGGTGTCAAGCGAGCAAATGTGAGTAAATTATGTAGGCTTCTCTTACGTCGGCTTTGTACTAATTTGCATCACACGGGCTTCGATTTATCCATTACATTCAAATTTGAATGAATGTATGCATACATTTATTATAAAGCTGTCCCTAAGTTTCAAATTATGCGACTCTATTAAGCAGAGTTCTGCTTTCATCCAGTGTTGCAATCTCACCTGAAAATATTTGATCACTTGTTTGCTAAGATAAGGTGAACCATGTACCTCACAAACATCATGAATCATCCGGAATGTTTGATTACGAAACATAATTTCGCTTGATCTACAATTTTATCCCTGGGGAAATTTGTATTTGGATTCATATCGTTCTCAGCTACTCTTATTTTCGTTGAGTTGCTTGAGGTATTCATGTGCTCTTCAAATATCTGGCTGTATATGACAATGATGAAAACTACCAGTGAATAGCAGGGCGTAAAATATACTTCGATATGAATAGCAGCGTGATGTTGTACACTGATGGATGTATGGGTCGATCAAGTGAGCGTTGTTATATTACAAATAGGCTATTTCTATAGATCGATGTTCATTCCACAGATATACCGATAGTTAGTGAAACCTGTGCAACTCACGTTTGACCAGCGCAATTTTGGTCTTAGATGTAAAGGAATATGGACGATTGATATCAATGTTATTGTGTGCCACTAATTTGAAAAAAAATACACTTATATGGTTTGATGACGGCTTTTTTCAATCGGCCTATTTCATTCGATGTCTTTAGTTAGATTCTATATACTTGATATTCGATATTGGTTCGGTATGCGCACGTTATGATTATTCGTAGGAAGTAAACGTTATCCTTCGACGTAAGTAAATATCACGTACAATTTCACCGCTCGCAAAGATGCCTGCAAAACCAGATGCACTTTCTCTTGAAGAACTTTACTTATGTTATGCATTTATCCCACATCCTTAAGGTAACATACGCAGCTAGTTTATTTGTAACACCTGTCTTCAACTCAGGAATCTCATTGCTTTACGCAGTGGTGGCCTCGAATGCTATTACAACGTTGAAATTGCTACATGGACGAAAGTCGTAAGTCATTTTAATAGCGTCATAATGCAACTTAAAATGGACAAGATTTGAAGCTGATTATGAAGTCAGTGATGTTTATTTTCAAGTATTCAGTCAAATGGCTTCGTTATTTGCTTTAGCATTAGTTTGGCAAATCTCGTGACTCGGTCAGGTGTTTCCTCATGGAAGCCCATTTCGTTTCGTGTCACGTGTTTTTTCTTGATTGATTTAGACTAAAAATGACAGAATATATCTGTTATAATAGATATCTTAGGCACATCCCCCTCGTTCGCTAAATTGCGCGGAAATAATCTGGCTGCCAAGATAAGATTCCTATTTTCAAGAAAGCCTCATATACAGATATTTAGGTACTGTTCCTTCATTCAAAAGTCTATCGTCAATGATAGGTTACGACATTACGAAGCACACTGCTATTCTAGATGCGATTCCCGTGGATCAGAAATGACAAGCACATATGTGGTCTTTCTTAATTGCAGAGACAAGATAATGATGGACAGCCCAATCAAATCTGCGAGTAAAATATTGCACAGGAAACCTTGTGTGTAGCTTATTAACGTAAGAAATGACAACAAGGCACAGTCTTTTCTTATTTGCAGAGACTATGTTTGACAGCCCAAACCAATCAAGCATTAAAATATTGCTCAGGAGTAAAGGGTATTAAATTAAGTAACATTGCCCATATAATATATATATATACAAGTCTCATATATATATATATATATATATATATATATATATATATATATATATATATATATATATATATATATATATATATATATATATATATATATATATATATATATATATATATATATATATATATATATATATATATATATATATATATATATATATATATATATATATATCTATATATATATATATATATATATATATATATGATATATATATATATATATATATATATTATATATATATATATATATATATATATATATATATATATATATATATATATATATATATATATATATATATATATATATGTATATATATATACATATATTTTAGCAACAATATATGTTAGGCGAATAAACACTCAAGTACTGAAATTGTTCTTTTATTACCGTCCGGCTGGTTGCTGGCCACTGCACTTATGCTTAGTACTGCTACCAACTGCTCATAAGCAGTATATTAGTAACGTACCTTTCAATGTTTGTTTAGAGTAAATGATTAAGAAATAAGTTGTCCAGAAGCCACGAAAATCAGTTTGGAAATTACGTGATGATACACTTATTGTTTATCATATTTGTCTTTATATTTCGTTATGCTGGAACCTTATTGTCTCTTACATAAATGGTGGTACGAATATTCAGCTGTACATCAGAAGTTTATGACGGTTTGGGAATGCTTTTGTTCCTTAACAGTTTATGAACATTGTACCTCCTTTACCTAATGCTACTTTTTGAAGAGGCATGGAAGTCAAATAATGGAAGAGAAAGATGCAGTAACTTAGTTACTAATATCACAGTGGAGCGTAGGACAGAGAGAAAACCGGGGATATACTGTATCATTCAAATTGTCTCTGAACGAGACAAATAAGTGCGTCAACAATGCATTATGAGAAGAGTTCGCTCCGTTTGTTTGCAATTACTGAGAGCAAAAATGTAACTAATGGTATGTGGAGCAAGATCATTACAAACCGGAGAAAATAATGAATCGAGGTAGAGTACTCATTGATTTGTGCACATAGGCTCGTCAGCACACACAACGGAGCATTACAACTTGTCGATTATCAAACTTTTATCGCTATCCTGGCAAACACAAGATATGCCATGTTGCATCTTGATACGGGCATCATGGCTGTTATGAACATATTTGCTTCTTCCGATCGAATGTCATTACGTGAAATATGAATGTGAGTGTTCGATGACCGTGATGGCATCGTAGGAACGCTACATGTGTGCACAAAGTATGCAGTGCACGCTAAACATGTTTACAGTATAGGCCATGAATTATCAGCATATAAAATACCCATGGTCATTGAGTACATTTCTGAATTATGCGTACGGGGATGGCTCATATATTTATGCTGTCTACCGGAATGGTAATTGATTTACTTTTGTACTTCCCGCACATGGTAGAGATTTAAATTGCCACTATAATACAACCACAAACATTGAAACCATATTCAAAGCAAAGGCGAGTATGACATGCCAACAGCTGTTATTCCGCTAGTTAAAATGGTGTCGCTGTAAACGGCCCTTGGTCAATAATGGCGAATTAATTTTGCATTCACGAAAATAAGATCAGCTGTGGTATCTGGGGTTGAGGGATGGTGTTCATCAAACTCCTTTAGGTTTAATGACGTAAGCCGCTCATGATTCCTTGCTACTTAGACTCGTTCAAGTCAGTGCAAATGCTTTCCAAATGACATTTATAATATATCCGTCAAACGACCTAGGTTATCAAATGATTGACACTTCATGTTGCAAAGTTTGGCTTCACGAACTCCATTAGGACACAAGTTTACATTGCTTTGTTATGTGTTGGCATAATCTTTATTTCTACAGAGCAATATAATCATTTGCAGCTTGTTAAAAACACAGATATGCATCCTACCCTGCTCAGCCAGTTAGACGTCGCAATTACGTGTTGCACAAACATTGGAATCATCATGTGATTCATTTGTAGAAACTTGAGATTATCGTGATTCATAAACGTATGGTCCCGAACGAACTGTTATTTCCGTCTTTAAATTGATGTCATAAGGTAAATACAATGTAGACAAATGACTTAAGCATGTTACACTACACATAGAACATCTAATTTATACTATTAACAAAGGAATTACGAAAGAATAGATGGAAATATTCTATAAACACACAGATTTTGCTCCAGTATGTGATGCATAAAGCATACATCACACAATGGCGGGGCATTGTGCATCTTTATGAATGATTGCAGACAGAGGCCACATTATGATGTACGCTATCAAAACTTTACATGGTTAGTCATGTGTCGGGGAAAGATCGTAATATATTACGGCGGCTGCTCCAGTTCGTGTTCATATAATAAAGAGTAAACGGATTTAAAGCGCAAGGCAGTCATCTTTCTGTGCATTTCTACTAAGAATGTGGGCGAAAAAACGTTCATTTTGACAGCCGCTAGTCAGATGAAGCCACTCACCTAAGTCGTATCAATTAACGGGTGCGTCAAAGCCCAACGATAGGTTCCATGACAACACAGCAACATAAATAAACATAGGGCTAGGCAAAATATACAACTACTAAGTGTAAGTATATAGAATCCACTTACAAATATGCACCCAAGTAAGTGACGTTTATATGTGTCAATGCACCACGCGATGGTTGATTCATTATTTGACCTAATTGAAATTCATTTGTGTGAGAGGTAATCATCCATGAACATAAAAATGATACATGCCTATAACTACTGATATGTAATCGCATCATTGCATGGAACAAAAATAGTTTACGAATCAATTAATCACCAACGAAATGCGACTTATAATATAAGTCGCATTTCGTTGGTGATTAATTGATTCGTAAACCGAGATTTCTTTTACTCTAAGATTGCCCGATTTCTAAGACACTTAATACAATTTCTCATGATATTTTACGCCCTCTCTTTTGTATATAGAGTGAATCGACTGATGGCCGACTATTCACTAAGGAATCAGCATTGTCCCATTCACAAGGTATATATGGAGATTAAACTTAATTCTACTTTCCACTAGTCCTCGGAATAAACAGTGCGGATCAGTTTTTATTATTAGCGGCTTTGATGAATCAAACGAAGCCCCAATCTTATAAGCACGGTGATTCAATTTATGTTTTAGCTAGCATTGTATGTAATCAACAATGCATTATCACATCAATTCCACTGGCAACACGGTTAATTTCCTGACTTGGCATCTTATTTGTAAGAAGGAATACGATTTTAGTTAATGATGATAAATTCAATAATGCTTGAGCTGCAATAGCCATTTAAATGCAGCTTTGCAGTGTTGATTGTCAAAGATATCATCAAGATTCACAAAGGCTAATAAGGGGAAACACCTACGTTGACATCGTATTGTTCTCACGTGAAACTATTTTTGTCGTAATTGATTTCCTTACCAACATCCCCATAAAAGGCTGACTTATTTATTATGTTTATGCTTTATCCTTTTAAGTATTATGCGTCTTCGTCAGCTCAAAAATTGTAAATCTTGATGCACCTCGTCGACATCCTTAAAACGCGCCGCATTTTTTCAATAAATTTAATAATTAACAAGGATCCTATATTTAATATTATTATTACTACTGGGTGTTCATTGGTTGAATATAGCTTCTGATAACATAGCTTATAAATGTAGAGCTTCGCATTACCTAGCTCTCCGAAAGCAACGTTGTCGGAGATTGTATTTGCACTCGCAACACTGTATCTCAGTAAGGAGATGTGCCGCGATGATATTGGTAAGACTTTAACTCAAACTGCTATAAATAATGCAATAATGGCGAACTGCAAGCGTGATGAATAAATTATGTGATGCAAGCAGGTCGCTGAATTTGGTGGACATATATTCAACATATTTTGCAATAAATCCGTCTTGATTACTGGATGACACCATCGGGCTCCTACCACTTCTGAGCCTGTGCAACAGCTACGCAGATGCAGTTTGTAATGTCACGTCGTCAACGCATAGTGTTAAGAAAATTGCCTGTGGGCCTAGTGGGGTAACAGTGAAAGGCAATGCTCTTCACTGATGACTTTAAATTGCTATCTAATTTGGCTCGCATAGCAGTACCTGCAGACGCCATATGCCAACAATCGTTTAATTGTACATAGCTGTATAGCCATCGATAGAAAGACTAGCAGCTGCTGTTTTACCGTCACAGAAATCAAGACAACTTTTCCTTTCAAAGTGTTATTTATCATATATTTGCTCATCAAGCCCCACTTTGCAAGCGATTTGGCTAATTGTAAATATTAAGCAATATCATACGTCCACAAATATAATCAATGGCATGCTTGAAGTCTATTAATACGTTTAATGCCAACTCGCAATCCTTTTTTCCTCAGGCCCTTAATTTACGAACCTTGTATGGATCGGCTAAATAGAGACGTTCAACACATGCGCTTCACAACCCAATATAGGCGTTGGCCAATACGTCTGCCGTAAACAAATACTTATGTCACGAATTCACCAATATATATCGCGGCAAAGAAGCTAAGCTTCGTCCAGTATGGTCTGGTTGACTAGCTTTGACATAAAGACATCTATTCTAATGATTCTAATAAACATAGCATATATCTATGAATCTGGCATCGATGCAACCTTATGGGTGAGCTCCGATAAGTAATGCATCTCGTCTTGACGATGACACCACATCGCTCAGGTTGTACATTGGTTTTATGACCATTGTATATGAAATAAACGGCAGTTATGTCTGCTATTACCACATTCTTCTTTATACCCGTTGCTGATCGAACGATCTTGTTTGTTAAAGCAAAAATAGTGGACCGAGGATAACACCATGTCTTGAAACGCAGGTTGAAAGGTTTGGACAAAAGATCAAAGCTCCTCAAAAAAATTGTACAAGTAACTTTAATGGCCTCTGGTGTATCCAATAATTTACTTATCAAGAGGATGATAGCTATTTACACAGCTCGTTTTGCGATAAGTAATACACCACGCTTTTTTAATATGATATAGCTGCTAATACATCCGTAGCGACCGCGCATTTATTCAATTAGCATTTTCTAAATCAATTCGATGTGATTCAGTGCTGGTCACATTTTCAGACATATCGCTAACAATGCCTTATTTTGACTTAATTCTATTGTACTTATATGATGCCATTTAGACATGGGTACATAATTATAAATATTGTGGCAAGTAGGCTAAGGTTGTGGGTTTGATCAAAAGATGTGAATGCCTGACCTGTACCTCATGTTTGTCAATTGGTGGTGCACTGGTGTGAAGTACCTCGCTCAATAGTACCATGCTTGACAGTCGTCCGTCAGACATGGGTTTAGAAACCCGGTACGAGCTACAGGCTCTTTTAAAATGGACACCGAAGGAGAACTGTCCGAGCAACTCGACCATACTCATTCATCACAGTTGATTATTTACTACTCTCTTTCTCCTCCCAAGAATCATGTTGGTTTTTAATAAATTGTTGCCCTCATATCAACTCATTAAACTTTGTACAAAAATGATATTTTTCTAAACAGCTGAAGATAAAAGTATCATAGATTGACTGTCGACATATTTCCTGTCATGCATTGTATCACAATATACATCGGCCATGTACGTGACCCAGTGCGCCGTTACTTCCTATGTTATATGCTAATGGGATGGTTTGGGTCAAATTTAATTGCGCTAGAATCAAGGACACCACTCTTCGTAAACCGCTAAACCGAACAGCATTGCCGTCTATTCATAACAGCACGATGGGATAGCAAACGAATAATGAGAAATATAATTAACAGAGCATCGAACGAGTGTATGGACAATATTTACACCAACTAGCGCTTTGGAGGCTTATTCGATCGAGAATAGACACCAATGCTCGCAAATTGATTACATCTTATAGGTTCTACTGGTATTTAATGTTTACCTAACCAGTCGAATGCAGGTATATATATTACACAACGACAGCTATTCCGATGATGGACTAACAAATGAAGCTTAGGAAACACATATCCACGCCTATTTGTACCCCCTGCTTAATTATAATTCCTTCGCAGTTGCTAAATATAACAATCATCCTAAAGTGGGACAAAGGTCTAACCATATGCATGTGAACTCCGATGATAAAAAATCAGATTTGGACTAAGTCTCAAGTGGTTGACTAAATATTGCCTTCTAAGATTGTCGTAGTTTTGTTGGCGTGCTTTGGGTCCATAAACGTATAGGAGGCGGGTCCTTTGCAACGTTGGATTTGATCCGGGTGGGGGGGGGGGGGGTGGGAAGCACTTGGCCTTATTCTGGATAGGGGTGTGCTGACCTCGAAACCCGTACCCGTCGTACAAGGTCAAAATGGCCAAAAGCATACCCCGTCGTACAAGGTATTATGCGAATGTATGACCCGTCATAAAAGGTGAAAATGGCAAAATAGGATACCCCGTCGCACAAGGTATGCATTTGTATTGTCAACGATCGATAGGAAATATGAATACTTAAGTGCCCCCCCCCCCCCCACGGGGATTTTATGCACAAGTTTATAAATTCTAAGCGTAAGCAAGGCTTTTTAACTTGTGATTCACATAACCACACTTCACGATCCAAACACCTGACATGCCTGCACCAATAGTTGATGCTAAATTATCCATTCTAACTCCTAACCTTATCACGATATTTTCTTTTCTCTACCTGTAATATTATTGTTTATCCTAGTCTTGTGTCAACAAATAAAACATAAAATGACCACACCCGCATCCACTCCGATCTGAGCTTAGTTATGTACAAATTTAATATTATTGAAGAAAGTGCCGCTAAGAAATTGCTCTCTGATCATTTTAAACTTGCGTTATTTAAATCAATTGATGCAATCGGAATTGTGCGTTCGGACCCTACCAATGACCTAATGTCAAATCACTAGTGGAAAAACTCAACCGACACTGACCAAGCTTACCGATAGGGGTGATAAAGCAGTTCGATAAAGGCACACCAAATCACCAATGGTAGTACGCACGCCCTTTTGATAATCATTACCTGCAAAGGGCAGCACATTTGCTACTTAATAGAGCGATCAATATTGCAATATCCATACAAAATGCATTACTATAGTACATGGATATCCAATTCACAATAAAGTAGAAGCAACGATATAATTTGCAAAAATTGCATTTCTGAAACTATTGGGGTGATCTATAAGGCTATATGCTATTGTGATTGGGTATTATTAAGCCTTAGTGAGTGTGTGACCATATATTATTTTGTCTCACTCCCAGAAGGTGTTGTTGTACATACCAGCCCATCATAATGTCTGAAACCATCGTCCTAATCTAGGGCATCAACGTGGATGTGCACAATCACTTTCTAAGCTGCTTTCCTGGCAAAGTCTGCTATGTTATTCATTATTGTGCAATAGTAATCACCCATGTTGAAATAGTCGTGAAGGTCAACGTTTAACAAAGCTATTACTGTATCAATATTGTACGTGACCACTCGCGCCATTCGTATCTATTTGTAGCAGATGCATTGGTCACAAATATAAAACCGTCATGAATAGTAATTGTTTGTAGCCAAAGAGCCGCTGCAATATCATAAAACTCTCGAAAATGCAATACTATGAAAGTGTTCGAGGCTCGTATAAGTGACGTACGGTTGTATCAGTAGACAATATATAAGATAGTATCAGCTTGCAGGCGCAAAGATTATTTATGAGGATTAAACAGTTTCCTAGTTTTGTAATCTAATTTCAATGAAACAGCTCACGAAAGTCAGCTTAAACGATAAATAAGGAACCTGCCAGGCCGCTTGGAAAAACGGCAATATCTCTGTCAGTTATCATAAACATCATATCTAAACAAATTCTCGCTAGCCAATCTTGCAAACGCAACATTTCTCCACGTGCACTCATAGACCCCAATAAACTAAATATGATTGCTAACTCAATTTTGCAAGGGTAGCATCCGGACTGCAAAAAAGGAAAAATAGATCATCACAGTCAGTATTAAATTGCAATAGGCTGATTACCTAAAAGCTCTCCAGAATGAAAAAAAACAGATTTTGACACTGACAGTTCTACACTCATAGGCATGAATCTCTTGATAAGAGGCAGGAAGCGCAGGCAGAGAAGATCTTCATAGAGACAGAGAGAAAACTAGAGCGAAAGATAAGAGCTCTCCTAGAGAGAGAGAGCCAGGAGAGAGAGAGAGAGCCCTAGGGAGAGAGAGAGAGAGAGAGAGAGAGAGAGAGAGATATAGAGAGAGAGAGAGAGAGAGAGAGAGAGAGGAGAGAGAGAGAGAGGGAGAGAGAGAGAGAGAGAGAGAGAGAGAGAGACGAGAGAGAGAGATAGAGATAGAGAGAGGGAGAGAGAGAGAGAGAGATAGAGCTGAGAGAGAGAGGCTGCTCTAGATATATAGACTAGAGGAGTGTAGAGATAGATCCTACACGATATAGGAGAGATATGCACCCTATATAGAGAGATTAGATATATGAGAGAGGCTATGAAGATAGATATTGAGATAGATATAGATTGCATAGTATACAGCCATATAAAGGACATAGAGATAAAAGGAAAAATAGATCATCACAGTCAGTATTAAATTGCAATAGGCTGATTACCTAAAAGCTCTCCAGAATGAAAAAAAACAGATTTTGACACTGAAAGTTCTACACTCATAGGCATGAATCTCTTGTGTCCAATAAGTGGACACATTCCATGAAGCATATATATATATATATATATATATATATATATATATATATATATATATATATATATATATATATATATATATATATATATATATATATATATATATATATATATATATATATATATATATATATATATATATATATATATATATCTATATATATATATATATATATATATATATATATATATATATATATATATATATATATATATATATATATATATATATATATATATATATATATAAATATATATATATATATCTATATATACATATATATATATATATATATATATATATATATATATATATATATATATATACATATATATATATATATATATATATATATATGTATATATATGTAAAGGTATATATATGCATATACATAAACATAAACGCATATATATACATACATAGAAATATATAAACATGTCCATATACATGTAAATGTGTATATATGTTCAGAAATATGGATATATATATGCATGCATATACATACATAAACATATATATATATATGTATAGAAATATTGATATATATATGCATACATAAAAACATTGATCACTATATACAACAACTACATATATATATATATATATATATATATATATATGCATATACATATATATATATATATATATGTACATATATATATATATATGTATTTATATAAATAGTAATCAATGTTTATATATATAACTACATATATATTTATAACTATATATATTTCTATAAATGTATTTACATGATTGTATGTATTTATATATATATATATAAATTTTACAGAGACAACAATCTTTACCATTGGTTACTTACCCCAACCAAGCACAAATGCGCTCACCAGCTAATACTCTGTGCAAAGCGGCCAATTTGCTTGTTTTGCCATTGTCCTTATCAATGTCGGGGTAATTTAGGTAGAATATTCGCAAAGCTATGCCATTTATCGTCGTAGACCATCATTTTGATCAGACGGATAGTATGGTTGATGACTTCTATACCATGAAACATGTACTAATAATGAACAACGCAAATTGATTAGGCTTTGAACAGCTCATGGTGTCGGGGTGAAATCCTCCAAATTGCTTTCATGAGATTTATGTGACTGTGGGAAACGGATTCATTCATGCAAAGCTGGTTGATCCATGACTTGCTATCAATAATTTATATCACTGCTAAGTTCTCTGTGTTTTGATAAGCCGCCGCTCCCCACTTTATCTTCACAGCAGAAAAAACACATTTAGGAAAAGATTGCACATGGTCAATCGTTATTCATGGCAAATCAGACCCGACTATGAACAATTGACATACTTCTCTGTCGTTGCATTATTGAAACAAGTCGCATCTTGAATGTTTTGTTAAATATTAGAATTAGTTGTGTGTGATCAATACAGGGAGGATTAATGTGGCATTGTATTGTAGCATACGCGCTCGTAGCTATCATTTAATATTGATGCTACATCTGTTTGTCACGTAGAATAACAAAGAGATGCATCGCAAGAAGCTAATATTATTGGCAATATTTCACCAACAAATAAAAGGAATGATATTTAAACGTTGAACCGCATCCTAACGAATGAATCAGGGCAATCCACTGATGGAACGCCTTTCCGTTAATTCTGCATCGTATTCAAGCGTCTGACCTCATTACTAACTCAAGCAGGTGACTGCATTTATGAAAGATGTATTAAAAAAGATAATTGATTCAGGCGCTCGGTTCGTTTTAGCTACACGAATTGAATATCTACTTCTTCACAATAACGACTGCAGTACCCGTAGGTTATATTAAGTAGGTGCTTGTCATAATTGAGGTACAGGGGTTCAATTCTAACAAATATAATGTAGCCTTCCACCGTGGGTGATCCATAACGATGGGCGGAGGCTTCTATGCCAATAGAACCGCATATGTCAGGAAACACTGGATACTGCTTGATGCGACTACATACTTGCACTGTCTTTGCATCGCGAGCGTAAAACAAATGAAATTATGTGTATCTTTGGTGATGTCATCTAGATAATTTCTGTACTCATTGGTAATATCAGACAAATGTCACAGCATGGCTTGTTCTGAGGCACAATTCAGTGGAGCGAGAATGGAATTGCAACCCTCTTGACGTCCGATGAGCTATAGGCTACAATTAATCTAAATTCTCTCTGTGGATCAATCCGGTGCAAACGGAATTTATACTCGATGGGTTACGTTACCTTTAAATTCAACCACTGAATTGATGAAATAATAACCATTGTTAAAACAATAGCATCTCAATGCCATCTTTATAACACATCAAAATTAACTGCGACGTAGTACATGGATGCACATTTTTTAATAAATGACAATAATTAACGCACTGTGTTGTTTTTGGTACTTAATAAAGCCTAATGCAGATTTTAAAAGTTATATTGATGGCAGTTCGTGGTCATTGTGAATCGAACGTGCCTTAAACAAGGCCCTTATGGGTACACTGTCTCCGTGTGTTAGCACCAATAGAAGAGAAAGTTCTGACACGCGCCTAGTGCAGAACAACGGACCAAATGATTATTGACATAGTTGGCAAATAATACAAACTAATGATCTTACAAATCATGCTACATGCCTTACCAGCATTCACAGTCCACTGTACCGCCCGTCTGGCTAGTATAAAGACAATATTCTTGTCATAACGACCTTACATTAAGCACCAATATTATAAAGCATTTTGTATCTCAGTAACTCTAATTATAACAAAAACGTGCATCCTTATTGTCGTCTGGCTTGCGATGAAATGGTAGATCAAAACAAAAGGATGCATTGATGAAAAAACCATGTCTTTCCTGGTGTCATATGTTGGTGAAATTATATGGTTTTCAGTGCAATGCTCTATTGTGCAGTTGACAATTGTCTGTGAATTGTTGAATAAAAGAGGTTTTTGTACGCTATTTTCATGCTCATATTTCCGGCGCTGTGCAAATCGCATCAAACTGATCGAGGGGCGTACAGGGCTTCCCATTGTCTTATATTGATATACACGTGACATTCTTATACCATTGGAAAACATCAACATTAGTGTCACTGTACCCTACGACAAGCAGAAATTTAACTACATGATATGTTTAAGACGCAACCAAGCCATAGATAATTGCATTCAGCCATTTACCATATCTTATCCAATGCATAACCAAATTAGCGATTTGTGCCAATCCAGCAGTTGTGCAAAACCCGATAAAATATTATAACATTTTCTTAACGTTGACGGTACGGTAAACAGCCCAAACTACGTCAATTACAGATTTGCCAATCGATGGGATGTTGAGTGAACGGTTGAGTTGATAAAAAAATTGCTCTTCGTAATGAAACATACACTTTTGTCATGTCATAAAATAACATTAAAGCGTGATAAACGTGCATTATATTGTGAAAAAAGGCATTCATTTTTGATCAACTAGATTGATTACTCACAAACCAAAGGCTTAAATATGTACAAGATTTATGTACAAGCACTACATGAAGTTGACTTTTGTTTCAATTGTCGATAAAATAGACCATTTAAGGGACAATGTTGCTTTTAGAAAGTCACGCAGTCGATCAACATGGTCGGATCCAAGGAGTGAAACTATAATATACACCAAAGAACACAAGCTCGATAGAGTTCACTACCAGAAGTCGTGCCCTTCTATAATATGATTGAATACGTGTCATTTACGTTGATATTCCTTCATTTACTCCAATCTTATGGGCTCTAAACATTATGGGTTTGTCTGTACAGCGAACGTCCTCTTGATTTCCCCTTATAATTATACTTTATCTTATTATCTCAAAACCAATTGCATACCCTTAGCTAAATAACAATTTACGCTCTCATACAAATAAACTACGCAGATATTTTGATGAATTGTTCACAACTGCAAATTCTCGTGACGTCGTTTTGTTTGAGCAGTTCTGGCCTTTATTTCCTATAAATTTCTTACAATCCACGAACCATAACGAAAACTAGTACATACCACAAGGTTGTCTTCATTTTGATATATCAGCGTAGAATAATGGCCTCGTTATGAGAAGCGTGGCAGTGACAGCAAGTGCTCTCTGTCCCGGTATATCCCTTGAGATCTACAATATTAGCGAGTTTTCCAATTACAGGCACTGTCATGGTGAATATTACGGTAAGACCTAATCCTAAACAAATGTAAAGCTCTTATGCATTCATTAAACACTCATTTTATTGGAATTATTTGAGGTCATGATTCGGACGTGTGTTAAGCTATAAAGATAGCTTTCGGAAGTATCAACACAGCAGCGCCCGAAGACATCATATTATCTTTCAAGTGTATGAACTGCGAACAAATGAATATGCTTTACGTTCGTTATTGCACATCCCCGGGTAGGTACTTCACAAAGAACACAATACAATGCAATAAGAAATATAACTGATTTGGGCTGTATCTTTCCTTTGAACTCAGCTTTCGTGTTGATTTTGCTGGCGTCAGACTGATGTGTTAAATAACTTGATGATATCATATCATGCGCAAATGGAATCAATCTAAGGGAAACATTGGGTTTTCAGTAAATCATGGCGAGCTGTTCAAACTTAATATAGGTGAGGCAAACTGAGTTCTTAAGTGTGGCAGGCTTGCACCTAGCCCGCCGTTGGCAGACTTCAACAAAACCACTTGAAATAACATAAAGGAAACGGAATATTTCCTGTAGTTCACATATTGATTTAACAAAACGTTGCTTACCCAGATTTTCAAAACGTCATATTTGCTGACGAACTATTTTCACTTAGCTTACCGCCCACGTGATACTATGAATGCAAAAGTTTCGTACCCTGTCAAGTCCAATCCGCGTTCTTGGGGATTGTGATGGCTTAGGTTTTTAATATGCCGACCTTAAATGTTTAATATGTAGACCTAATTAAATGTTCATATCCTAACAACGACGATACATTAAATATCAAAACTACCGTTTGTTGGCATATCCGATTTGTATGTCTCAAAATGTAGGAAAATATCTTTTAATCGGACCACGGTAGATAATTTTTCATTCTCTCAAGTACTGTGGACATAAATCCGCTGAGCATGTGGTGCTCGGGTTTAATTCCGATTGAATTCCCAGAGTCCATTTTGCAAAAGTTGGTCGCTAGGAGGCAAGTTGGTCGCTAGGAGGCAGGTCGCGTGACGTCACGTTTGCGGCTCATCCCAAACAAATTCGAAGGCGGTATTTAGGAAGCTGAGAAAAATTATACGATCTGCGATTTTTTTCCTGCAATTTTCCTTCCTACTGATTGGTATCTATTAACATGTCGTCAACAGATGAAGATAATGCATCCTCATTAGGTGAAATAAGGACTTATGATGACCGTGGGTATTTATTTGAGCCCACGCAATTGCGAATAACAACCGAGTCAGATAATGATGTTGGGAGCTTAGAAATGGATTCCGGTTCGGAAAATGAATGCAGCAAAGACGCTTTGACTTTCAGGCTGGTAGAAGTGTGGTGGTTAGTAATTTTTCGTCTCTATTAGTCTAAATGGATTAACATCGGTACAAAGACAATTCCGTGTAATGGGGTCTATCTGGTCCACACACCCAAGTCAATAAACCCACCCAGCGCGGTCCCCGAGCGATAGAGACTTGTATGATAATATATATGATTGACTTGGGTGCCTGTGAACTTGCCCCTTTCAGAATTTAGACGTCCTGTTAATATATATCTCATCAGTGTATATTTAAAAGACTAAGTCTACTGTTTTGCTCACAAATAAAGTCAGAATGCTCAGAAGAATTTGTGAATGATCTTACTTGGAGTTCAAAATGGCTAAAACTTGATATGGGCAACCTTTCAGGTGTAGCTGTCACAACTGCGATCAGATGACCACATTGTGGGAATGTGTTTGTTGTCGAAATTACCCGCAGACTCTAGCAACAATGGAAGAGTGGCCATGTATGACTGAGCATCCATGGTTCAAGTCGAACTGCTTAGATCATTACGTCCTGCTTGTATCTTAATTCGAGTACATACAGACCGATGAACATATAGGGGATGATGTTAACACCAATGAGTAAGTTATGCCTTTATTGAAGCACATATAAGACACACAGCCACTTCTGGACATGAACAATGTGTATCCCAAGTGTCCATGTAGTGCAATACATTTGGTAATCACGTTCAGTGCTACATGACAACAAACAGCAAAACCAGCAATACATTTATATCTGGAGTACATAGTTGGAAAAAAAAAAGTTAAAAAGGCATTATTTTTGGCCTTTCGCCGTTTCATCTTCTGGGTGTTGCACAGATAAGGTAGACATAACAGAAAAGTATTGCCATCATGCGTCGTAAACAAAATAAGATTCCCAGACCCAGGGGGCCTTTACAGAGGATACCTAGAAAGTAGCTGAGGAGATTTTGTTTGTAGGATTGAAGCAGCATTGGTGTGCTCCCACAAGGATGTCCTTTGCTGGCTTTTCAAATTGAGCAGCAATAGGGGGCGGAACGTTCTTTTCCGCCGAAATAACTTTCGCCAGTCTGTTACTGGGATATTTCTCACGAGGCACAAACACTTCAGTAATAAGGTTGTCAACATAATCTGAAGCATAACCAGCTAATAAAAGATTAGTAATAAATTGTCTTTGAATCATTAAATGGAATGTTTGGCCTTTTGTGCCAGTATAATTACCCTATTGGCATGGCGGAGACTCATAATAAATTTATCTTAATAAATGCCATCATTACTTTATTGTTTAACTCATATTTACATATATTGAACAAAAACTCCTGCGATATATACCAACCAAAAGTGATGGGAACTTTGACAGGCTTCACCACTGGATCCCCCTGTCTGGACTCTGGAAGGGACACTCCTCATTGTGCCTGGCCTTGTTGAGTGACTGCCTGAGCTCTATTGGAGTTTTCATTAAAATGCAAAACTGCAAGGAGTAATCTGGAAGTAAAGCCCTAACAGTAGCAGATATAGCTTGGTGGTCTGGCATGCATATGTGAGCTAACAATACACCAGCATGTCATAACTTTATAAGCACCAACATAAACCCATGTTTTACATCAGGTATTTGCAATATATACCACAGTACAGTCACAGCAAAGCTCAATTAAATTACCTTGCTTCCATAGTGGCAAAGGGAAAGTGTACACTCTTGGGTGCGAAGAAGATCACCATCTTGTGGAAAGATTCTAAGCTGGAAGTCTGCTCAGTCGGAGACAATCTACCAATGTCTTTCAGAAGGTGTTTGCTGTTTACAATAAGCTCCATTTCCTTGTGTGGCTTTGATCCTTAATAAATGAACATAAAATACAAGATACTGTGTTATATATGGCCATGCGTAAGGATGAGTGCCCTTACAAACTCTGCCGCAACATTACCCCAGCTTTGTTTGCACACTGCATAAAAAAGCCAGTGAATAACCGTCTCATTAATATGATTTTTACTTGCTTTAAATCAGGAATAAACGTAAACAAGTAATGGTGATTTATATTGGTGTTCGATTGCTTTTACCCTACTCACCCTTCTTCACCCAGTTCCTATCTTCCAATTGCTCATGTTCACATTCTGGGTAATCAGCTCCATGTCCACTGTGTTCATTGACCACATGTCTCGTCATTGACAGCCAATTTGCTCGAACCACAGCCTAGTCCCCATTGCTTAAAGCTGCGCACCAATAGACATGGTTAGAAATACTCCTTCGTCATTCATTTACAATTTGACAATCTTTCCGTTTTCCTTTGGCAAGCAATTTCTTCTTGACACCTGCCAGACAGTTACAACCTTACTATTACTTAAATATTACTTTAACTTGTAGTAGCAAGCATACATGTGAGTGCCTGTAATATTTACACATGTCAATTACCTATTTGGGTGGTCTTAAAGTATGAATATTCTATTATCTTTTAACTTTGAGTTATTTTCATTATATTTACTGCAATGCTACAATCAATAGAAAACTAACCTTTGGCAACATTCCATACATCAAATCAATGCTGAAATTCAGTCTGATCCTCCTAAATGCACTCGATGCGAATCTCGGTGACCAGTAAATACTGCGCAGGTGACCGCTTGTCCGTGCAGTGAGCATTGCCGGCAATTTCTAAAATTAGACATGAGCGCGGTCAGATCGACCAATGTATATTGGTCGCTTCGAAAACGATTAAGTATTCAACCATCGCTGGCCGAAAGTTACTGTGGTAATATTGATTACCCAGAATGTGAAATAACACAGTCCAGGAATAAAGTCTTTAGTTTATTCAAGTTTAATGGATTAGCATTGCTGGGATCTCAGTCAGATGAAAAACAGAAATGAATTATAGTAATGATTTTTAAATTTCGTTAGTCATATATATATGAATTGCATGATAATCATATATATAGGGTTATTCTAGGCTCATTAGCCCAAATGGTGACGCTGCAATCTAACCTTTTTTGACATTAATTGCATTTCACAGTATTACTCCGCTCTAAAACCACACGGGAAAAAGCGATTAACCTGTACTTGAAAGTGGTGAAATGGTGAAATAACCTTTTGTAACTAATTTAATTATTAATTTTGGAAGACGTAAACTAGTGTTATTGAAATTTATGACAGGAACGCTGCATTAATGCTGTAGAAATTTGGAAGTTCATCAGATGGGATATTCAATTTCTGAGATTTGAGATATCTGAAGAGCTGCTGTGTGATTTCGCCTTGGGGTTGAGAGGAGATATCAGTTATCCGATGCTTGGTTGAGCCGCTGGGATTCTCCACTGTATCGTAGGTCAGGAAGACATCAGCTCTGGTTTGCACGGTGTTGGCGTGTCTGTTAAATGCGCTATGTCCCTCTTGTATGGCGTAAATATACTTGAGAACAAAAGAACTTACGGCAGCGATCAGTGTACCTTGATGGTGTGTTACGTAGAATATATAAAAAACAGTTTCAATATGTCTTCCACTTCATATCTCCCTTCTCTTCTTTCAATACTCTCTTCATCAACACCTTCAACAGTACCTGTACTGGTGTCCTCCACAGGATCTACTGTTTTCATTACCTTATTGTGATCGGCAAAACTTGGCTCCACCTCATTCATCTCCCCTGTGGGTGCGGGGGTAGAATAGGCCCACTGTATCCTCCTGCATGTCGTAAGAGGTGACTAATAGGGGGCAACCTGTTGGCCGTGGGTTGCGACTAGTGTCGGTGAACAATGGGATCCAAGTGGTTGAGTGGAGCGGTCCATTTGAGCGCCGTATCTGCAGCACACTACTCTTGCCCGGATTTCGCCTAGACGAGATGCTGGAATGGCCTGGTCCAGTCAATCGGCTGGTGGTGACTTGCCCTAGGATACTATTAGCATTTGTATCTTTTTCAACATCATCCACTTGTATGTCCCTCTTTTTTCAATTTATCTTAGAAGGTGGCTGCTTAATCAGGTCAAACTTATCTACTAATCTTTCTAGGCGCCAGATAACACATGCGTGTTGGTGTGCCGTTAAACCCTATTCTCACTCACTCACTCACTCACTCACTCACTCACTCACTCACTCACTCACTCACTCACTCACTCACTCACTCACTCACTCACTCACTCACTCACTCACTCACTCACTCACTCACTCACTCACTCACTCACTCACTCATCCCACCTCATTCATGGAGTCATTTCCAATATGGACCTCTACTGCATCTTCCAAGTTGTCGGTGACCACTGAAACAGTGTTTATTTAAACATAGTTCTCCATTGTCAATGACAATAACATTTCAAAATAAACATATGCTACTGATGAAATTATGAAATCCAACTGTGTCCACATTAAAGATCCACATATCTAAAATAATGATCGATTATCTCTCTATAAATTTTTTTGTGATTTTCACACACTCAACAGAATATTCAACCGCCCCCAAAATTCCCTTGACAAAGAAATATGGTTCCCATGTGTTTGTATCCTTGCTATTGTCCTCCACAGCATCTACGGCATCTATTTCCATGTCAACAGTTGACTGGACCTCATTCATGGGAGTGGAATTATTTCCAACGTGGACCTCCACTGCATCTTCACCTAAGTTGTCAGTGACCACTGAAACAGTGGTTATTTAAACATCAATATGTATGATGTTCTGGCTGACTATGATATGTGCTCGTATTGTTTGCAATGATATTGGTATCAGTTACTATAGCTGCATATCTTTTCAATAATTCAATATATAGAAATAGTGTGCAGTCTGGAACATTGTTGTATGTACCCTCAAACTTTATGTCTTTCGCGTGGGACAGAACAGCTTCCAGTTCAATCAGGTTGTAACTGCCTGGTCGCTTACAGGCAACCCCAGAAGGCATTTCTAATGCTTTCATCTTGCCAGCTTCCACCATGGTGTAAGGACATTTGCGCAGTGTACCTATTTCTTCAGCTAAACACACATACCGACAGACCATTCAACATAGCATATCTTAATTAGAAAACTACAATGCTGGTAAATAAAACCATATAAATACTAATGACACTCATAAGCTACTCTCGACAGTAATTTTCAAATAGGTATGCTGTTTCACTAAAAATATGCCTTGTTAAAGATGTGGTGAACCTTCTCTCTTTTATCTTTGCGGTTCTTTTCAGTTCTGGTGTATACTTCTGAAAGCACCCCAATATCAAATCACACAGGACATTAACTTACAGTCAATATTCAATCAATATTTATTTTATGTTGGTGTTTTCAATTACAAAACCCATATACCCAAATACTTTCATGTGTGTATTACTTACAGCATAGCAGGAAAATATCTGATTGTTGTTGTGTGTGTATAGGTTACTCATTCATGCTCCCCGCAGAGATTTGGGGTGAATGATACGGTGGACAAAATGCACCACTACAGCTTGGCCGGATCTTTTTACTGGGCAAGAAAAAGGTTGAAGCAAGGAGTTAGAGATAATTCTTGTCAGCGCTGTGTAGGGTTAGTAGATTAATGTTAATATTCAGTTGCCATACTTAACATTATTCATGCAATATTATCAATAACCTGCATAAATGGTTTAATCAGATTCTGCTAAAAAGCTGTCGGTTAAGGAGGCAGATATTGAGGAATGCATAAAAAAACGGCTGCTGGGACCTAGTGACAGGAATGGAGAGTGAAAATCGGGTGACCAGAAGAAGAAAGGTTAATTTTTGTCCGTAGATATTGAAACTGTAACCACCATATTTCTGTCGGAGGCTTCTAATTTTGTTTGTTTGTTTGTGTGTGTGTGTGTGTGTGTGTGTGGGTGTGTGTGGGTGGGTGGTCGGTAGGGTGGACGAAAGGAAACGAGCCAGCATATAAGTGTCTAAGCTTCTCTCCAATATGATGATTCAGTGAAAAACACATTGTTCTGTATTTTTTCTTACAATATATAACTCACACTTTTGTACTTCTGTTTTACAGTGAAACTCATGCAGTCAGATTCTGATTCAGAATAAAAATACGACAGATGTTTTTCTGAGATCTGTTTGTTATTTATTTATGCACATGGGAACTACAACTACATTAGTTCAACCATGTCCACCTAGTCGTTGGAACACTAGGTATGGGCCTAGGTAGGCTATCTGGGTTGTAATAAAATTCTGCGACTAACAGTAACGTTAGCGGAACGTTATGTGTTTGCTGGGTATGATATGAAATATATATTGAAATACTACTCTTATACAAATTACCACATTTAAAAAGGATCATTACAATCAATTGTTTATACTGTCTTACTGAAGAAAATCAGTGAGTGCAAGAAATACACCTAGTCGCAAAATATCTATTAAACTAAGATGTACTCTAGATTACGGGCACCCAATTTGTACCGCTTTAACATGGGCTAAACTAAGTAATATGCTTAATGTTGACGACACACACCACTTCTAGACAGTTGAAAGTACCCGCTTGTCGAGGTGTTTAGATTCTAGCTGCGCCGTCAACATGTTAAGTCATGCCACGTGCTCAACATACACATCTGATCCAGGCCACTGAGGTCACCCCGTCTGAATATATCAGGCTCTGAGATGGCCTCGTCAATTACAGTGATATATGGGCACTTTATCCACATTTGCCATCGCCACCCTGCAATACACGACGTTTGATAATCCAGTGAAACAAGCCCAATACATAGAGCAAGTAATCAGATGTAGGTATGTGGTGATTTCGTCGATGGACTGCGAATTATATTTGTATCTGGTAACTGTTACCATGACATTAATGGTCTACTCGTTATAGGTGGACGTAATAGATTTAAATCAACATTGTCTCGTTTATGCATATGATAGAATATCCCAATCATGGTCAAAATGTACATAGCAGGGCAATATAAGATACTATGCAATTAATCTCTGGAAAACATACCAGCATATGATTTTACACACACCGTGTTAAAATTTAATTCGTGGAATGATTGTTATACAACGGAGCCTGTGTTCACTTGTATTTGTCGCCACCTGGGCTGTATGAATTTATTCAGGGTCGTTCATCAGGTCTGTTTGCTTATCTGTTTGCAATATATATTTAGAATATGGAGTTATATTTGGTCGCGTGTCAGGGAACAATTGATTTAATTTTCGATAAGAACCAACGTGTCCATGACTTCAACGTCATATCCGGAACCGCGGAATCGGAAGTGTGACATCTTATCATTGACTATGGTCTTCACTCGCACTTGTGCTCCTTCTGTAGCACATAGTTATGTCCGGGGGTTATATCAAATATACTACTAGAACTATCTTCGGTTATATATCGACGACCACGAATAGGACCGATATAAAACTTACATGTAGAGGACTAACAAGTGTGACGTCACATCGCTGACTATGACGACATCACTATGTAGTCCCATAAAATATAGATGTCCATGTTGTTAGGGCCAGTGTGCGTGTTTTCGCATCTTTTGGGGTCGCATCAACATGGGGTCGGACTGGATGATAACGGCAGATACATCCGTGCACATGTCTTCTTCTTCATCTGCTTCAAGTTCCTTGCTATCACCGGATTCATCTGGAGGTTGTACTGGGTGCCTCTGCTGACTGTTGATGGCTGAATACTGCACTGTGTCTCTACACAATGCTGTAGACCTGGGGAAACTTGAGTGCCTCTCAAGTATGTCCTTGTACCAGGAAACAAGAATTTCTGCGTTTGTAGCGATTTATCAGCAGTCTGCATTCCATAAAATGAACAGTTTTGACGGAGCTTGTTTTACAAGTAATTGCTTTATATAAATACAAACAATTTAAGTCGAATAAAGACATCCAGGTGACTCAATATGCTTACAAGCAAACATGTTTAAACTCCTAACGATTTGTGGGAGCCCTCTAACGGTTCAGTTGAGCTGGCCTCTATCTCGGGCACACCTGTCATCTCGTTTTCACTTTCACTGGAGACATCACGCCTCTCAGATCCAGTTAACATATCATGCAGCACCTACAAACAGAGGCATCATGTGTTTCGGTGTCGACCAGTTGAACACCAATGATATTTCCCAAAATAGGGATAAAAAAAACCCATATCAATATACTTCTATATACAAACTATCTAATTTGTCCTATGACATAAGTAGTACTCCTCATGTGAATGGACCATATAAACGCAGTATGTAGTGTATCCAAATCCCTAAACAATAAACAGGCAATGTCATGCATTTTGAGATCACATTGAAACACCTGTTATTGAGCCATGCCCATGGGGCCTTACTTCACCAGTGATGCCTTAGCATTAACACGGCCATGTCATCAGGGTCGTATTATTATTCATATAAGAAATACATTTTGCTGTCAATCAAACACAAAGGCACAACCATGACTGGGAATGAAAATTGAATGGTCCTAGCTCTCTTAACTGTTGACGTCGGCTTTTCTCAAAGGCACCTCGACGTTTTACTCGATCCTGGTTCACACCCTAGTAATCGAAAATCGTTGGCATGGCACCTTGGTGAAGCCTAGGTTGTTTAGAAAAGCCCAGACTTCTGAGCAGCTCTGGGTCCGTTTCATCTCTCTCAAAGTGGTCGGAGCAAATGACAGTTGTTTTGGTCGGCTTCCAATCCTTCCTCTTCACCTTTGCAATCGAATTCTTGTGCATGTTTTGGTCTTTCGGGAACCGAAAGAAACTCTTACCCGACCTCTCGTCTTTTCTACACCCAACCACACAACAATAAGGCATAATCCAAACGGTGAGTGTACCAAACCGAGAAGACTTTTTCATAAACCATCAACGAGCCGCGACAACAATGGCGAAGCTTGTTGACCTTCGTGATCAGCGAGCATAGAGCAGCGAACGTGACGTCACGGGCCAAATAATTCCAAACGTTGCCGAGCGGGATGTTCAACGAGTGGAAGACGAAAACATACACTTTAAAATCATTTTTTAAGGGAATAGGATGCTCCAAAGTAACCGCTATTGATAATATACTATTAATGAAGTTAATTCATTCGCTTTAAAAAATAATTGTGCTTATGATCTTTAAGTAAATTTATTCTGTAAGAACCATTAAATAAAGCATCCTGTGTGTTTATTACAACAGGCCAAAATGCTTTTAAATTCATGGTCGTCGCGAAACGTATATGAAACAGTGATCAGTCCTCCGCATCTATAGAACTAGCTTAACGGTACATCTCGATCTCAAATCAAAGAGCGTGTAGCTACGCCGATAGGGTTCACTCCTACAAGCCGCGTGGTGATTATGAAAATAAATGAAATACACGTCCGGCATCAGGTGAAATCAACACAAGCTCACGGGAATGTTGATCTTATGTCTTGGCAATCAGCGTCAAGTTAAATTTTGGGGTCTTCTGATTGGTCCAGGCGACAACATCCCCGAAATAATTTTACTTGGTTGTAACAGAATCAATGACAAAGCACCACGCTGCTGACAGGTAGGGTCTGCACTTATTGTCTCGGTCGGAGGCGCGAGCGAACCATCTAATTCTAGCTATAAACGCTGTGCTCTAACAAACATTGCTTTTATCGGCAATCATTTTACAATACGATACGAAACCTGAAACGACCTTCATAGCACAATTCGCCTTGTCATACACCACTAAGTTGTGTAAGTTTACATTATTTATTTGACTTTTCACAATATAAATTCTTCCAATTATCATTCAGCATCGCCATGAGTGTTATGTAAAAAGAGGTTTGGGGCGCAGGCTACACAAGTGAAGGGACGTTGCTCTACAGACAACAGAACGATTCTACTTGGTATTATACGGATTGGGTTAAAACTTCGCAGATATAAAAGGACGTGATAAGTTGCAGCGCCTGCTCGAATTGATAAGTGTTACAGGCATGATGCATCCGCTAACCAAGTCTTTGGAAACCTGAGAACATTTCCTTCTTAAGTTAATCACGTGACCATGCACGTGCTCGGATATATCTCTGACAACTTCCTGATCAATTAAACCCTTATAATTACATTAGCCAGAAAACCATGAGCAAAAACTGCTTCCCAGTGGAACGTTAATGATGTGATTAAGCGACAAAAACGATTTTTAACGTAATACTTTGCCCAGCATGCTGATGTACATGACAAAGGCGATGTGATTGATTACTTAAAGTTAGTAAGCAACTTTGCACAGAATTAGCTTTGATGTCGATCAAACGTAAGGAAAGGCGGGTGAAGTGGCTCTTATTCTATTTCTATCCCTTCAACGCACTCCCGCTTAACCCTGTATATGTCTTGCCCTACTTTATTACTGCTACACAACGCATATAGTTCCGCCACGAAAGCTCATTTACACATCGAGTCTATGTATATAAGAAGAATGCTGCAATGCGTATATGGCCCATTTAAACATATTACACACCGTTAATGCTGAGTATGGAGAGGCATGTTATGCTATCGTTACAGAAGAAAACCACAAGGCAGGTATTGTACACAAGCAAGAGCCACCCTGTTAACGAAGCAAATACAGTCTTGGTCAATATAACATCGCCACTGTCGAGACTTACTCAAAGAGCTTATAGTCATAGTAAGAGGGCTCCCGCGCGCCTGCGACTGACTAATTAGGTCAAGATGCGCCACGTGAGCAAAGCGCCTCTTAATATCTCACTGACATTTCCGATAACTTCGCCTCGACCAATCACTAACTGAAGGGACAGGGACCCAAGAAATTGGATCAACAGAAGTGTGGCATTGTTAGGATGTGAGCTTCTTTGTTTGGAAACTTCCCATCGATACAAGTCTTGATTGCAATCGAATCGGCCTATCGATGGGTCAGATATACTTCACAAATAACATGTGACAGAGTTGTCTCATTCTAACATCAGTGAAATTGTAGTTCCACATGGAATACCAACATAATTATACTTGAGGCGTTCTAATTACGTATAAACAATTTATCGGTTCCTCCTCAATTATCGCGTGACCAGTCAAATATCCTAACATCGTTCCATTTGTCAGAGCGCTTAACAACATTATGTGTTGCTCCTGATAATATTTACCAAAAAAGAATGTACTGCCACATAAAACACAACCTATCAATGTTTTTCTTTGCATTACTTCTATTGTTAGCATTTATGGGGTGCACATTTAATCGTTCTGCCATTTAGGCTTGCAGAAGTCAGGTTCCTTGCATATGAGTTCAGCGACCAAACCTCAGTAAGCTGTGCCGACGTCTTTACTAAAAGCTTTATTGGCGATTAATCAGCCAATCTAAATGCATTAAGTAAAGCTTAAAATAATGCTGTCGGTTTATGAATGCAATCGCTAACACCAGTTTTGGTTTTTTATATGAATCATTTCAGCCAAAAGCGACAGGGTTAGTGCGAAACGGATTGCTACACCGTAGCAAATTGTGTTACTGTCATAGAAATATAGAACCATAATTTGAGCATGTCTTTATTTCTTTATATCGTCTCTATGATTTTAATGTGCAAAATGCAAAACGCAGCCGGTTTGCGTTCAATATCACTTGTTATATTATTTGTGCGGCTGCTGCACTAATAGCGCTTTCGCTGTAGATTGTGCTACTTATACGGTAAACAAACAATGTGCCAATATAATGGAGCAGCATGGGTTATATCATAACGTCCCTTTCGATGTATCCCGGAGATACTACTCTTATATATACACATACATTGAATAATGACAGCACTTACAAGATATTGGATAGATAAAGTAACAGCGCCTCAACAAGAACAATATATACTTCATTGATATACACATTGTGCATTCGAAAATGATGCAAGCATTGTACAATTGGCAAACTTCTAAAAGTTATTCAGCAGCATCTACACATCTGTGTACAATAAAATAAATTGCTAGCATGCTTGCTGTCACCATTCAACTGTTCATTTCTCTCCTTAGTGATGTACTGATTACAGACGTTATGGACAGGCTGAGCAATCACTTTAATGCTAGTGACAGTAAGTTGATGATATATTGCCAACGGCCGTACAGCCGTCTGTACCCTTCGTTAACTCAGTATTAAGCAATGGCGTTGTCGATAGTTCAGTTCAGTGATGCTACGAAAATGTACATTTCATCACAACTTAATCAATAAATAGAGGAAGGAGCAATTGCCAAAAACAGGATATCAACTTAACCGAATCACTAATATGTAGCAACAAAAGCTGATGTTGGAGCTTTTTGTCATTAAATAGCTAACTTTTGACTCCCGTACAAGTTTTGGGCCGGATGAAGTTGTAAAGTGAAATGAAGTAACTCCATAATGTGCTGCTCTTACAGTAAGCGTGTCATTTTCCTCAGCAGCGACTGTCCGTGTATATAAGCTTCGTTGCCATCACCGTCGTAATACCATGAACATAAAATGTTGTAGCATTTGATATGATTGTTATGGAATCAAATGACAAGACAACAGGATGTAATTTTAGTGTAGATTTCAATAGCAGGTAAACGGAAGATGGGACGCTGTCAGTTTTTAAATTGTAGTATTTAGAATAGCAGGTAAATATAGAATATATGGGACGCTGTCAGTTTTGTAAATTGCTACATTAGATATATAGAGATAGATATAGATATATATAGATATATATATATATATATATATATATATATATATATATATATATATATATAGATATATATATATATATATATATATATATATATATATATATATATCTATATATATATATATATATATATATATATATATATATATATATATATATATATATATATATATATATATATATATATATATATATATATATATATATATATATGCATATATATATATATATATATATATATATACTTATAGCTACCATTTTTTACAATATCTATATATACTGCCATTTTTATTTATTTTTTCAAAAAACATCATGGCAACGACAAATCATTTTTAGCTTCTGTTATATATATATATATATCTCTATATATATATATCTCTATCTATATATATATATATATCTCTCTCTAGATCTATATCTCTCTCTATATATCTCTATATATATATATATATATCTATATATATATCTATCTATATATATATATATATATATCTCTCTCTTACAATAGCTACCATTTTTTACAATATCTCTATATATACTGCCTCTTTTTCTTTTATTTTTCAAAAAAACATCATGGCAACGACAAATCATTTTTAGCTTATGTTATCATAGTCCATGCAGCAGTCAAATTAAGTTAATTTTTATAAATACTTTAGTTGGAGAGAATATATATATTTTGGTTAAAAAAATGCGGTTCAAAAAAGTCAAGCTCCAATGGTCATGCAAAACATCAACCATATTGTTACATACTACATATGCAACCAATTTGACTCATACTATATACACAACCTAAATTTGAAGACTGCTCGTAGAGGCGCGACTATATTTCAACATGTGCTGCCTGGAGCACATGGAATGAGTAGCATAAATACACTCTGCTATCGCCCAAATTGCCGTCAAAATCGAACCCACACTTGTTAGAATCGTAGTAGGGGGTGTTTGGGGTGGGGGCATCTAGCATGTTGTGAGTGGTGCTTGGTCGAGATGGACATAAAATTGAAGATGCTCAAGTTGATGGGCCGGTCATCTGCAGAAGTACCCGAAGGAATCCGACCGAACATTTTTAATACTTGTTCGAACGCGCTCGCCCATCAGGAATTCTGAAGCTAATAAGCCCATCAATAGCATCAATCTCCAAACTTAGAGTTGGTCAATACGAGAGAATCTTAAATGGTGCTGATATCCGGATTCCCAAGTTGGAATGACCGTATACATTTCTTGTTGGTCTTCAATAATCTTTCAATTCCTTATTTTTTACTTTCCTTCAAAAACAACCCTTACCTGGAAGCTCATGAATAATTCATTTGGAAAGCGCAGAAGAGTCATTACTCTGTGTCGTTCGCTGCCGGCGCATGTTTAGTTTGTACTATTTGAATTTTGTTGTATATGATGAATGATCCTGCTGTTAAATCTGCTTTTATCAAATATGCCATAGGTTCATTTGAAAGGTCTTACTTTGGGCATCTCAAGACTGTTGTTATTTTTGATATCTGTCAGTTAGAGGGTTGTAGCGATTTATATCATCCACAAATGGCACACAATTTTGACAAGAACTTGACAAACTCCCTGTTTCTCATATGGGACATGATTGGTTTGCCATTGTATCTATATTACATCATTATTGAGCAATGTTGCATATTAAATGGCATGTTAGGGGGCGTCTTAAATAACTTTATGGTTAAATTTATTTTAGGTTTAACAGACAAGTTGGTATTTTGTGTTTTGGACCATTTTTCCGATTATAGGCCGACATTGAATACCCATTCCCATTTATATGAGAGCACCAAACGGCACAAAAATGGCTTGGCCAAACAAAATCGGCGTGACATTTGACCGCCCTATCATTGGCGGTACCATAGTAGCATGGGTGCCTTCTGTAGGGAATGTTGACTCAGTACATGTTTTCATCATAAGGTAAATTATTGTATTGACTTACTTTAACTGATATTAATATCAACCTTCCAGATACGACAATGACACAAAGGTGAACTTTCTACCCCACCACTCTCTCGGCAAGTCATAGTGATACCCACCACCCAACTGCTGTTCTCCACACCGTTTATATATCTAAGCGGAAAGTGGCCAAGACTAACGCCTATATACCTAATATAGTAGAAAAAATCTTTAAGCGCAAGCAATGCGACAGCATTCACCAACAACACACGCAACGCTCTGCTGATGACCCCCTCAACTGCGACAGCAATATAAACCATACACAAATAAAAAGCAGAAGAATGAGCTATTTTCTGATTTAAATTACAAATTTAAACATTTAAGCTAAGAATATTACCCAAATCTTCTTTGTTTTAAGCTAGTATACTGTCCATACTGTTCAGCGTGGAGGTCTCTGATCTTCAGGCACAACAGTAGGGAATAACCGTCCTGTGGCCCTCCCCCAAAACACCATGAATCCAGAGAACAAATTGCCGATAGGCACTATGTCCATGCATTTTATTTCGGTAATCAACAACCACATCTAAACCCCTTGCAAGTACGCCCGGTACCAGTTATTTACCTCGATGGCCATCGGGTCGAGCAAAACGAATACATCTGAGGTAATGCAGATGAGCAGAAGTCTGGTCTGCTATTGCAACATTGCCTTTCCACAGGGGTAGGCATCTCCTTACACGGAAGACAGATGCACCAGCCTACAAATCGCTCTCTGTGACCAAAATTGCATGACGGTTTTTCGAGCAACTGAAGAGTGCTGACTGCTGAGTTGTACTATACCTTCAATTTCTCTTTGCGTGACAGCTGTAAAGATTCAGCAGCCACTCTACTCTGCTGTAGGGCATGGTAAGTTCTTGGTGTGTTGCCAATGAAGCCCCTGCGAACCGGATTGACTCGCTTTTGGTCTCTCGAGGTCTACATGCCAATGAGAACCAGTAAAATATAGCCCAACATGGGACCCCCTATTTACTGAAACGTCAGCAATTCAATTAGGCAAAGCAAGCCAAATAGTACCTTGTTTGAAGAAGGTAAGACTCCTCTACCTTCACTTTAGGCTGGTCTGCAACCTCCATCTCTGCTTTGCGTCAAGGACACCTGTCATGGCGAACAATTGCAAGGCATTAAGCACATCCTTCTCATTCCTAACAGATATATTGAGTTAACTCCAGCTATCCGAGGCTTCTACAACACCAGCATGGTGTTAAAGTGGACAATTACTGAAACATCATAGGGGAGAGTTGGTTGCCGTGACAGGTGCGAAATTGGTCCGATTGGGTCCAGGTTAAACAAGTGGTTCAATCACGCAGACTATGGTCTGAGACCCAAACAACGCTTTGATACCCAGCACCCAACTGACAGTAATGAGCTGCCGAATAGAATCATGAGTAGAAAAAAGCTAAATGTTATAAAGCTAAATGCTAAGAAACTCGCCAAACAGGTGTTGCATTTGAAGACGGCACAGTGGAAGATGACATAGATGCCGTAATCTATGCTCGATAAAATTAGTCTATTCCTGAAGGATTCACAACTGGCCGCAGAGGCTAGGCAAGGAGCAGGTAAGGCCATTCTTACACAGTGGAACCGCGTGGCAGACCTTTCATAACCTGTCAAGCTGCAACACTTGCTGTGTTTTGTGTATTGGTAGCTTGCCTCTGAAATTAGGTACAGCAGTGTCGCTGCCATGATATTGGAATAACACACATGTAAGTGATTGCTTTCTCTTATAGCTGGTCTAACGTTTACTGCTGTCTATGTCATTTGTGTTCATAAAAATTGCTTAGCTACATGACACGCTATAAGATAACATTCATACAACACTATATTATCGTCCCCAATTTGTCGGCGACTTTGCTGTTCCAATGTAATGCCGTCTGCAACATATATTCTCACCAAAATAATATGCATTTTCGCAAGGTTTTGTGCACCAAGATTATTCCAGCGTGATTTAAAATAAATAACATATAGCTATGCTAAGAGAGTCCACTCTGGATAGCAATGTGGTAGGTATGCAAATGAGTGAAATACACGCCTGTCACCCGAAGGCGCTACCATAACATCCGCAAAAGCACATTGGACTGTTGAACCAACATCTCTTGGGTTGTTGCATTGTGGCTTGTGTTGAAGATATTATTTGGTTTTATTGGTCAACTCCACCGCACTCCCGAATTAATCCGGAAATTTAATATGATTTTTTACACATGCTTTGACAAACCAGCACCTTCTTAAATGTGGCGGGTTTATATGCTTTAGCGAGCGAACCCTTTCAGAGGACCATGGGATGAATGTTATTATATATTTATTTCTTTATAGTATGTTGTGACAGTAAATCTTCTCATATAGTTATCACCATTTGCTCGGTGAGATTATGTTCATATAATGATTTGGTTGGCTGCTAATGAAGCTTCAAATATGTCACAAATTACACAGTCAACATTCGAATCGATCGAAAGTGAATCGTGCTATTAATTGCCTAGGTCAAAACAATGCACGTGCTATTGTCTTTGAACACTGATATTTGTATTTGAATTTTGCTTAACTCTTAATAAAGTGTATGCCATATCGTGTTCTCTTAACTGAGGCAACGGCGTTCTGCATATAGTTTAATGCTTTTACACTGCACCGTTTGCTTTCAAAGTACAGTAGGTTGTTAACATCTCCCGGAATAAGCGATGTGGTCATTGTTCAGCTGCTCTCTTTCCGTGATTACAAAATCCCATGGCCCGCATATGGCACATGTCGTAGGCCAAATGATGTCATGGACCGCTTGGTACAACGTGTTTGCACTGGTAAATCAGTGCATTATTTACATGAAATCTTCGCTGTAAGCGGATCTCATAAAAACAACAAGATAACTAAGTATAACCTGTAAGTGACGTTGTTTCAACGTCTTACCATGTCGTAAGTTTATATGAACATTCTGTAGTGTCCAAGGCAGATGTAAGTGACGTTCTTACCACGTGGATCGTTATGGCAAGAAGCAACAAAGCATCCGAGGTATTTCTGTACGCTGACAACCAAGCAAGCGCTGTTCGAGTTGTTGACGAGTAGGAGTGAATTTGGAAATGACGATGAATGGTTCGGCCATCTTGTCTACCCCTATGTAATTCATCTCATGCAAAATTTGCACAACACCGTAACATTAACTGCACGATTGACAGTTTGCCTTGTTACAGAAACTCCTCTATATTGATTAAAACTCTGGTCTAGCTGGGTGCATTAGCTATCTTTTAATAGTATGAAAGTCAGTGTTTTATCTTGGTTACAAATTTATGTGCAAAAACAACTGTCCAAGATTTGCATCACCGTAAGCACATTAGAATTGCCCATTCAATACCCGTTTGTAGCTCTCTCCAGAGCAACCATTTCATCAACTCTGATTAACGAATCTCCTGTTATGTGCCACTGAAAACTTTTGGCCCGATCAAATTGCTGTCGCATCAACGCAATGCATGAGACCTTGTTAACGCTGTATAACTAAACATAATCCATTCCTTTGTTTGCAAATTGCAGCGATATTACAGCGTACTATGAGAAAAATTAAATGACAAACGTGATAGAATATTCGGAACGAGCACATGTTGGTGCCTCGAAATATGTACATTGGGACATTATAAAAAGCAACTGCCTCCATAGTGAAATTCTGGAGGGCTGAACGGTGTTCATCTTCAATGTGCAATAAATGTCATGATAGGGTATCTATTATCTATCAGCGGACAACTAGGATCACAGTCCACTCTCTGAGCTTCTAGTAGAAGGCATTGATATATTAGATTTATACCTATTCATTTCAAGAATAATGTCGGTTAATATCCTTTATCCACTTGGTGCCACGAGTCATTACATACATTCGGAAAATTCTAACTAGCTTCATCGTCTGATAATGTGACAATAACGTGATGCCAGATGCACATTTATTCCAATTAAAGTAAATGGAGGGTAAATTGTTGTATTTGATGGAATCAACAATTTCCGCGATGGTGCAATATCGAGTGTTACCGTATTATACTGCGCTGATAAGGGAAACAAAGGGGTACATCTCGCCAGTAACCTTCCGGCAAGGTTTAATTACAATCGCAAGAAACTACTAAAATAATGTTAGAGAAACAACACTGTCCGCCTTGTGTTACACCCTGACCCTGAGTCAAGCCAAAATCACGAGATTTATTTGATCGAAGCCATTTTCCTATTACAACCAATCCACCATTGGAATTTGTTTACAACTGAACCAAGAACCTACGTTGATTTACAATAGGCGTGAGTTAGATACCTGCTACGTACTGCCTATGTCGATTTGGAGCTGTTTCGGAATACCTGGGACATTACATTATGGGGACCAAACTAACACTAAACTCTCATTGAATATTTTTGATAGTTGAATTGTCGCCAGAAACTAAGAAAATCAGCCAGGGTGACACAAAACCGAGTTGCTCGAGACTAGACAAAGGTTGCAGGCCAGGTTTTGCATTGGCTGTATATCACGTTGCGCCCGTGGGTTTGAATGTGACGATGCACGGGCTGCGACGTCCAAGTAACACGGATCCAGTTCACACACGTGTGCGATGAACGGTGAACATTATCTCTTTTCTCATTTCCGTGTATATCTCACTGATATCGATTACTCAATTTCTCCCTATTAATCGTTGTAATCGCAAATGTTTGATTGTCATTTAGTTCAACCATTCATAGCTTGCCTCTCTGGAATCGTAGGCGGCTTTTGTGAGTCAATCCTTTTTGCAGTATTTTGCAGCCAACGCTTGTTCCCAAAAAGTACCACATAAAATACATCCAATAAGAGGACTCCTCGTTAAAACGTGCAATCAATACATCTCTACCGCAGATTACAAGCTTTTACGAGCTCTTCGTTTAGGCCGTTATCGCTCGTAGCGGACAAGTACATTGCATATAAGTGTGGTTGTATTCACAGACCCTTTCGCTTTGCGCTGAGTAATTGAACTGTTGCTTTACACGAGGTGCGCCACCCGGCCATTATTAGTCGTGTAGAATGCATTGAATTATTCAGATAATATGAGGTTGCCAGACGCCTCCTCTCCTACGTTCGACATAAAGCTTTGATTGCGTGCGGGTATATCTGCTCGTATATAACATGTTTATACACTTGTCTTTATTCGCGTATGTCTCGTTCCATGGGAATACATATACGCCCATCGACATAGTATCATGGTTCTATTCGACACCTAAGGCCATTTACCAATACATCCTGCTGCTGGTGGTCATTTTAATCGTCGAGCAAAGCTTGTAATTAACACTGCTTTGATGCTACATCATGCTTTAATGCGCTGTATTAATCTAGTCGGTCCTTTCAGCGTGGCCTTATGAATAAGTACGAGATTCAGTAGTAATCCGTTTGTATTGGATATAAACCGGCGACCACGAGCAGTGTCAATAAGTGTATGGAAAGAATATGTCTTTAGAAGAAGTTCAGTTAATATAACCTATGCCGACATGATTGGAAAGTTTAGCGAACGTGCTCTCGGTGATTTTTTTGTGTCAGAAACAAATGACAACAACAATTGTCAATCCTAATATATTTAGTTTAGTGAACCATCGAGGTGTTTTAATTTTTATAATTCCAAACCCTCACGGAGTTCTATGTTGTGGTTTGAAAATAAATCACAGCTGATGGTGTACACAAGTTATTGTAATCAGCCAACTAAGATAAACGTGGAGTGTAAGCTGTTGTCAACATCCGCAGAATGACCGTGTGACAATTACTTGGTACCGCCCAGCCGACTGATAAGATTTGCTGTATTTAATTGCCTAATATTGAACATTGCTGTCATTGAAGTCTGGACTGGAATAGGAACATAACCTCATCCATGCCGATAACATTCCCAAACTATAGCCATGTTCACAAAGAAGAATCAATCTTTGGTGGCAACACATTCATGTCGTGCTATTTGATTTTGAATTGCAATATGCTGTGGTTATTTTGAGATTACCACACCACTGGCGTTTTTGTATGGCGATGCTGATAGGACAGTGCTTCAATTTTGCAAAGTAAATACCTGGCAGAACAAAAGAACAATGCTAGAACCATAACGACGAAGCATAGAGTACTTCAAAACGTCCCTTTGATATATCATGGGTTTTTGCGGATAACGGAACAAAGCATCGGTAATAGCGCAGGTAAAGTTTATAATGACATCATAAAGTATGTTATTGCTTTGTACATTGATGCATTGCTCAATGGACTCCCCGCTAAGCTTTGTGATATCTGTTTTATATTTCAGCAGCAACAATAAACTTGCATTATTCGCGAATAAACACGTTTGTGAGATAATGTAGAGCGGCCATGTATTGCCTTTTATGTATCTTCGAAGGATATTATCACCGGTATTGCCAAACAGGGCGCAGTGAGACGGTTCTGAGAGAATAAACTTACCCGAGGTTACAAAGCAAAATCTTGCGACGCTACAGATGTTCCCACTGCTTTTGGGAAAGGGAGGCGAGTCGGCGAGCTGTCTTACCGATCTCCATGCACTGATGTAATGCTGGCTTGTTGTGAACTTTTTAAAACACCGGGAAGCTTCTTATGAAACCAAATGTATATTATAAAAAGACCAGCTTATTTCGCTGATGATACTTATAATTGAGCAAATCCTTGTTGCTCAAACAGGGCCGTTGTTTCATTGTAAGCTTTTGACCAACTTATGAGAGAATCCAAAATAACATCTAACTTAAATATGGGGAGTTCTCAGAATATACTCACGACCAATACGGCGCGTCGATATCAGCCCACTTGCCTCGCCCACTTGCCTCAGGTAATTGTGTCGATAAACAGCACCAGTGCTGTAAAATCTCATGCAAAGCGCAGCACCATGACCTGGATTGCCTAACGGTCGTCATTATCCGTGCCTCGCCAAAGCAGGTGGTAAATGTAAGCAGTGAGTAAAAGTACATAATCAAGCCGAGTCACTTGTAACATTACGTAGGCTTATGCAATTTGGGAACAGTGCATCATATGACAAACACATCTTAAAGTTATCAGTGACGTTTTTTTCCTCAAGCCTGGCTATACCGGACTTGACCATTTTGGCGGTGTTTGGCTGCGTTCGCTATAAAGCCTATCACAATATGATGAGGAACGGGGCTGCATTTAATGCCATGAGAAAGGTGACAACCAGATACCTCCTTATATCTTTCATATTTATTACACGAGATAATGCATAAATATGAAATAGGCCAGTTAAGGAAGGTCAACCACGAACTGTACTCCTAAAGGTAAACGGAAGATGAGGATTTGACTGTCGCATCATTTCACTGAATGCTCTATGATTGGAACATATTATTGCAAATATACCCGTAATGGTTGCGTAGAGCTTCTGCCGTTCATCGCTTTTGCATTGTTGCTGTATAAAATGAAATATACGCCAAATACATAATAACGTTATCACTATAAGAGTATCATAGCTATAACATGATACAAACGAAGGAGTTTTTTAGAGGCAAGAACAAATTTCTGACACATTTATGGTTCGTTGTCGTCATGAACGATATGGGATACAATGAAACAGAAATAGCATATATGTAGTCTAGCGCCTCGTTCCGGTAGGAATATCACATGTGGATTCGATAAATGTGCATAAGCAGGCGACAGTTTGCAACGAAGTTTCAATCCACTATACAAAATTCGCTAACACTAAATGCCTTATGCATAATGTTTTGCCTGTTTAATTAGTTGACGTGATAAGTTTCCATTGGCTTACTTTCTATAAAGTGCAGCTAAAGGTAGTTCTATACCTATTCTGGAGTCGGAACGCAAATAGAGTTGCTGGCTACAAATAAACATGCGATCATGTGCATGCGTGGACAAAAAGTAACGCTGCTATAGGTTCAAGCTATGATACCAATTAGCTTAAATGTAATCATAGCTAACTAACCAGACGGCTACAATGTGACGCAATCAAAAAAGTTATATAGATTATATAGATAAACTGCAGTTTCTGAACCGCATATTACAAATCCAGTATCTAATCATTTTTACTTTCTGTCTACTTGAATCGGTCTGACTAATGCTATCATCCAGACATTGAAGATTGCTTATCATAGACCGCTTTGTTGTATCCTCTATCGATTAGCTGCATATATGATAATAAACTGAGATGCATTTGCTACATCGCTATTTTGCACCATCGTCAAGCGCAGTACGATTCTAATGTGAACATAGTTGTAAACCCCTTATTTTCAATTACAGGGCAACCAGCTTTGTCATAACCATTTATGTCCATGTTAATCAATTCTGCCAACGCTATTAATGACCAAATAAGAGCGTAATTCGAGTGCTGAACCAGCAATCCTAACATTTATTCACACCATTACCTAGAATTGGCGTTTATGTCCTGATCACGCTCATCATTAAATGAGTGCTGTGATCCACACTTTAGAGACAAAAATTCTTCTTCGTTCTTTTCAATGATATACGTTCAATTTGAAATGCCGTTAATAGAATCCCACTGAAGGAATGTATGGTCTATGTGTAATCAAGACTGCGACAGTTGTAATACAAACGTTCAGATTAAGCAAGAATTGTCACGCAAGCAGCTGTGGACAAGTATCATTTGATGCTATCTTTACTGAATATCGTTACGTGCCCTTAGATGGATAAGAATCCTTTTCATACAATGTTGATTTGCTGACCTCTTAAAATTCCTGACGATGAGCGATGACAGTTATACATGTTTAAAAGTTGTTTGTTATCGGTTGAGAATCACACAATGGAGAGTATTTACCGCCGGCAACGGCCATGTTGCTCCCAACATTGATTAAATGACGAGAACAAAGGTTGTTAGCACGTAACTAATTGCCCTTTTACTGTCGTTATCCTACTGATTTGAGTGGAGTGTGCATATTTAAACTTGAAAAAACTATTGAGTGGTAATATCATAAATGCGTTTGAGCGCATCATAAGGTAGCTAATTCAAATTAAGTAATAAATAAATTCTTGAATGTCAGCACAAAACATTAAGCGATGTGTACGTATATCCAACCGGTGAAGTCATAATGATTTTATATCAGTAATCTTAACATGTTTCAATATCTTTATTGTGAAGAAAACAGGCTTAAGCAGAATGCTTCAAACTAAAACGACAGGGATCGCAGTGCTATGTGTACCTTGTACTAGTCAAGAAGCATTAGTCATGATTTTTAGCGGGATACCGCAATTTTGCTGATAGCTGGTTTAACCAATGGTAATAGGCAACTTTGTTCTGATTAAAACTGTTGCTTTTATGATGGTTTTTAATAAGTAAAATATATATATATATATATATATATATATATATATATATATATATATATATATATATATATATATATATATATATATATATATATATATATATATATATATATATATATATATGATGCTTTTATGATGGGTTTCAAAAAGTAAAGTATATATTTATGTTTATATATATATATATATGTATATATATATATATATATGTATATATGTTTATATATATATATATGTTTATGTATATAGATGTTTATATATATATATATATATATATATATATATATATATATATATATATATATATATATATATATATATCTATATATATATATATATATATATATATATATATATAAATATATCGGTCATAGACCACACCTGCAACCTTTAAATTTGATACCTTTGCGCAAGAAATTAGCGATCAACATTATTTTATCCGAATCGCGAACGGAGCACGTTTTCATCACAACGGCACATCACGTTTAGTAACACCCTGTCACAAAAGAACAGATTGTACACAGGCGATAACATTTGTGTCAATCTCTCACAAGCAGCTAATTTTGATGAACATATATTTTGAAGCATGTTGCGTTATATGTCGATACGACTGTTTTTCTTGTAAATACGCAGTTAATCTCATTTCTCCTCACAATGGTATCTGCTCATACCTATATTTCCGAATATTCTGAGGCGAGTGATCTGGTTGAGCAACACGTAAGGTCAAAATATATAACGAAGTGCTACTCTCTTTCGAGCCGGCGCCTGAGAATCAGCAAAAAGCACGCAATAACGAAAGTAATTACACAGCTATTGATTGGAAACGACGCCAAGGGATCTACAAAACGCATGCAATAACGTGAGTAATTATATTTATTATGCGCAAGCCCAACAGAACATTCTCGTCCCGCACAAGCCCAACTTCTTCAACCATGTTCATCTATAATTCGATAGAAAGCAAACATCTGTTCTTGTATTTTTGTATCAGAGTGAGTCATTCATGTCTTTATCAATATAACTAGGCGACGTCGCGGCTTCGGTCAATGAATGATTTAGACACTTCCCTGAATCACTCACTAGACACACATCAGCGGATCGATAGGAAACCAACACTTCCGGTCCTATAAAACGATAGCCTTCACCTTAATAGCATACGCGTTTTCAAGCTGGGAGTAGAATATATCGTTATTGTCATCATTATACGATTTTGCACTTTGTATCTGAAAAACGCAAACGATGATGAGATAACATGCGCAATAGCATTTCAAAGGTTCATTGTCTTCGTTCAAACATTAAGTTGCCCAATGTTTCAACAATTGTTTGACGTTTGCTTGATACTGCACTGTGCCAATTTCAGCATACTTATCTCAGTGATTATGATTGTGATAAAAACTGCTGGTGATAATGCTGGAGTAACTGAGTAATACGGTGATATACAAAACAGTGCTTTCCCATCGTAGGCGTTTGGTCTGCATTAAGTTGACAATTTCATTAGGTAAATAACTGATATATGCTTTACCGAGTTGAGATAGTGGACTGATATAAGCAGCTTTGTTGAAGATCTTGCCCTGATGACAAAAAAAGTAAATGATGCATTGACAATTTCGACGATGATTGCCGAAAACAAAACTTGCAAACAAAACATGTGGCGGTCAATCTAAGCTCACAAAACTATAAGACAATGTGATTATCTCCTATCTTTCCCAGGACGTCTATGTAGCTGTAATTGACACTAACGAAATTACCAATATCAACTGCCGGCCATTTGTTTCGCCGTGTACTAATCATGATGTGTTGAATATCTAACCCGTGCTACTATAAAAGTTGCTTGAACATTCACTTCTTCGAGACACAAGCGAACGATGCGGAAGTCAGTCCTTCTCGTTAACACTATTCACACCTCTGAGATATCTTCCCGGTGGTGTTCAATGTATTAATTCTTGTGGATTATCTCATGATCTCGGTATGAATGCCCCTAGCCTTCAGTGTTGGGTTTATTCATTGTTCTGAAGCAGATTACACTGGCTGTTCAATTGTTATAACACCGGCGGTTCCGCCTATACACATAATACAGATGAGATCGCTAATAATTCACATATGTATCTCCTTCGATAATTCACGCCACGTGTCGTACATTGTCGAAATTATCGAAGGGTATAGCTTTCTGTTGCATACCCTTGAAGCTATCCATGTATTACAATGACTAATGACTTCCCATTAAGAGCTCAGCATTAAAGTTCATCGTGAGGTCCATTTGACACCGCTGCTTACCAAATAAAATCGTATGAACGGAAATTGTCGCCCCCGTCGTGTTACCAGTTTTCATTGTTCGTATCTGCAATACTAAAAGCGCTTGCTTCAGCATCAGCTTTAACAGAAACCACTAGTGAAAACCAACACATTTCATTAATGAATGTGCCATGTGATATTCCTGTAATTCCATTGCCGCAAATATGCTCCAGTTTATCCCGCATCTTTTAGTACACCCGCGAAGCTAGAACAATTTTAGCCGACAACCTCTGGTTGCGGCAATTCAGTTTTCGGATAACAGTGATAAAATTCATGTATGAAATGAAGAAATGTGGTTGTAAACAGTCACTATGCACAGAGGGCGAACAATGCAAAAACCTTAACCATTGTCGATAAGTTAATTGCTACTTTAGTCGACTTACCATATCACCTTTTTTCTTGGCGAATTTTGGGAGCTTGGTTTTTCCTAGTTGGCATAGTTTATCTCTGCGAGCATTATCTTGTATGACAGTGTTCTGAGGCACTGCCTAGGGCTGTCAGATTATGCAGAAATAATTGTCAGTTATGGGTGTTAGATTCGCAACATAGGACGTAGCCTGGGTCTTAATACACAATGGACGCTAAATGGAGTGCAACATGACGCCGCTTTAAAAGCCATATTTGAAGTAGCCGAATCGGAGGTGAAGTTCCCAAAGCAAGGTACCAGTAATGTCTTGTTGATGTAGTGCAGCTTTATTAGATATGCCTACTTATAAATAGTATGCTGAAATAAGCATATTTAACATCATCCAGGTAATAGGCGTCTGCATATTATCGCAAAATTACTTATTTTCTACCTGACGCACACACATACACACACACACACACACACACACACACACACACACACACACACACACACACACACACACACACACACACACACACACACACACACACACACACACACACACACACACACACACACACACACACATACACACACACACGCGCGCAAATAAACACACTTTTGGATGAATCTGATCCCACTGAAGATTTATCGCAATTAGCATCATCATTCAATGCCGCTAGTTGATGACAAAATGAAAAAAAAATTCTGGATAACTTGAGCCATTTGTCTTTTTGGTGCAATCGCTTAATACCTGAGTCATATTTCAAAACAATGACTTAATAGAAAGATGCAAATATTAAGTTGACGCTTGTCATGTTGTTTCATGCTCGCTGCTGATCTATGTGAAAATACTCACTAGGATAAGCATCGCCATGTTCATTTTTATTGAAGTGAGATTGACAGATATCAATCGATCTGATGACGGTGATTACTGCTTGGCTATACGTTGCTCTCTTACGACATTGGTTTCTTTTGCTTGAAATAGTTTATGGCAAACAAGCAATCTATGACCAAAGGCGCGAACTTTGTCCTGAAGATATTAGCTGGTAAACGGGTTGGTTGATAATCAACTGTAAGATCGGTCCTAAATGGGTCTGCAGCCAAATTTCAAGCCATTAATAAAGCAAAATTAAGCAAACGGTTTATTATTTTTTTTTCAATTAGGAGGAGTACATATTTAGATCAGTGAAACACTATAACACATCAAACAACAAGGCAAAATTTATATACATTACGTGTTGATGTCCAGATAACCGTTGCAAATAACAAATGACCTAGGTATGGCTTTGCGGAAAACAATACTCAGCCTTGTTCATAATTCTATTAAGTCTAATTATATACTAGTTTTGTTAGTTAAGACTGTATTGGAAATTTTGTATTTATTCAACTGGCACATATGTGACACAAAGTGTTATGTACTTCGTCTCCGAAATGTAAAACATAATGAAGAAATGTGTTGTCCACAAGAGTTTGTTATCACAGTGGATTGTCAGGCTATCACAAAAGCCAGTCTCATCACATAACTAATGATGCATTAGGCTGTCGTGTGATGGTTATGTTAATAATGATGTGTTACGTCACTAAGACCAACGAGGTATCGCGACAGGATATTGTGTAAGTATTAATCATCTTCCGCCTTTTGGTCTTAATTGATTCACCCTGCTCTAATAGAACGTTGCTTCGCCCCTTTGATATCAGATGGAATAGTCATAAACGCCTCTATATATGTACCCATCACACAACGCATCATTACATTCTCACAACGCAATAACTATCATTTAACAATTTTAAGGACGAAATATTTATAACATAGTATCGTCATTTACTGGTGAATATTCCCCCCAAAAAAGTCAATATGGTCTTTGCTTCAAAACTATATTCATATATATTCTCCCGCGGAGAGTTGCATGTCTTACATAGTATTTCTGAAACGGCACTGCAGCGAAAATTCTTTGGGTGTATTATGCTTATGGCGGCTCAACCAGAGCGATATGGCCTATATAGTATTCAATGCCATGTCGGAGGATTTTGTTCGAGACCGTTGTAATTTTCTGAGCTTCTGTGTAGTAATGAGGTCAGCATCATTGTTTTTTGTTGAATAGAATTGAACGATACTTTTTCATAATGAAGCTCAGTATGTCGCTTGTGAACAACTGCTCAGCAAAAAGCGCCATATAACGCTGATTATTGTGCTATAATCAATTAAAACACCTTATTCACGGGCAAATTACTAGCATATTTTTCTTGTACAGTTGTCTGGTCCGCGTGGGTGCCGAGCTCAACCCATACAATTATATAACAGTCACGGCAATGTTGCTCATGTATAAACAAAGAGAGCGGTGCTCTGTTCTGTAAGATATAACGAGACTATTACGTGTCTTTATCACATGGCTACTGATAGTTAAAGCATGCATGTTTTACATCACCTTGAGATTATGTATCCATAATAGAGCTAGATAAGATCATTGGTTTTATTTTTACGGCTGTCATAACATATCACACTAAGCATCAACGTCTTAAAATAATAGTAGATTGTAACGAACAAGCGGCGTGCAGCATTTGAGTGATTGTTATCCTGCATAGTGTCAAGGGTAACCTTCTTTAAATCATCATTTGCATGCACAAATAATTCAGCAATACTGTCAATACTGGCCTTCCTTGACTGCTTCGACTTATCGCTGTCAGCGAGCTAGATATCGACACTTTGTTCAGTAAATGCAAACAAACAAAAGGCCCCTAAGTGCTTATACAGTTTAATCATAAACAATCATCTATGTAAATGTTGATTTGTTCAAGTTAAACGCAAGAGGTAGTCAAGATCATCTGCACATGACGGCAAGAATAGGGGAAGGATCAGGGGTTGCTGAAAGGTGTATCAAATTTATTGTTTAGGATGATTTAAATCATTTCAAGAGTGTCTCCCTCTTTGTCTTCTCAAACGCAGATGGTAACTAAATCATATGCACCCATATCAATTTCAATTAATACCTAACGGATGAATATTCAGCACGCTTAAGGGAATAAATTATTGCAAATAACCTGTACAATAGTACAGGCTTCTTCTGGTATCAATAATAGTCTCCTTTTCAACAATTATTGCTTTGTGACGAGCACTATTTGGCCCAAAACCTGTTGGCACGTTGCCACATTATTGCCTTAAGGTAATGGAATGATCATTGGCATGAGCGTGTTAACTTACATGGATCACTGTGTAACCACAGGGGTAATGAGCAAAGAACGAACGGAATTGATTGAGTTGTAATTCGCATCTCGACATATTAGATTAGTTACCAGCATCATAGCATATTTTGCCTTGGTCCACTGCAGTAGAGGATGTCATAAAAAGATCTAGAAATGAATTACAAGTCATCCAGATATTTAACGCTAATACCATGGGACAAGAGCATTTTGGGCCGGTCCAAAACACTATTACTCGACGTAATATCGTTATTATTATTTGTACCAGCACGTTAAAATCAGGTAGCAGTAATGCAACGACACGGTCATCACTATCTGTTTATCATGTATAACTCCAAACAACCTGTAGCAATGGTCCTATCCCAACGAAACTCGTACATGAACAAAAGAGTATTACCACCTGATATAAATATCTTATCAACTGTCGCGGTCAGTTAACCAGAGAAGAGCGTGACCCAGGGATCCAGCTATTCAAATTGCACTGCAGCAGAATAGGTCGACGCCTCAGTTAATTACAATAACCATGAGTCTACGATACAACACTCAAGCGAAATCCTCACCTAAATTGCTAATTAGCCTATGAAGTCGTAAAACAACCCAGACGTTCTACAATGTAATCAAGATAGATGGGTCTGTAAAAACCAGTAATTTGTTAACAGTTTTCCTAATTCAAACTTTAAAGTGAATCAAAGTAATTTCGTCGATTGATACGGATTCAGATGGACAAATTGCGTGACTCAAGATTTGTCTTGCTCGAATGGATCGTCTGTAATGCGCCACATATTAACAAACATGTGCATAAGCTTATTGCATAGATTATTTCTGCATATCACCAAAATCACAAACCACATGCTTAGATACCAGAACCCGAGCACACCTTTATATTTAGAAAACACCAGTTATAGTAACTATACTAACAAGATTCATAACTGTCCATAACACGGTGTCTGTATTGCTCAAGCAAAAGCAAAACATTTTAAATCTTATGAAACCCCAACGAGCTGAAATTGTTCCTGACAGCATCAAACAAAAAACAGACTTTATATCGACTATGTAGCTCATCAGGTGAACCTGTTTCGATCATCTAAGTAGGTTGTATCGGTTATTATGTGGTTGATGTGGCGAGGAATTTCTTAAATATTAGAAATACTTCGTTAACCAGTAAAACTTAAGGTTCATTGTTCTTACATGGTTAAAACAATGTTGCTTATCCAGGTCTATGGTTTGTAATATCTGCTTGTAATATTACTTTTTATCTTTTATCAGCTTACAGTACGTCTTCATGTACAGTCAGACAATGGCTCTAGTCATAGGCCTCCCATGTGAACCAACACGCAACTATATTTAAGGCTTGCCAAAAGCGATGACAAATCTTCAGTATTCGTCATTGCTTCTGCTAGTGCCCACTCTTAACACGTCATGTGGTACAAATGCTTTTGAATAGCATCGCAAAATACAAGATGTCCTATTTGAATACATATTTTAAATAGGTAATTTAAGTATAATGCTCACTGCGATCTATCAGGCTAGTCATTCGCTGATTGCTGATGATTCTAAGGCCAGATAAATAGCTCTGGAATTAGTTAGTCAGATAGCAACTATATTCTCATTTGATAGCAGAATAGCCCGATCAACATTTCCCGGAGTACACGGAGTACAGCATTACATTAATAATATATTCAAAAAAGTCTGAAAATGAACGCACCACGCAAATGATGTATTTGGGAACACTTTGTTTGACGAAGCATTGAATAGTGGCTACTCAGGTATGCAATCGAAAGATTTGCGAGGAAACCAGGCATCAATTTAAGTTATACACACGCTCCGCTCAAAAGGAGGAAGCACATGTGTGACTTATTTCCTCGACCATTATTAGCTTCCATCGATTTGAAAAGTGTATTATTTGTTCTAGCAAGCTTGCAGTCAGTAAAGATGGTGACAAACAGCTACTTGTTTGACAAGGCGCCTTTGAGTCTGCAGAACTCAGGCATTACGTAGAGGCTTTACTAATTACCATGGTAATACGAACCTCGTGCTCATATATGGTTTAAATGGGCTATGAGAAAATACCACAATTAGCATGAGCTGTAATGTCGGGGTGCAAAATGCTTCTGCGCTTCTCGGTTACAGCAACGATATGAGTTCATCAATGTTTGCTGTTTAATGATGTCATTCATGATCTGCATAATGATTCGAATAACTAATGTTCGAATATCTATACAGCAGCGTAACCCAATAGACAAATCACGTTTCGATGTTGAATAATATCATGCCGTGGACAGCGAGGTAGCTTGAACCTAAAATTCTGCATTTTCACAGCCACCTGACATTTGTGTGCGGTTGGTATAAGATTAACTACATAACACGGAATGTATGATCTAAAGTTACATATTATAAACATGTCTCTGGATTTGCAAAGTATTTGCAATTATTTGGCTCGCACCCAAGTAGCTCTGCCTTATGCTTGAATATATGTACAGAATTTGAGATTTGTGTGTTGGTACCGATTGGCGGACATATTTGGTCTTCATTTTAGCAGCTTTCTGTTCAAACTTTGACAAAATGCTTTACAAACGGCAAAGACATCTTTTGTGATATTGTCGTTCTCAAATTACACGCCCTGGATAATCTACCAAAGTGATGGCATACCTTACAAACCCTTGTTACTAGCCGAAACTGCAGTTTTGACATATATATGTTGGCACCGATAAGTTGAGTAAACATATTCAGTAGCGGGTAATTTTAGGAGCTAACGGACCTCCATGCATATTGGACTACATAATAACTCCTTACTTTTGTCATGCCGCTCGCGTGACTGTCCGACATTCAGTTTGTTGTATCTTCCGAGCAGATTGTTTGACGTAAGCGCATCCTCCGCTTTGTTAACGTCCACGTCATCAGCATGTCCACATCATCAGCATAACCTCTTTGCACGCAGTTGATATAATCTTCACACATCTTTAATTATATCAGCGTGGTCGCCATACATCCTTCACATCGTCGAGGTTTTATTTATGCATTGTGCGTGACGTTCTTAGGTCGTCCATGCCCTTGGTGTGAACTTCATACATCTAGCCGCCATGACTTGTATATTACATGCACCCTACTAGTGTAACATTAATTTTACTTTCGTATGTCTTTCAGTTAGCGTGATCCTCATGCACTGTCTACGCCCTCGGTGCTACTTTCAAATACCTTCTTGTCTTTAGCATGACCATGACACGTACATTAGCTTCACTTTCTGCCATCTTCCCGATTACGCTACATGCCGCCATCTCGCGCTACTCTATTTTTCTCGTGACGACACTTCCAGCTATGAATTCTCTCTACGACATTCGAAAAGTCCGAGCATCAGGTATTAAGTATCCATCAATGTGTGTGTTCTTTTACGACATGATACCATCGAGTAAATAGTTAATGAACGGTAGTCCGATTAAACATCCCATGTTTCTGAAAACAGAAGTAAGGGGAAGAGGATATTCTTTAGCTCGAATATTTAACGAAACTTTGTATTAAAAATATGTTGCATGCGATTTGTTTTATTTAAGATATCTCTGGGGCCCTACACACAGAACATTAGCAAGATGTATTCAAATAACACCACAATTATCTGTTTTCGAATGTATTGGAATGTAATAAACTTTTTGGCCTCCATATGTTTGCTTGATAATATAGATATTGCAAAAGTGAGTAAGCATAACCATTTGGTTTTTTGTAGTGTCGACGAATGCACTTTAACAAAATTTTTCACTGCTCTATCAACCTGCTCATGAAATATTGTCATGGTACAAGGCAGGCTCTCTGCGTCATTGCCACAGCTTGAAGGGAATCTTGACTGCATTGCACCGCAGTCCAGGGTTCATTGTTTTTCCAATTAAATATATCGGCGCCTTCTGCTGTTGTCATTTTATTTCGAACTCATTTTCTACTTGCCATAAAAACTGGCAATTGCAAATACCAGCGCACGTGTATATCAGTTGAACGGCGGTTATGATATCGCATTTCGTCTGGTACATAGACACAGGGTGTTTGTTACCCCGATTCCACAAGTTTTACAGATATAGTTTTTTTGGCCTTGGCGCAGTTTGTAGGCGTGTAACTTGCAATAGTCAGTTGTAGATGTAACAACATTGGTGCAAAGTGAAGTCTTTCCGAATATGCTCCATGAACATTGTCTCTTTGCTGTCATTTTAATAACAAAGCATATATTGCTAATAGTGTTACCAATATTAGTGGATTATTGCATATTTGCATAAACCTCCACACTTGTGGGGGTAGTGTGTGGGTGTATAATCCTGTAGCTGTGAATGTCGCGCCGAGTGAGCATAGTGTCTTACAGTTGTGACGAGGAGGGGACTCGTTGGCACTCCGAGCCTACCCGTCATAACGTAGTTTCTCTTTCTATATTCATGAATGTCAACATCCGGTTATGTTGGCTGCGCATTTGGATGTCTGTGAACAGGCCGAAGCTAGACCGGGTCTCACCGGTTTGGTTTCTCCTTCCACAGACTGTCAAATAGTGCAGCCTGTTTTGCCTGTGTCTTTATTTTATTTGTAATTGCATGTTATACTGTCTCAAGTGAGATGGTCTGTTTTTATATCATTATGTATTTCGCCATAAGTTCTGTAACTTTTAACTGATGGCTTTAGGTTTGTATTTAAATGTTGACGTGGTAAAAAGTAGGGCAGATAGCGTCCTTTATGTAGTTTTCGCGCCAGTTCCATTTTAGTCTCGGACCGTAGAAGACGTGTCTGAAGATATCGTAAAGTTTGACTGATTGTTTCGTCCCCAGAAAAGTGAGCCTGTGTTGTGGTTAGGTGGTGAAAACAACCCCCAACACGGGCAATATTTGTCAGTGAATTATAATTTTTACATGTGATATTTACTATAGTTGTATGTAGTTGGGATTCCTGCCCAACGGTTAGCAGGTTAGTTCTTAGGAATTAAAGTGTGAGGGACCATTTTGTTACTTTGATCATTTGCATGTGTTGCGCTGGGTTGGAGACGAATAGCTACCCCCGGCATTGATTTTTGTACCCCTCAGTACTTTATATTATTGTGTCGGGTTGGAGGCGAACAGCCACCCCCTGATTGGCATCCATATCACCTCGTTTGTGTTTAATGTGAGAGCATTGGCGCTGCTCTCAATCGAGTTAATCTCTGCCCTATTTAATATACTTAACCCGAATAAAGGCTTCATTTTATACTCTTCCTCAAACCTGTAGTTTGTTCTTCTGGCTGACTTGGTAATCATAACGGTCCACCCCTTAGGGTGTTACACAGTATCTAAGACGTGCAATGTTGAGACTTTAGTACAAGTGGAGGCTAAATAGTTTAATAGTAGTTTCCAGAGCAAAGTGTCACAGAACCGTCATTTACTATACTACTTCCGCAATGCACGTTGGGTCCATCATTAGAAGCAATCGTGATATAAGTTCTATAGCATTTTATCATCACACAAGCTAATGAAAGCGCGTTGTTGCTTAGCATGTCCTGTCACTATTGGATAGAAAGCAAACAATCGTTGACGTGAGCTTTCCGAACTGGTGGGTCCATTCGATCCAGGCAGCGACGTGATACTTGAAGATCCTCGGCCGCTTGATCACATCGAGTCTGGCTGTAAGACATCTGTCTCTTAGACGAAAGACGCTACTGAACACAAGTTTAAACTTTCAGATACTTAGAACCGGGCATGGCATGACAACCACTCTGAGCATAACTAAATAACTACAAAAAACACCAAGTACACAGTATTGATGATGCGTAGTCTGTCAACAGCCCTACACAGAACTCGCAGGAAGTCGACAGTGCATGCCCTTATTTGTCTCTCCGTAAGACAACCTCGTGACGTGAGCTGTCTGGGGCATCAACTTGAGCTTCGAACCTTGCGCGTCCTGAGGATTAACTGCTTGTGCTGGAGGGGAGGGGTGTACAATGGGTATATTTTAAGTGCGACGCACTATACACATGATACGGGGATTGTGAGAGACGATTGCAAAACAGGCGCGCGACGAAAGCCAACGCAATAATAAAGGACTGAGTGGTTCACAGAGAGAGTGAGTACCCCATAAAAACAGACTGTTAGGAAAAAATATGGGACTCTTGATTTAGAGGGGTTTTCATTGACCGTCCTTTAACTGATACAACTTACAAGAAATCAGTACAAAAGAGAACATATGAGCTTAACCTAAACTACAACTATGTTACTCGAAAAGCAGTCTGTACATTTTATCGCGTACAATAAGGCGATTTCGGGTCCTTAATCGAATGAGTTGATCATCAGTTTGGTTGGGAGGTCGAGATCGTCAGACGAAGGGTGTGAATCCATTTGACAGGGGTGGCACATTAAGCCAACCGGAGCGTGATATACATACCAATGGTGGATCTCCCCGGCCGCTGGCAACTGACGTAGAACCGATTAGCAAAGTGTTGTTTCTCAACAAACGCCTCCCATGAACGTCAGAGCAGGCGTTGTTACTAAGGCAACAATGCGAGGTATTATGTAGGCGAATTGGGGTACCGGCGTATTGGGCTGGAGTAAACCGCGGATAGGGCGATGGCAGGAAAAGTTTGGCAGGTCGATTGAGAGGAAATGACTGGAGAGAATTAGGGAGATGCCAGCTCAGTTGAAGGATATTTCGATGTAGGACTTGACGACTTGGGATGAACCCCTGGTCTAATATTATTGACCAGCCAAGTACAATCAGCAACTTCGAAGGATTTCTGCGACGATCAATATATTACAAATATACAGCGCAAGGAGTTATTTAAAGACTGTTTAAGGACGGTAAGTGGATGTCTTAGTGAGACGAATGAATGTGTTAGTAAACGAGACATGTTGTGTCAAGTAGACTATCCAAGCCAGTTGCAAATGGCGTGTGTTTGCAGATTACGAGCGATGACGGAGTGAAAAGATAGAAGGCTGAGGCACCGCTCTTTCTGTCTCTGTCTGTCTATCTGTATGCATGTATGACTCTCTCTCTCTCCCCCCCTCTCTCTCTCTCTCCCTCTTTCTCTCCCTATATCCCTCTCTCCCCTTCTCCCTAACTGAGCTAACATTAGTGAGTGAGTAAAGCGTGGAAATGTAGACGATGTATGGGCAGACATTAACATCTTGGAATGGAAGAGGATGTCAGGAGAGATTTTGAGGTAGAAATAGATTATTTAGTGTATTTTTTCTTTTCTTGTGTAGTTGTTGGAACGACGCCATTGTATTCCTTTCTTGGTATTGGGATCACCAAATCATTAACCGATATTGGCAACAGCCCCCAGCACAAACATATGCTGATGAGTGGCGCATGCGCAACTGCGTCATTCGCTGATTTGATCGTGCTGCTTGTTTTCAACAAGGAAGGAATTGGAATTGATTATTTGGTGTATTTTTTTCTTTTCTTGTGTAGTTGTTGGAACGACGCCATTGTATTCCTTTCTTGGTATTGGGATCACCAAATCATTAACCGATATTGGCAACAGTCCCCAGCACAAACATATGCTGATGAGTGGCGCATGCGCAACTGCGTCATTCGCTGATTTGATCGTGCTGCTTGTTTTCAACACCTAGCAGCCAAATATAAACCACCTGTTTGGCGCCGTGCGTTGCTTTGTCACAGTGTCCCTCACAACCTCATGGAATTCTCTGATTAATTCAGAGCCGTAGAAGCCTCTTAAAGATCGATAATAGTAAACGGCGTGGACGTTGTGAGAGCCGAACTGGTTTCAATAGGTATACCCGGGCACTTTATCAAGCTGACGTGTATTTCACATTGTAGTTATTATTTTCGCTATTTGTAAGCCTGTTTCCGACAGGGTTTTGGCAGCGGAAAGCTCTGCGAACCGACATTTTCCCGCTCTCATCATTCACAGTGACGTAAGCCTAGAAATTCCATGTGCTTTTGTTTATGTCACGACAGCGCCACCTCGCGATTGCAGTGTATTATAATTAGCCAAGCGCTCATCACAGAGCCACTCGAAGTGAACTCCCTAAGCGAAGCTATACACTCTTTGATCGAGCTACGTAAATAGGACGTCCCATCTCACGAGGCCATAAAACATGATTATTCCTTAGTCGGGGATATGGCATTAGCATAAAAAATGCTTATTCTTGATGATCCGGTATAATCGCTTCGGGATGTTGAGGTCATATAAAAAAATAGCCACGATATATGTACCCAAGAATCGATTCGCCACAAACACATGACCGTTTCAAGACCACAGCGGTGATGAACCACAGAAGATGATGGTTAGCAAGTTTGGGGTTTGATTACTGCTCGCATCGTTCATTTGCCAGATACCATTATTTGATGGAACGCATGGGTTGACACGATAAGGAACTGTATAAGTAGTATAGATGTTAGCGGTACTGGCACACCTATCTCATATGATTATGGCACACCTATCTCATATGGGTGCAACCCAGAAAACACACATATACAGGGTGACTCACATGAGCCAGCGAACCGCTCGCACCTCCCCCCACCATATGGTACCATATGAGCCCAGCCCTTCCAGCCCCTATGGTATAGGCCCACTAAAGAGGGCGACAGCATTGTCAACCATCTACAACAGGACCCTGAGGAATAAGCTCTTCTAAACGACTCACGCGCTCCAAAAGGTCCTCATACTTCGATTCCAATTCCCTCACCTTCTCCTCTACACCAGGACCCTGAGGAATAAGCTCTTCTAAACGACTCACGCGCTCCAAAAGGTCCTCATACTTTGATTCCAAATCCCTCACCTCAATCTCAAGGTCCACCTTCTTCTCCCATATATGTTCCACATCTGCTTGCAGCTCGGCCACCCCAATATGTTCATCGGTGCTCATTCTATACCTCAGCTCTCATATGTTCAACATATCGACGCGTGCCCATAGACCAGAGTGTCTACACCACCTGGAGCTATCCACCGCTTTGAGTCAAAGGGGGAGAGAGATACCTTGTTAACGTGGAGCCCATATATTTTATGGCAGTCACTCCCGAGCATGTTCATTCCGTGGCGAAACTGCTTTTGGGCGAACAGTGACTCCACGTACTGAGCGTGTCGTAGATGCTTCTTCACCACCACCTTCTTCACACCCTTAGCTCTTTTTATCTCGCCCTCATCAGACATCAGGATAGAGTACATCTTAGGGCGCAAACCAACGTACTCCTTGATGGGCACGCCAGAGCACTCATCCTTCATCTTACCCAGAACCTTTTTGTTTTTGTCACTGTGCAGGGCATGAGAAGGGTCAAAGTTACTAGTGTCAAAGAGATGCCCATCCTCCCTCATATCAGCATAGACGTCAGTGGTACGGATCTCAAGCAGCAGCGAGTCTGTGTCTGTGTAAAGCAGGTTAATATTACTGTCATATCTAGCCTTCATGGTATTGTAGTAAAAGTCATACATCAAGTGCTTGGAGAGGTCCAGAATGCACATGCCAACGTAGACCGGACGGTTCAGCACTAAGCGAGTCTTGTGCATATGCAGGGCAGCTAGATCATCGTCAAACACTTTTTGTCGAGCATAGGCGGGGCTGGCCACAAGCCTACGTATTTTTTCTTTTCCCGATGAGCGCACAATCTTGACGTCAACTCGCCTCCGGAGATTCTCCATCGTTTTACCAAAGACGGAGTTATTCATAAGTTTATAGAGATCCTTCTCAAAGTCGCTGTTGGCGGCCTTGCGCAGATCTGTATTCATCCTTATGTAAGGCTCCATCCATGGACTCTGGTCAAAGACAAGCGCACGATGAATCTTGGTTAGTCTCAACCCCAAAGACAGATATAGCTTGAGGTTCCTGTAGTGTACCACATACTTCTCCTTGTTCCGCAGGTTGGGCACCAGCTTTTCAACTCCATTTCCGGTGCTCCCCAATGCACCTAGAAGATCTTTCTGGTAGTCTGACAACCACTCATTTTGCACAAGAAGCCACTCCGGCGCTAGGGGGTAATCGTTGTGTTCGTCATGAAGCGCAGCAGGATACTCCAAGTCAACCTCAAGTATATACCCCGTTTCAGCATCATCGGGATGGTCCTGGATCTCTAGGTTCTCAGGCCGTTCCACCCACTCAATACCCGAAGTAGGTAGGGCTTGGCTCATCGCCCACCCATACAGGTTATTGGCATCGAGGTACTGGATATAGCTCGTTGGCTTATCCTGCTCAAAGCCCTCCACGTATGGGTTGTTCGCTTTAGCGTGGCGATGTGATACCATGCTTATCCCACCGCGCAGCCCCTTCTCAATAAACAGGTGCTTGTCATAATCGGTGAGAAGCTCGAGTTCCACCCCTGTGCTCTTAAGAAGCGCATCCCACGACAAACCGGGGCTGGTATAGTAGTGGGCCGGATCCAACCCGTATTGCTTAAGACAGGTTTTGCGGAATGTTTCAAACACATCGGCCAGGAGCAGTACATCCGTGCGTAAGTAAAGGTCATGGTAGTCCCCCATGTTTTTACAACCGAACGCGTTCCAGACTTTCTGGGCGTGTTCATAGTCTGCAGCAGATATACCCTGTTCAGAGAGCTTGCTGTAGAAATCATGGATCGGCGGCAGTGGAGCATCAAACTTATCCCAGCCATCCATGAACTCATAGGGATACACTCCCTTACGCTTCATCTGGTCTGGCTCGTATTCCGCCGTCACAGCAAAGGCATCTGGGTTGTTAGCAGACACAAGCTTGTCGAGCGAGGCTAGGAGGAACTGTGCACTGTCAATGAAGCGCAACTGTCCGACCGACAGGGAGATATACTTCTCCATGTTATTTGGGATGCAGTTGATATTGCCCTCCACTTTGCTTATACCCTGCATCAAGAGATGGGAGTCGTAGCCCCGCAGGTTATGGAACACCACAGGGATGGGTGTTGTCTTGGGACTCAGCCGAAGTTTCAGGTTACACACGTTATGGGCTGGCCCTCTGTACAAGCCTGTTATATGGCAGTGATCGCGAACAGAGTCACAGCCCAGTTTTTTCTTGCACACATGACAGTGAGTTGCAGCCTTATGTGCCCTTCTATCCTCCCGAGTCATCCGCATAGGGACAGGCTTGGACAGAACTGCTTTGATCTTTTGCTCCTCCTGCTGCAGAGCCTGTAAGAACTTCTCCACAACATCGCTTCCTCTATAAACCACAGGGGGTTCTGTCTGCCCATCACATCGGACAACCACATAGCCGTAACCACATGGCTCATGCTCCTGCGTTCTCTGCGTGTTGCTCTTACCAGGATTAGGCGCAGGTCCCGGAAGCTTCACTGTGAGCGCCTCAAAGTCGGCATAGATAAGATAGGGGACAGCAAGCTGTTTCTGCCAGTTCTGGAAGGATAATATGTTCTTCCCTTCCTCAGGCATGTCAACTCGCACAGCAGTCTGCCCGATACCCATGCACTCAGGTTTGTGCGCCAGGAGCAGTTTCTCAGTGGTGTATCCATGCAAGCATCGCTCGCAGAAGAACTTGCGGTGCTCGTACTTACTCTGGTCATACAGCAGGCGGTTAAGGTCTTCGATCTGCGTGTAATGAAACCTACCGTCCTCCTCAATCAGCATGAGGTTTATACATGGACCAGGCTGTCTGCTGATACGGTAAACGATGGTGGCCTTTCCATCCCAGCCAAAGACATTCAAGCCGCCTACTTTAGCATGTTTTTCTATCTTCTCAATCTGCGAGATAGGTGTTGGATAGTCCACGCCTTTTCCTTTTAAGAGTCTTAAGAGCGGCTTAATGTTATATTTCGACGGTCGCTGCGGGTTCTTGGCAACCGGGTGCAGAGCCGCTTCAATGGAATATAGAACGCAGTGTGGGTCGTTTGTGTTTTTTACGTTTCTAATTGCCTTCTTTACCGCCAGCTTTCTCGGCAGTTTCAGGTAGGAGCCACCTTTCAATGGCTGGTAGTTGGCAATATCAATCCACAGAGTTGTGACAGCCTGAAACTCCCAGCCAGAACCTTGGTTGGTCCACTTCTCCAACCGCTCTTGGATATTAGCATTGCACTGGTCCAGCTCATCGTTAATATCTTCTAGGGAGAGAACCACCTGCTGCTTATTACGCAATACAGGCTCAAAATACTCAGTGCTGGCATCATCGGAGTGCTTGGAGAGTCTTACCTTAAGGGCAAACTGACACTTGATTCCACCTAGCTCTTCCAGCTCACCAGTCAAAACTTTATGCATCTTCCGACGCATGCCCTTAAAGAACATCATAAGGTCCGAGCTAAGGGGGTGAGACTCAGGAACGTTCATCACCCATCCACGCAAATAGTTTTTAACAGCCCACTTAGTCTTCTTGAAGGCAAGACGCGCTGTGGGGACTGGGGACTGGGTTGTGGGGATGCGTGGGGCAGGGACAGGTCTGCGTGGGGCAGGGACTGGTCTGCGTGGGGCAGCAGTGGGGACAGGGGTGGCACGCACCCCAGCCTTTAATCTAGCCAACATCTCCTTGTATGTACGGTCATATTCATTACGCACTTAGAGTGCTTTGAGTGCAGCCTTAGAGCGTGGATAAGGAGGCTGAAAACCGTGAATTGAAACATAATCGTTTTGGGCTTCACGTGCTCGCTGATTATGAGTCATGTTTACTATACAGTTCCATTAGTCTAAAGGGAATTCGTTGATACACAAAAGGCAACAACAATACAGCGAGCGGACTTTGACCTATGCAGTAAACACCCGTCTCTGACAAGGTGCCAAGCTTCGTCGCACATAGCCGCCAAACCATGTTGTTGACAGCGCCACAAGATTTCTATTTTTATACAGTGGGGAATCCCCGTTCAGTGGCGCCGCTGTAGGCCGTTGTGAAACAATTTTTTGGGCAAGACGAAGACGACTGTGGTTGACTTTATCGAACCCACAATCCATGCACAATCCTACCTTATTATTTTTTATAGCCTTCTGACAACCCGTACAAAGACGATTAATGACACCATGTTTTATCTTATATCTGTGTAATCCACAAAACTCTTGCTCTTGCGTACAGGGCCTGTTACAGGGGACTTTCTTTCCGAGCAATATCCATGGGCACTTATTGTCAAATACTACCATTGTTATATATATAGATATCTATTAGTCTAATTGATAATACCGTCTGGCGGCAACTGGGTATCGGACGGACGGCACCACAAGCAACTCCTCCTTTACAAAGCCACGGAGAGGTCCATCCAGCAAATAGTATAGTACACAGGCTCACCAGATTTAGTGACAGAGCTTCCAATCCGGTAAACATTGAGTGACCACACAGGGTCAGTGGCCCGCCGCCGATGGTCTTGCTCTGCCTCACCAGGCTGGTAGAGGTAGCGAACGCCAACATCAGAGGGAAGCTTTTGCTCTTTGACCCCCAGAGGGCGCCCTGGTACGACTGCAGAGGGCTTTTGTGCAACTCGTTTTGCCTTTATAGCATCTTTAGGTTTTTTTCCAGTCAAGCAGGTCACCTCATTATTTACCGCTGAGACTACAGCCTGCAGTCGAGAAACCCACTCAGTCGATCGTTTTCCAGTATCCCTTAACTCTACGGCATACTGGTGACCAAAGAGTCGTTCAGCAAGGGTTCGGTTAAAGCGTTCCACTATACCCTGGTCTCGATGGATATTCACACGGCCACGCCTGACTGATACTCCATGTTTTACTAACAGCTGATTCGCTGCACCCATAAACTCCCGTCCGGGGTCCACCTGAAGTAGTTTAGGCCAATACGTATTGTAGTAGTCCTCAAACTGCAGCGGTCCTCGCCACATCAACCAATGTTCCATTTGTATATCCTTGGCCTCAAGTGCATACCTGCGCCACCCCCTGGACAGAAACCCTCGCCTGTTTAGCTTCTTGATAGCTGTAATGCCTTTCCGTATCCCTTTTTGTGCGAGTCAAAACGTTCGAATGGCTCGCAGCCATACCCGCCCCCTCTGTTCATTGTAGAAGTCTGAAAGCTGAGGCAGAGCCCAGCGGGTCGCGGTTTTTTATTCGTAACATACCGCATCCTTAAATGTATGCTCGGCAACATTGATGAAGTCACGCTCAGTGTGCCCATGCTGCCTGAGCAGATTTGAAGCTGCTCGATTGCCATATCATGGCGTTTTCCGCGTCCAAGTAATTTAGAGGTTGCTTCAGGGCGTTAAAAAGAGCACCCCCAACAAGTAGCGCATGGCCATTATAAAAGATCCTTTTTTTTAAATCCTTTGTGGGAGCTAGTGTACATGGACAACAGGCCAGGTCCCGTTTTGTACCACAACAGAGCCATCTTAGGGTAGGGACAGGACATCATATAAAAACTTTGGCTTTTGTACCACAACCTGTTTAGGGTGTGAGGCTACCATGTGTAGCAATACAATGCCAACACGCCAACACCGCCGACAACTAAAGGCACAGCCCATGTTGGCCACGTCCACCTTTCCATAGGTTTGCTCGTTGATATTGGCTCGACAGCTTCGTCTCTACCATCTGTAAGCGCTGTCTTAGCCTCTCGGAGCTCTCTCAGAAGCTTATTTTGATTGGCTTTTCGAGCTGCAGCACCCTTTCGTCCTGCCGCGACCCTTTTAGCGTTTTTTGTCACTGACGTTATCTCCACCGGTGTTGTCTCCCCTTGATTCGTGTTCGTTTCTTCCATGTTTACTTACTAAATTTATTTGTCGAATTGATAGCTCTTAGTAAGCACCTGTTATAGCGGAGTTAAGCACATGCTATAACGGAGTTAAGCACATGCTATATCAGAGTTAAACACATACTATAGCAAGGAAGTGGTGTCTTCCTCTCCACCGGCCCCTGTTGTTTCGGTGCTTGTTTTTCCAAATTGACAGTGCTTAACTGTTGTTAAAGCCGCAGTTAAGGGAGCTAAAAACATACCATAGCGATGATATAGCTCACAAGTGGCAGTGCTTAGCGCGTGTCCAACAAACGGGTCCGTCTCGAGGTCAGTAATTAGCCTTGGCTGGTGTTCTGGTGGGATTGGTAGAAACATACAAGCAATACCTGAGTATAGCTGTAGCAATGATTGACCTAGAGTACGTGTCATGCTGGCACCTAGCCGAGCCTCGTATCTCACATACAGCTTTATGATCTCTTCATCAGACATTGATTCAACCTGGTCAATTGTAAGGTGCTCCAAACCAAGGTACTGATGGGCCTGACCGCCGGCTATGACGGCAGCAAGCCTATCTCTCTTAGAAGACATATTTACACCAGGGGTGCAACTAGGTTCCGCTCCCCCAGACTTTGTCTCCACTAAGCTAGTCGAGTCCTGTTCAAGGAGTTTATCAATAATGGTATCAGGATCCATGAATATACGTATACGCCTTCGAGCTTCAAAATACTGCACAGCTACCCAGATGAAGAAACCTAAATTGATTACTGAGGCAGCGGCTGCTATCAAGGCCAATATCACTTCAATCGACGGCATATGCAGTAGGCTGATCAGTCTTCAGCAGCAGTTTTGCGTGCTTGGTCTTTGCTAGTAGTTGGCGTACTGTGGCACGTTCCTCCTTTGTTGGAATTACATCATTTTCACGTAAGGCGTCTTCAAACGAGTCACGGTCCTTGGTGTGAAAGAGCACCAACCAGCGAGTCTGCTCACGTAAGTCCTTCAGCACAGAGTTGTACTTTTGGATGAGGACCCAGACACTTTGCTGCGCATGGCGGCCGCTAAAGGCCAGTTCGGATAACATGTCTTTCTTCTTGGTTAGGGCCTTTGTTGCCGAACAGTCATCAATAATGTACAGGGTTGGCTCGCCCTTAAAACAATGGTAGAAAGCCCTCAGGTGGTCATGGAGCCGCTCCCCTGGATCAACCACGTACACCTCTGAATCATCCCACACCCATGACCGCGTCCGATAGGCCTCGTTGAAACGTATGGTAGGGCAGAGGATTACAATATGCTCGAAGGCACCAAGAAGGGCCCTTCAAGTAGGTCGAGGATGAATGCGGTTTTCCCACATCCTGTCTGCCCACAAACAATTGCCGAACAGGGACCATCTGGAAATGTAAACTTAGTAGACTGCGCTGACGAACCTGCCATCTTTAATGTTAAGCTGTGCATCCATTACAATATACATATAAACGTTCAATGCACCGGCCGCCTCTGCCTTTTTCGTGATCTGTATGGTGATGCCCTCAGACGCATTCTCCACAGCCCTGCCACTACCGTGCAGCTGGTCGTCATCACTAGTCCTTAAGTCGAGCCACAGAGCATACTTAGTGGTTAGGTACTCTCCTAGGGACACGTCCGACAATGCCAAGTCTTTTAATGCTATTGCTACACTGGGGTCTCGTTTACTCGTTGCTGCACAGGCCTTCTTCACCTCGTCCCACTGCTGGTAGCCACGCATGCCCTGGGCATAGAGCTGATTGGGGATGCCCTCAATGGTCACCTCGACCTTCGTTATCTTTGGGTTGTAGAACGACTCTGTTTTCCTGGCGTATGAGGCGTTGGTCGGGTCTTCAAAGAGCAGTAGGATGCCCTTCATGCTGCGAGCCGGCACGTTCAGGTTGATGTTCCACAGTGTATCTCTTTTATTGTATACAAGCTTCCTGTGACGAAGCACACGGTCATACAGAATCGAGAGCCGACTTGTGTACTGTGTGCGTATCATGCGGGCCAACTCTGTTTGGGTAACCATGTCATACTCCAGCGAGATGCCATCAATTTTGTAGCTTGCAGAGGTGTCGCCTGTTGCGTGAATCACGCGGTTGTAGTCGTTGAATGTGAGCTCGTATTCCAGTCTGTCACTAAGCGCACTCTGGTAGAATGGCATGTGGCTCTCGAGGAGTTCAAAATCAAGCGGAACGTAGAACCTGTTACTATAAACATCGGCTACCGCCTTGTCCTCTTCCTCCGCCTCATCCTTGTCTCCTGCCCCCACTCGTATCTTAGTTGCGTTTATGTCATCTGATGTGTCAATGCCCTGATACTGGAGGCCCTGTCTCTCCTGTGCAGTCCGCCACAAGTCGTGGTAACAGTGGTACACATCGCTGTCATCAATTGACATGACCTCATTGCCAGAAATCTTGATTGTCAATTTCTTAACCACGGCGCGGCCCAGGTTTTGCACAACGCTGCGGTTAACATCAGTCGAGGTCAGCGTGATTGTAAAGGCCAGCCGTGCTGTCCCTGAAACAATGACGTCGTCTGCGCCTAGATTGGGAAAGCGAACCAGCAGTTGTTGGTTCTGGTCAATAGTGCTTGGATTGTTTGTAACGCATACAGATTGTCGCACGCCCTTTACCCCAAGGGGTTCGCGTATCCGGCGGTGTGGGTTCAGTTTGCGTCCGTAAGTACTCGTCATGTTGAATGTTTAATTACAATTATATCTTTAACACACAGACATGGAGTTTGATAACCCAGCATTTGACGACCCAGAGGAGGAGGTGGGGTGGGAGAGGAATGACGCTAACTTTGATGATGAGGAGACTCTCCCAGAGGCCACTCTCCCACCTGTTACAGAAGGGGACATTGGGATGGATCGGTCTATACCACCGAAAGGCCGACTCGTTATAGGCGCTGTCAATGATTATTACGATGCATTAGCTGGAAAAGGCCACACACCCTCCCTCGGCCGTGATTATACAAAGTTTGAACTTGTTAGAGGACAGTTACGTTTGAAGGACTACCCTGACTTAAGTATTACAAATTCTCGTACTAAAGCCCCGCTTTCACTTGGAACAATAGGTAAAAGTAGAGGGGGGGCTAAGGTTGTCCGTGATGGTTTGGGGTTCACTGAGTGGTCCTCACAAGTGGTGTCACAAAAGGAAGCAACAGCCCTCCAAGGCGTTGACCAAGCAGCTGCTAAAGCCGCAGAGAAATTAGAAATGAGGGGGCCTGAAGCCGTGACAGAGCAAGGTGGTGTGGAAGAAACAAGCTTCATAGAGGACGTTCATAACACCATCCAAGACCTAGGCACACAAACAGACAACGAACTACCACTCAGAGAGCTTATGGGGCTTGATAAGGCTATGCAGACCCAGAGGGGTGAGCTGGTCAATAACCTAGCTAAGATAACTGAGATAGAAAGGAATATAAAACAGCGGGAAGCTAAAATGGCAAGCCTGGAGGAGGAAGGGAGGGGTGATAGTCGAGCATGGAGATTCCAAGCAAATGCGCTTGCAGAGCTGCAGGAGCTGCGGAGTGCCCGTATTGAGGCTGCCTCTGAAAACCGTAACCGTCTAAGGACCCAAATTAACCGCATCAGGGAAACGATCAACAGACTTCTTAACGAGGACACAACACTAGCTGAGCGTGTACGCACTCTGTTCCGAGAGCAGGGTATAACAATCGCCTCCATACTCACTGCGATTGGATTGGCAATCTCGACCCTTGTAGTTGCTTTGACGGGCGGAGGGAGCACTAGTCCAACCCCGGCACCAACGCCGACACCAGCTGATAAGCCTGGTGTAAAGGAATGGATTAAAAAACAGCTGAACTCCTTGGCAAACGTCCTGAAGGGCCTAGCCGGTAAGGCAGCTGCTGCCCTTCCAGGAATCATTGGCTCCATCGTATCATGGCTGCTTACGTCAGCTGCAAAGGTGGCTGGTTGGATGGCAGAACATGTATGGGCCGCAGTTGTGGCGGTGGGGGGAGTTATCCTCCTGTAATCCGTGACTTACTACGTAGCAAACCAAAGCACAGATAAGCCTATAGCGATTCCGCCTATAATAAGAGTGGTTTTCTCATCCTCGTGCGCCCCACGCAGACCGGTCTCGGCCATAGGGGCCGGCCCTGGAGAGGAGAGTTCCATATCTGTATCTGTATCTGGCGGAGGGTCAAAGCTTCCTCTATCTGGAACCACCTGAACCGAGTTGACATCAGCATTGCTGCCTATCTGCTGCTCCTCAGTTGCAATGGTAATCATATTGTTGTACCCAGCAACGTCTCCAATGGCGAGGCTCATATCAGACGGAGCCATGTACAGGCCCGTTCCAAACACATAATCAACCTTTGAAGAGGCATTCTGGAGGACGTTCTGATACCGTCGGATAGATGACGGAATATCCACTGGGGAGTTGATGGCATCCTCAACGTTGACCTGAAATTGCTTTTGAGCATCAAAGGACGTTCCAACACCTAGTATCTCTGAGCGGGTCTGCGCCTGAGCCTCAAGAATGGCCCATACATAGGTCCTGATGCTGTCGTTAATTCGCTCAATGCCGGTTTGTGTAAAACCCTCAGACGTGTCCAGTATGAAGGTACTCCAGGCCTCGTCTGCTTCAGGTCCCTGTGCTAGATGTAAAACAGCACCCTTTCTCTCCTGAAAGGATTGTAGGTTTTTCGCGTGAGCAAAACCTGGCTTTGTATCCTTTTCCGCCTCAAAGGCCATCCGTGTAGGGTCATAACGAACGTTTCGACCAGCAACCTTGACGACACTCCCGTAATCATACGCATCATGTGCATATAAGATACCAAGGCCACTATTATCTACGGTTGCCTTCTGGCGCCAGTCTGTGTTTGGTTGAACACCAAAGTTAGTGCAGAGTCTCTCATATGCCCTCTTGTCATATGTATTGTTATAGGGGTCATAGGCATGATCCTGAGGTAGAGGCGCTTGCAGATCTGCTAATAGGCGACGCACTGTGTAATAAAGGTGAAAGGTGTAGAGAGCTTTCACGAGTGGAATCCCATCCTCGAGGTGGTACTGGGAGGACACGCCGCAGCCGGCTGATGCACACCACACTGCAAAGTTTAACTGGTTCTGCCAAAACTGCATTGGATTTGTCAACCAGTCTTTTACTACTTTGTCCGCTGTTACCGGCGGCACCTTATAGTTACTGAATAGATCAGGAAACTTTGCTGTGAATGTACCACCATTGTGAACAACTTGAAGTGTTTGTCGGGTTAGTTTATCTCCCACACCATATGTGGCTGGATACACCCCGCCCGCACCATATGGGGTAGCTTTTCTATTGAAACTAAAGGCTTGTTTATTCATAGTGCTATGTATCACACTCTGTCAAATGTTCAAAGCGGCGGCGCTGTGTCCCTGCAAAAACCTATTGACAACACTGCAGGCGATCTATGTGTTGGCCTAAGGTCAATCACGTATACTGTGGGCTGGTACAATCTAGAATCAGACGAGAGCATTGCATGGCGGTCAAGGAATTCAGAAGAGAGAGGATATGCTGCATTAAAACTAGGCCTCTGGAGCTTAAGGGTGGCTCTTTCGGTGATATTATAACCACGAACATCGCTAATCCTGTCTGTAAGCGTGTCACTAGTGGAACAGTGCATGAGTTAAAGGTTCAGTTACGCGATAATAAAGGAAGGCTATTAGATAACCACGACTTACCTGTTAGCGTTGTTCTTAAATTTACAAGATGTCAATAAAAACGAGTATTTATGGACCTAGGCAAAAACCGGCAAGCACTGTTCAGGGTGCCGACCTATCGGAATATGCCACAAAGACCTATGTATCTATTGGTGACTCAAAAAAAATGGATAAAAGTGGCGGTACTATGACTGGAGACCTTGAAATGGGAGATAATAAAATCGTTCAGTTGGGAGACCCGGCTTCACCGAAGGATGCTGTTCATAAAAAGTATATTGATGCTGAATATAGACAGCAGAACAGGTACCTGAGACGATACGTAGATGAAAAGACGAAACCACTCATTTCTATATGGGCAGAAGCAAGTGGCCCCCTTCGCAGAGGATATGAGTGGTCGTTTGGCCATGGGGCTAGGGGTCGAGACTCACAAGACTCAAGCTGTGGATATACCATGTTATGTAATGGCAAGATCATTCGTATGGGGTTGTCTTCGGGTGTTGGTGCTGATGCTGGTCCTATAGCAGTCGTTCCTGTTATTAATGGAACGAATCAAGTGGTAGGAATAAGTAAGCCTGCTAACCAACGGGCTGTTGTAATAACTTTAGACCAGTCTTTACAGCTAGAACAAGGCAACATTATTAACTTTTATACAACCACACAAAACAGAGGGGCGACTTGGTCTGTAGCTTCACTCCTAATTGAACTTGATATATAGACTTATGTATACATAGACAGTATGAAACAACAACCAACGACTGCACCGTTAAATCCGGAGCCTCCTCTATGTGGTCTAGGGCACTCCTATCGGCTGAATGAGATCAGTCTTAAGAAGCAACACCTTGAGAAAGAAATTGAAAAATATGGTGCTATGTACAAAAAATATAGGTGTGCAGTGAACTCAGTGGACGCTGTAGACACTGCTTTAGTTGCTGTGGGTATGTGTCTTGGCGCAATGGTGCAGGTGTAATGTCTACAGTAATTGCCATTCCTATTTCCACAGTGTTGGGTGCTACTGGAGCCGCTTGTGGGCTACTTGTAATTGTTGGAAAATTCATCAGTCGGCGTCTGACCATTAAGTTAACAAAGCATGACAAGATCCGCATTCTCGCTCAGAGCAAATTGAATACTATTGCTGACATTGTATCGGCGGCGCTTGAAGATGGGTATATCTCAGATGATGAGTTTAAGGTCGTTTCGGTCGAGATCATGAAATATAGTCAAATGAAAAGTGACATTAAAGCAAAATGTTTGAAAGCGGCAGAACCGCCCCCTAGACCTGCTAAGGTATGACCCTGACAGTCCATTTGAAGAGTGGGGGTTGTTAGATATAATGGAGGCGGTGATAAAATCTTTCTGCAACGATCATACTGTAGTCAAACAAAATACGGACCAGTGGGAGACCACGAGGAAGGGCTGCGTTGGAGGAAGTGACTACTCCTCTATCATAGGGCAAAACTACTTCAGCAGCTATAGCAAGAAGCTGACAGAAAAAACTAGCAACGAGGGTGTTCGCTTTAGCACACCCTGCCTCTGGGGTACGACTTTTGAGGAGGTTGCAATTGCGGTATTGGAGAAGGTGTACGACACCAAGGTCTACGGAAATAATATCTATATTGAGGGCGGCGCGACGGCCTACTCTCCGGATGGCTTTTGTGTGCTCCCAATACGGCAGGCTGGAGTGGATGCTGTCTGTCTGGGGCATCCTGAGGAGGTTGTACTGCTCGAGATAAAGTGCCCCTACACTCGGAGTCCTGGGAGGGTGATTCCGAATATGTATAAGCCTCAGGTCCTGTTGGGGTGTTTGTCGACTGCGTTTTCAGGTTGTGCTCCTTTGAGGACCTGGGGAGAGCTGAGACGTATAACCAGGTGTATCACAAGGATCAGAAGAAGTATAAGGAGACGGTGGCTTGGGGGTGGGCGGGGGTGGAGGGGCTTGAAGACGGCGACTATAGTGCGAACGGGAGGTTTAATAGTTGCCTGGGCTTGGAACAGGAGCATCACGGTCCTTGGTTGGGAAGACCGAGTGGGATCACAGAGAGGCCGACGGGGGCTTTCTACTGTTGGAAGCTCTTTACGATGAGATTGATAACCGCTCGTCCCGATCCCGACTTTATCGAGAAGAACGACGTTAAGGTTGCCCAGTTTATACAGGACCTCAACCGCGTGAAAAATGGAACTTACAGCGACGGTCGCAGATATTTAACACTCAATGACCTCTATGGTGACTAACCACTGGTGTGGGCCTATACCATAGGGGCTGGAAGGGCTGGGCTCATATGGTGGGGGAGGTGCGAGCGGTTCGCTGGCTCATGTGAGTCACCCTGTATATGTGTGTTTTCTGGGTTGCACCATATGAGATAGGTGTGTCATAATCATATGAGATAGGTGTGCCAGTACCGCTAACATCTATACTACTGTATATATGCCTGGCAGCTGCCCTTCACTCTATATACGACTGTACAACAGTCCAAAGGCAGACATTTCCTTCAGGAGTGAATGAGCTATGTCGTGTTTGAATTGTAAAGCAATAAATGACCAGTTCGAGCGCTTAATTAAAAGCAATGGTTGTTTTTTAATGGTTACCTTTAGGTTAATTGTCATTAGTGACACGTGCGCCGCCCGCTGCAAGGCTTGAAACGACACGGGCGTCTCCTTGCGGCTGCCGTCTTTACTGCTACTTCAGTCGCCACTGAGTTCCCTTCACATCATTATGGGCATTCGTATTGATTCCATACCAAGCACAGTATCCACAGTAAAGTAGTAGACCTTGACCGAAGGGGTCTTGTCATCAACACAAATGAAAACGCTTCATTTACGACCAAAGTACATTAGCTCATTGAAACGTGGTTCCTTTTATCACACCCTGGCATAACATGACGGACGGTTTGTCGTCGCCGGTGACTTGGTGTCATGTGTTCTCACCGTTGTTTGAAGTACGCATTATCTGAAGGCTTTCAGCGCAAACGATGTAAAATTGAATAACCCTGTATATCGAATGTTTCCGTTGCCAGCTAACCTTGTAATCCCCCGGTATCAAGCGGAACAAACGTGACTGACATTTGCAGGCTTCTCTTACGTCGGCGTTGTACTAGTTCGCATCACACGGGCCTCGATAAATCCATTACATTCAAATTTGAATGAATGCATCAACACATTTATTTTATAACGCTGTCCCTAAGTATCCAATTATGCGTCTCTATTACGCACTGCTTTAGTCCAGTGCTGCAATCTCACCTGAAAATATATGAGCAGTTGTTTGCTAAGATAAGGTGAACCATACACCACACAAACATCATTTACCATTAGGAATGTTTGATTACGAAACATAATGTCCTTGTTATCCTCCAGAAGCAAGAAAATACCACTTACAATATCACCGCTCGCAATAATGCCAAAAAAACCAGATGCACTTTCCCTTGGAGAACGTCACTTATGAAAGCATTTATCCCACATCCTTGAGGTAACATACACAGCTAGTTTATTTGTAACACCTGTCCTCAACTAAGGAATCTCATTGCTTTACACAGTCGTGGCCTCGAATGCTATTGCAACGATGAAATAGCTACATGGACGAAAGTCGTAGGGTTTAATAGAGTCATAATGCAACGGAAATTGGCCAAGATGAAACCATTATGAAGTCAGTATGACTATTTTCAAGACGCTGCGGTCAAATTTCGAAGTAATCGGTAAAATGGCACAGCGGGCAAATCTCATCCCAGGTTTCCTCATGGAACATCGTTTCCATGTGTTTTTTCTTGATTGACCTTCACCTAATAATGACAGAATTATCTGTTATAATAGATATCTTAGGCACATCCCTGGTTTGCTAAATTGCGCGGAAATAACCTGGTTGCCAAGGGTATAAGGTTTCCATTTTCCAGAACGCCTTCTTTACAGATATGGTATTACTGTTCCACTTCTAATGGGTGCAGTATGGTACGCAACATGACACTGCTATAATGACCATACCGGACATGGCTAGATTTAAGGTCCAGGTCAGCTCTTATGGTATGTCATTCTACTGCGGGGGTTCGGAAAATACTTATTAATTCCAGCATATTGGCCTGCATTATAGGTTCCGTGATATCTAATATGATAGTAATCAGTCAAATGGCTTCGTTTAGCATTAATTTGTTTGGTGTTTTTTTTTTGTGTTGGAAATTGCTTCCGTAACGTCGGTCATTTGATGCTTCCCACTCGATTAACAAGAGAAGCCCATTTCAATTTCGTGTCAGTATGTTATCCGTCCTGCAATGCACAAGATTCATACACCCGGTTAACAGTAACCGGGTAATATTCATGTCCTTCCACGGGGAGCACAAACGTTGTTTATTGCCTGGTGAGAATGCACGTAATAAGCCGAATATTTAGATATTCTTGCTTCCTTCATTCAAAAGTCTATCATCAATGACTCTCACATTGTTTCGACAGTACGAAGCACAATGTTATTCTTGATGCGATTCCCGGTGGATCAGTTAATAAGCAAGCACATATGTGACATTTGTGTAATTGACCGAACAAGATAATGATGGTAAATCAGCATCAAATTTGCGAGTAAACCCTGCGTGTAGCTTATTAACGTAAGAGATAACAACAAGGCACGGTCTTTTCCTATTTGCAAAGACTATGTTTGACAGCCCTAGTCAATCAAGCATTAAAATATTACACAGAAGGAAAGGATATTACATTAATTAATTTTGCCTATATTATAAAATCTAACAAGTCTCATACATATATATGATAACGGTGTTATTAGCTTCATTTGTCTGGAGCACTTGACTTTGGTGAATAAATTGGTGCCTTGCAAAACCTCTATCTCTGTAATGTGCGAAGTGATATTGCCTTTCACTAGACCTTTTATATCACCAATGGCATATTGTTCAGCGAATACGCTGTGTTATTCATTAGCTGAGGTAAATGTAACGGCTGGACAATCAGTACTGATCTTCAGTGTCCAAACGCATGATCCATGCTGTTATCATAACGTCTCATAGAAGACAAAGCAAGAGGTGTACCGACCGAACGGAGTCGAATCAAAAGATGCATATCTTCGGTACGCATAACAAACATAAACTTTAAATATTACATAATGCAACAGCTAAAAATAGAGGTTTCGGCCATTACAATAAGATACATAATCTGGCATGTGAGTAATAAGGCAATCTGCGTCAATCAACGAAATGTTCCACTGAATCAGCCGAGTGTTAAACCCCAGAGCTTAATGTCGCGCTGCGGTTTGGTGGACGGATATTTCGTGCGATTTGTGGGGACTGAGTTCAAACCATGAATCAGCGTGATTTTGAGTGACCACTCATTTTTGTGTCTCATTTTGCAAGCCATCCTCTTTTCGATCTTTCTATCTGTATGAGTGTATTATTTCAGTGGTATTTGATTCTAACATCGGTAAATACGAATTAAGAGGAAGGGCTCTATTGGATAAGCGTCAGTCATTGTCCCCCTCACTTCAAATAAGCATCTTAAATGAAAAGGTCGAACTATTAATGATTAAGGGGATTACAGTTTAGGGTGCAAGAATTGTCAAAATAGTGGGACCCAAAATTATAAAGGAGTATGACGTCATTTAAGCCAGTTTCAGCAGTTGAAACAATCGATGTTGTAGCAAAGGAAGCTTTCGTGTCACACGAGTGCTTAGCGCCGCATATTGGCTATTTGTATAACAGCGTTCTCACATTGTCTATCATTACCACGAACTATATTGCATTGAGATTTGTGATTTTATCATATAGGACTTCTACCCCCATATTAACATTAATTGGAATAAATTGGCAGGTCGTACCGCCATATTACCGCGCAAGCAGCGAGCAATTTCATTTGGTATTCATATTCGCATACATCGAGTGTCATTACCGTCGGGTCTGAAGGCTCTTAGTGGTAAAAGGGTGAAGATCGCACAGGGTAATGAATACTGGTAATGTTATTATATTGCCACATTACATACTGCAAATAATATCCGATGCAGTTGTCTGAATGGGTCTTCTCAAAGCTGGGTATAGTAACCAATCAATCATTTATATATATTTTAATATATAAATAGATACATATGATAATTCATGAGAATATATATATATATATATATATATATATATATATATATATATATATATATATATATATATATATATATATATATATATATATATATATATATATATATATATATATATGCGGTTTATGCAGATTCAGCTACAACGGTACGGCCAAATAATAGAGCAATCAGTGAGCTGGTACTGCAGTTAATTTCCTATCCAATGCAACCTCTTTGGGGATCTTTTGTGCCGTTTCTTCCCTAATTTGCCAATTTCATGCTTATGACACCGCTTTTTGCTATGATAAATACCCGAGGCCCCTTCCTGGATCTTAAGTCATGCGCACAATAACGCGGATGTATTGGGGTATTTGGTTTGTGTTTTTAGATTGCAATTAAAGTAGCTTAAATGTTACAATTTATGATCAGCGTTACTATTAGCGCGCCCTGTCAACACCACGATGATTAATCTGAATTTCGACAATTCTTTGGGTATGATTATATCAGCAGCTGCTGCTGAATCCGCCCATTTGCATTACTTTGGCATGAATAGGATGCGTATCAATGTCATAAGCTAATGAACGCATTGGGAAATAGCATGATGCATCCTACTAAGCACGGCATCAGCAAGTTGGGTAAGAGCATTGACAGAATACGCATGACGGTCTTAATGAGTTAGCGCAGCATTCATCAAAGTAAGCAATGCTATCGGCTCTCAGATTTGTCCTATATTATAATCACCGATGAGAGATATTTAAGCACAGCAGGTTAAATGTGTACATGTGGTGCATTTTACTGGTATCCAGAGAAAATAGTTAAATTTAGCAATAGCTATTATGCCACTAACTTATGGCATAAAAACTACCGTTGCCAGACCACTTAACCGTTAAGCAACTAGAAATAACCGCTGCTAATTCCTTACAATAGTCAAGAGTACTGGGTCCATTCGAATAATGCCTAACGTATAACAAGAGGAAGCGACTGCAATGACTTCAGAGGTAGCACCAGGGCCAATGAATGAAATTTCAAAATTCGAAATTTAACAGATCTTTTTGCTGCTCGGCGTCTCGAGCGCTGCATGGGGAGCTTCGCAATCTACTAGCTGGAACAGAGTAATGTTTTTGCTCTATTGATGCTAACCAGAATCAATCATTTGCAACGTAGATATCGAATAAAACTTGCAAATGTCCGCTTGTACCTTACATGCAATTATGAATCCTTTTTGTTTAAGCGGGAAAAACATGAAATTTCCGCAACTCGACAGCCAATTATGGGGCAAAATGTATATCGCATTAACGTTTGACGCTTAGTGTACATTTCGGTGGTTTACAGCTTTCCTATGTTTACAAATGGTACAAGGTGCATCACATTGGTAAATACCCTGACATATATGGCGTCCTGGGTCTACGAATAAATAGTGCCAATCACGTCAAATATTAAGTGAGATGACACATTTTGTACGAGGATGCTGTTGATGATCAACTGAAACGTTGTTGAACCCTGTTGCTTGCCAGAAATAACCTCCCTGTTTAGTTTCCCTGCATAAATGAGGCCCCAGTCTACGTACATACTCCTTCCACTCCATTATATCGCATATCGTTCGTGACACCCACGCAGCTATAACGGTTTCTGACACTTGCCCTCGACGCGAAAACCTCCATGATTTATGCCACAATTTTGCTTTTATACATTACCAAAGATTAAGTTACTGTTCAGTTTTAGGCAGGTTGTTGTGCAGTTTCATTGAAACTGCAATGAAAAATGGAATAACTTAGCTAATTGGTATATTGAATAAGGAATAATTGAAATCGTCCGCGGTCAATTCTCCGCCAGACGTTTTCACTAGGAGAATCTTTTGCGCTCGCTCCTTCCTAATTAGCAGCATTGTATTATATGATTAATATGTGGGAAACAATCTTTCAGTTAAGCATATTGGTTTCCTATATCTCTAAGAGCATCATAAGCAGCCCTAGGTTGAATGTTACACGAGGTGATAAGCGCCGAAGCCAGCACATTTGTAAACCACTCCCAAGCGGCTTTTTAAAATTCGATAGGGCAGCGATTAGTTTTACCTTGCTTGGTTGACTAAAATGAACATAACCTTATGACGTAATAACTTTCGTTGATGTTTTATTCATATTAACCTCTAAGGCAAATAACACAACACTATTATTAGCAAAGTGGCGTCCCTCAGGGGATGCAGAAAATGTTGTTGGAATACAGGATAAAATCTATGTCCATGTTTGAAAGCAAGCAACATCTGATCGCTCTAATGTTTTTTTACCAAACAACAGCTCAGTAAAGGCCTAGAATACTGTTGTGTTTGTCAATATTTGTTCCGCGCATTGCTTGCATAAGGGAAATGATTAACATACATTCGGTAAGGCAGACTCGTGACGAAACCTCAGCATTCAGCCCTGCAATTTCCGATTTCTTCTTAAACACACCACGTTGCCTGAGTCGTATGACCTATTCGTCGATGACAAGAGTATTAGAAACATTCTTGCAGTATTCTTGAAAAATGCGGACATGATACAGCACACGGGTACCACCCACGTACTTTGTGGCGCGCCATACCTTGTGTAGCCTCATTAATCCACCCGCGCAGAATGATATTGACCAGCAATCGCAGACAGTATACATTTCATGCGAAGGTACAAATACGAACTGTATCTTAATCAACGTATAACCTCTTAACACAATATTCTTTGACTCCACTGCGCATTTATCGGATTTATTCCGAAGATATAGGTGCATGGCACTTCTCGATTGATATGAGTGCCCAGACTCCTCATTGTTGGACTGCATGGTACTGTGGATGCTCTGTGTTAGAAAACTACAGGTAAATATCAGTGGACAAGGTCCACTGGTTGTTTGGGTTTAAGCGGATTACGCGTGCATTTCAATAAGGAATACAGCCATTGACCTTCTATATTCACTTGAATTATCCTGCAATCAGAGTCTGAAAGCTAATGATCAATTCGTCACTCGCAGGGATGTGTCTGTAATGAACCATATTGAATTCACACCCAGAAACGTCCTGAAAACATTCTCATTCTGCATTGTTAGAGCCGGCACTCGATAGCTAATAATTCTTAGTGACAATTACCCGCAATTTTTACTAATCAGATTAAGTGATATCATACTTGTGCATTCACAATAAAATATGCACATGTTAGCTTATCCTACAATCTTTGCTCAAGTTGTTATAGACTTTTAATGATATTGAAAATTGATTGATGTCTTTCGGAGAAGGTTATTGGTGGAAAAGTCAAGAAGTATGACGCCAGCACAACCAGACATAGTGGTTGTATCGATTAATGTTGTAGTAATGACAATAATACGTTAGGCAGGCATAAGACGTTACCGAGTAGCTACTGTGAAAAAAACATGATGAATAGTCAGTTATATTAATTAATTTGTCTAGTTACTTTAATATGAACCAATTTGCTTACTGTATCACCTTATTGCCATGAAAGCTGCAAACGAAGTCGTAAGGCTTTCATATACACAATAACTGTCACTTATGTCTAACCCTGACCCTCATGTCTCGCTAAGTGGAAAAAGGTAAACACCTTTTTCTGAGCAATGAATGCTGCTTTTGATAAATTATGAGATCAGTACACTGCACTAATTATTAGACATACTGTATTGTATTGGCCTATGCAATGAAATATTTAATCAGATAAGCTGTCTAGAGGCCAAAGTCTTATTGGCTTGTAATGCAATTTATCAATGGCACACTTTGTAGCTTGTCAATAAGCGTGCAAACAGATACGCGATCGGCTTCTGCACACACAAAGGTTATTAATCTTTTAACTGATGCACAGCATCATTAAGCAGCTTTAGAATACACAACAGCTGCATGTAGCTACGGTACGATTGCCTTCACGATGTTGATATTCAGAAGTCAAGACGGATCTAGATACCCCAGTTCTATGATGACTTATTAACGTCAAAGAAGAAAAGTACACTCCCGATTTCTTATATCTCTAATACGCATTGAGTTTACTATGCAGGTAAACTACGACAGGCTCCTGGCAGAAGAGGAACAACCCTGTCATCTATCTCACGATCCCTATTCTTCACTTCATATATCGCGCATAATTTTCGTCGTACAATGTTCTTATCCCAGACGGACTCGATATGAAATCATTCATTGCTTGAAATGCGGGGGTTATATTGTTATAGTCTTTGATATGCCTAATTTATACTTACCAACTACTCTCTATTCCAATATAAGCTATATCAAGAGAACGATTATATTGCAATTCATCCCATCTTATAATGAAAACGCCCCTAAGAGAATTTTCAATTTGATCCGCTGTTAAGAGGTTTTATTCATCTTGGGTTGTTGAGGCTTGAATTGCGTTTATGAATTTGCAAAACCAACGAGCGTTTTTAAAGATATTTTGAGTTGCGACATCTAGACTTGAACGACACCGGACCAGACTGCAAGGATATAACGAATTATAACGTATCATCGTCATGGTCGGGAACGGTGCGTACACAAGCGGAGGAAGAAGTTTTTTGTCGTAGAATAATCAGAGATCGATTTGAACAATCACCCAAGCATTGCTTGATTCTTATTTGGGTTATATATCATTCGGTCTATGTTTTACGGTACATTATATTACCAATGTTTGTGATGCGTACATTCTCAGCTTAAGTTGCATGCACAGAAAAAGCGCTCGTTTTATATACGTCATATTTCAAACGAGATAGAGTATCAAAAGGTCACCTAGACAATCAGGCCTCTGATGTGACGTTAGAACTTACTTTTGAAGATGCTACTGATCTGAACACTCATCATTCTGCTTAAGTGTCATCACCAAGCCGCCATAACATTACTTATCACTCTCATACTTAACACACAATGCGGCCATAGAACCTTATCCCAATTCCACAATATATTGCTGGCAATATTTTTTGATTTCAGAATACAACAACCTAAAAAAGTTCCTTAAATATTACGATATATTTTGAGTACAACCAAAGATGATCTCATATTCACATTCATCATAACCTGTGAGACAATTATTTTTTGTATTCCCTCCATATAATCGTATTCTTTCATTTCTTTATAGTTTGAAATTCTTTCGGGATGATTTGCTACTGTCAGCCAGAATAGACCACCGACAACAATCATCATCGTTATTTATAAATCTATTATTGGTTTTTGCTCTTTCTGGTCTGGGCGTAAATCTATATATGAACCACATTTGAATGGCTATATCTAGCCACAGAGTTTTAACTTCTTCAAACTCTCAGCCAGACCCTTCTTGCCCCCGGTTTTCCAAAGTTCTTGTATATCAGCACTGTCCCTGTTCAGGGCATCATTAATATCGTGGGGAGTAAGTAGTGCCTCATGATTTTTTCGTAGTACTGGTTCGACACATTCAGTGACACCTTGAGTCCTTCATTAGCTTCACCTTGAATGCAATCTGAAATGTTATGCCATTATCATTTTTAATCAAGATGATGATTTTCTATCGACTGTCCACGAATACCTTTCCAAATTGTCTGTGCATCCGCGCCTAGAGGGTGATTTTGGGCACCTCCATACATCATCCCTGAAGGTATTTTTTTATAAATTGTGTCTTTTTGAAGACTAATCTAGGCGATGAAGGCGCTGCCGGTACAGCCACCTCGACAGCTGGTATAGTATCAGCAAGCTGGACCTCAAGGACATGTACTTTCGTCCATGACCGTGGATATGGTGGTTTTGTCCCGGTTTTTACTAGGAGAGCTTTTTGAACTTCCTGTGGCTGTTGCTTGTACGATTTGACAGGCTGCTAGGCGATGCCTAACTTGTCCCGAGCGTATATCTTCTTTCAAAAATTGGGATATGGGGGTTTTACACCGTGCTTGGTCATGATTTACCCTACATATTCGAATCTCTAAATGGAAAACTATATTGTTATATTTGTGACAGCAACGCTGGCACCGACAACTTAGCCCAATAGCGCAATCTGTGGTTATCCCTATCGTAGCTGCATGCCATACATAGACACAGGGTGTTTGTTACCCCGATTTCACAAGATTTACAGATATAGTTCTTTTTGCCTTGGCGCAGCTTGTAGGAGTGTTGCAATAGTCAGCTGTAGATGTAGCAACATTGGTGCAAAGTGAAGTCTTTCCGACTATGGTCCATGCGCATTGCCTCTTTATTTGTCATTTAAATAACCCAGCATATACTTCTAATAGTGTTGCCAATATTAGTGGATTATGGCATATTAGCATAAACCCCCACACTTGTGGGGGTACTCACACTTGTGGGGGTAGCGTGTGGGTGTATAATCCGTTTGCGGTGAAGGTCGTTCCAGTGAGCATAGTGTTTTACAGTGTCTAATACGTGCTGTCTCATTGTTGAAACTTTGTTTACCTGTGGAGGCTAAAAAGTTTATTAGTAGCTTACAGAGCAAAGTGTCACAGAACCGCCATTTACTATACTACTTCCGCAATGCACGTTGGGTCCATCATTAGAAGCAATCGTGATATAAGTTCAATAGCATTTTATCATCACACAAGCTAATGAAAGCGCGTTGTTGCTTAGCATGTCCTGTCACTATTAGATAGAAAGCAAACAATCACTCCAATATGATTGTGGTTAATTAACACAAGCGACACCTGGAGAGTACCCCGCATCTATCATCACCCACTCGGCACAGACCTTTTGTGCCGATAAGGATATCTCGTCCTCACTCCTAATTGATCATGATTAGTCATGTGCACGATCACATGAGTATTCTACACAGCCTCTAAGTTGTCGGTATATATATATATATATATATATATATATATATATATATATATATATATATATATATATATATATATATATAAGGCACATACGTTCTGCATCGCGCACACATTGTGACCCTGTTGGTAGGTTAAATTTATAATACCGGTCAGCACTATTCAATATAAGCCAATTCAATGTAAACAAGGGCAAATACCTCATCAGTATCCAATCGCATAACTGAAATTTCACCATACCATTAGCCGTTATTGCAGGATGCACAAATCTTGCATGCCTAATACGATCAACCAAATGAATCATGCGCTGGATCGCTGAATAGTTTACTGCCAGCTCCCCCCGATTAAGTAGTATATGTCATCAAATCGTTACACATAAAGGGTCAATGCATTCAAAATCATTCAAACACAGTTGTTGACATTCACTGTGTAGCGGAACCCTGTTGACTAGACACTTGGACTTTGCCCGTCGCCGGGTTCGAAGTCAATAGTATACAACCGTCATATTGGATATAAGGATGGTATCATTTCATTTGAGCATGCACGTACAATGGCGAAGAAGGTGGCTATCGTAGGCGCAGGAGCCAGTGGAATAACGGCCATCAAATGCTGTTTAGATGAAGGTTTGGAGCCTGTGTGTTTTGAACAAACGAATCACATCGGAGGGCTCTGGTACTATACAGAGGAAACTCGCGATGACGTGGCGTGCGTCATGAAATCGACGGTGATCAATACCAGTAAGGAGATGATGTGTTACAGCGACTTCCCCATCCCCGGGAGCTTCCCCAACTTCATGCACAACACCAGAGTGCTCGAATACTTCAACATGTACGTTGACAAATTCGATTTGAAGAAGCACATCCGCTTCAACACCAAGATTGTTATCATTAAACCCGCCCAAGATTTCAAGAGTACCGGTCGATGGGAAGTTGAATACAGGTCGGAGGGATTAGCTGATTCGCAGAAAGAAATATACGATGCTGTGTTACTATGTACGGGCCATCATGTATCAAAGAGATTGCCGGATTTTCCTGGTCATGAAGATTTCAAAGGAAAACAAGTCCACACTCACGACTACCGAGATCACGTTGGATATGAAAACAAACGTGTTGTTGTAGTCGGAATCGGAAATTCTGGGGGCGATGTAGCTGTGGAACTGGGACGGATTGCTAAACAGGTATAGGATCTAAATCTTTGAAAAACAATATTTCATCTGACATAGTATAAAGCGGCCTTCGATGGAAAAGGCTTTACGCTGTAAATTGCTCAATTCTATGAATCAGCTTTGTAGCGATTGCGCAGTTTTTAAGCTGCGCAAGATTTCATTGCTCAATATAGTTAAAAGCAATGTCTCTCATCAACGCATATTTGCGGGGCAAACAATGAGGTGTCAATATAAAATGCATTTCTACAATAAGATCATTAATATACTCTTTGATTGCACAGGTATTCTTGAGTACTCGCAGAGGGGCCTGGGTAATCAATCGGGTCGACAAAGGCGGCAAGGCGTTTGATCTAGTGCTGACTCGCAGGTTCACTACCATGCTACTAAACAGTTTTCCCCGCAATATTAGAAATTATTTGGCTGAGTCGACGGCCAACGGTCGCGTGAACCACGCTGATTATGGTCTGAAACCTGAGCATCGTTTCGATGCGCAGCACCCGACAGCCAGCGACGAACTGCCGAATAGAATTGCCTCTGGATCAGTTGTTGTCAAACCTAACATCAAGAATCACCACGACAGGGGTTGAATTCGATGACGGCACTGTACAAGATAACATTGATACCATCATCTATGCAACTGGGTACAAATTTGGGTTACCCTACGTTGTTCATCCGGGATTTGCCGTGCAAAACAATGTGCCGCATCTTTACAAGTATGCCTTTGCCCCTGACATGGAACACCACACCATGGCAGCTATTGGCTTCTTTCAGCCTCTCGGTGCCCTCATGCCAATATCAGAAACTCAATGCCGACTTGCAACCAGGGTGTTTAAGGTTAGACCAATTTTCAGCTTTAATCTCGTTAATGTTGCACTAGACTAAATCTTCTGTCAGTGAAGGAATTAACACAACAAATTGCTGAGACTAATAACGTTCTAAGCTAGGGTAAAATATCTACTGAGTTTATCGACCATGGTCTCGACAGTTAAGCATTCAGATTGTCAAGATATAAGTTGTTCTTTAGTTACTAAAACGTCCATAATTTGGTCCTTATGCAGGGTCTGGTTAAGCTCCCGAGCAGCGAATCCATGCATCAAGAAATAGCTGATAAAGCTGCTAACATGGCTGAGCGTTATGTACAATCTCCACGCCACACCATTCAGGTCGACTGGATAGCATTCATGGATGAGCTGGCGGAGCTAGCAGGTTGCAAACCCGATATAAGTAAGTTATCGCAAACCAATGATCGGTTCAATGTCCACGATGAAGTGGCAAAGATATGATACTAATACACCGATTATTTGTTTTGCAGTGACCATGTTTTTCAAAGATCCCAAATTGGCTGCCAATGTGTTGTTTGGACCCTGCACGCCTTATCAGTATCGTCTGAATGGCCCCGGAGCATGGCCAGGGGCACGTAAGGCCATCCTTACACAATGGGACCGCGTGGCACAACCAATGGCGACTCGTTCTGTTACCAGAGAAAGTGGAACATTAAACCTAAAGCTTTTCATCGCAGTGTTTATATTGATAGCCTGGGCGCTTCAATGGATCTTCTCTCATCTTGTGTGACGAGTTCAGCTCCTAAGTTGTACATGTAGTGGAACGACGGACTCAAAGAACAACGTGAATAGTTGTGCTTTCAATACTGCAATTGATGAAAGTTGCACAATGATAAAGTTTTGCCCTGTACTTAAGCGGTGGTACTACGCGTCATTGTAAATGTTTTTGACACTGTAAAACGAGTTATCGTGGCTATTTTGCTGCTTTTCTCCAGCTTTAGATGAACGGAAGCGTTAGCCAAAAACCAGTAAACACAAATTCAACTGTACCGAAGCAGCTACAAGACGAGCCGACCAATCTATCCTAACATCAAACGTACTGACGCCAAATATTCTCCTTTGTACACTATTATAGCATGCATGCTTTTGCTCTCATGTGAACCCTTGAGATGTGACTACCTGACAAAGATAAGAGAAGGACCAGTGATACACTCTTATAGTCGTTCACATAGAATCGACAAAACAACACATCAATGTGGCATGTCAACGTTTATTTACTTTTTAATACAATGTATAGAACCTATTTAATAGAGCATGTTGCACATATTTTTCAGCTTTTAGCTGGCATAAATCTGCACCCATAATTTGAACAAGCATCTGTTGCACAAATGTATGCTTTCAGGACGAATTAATCATCCATTAATGGTTGCCACCGTTCCTCTATCTGTTTTGAATAAGTCCGTTTTTCGAGAGTGCTCACGCTGGCGACTGCTTTCCTGCATAATATAACTTCATCAGAGAACAGGTCGCGGAATCTATACATTGGGCATTTTGAATGTGTTATACGTGAAAAGTTGAAAACCAGCGATATTGTTATAAAGACTATGTGAGAAAATAAAGACATTACCGATTTCAGCAAAACGTGTTTCGTTTCAACATGCCGTGCCCTAAATGGTCATCGAGAGCTGATAGATAACATGCCGTTTGTATTGTTTGTCTTAGCGAGGCGATCTTGTCTGGGGTGAATCAGACCAGAGAGACGACACGCGGAAAATCTCAATTTATACTGGTCCGATTTGTATGGCTTAATTGAGTATAAGTGTTTATGCTATTATTATTATTATTATCATATATGTATTTATGTTACTATCATTAGTACTTTACTTATAACTCGATACTGAACAGGGGAGTTGCTGGTAAATGTCGTGCAGGCTGGTTGGAATCAAACCATTGTTTTTATTTCATTTCGAACATGGTGCAATATCATGGGCAACTAAAGTTCTCAAAGATACCACTGTTGTACTCGCACATGGCACTATTGATGCCTTAGCATCGATATTGCCAGTAGGAGCACCAAGAGACACTCCTAATCCTTGTGAATCTGAGCCGAGCTGATAGTTTTATTCTATGTGTACCTCAAACCTAATACTAATTAAAATTTGGTGACTACCTGGCGTGGGTTTTTGCTGGCGTTTCACTTGCACGTGCCCACTGCTCGCATTGTTAAATAATAGAGAAAACTAAATTAGCTGATTGTTTTTCATTGGCACACATTGTATGCGACTATGACTTAATTTTATTCGATCATTGACGGAATTAGAGCTATCATTGACGTGAGCTTTTCAAACTGGTGGGTTCATTTGATCCAGGCAGCGACGTTGAAGATCCTCGCCACTTGATCACATCGTAATCAGGAGGCACGGGACAACGCCTCCTAGACGAGAGACGCTACTGAACACAAGTGTAAACTCTCACATACTGTGAACAGGGCACGGCATGACAACCACACTGAGCATACCTAAATAACTACAAAAAACACCAAGTACGCAGTATTGATGATGCGTAGTCTGCCAATAGCCCGACACAGAACTCCGTAAGACAAACTCGTGACGTGAGCTGTCTGGGGCCATCAACTTGAGCTTCAGACCTCATGCGGTCCTGAGGATTAACTGAAGAGGACGAGTGTGGCACATTTGATATAAGGCTGTACAATGGGTATGTTTTGAGTGCGACGCACTATACACATGATGTGGGGATTGTTAGAGACGATTGCAATACAGGTTCGCGACGAAGGCTTACGCATCAATAAGTGATCAAGTGATTCACAGAGAGATTGAGTATCCCATGAAAACAGACTGTTAGGACAAAATATGGGACTCTTGCGTAATTTAGAGGTATTACAGTGAATTAACGTCCTTTAGCTGATGCAACTTACAAGATATCAGTACAAAAGAAAACATGTAAGCTAAACCTAAACTAAAACTATGTCAGACTACCAGTAGTCTGTACATTTTATCGAGTACAATAAGGCGATTTCGAGATCTTAATCGAATGAGGTCATCATCAGTTTGATCGTCAGACGAAGGTGCGCATCCATTTGATAGGGGTGGCATATTTGGCCAGCCGGAGCGTGGCATACATAGCAATGGCAGATCTCAAGGGCCACTGGTAACTGACATAGAAAAGATTGGCAAAGTATTGTCCTGCAACGAACGCCTCCCATGAACGTCAGACCAGACGTTTTTACTATGGCAGCATTACGAGGTCCTACGTAGGCGAATTGGAGTAGCGGCTAATTTGGCTGGAGTAAACCGCGCAGAGGGCGATGGCAGGAAAAGTTTGGCAGGTCGATGGAGGGGAAATGTCTGGAGAGCATTACGAAATGTGCCAGCCAAGACACTGTTGATTAGGGGAACCTGGTTTTAGAGAGCTATGTGGCCGAATTCATGTCGTGTGGGGCGGGATATTGTGGGGGCGGGGTTAGTATGGTCATGAAATTATCGTGTGAGCAAGACTTGGAGATGTAGACGATGTAGGGGCAGATGTTAACAAATTAATTGGTCTTGGAAGGGTTGGTGATGTTGGAGGATATTTCGATGTAGGACTTGACGACTTGGGATGAACCCCTGGTCTAATATTATTGACCAGCCAAGTACAATCAACAACTTAGGAGGATGTCCTATGCGACGATCCATGTAGTACAAATATACAGCGCAAGAAGTTATTTGATGACTGTTTAAGAACGATGATGCCTTGGTGAGACAATTGAATGTTTTGGTATGCGATAAATGTTGTGTCAAGTAGACTATCCAAGCCAGTTGCAAATGGTATGTATTTGCTTATGACGAGCGATGACGTGCTGAAAAGATATAAGGCTGAGGGATCGCTCTTTCTGTCTCTGTCTGACTATCTGTATGTATGTATGACTCTCTCCCTCTCCCTCTCCTTCTTTCTTTCTATCTCTCTCTCTTTGTCTCTCTCTCTCCCTCTCTCCCTACCTGAGCTGACATTAGCGAGTGAATAAAGCTTGGGGATATAGACGACGTAGGGGCAGAAATTAACATATTAATTGGTCTTGGAAAGGAAGGAGATGTCAGAGGAGATTTTAATGTAGGAATTGATTATTTGGTGTTTGTTGTTCTTGTGTAGTTGTTGGAACGGCGCCATTGTATTCCCTTCTTGGTGTTGGGATCACCAAATCATTTACCCATATTGGCAACAGCCCCCAGCGCAAACATATGCTGAGGAGTGGCGCATGTGCAACAGCGTCATTTGCTGATCTTATCGCGCTGCTTGCTTTCAACATCTAGTTTACGGATATCAAGTAGCATATACTCGCTCGATAAAGTTTGCTGAAAGATATTGATGATGTTTGGTTTAAGTATTTTATCACTATGGTTGGTATGACCGTTTCAAGACCACAGCGGATATGATGTACCACAGAAGATGACTGATAGCAAGTTTTGGGTTTGATTACCGCTTCCATCGTATATGCCTGGCAGCTGCCCGTCACTCTATGTACGACTGTACAACAGTCCAAAGGCAGACATTTCCACTAGATATGGAGTGAATGAACTATGTCGTGTATGAATTGTAAAGCAATAAATGACAAGTTTAATTGAATTCAATGGTTGGTTTTCAATGGTCATCTTCAGGACAAGTGACATTAGTGACACGTGGCCTCCTGCGGCAAAGCGTGAAGCGACGTTTGCGTCGCCTAGCGGCTGCTTAGTTTCAGCTTTCGCGCCTTTTCCTGCTGACTGCATAGATAAATATACTGAATGTCAAAGCTGCAAAAAAAACCTTTAGCCCGACACTACATACTCTCCTTGGCAACACGATTGAAATTCATGGTTCAAATTAAGGACAATATAGTTTTTTATATATAATACACATATCAAAGGCGAAATGCGTGCGAAACTTGTTAATCAATCAGATACCCACACCTGGATATACTTTAGCGTGTTTTGAAACTACGGAATAGTTGAACAAAAGGTTTTTGTTGAATGCATAATTAGTAAGCCAGGTTCACGAAAGATGACTGAAGACAATTTACGCAATGACGAACTTTTATTGCAGGGATGGAGAACAGAGTGATAGACAGGGCACCAAATCAGGGAATGTACCAGGTTGCAGCTATGGCAGGCAGACGAAATCTTAAATGGATATGTCTTGAATAGATGTGGAATGATTTATATTATACATTGAGTAAATTATAATTGATCTTTGGAAAATCATTTCTTCATGCGCTCCAATTTTTCCGGTTAAGATTCGAAAAAAAAGATTATGAGATTCCGTGAGTGATCAGAGAAATCATGATTCACAACGGAGGCGGAATAAGCGACACGAAATGATGGCATGGGTGGTCCCACACGACTCGGTTATGCATATGGCATCCGTATGAATTGCGAAAAGCATTATGCATAGTGTGAAGCGATGATGGTAAGGATAAGTGGAATGATGCCTAGTTAAGAGCATCGCTGAATAACGTGTCAAAGATAAGTACTCTTTCACGGCACGGGTATGATTTCCTATTTGTGGTGTGTAATCGTAGGGATCCGACGGCGGGAGAATTTCTTTGAAAATGAACTAAGTAGTTAATCCATGTTTGTGAACCAGTATGGTGGAAGGAATATGCAGATAACAGGTAACGTCTACCGTATGTCGTAACTCAATCGGGGGCTAGCAACTGTCTAGAAAATATCTCGTAGTGCGACGTTTCCTAACCCCGACCTTCATCGCCGACACTGACTCGACCCAGTTCACTTTACGGACACGCGCCAGGCCGCGAAACCCACGCCGCTGAAGGGTTGTCTTTTGAGTCGATTGAAATAGCAACATATCTTTCGTTTGCTTTCGCATGGCCACATCTTCTTCACCGTGTCAACGCAGATTCAATCTATACTCGTTTCACGTTCATTCCATACCCCAAACGATACAGCTCAGGGCCATCCTACATTGGTTTCTATACCACAATGTATTTAGCATCATTTCGGCAATGTCCTTGCCGATGGAAGTGTTTCACTTATGTGGGGTGTACCTTTTCCTTTGAATTCTCCTTCGCCCACGTCATCCTCATTCGCATATCGGCATCACACCCTCGTCCGCATCGACGTCGTCCACGTCGTCGTCCACTGCATCGTCGTTTGTGCAACCACACTGGTCACAGCGTCGTGTAAACATGTCTGAACTGGTACTGTGTCGCCTTTCCCAGGTTCGATACCAAGGTTTGAAAACCTGACTGGCTCCCGATTACTCTGAGGATGATGCACCATAGCCGGTAGTTCAATAGTACCGTGCTGGACATTCGTCCCAGCGGCGTGGGTTTCGCGGCCTGACGCGTGTCGCTCGGGGTGTGATTCACCTCAAACGCGATCACGCCGACCAGCCAGCTAGAATCATAGCATATGATCGTCAGTTTATATTACAGTTTAATCCTGATTTTTTAACGAATTGTCATTATGATCATGGACCTATAAAGTGCGATATATACTACTTTCGCTATTTCAAATATTCATGCACATGCCAGTGATAATACCGCTCCGCAGTTCAGGTTGGTTCTCAACGCCAATAAGATAGAGTTTTCAGCCTTTAATTATCCATCCATGTGAAAATCAATTCCACAACATTTTGTAAATGATATTGTGCAATATATTTGACAAAATGAAACAATCATCAACAATTCATTGCAATGGCTTCATTGTAGAGTTAACATGCAGGGATATCGGAATTCAAAATACAATCACGTTATATAAATCAATAAATATTGCGCGTGATAAAGGTCGGAACTATAAGATAACCATTGCTTAATGCACCTTCTAATGTACAAAGTGGCTGCAGAGCAGAGTAAGGACTTGCATTTACCGATCGTGCTAGACCAGATAATCTGTCTTTCTTTCAGTGAAGAAAATGTTGGATGTGAGGGATACGTGACCCATAAAACCAATGATGCTATCGGAGCAAGCAGGCAATAAGATCGTTCGCGTATTGCCTATTGCTATCGAACCTGACAACCATGGTAGGTTTTTGTTGTGAATAGGAGCTCGCTAATTGAAAACCACTCTCAGTTTCTTGGCTTATCTTACGTGATTTGTATAAATGGAAGGCTTGACATACCTTACCTCAGCTAGTTGTAGAATGCCATATTGATCTCACTCTGAAGGCAGGATCTACATGATTTAGCTCGATACGGGTGGACAATGATATTGCAGTTGATGAAGATGGCTGAACCAATTTATACACGTTTATATAAACAACGCCGTCTTTACTGCTCCTTCAGTAGCCACGGGATTCCCTTCACATCATTTTGGGCGTTCGTATTTATTCCATGCAACGCACAGTATCCACAGTCAAGTGGTAGACTTTGACCGAAAGGGGTCTTGTCATCATCACAAATGAACACCTTTCATTTACGACCAAAGTACGTATCTAAGTACATGAGCTCATTGTAGCGTCTTTTATCACACCCTGTCATAACATGATAGACGGTTTGTCGTCGCCGGTGACTTGGTGTTACGCATTCACACCGTTGTTTGAAGTACGCTTTATCTGAAAGTTTTCGGCGCAAACGCTTTAAAATTGAATAACAAGTCCCTGTTTATCGAATGTTTCCGTTGCAGGCTAACCCTTAGTAAATGTTGTAATCCCCTGGTATCAAGCTAACAAATGTGAGTAAAATAAGTAGGCTTCTTTGACGTCGGCTCTGTAGTAATTTGTAGCACACAGGCCTCGACTAATCCATTACATTCAAATTTGAATGAATGCAGGGTTCTGCTTTCAACCAGCGATGCAAAGTCACCTGAAAATATATGAGCACTCATTTGCTAAGATAAGGTGAACCAAACACCACACAAACGTCATGAATCGTCAGGATTGTTTGATTACGCTTGATCAACAATTGTATCCCTGGGGAAATCTGTATTTTCATTCATATCGTTCTCAGTTACCGTTATTTTCGTTCAGTTGCTTGAGGTATTCATGTGGTCTTCAAATATCTGGCTGTATGTGACAATGATGAAAACTACCAGTGAGTAGCAGGGCGTAATGTATACTTCGATATTAATAGCAGCGGGTGTTAAATTGATGTGGGACCTTTTAGATGTTGTACACTGATGGATGCATGGGTCAATCATTTTTGTGTTGTTATATTACAAGTAGGCTATTTCTATAGATCGATGTTCACGCCAGAAATATACAGATAGTTAGTGATACCTGTGCAACTCACGTTTGACCAGCGCGATGTTGGTCTTAGATGTAAAGGAATCTGGACGATTGATATCAATGTTATTAAGTGCCACTACTTTGAAAAAAATACACTTATATGTTTTGATGACGGCATTTTTCAATCAGCGTATTTCAATCGATGTCTTGGCTAGATTCAATATACTTGATATTTGATAACGGTTCGGTATGCGCACGTTATGATTATTCGTAGGAAGTAAACGTTATCCTCCGTCGTAAGTAAATATCACGTACAATTTCACCGCTCGAAAAGATGCCTGCAAAACCAGATGCACTTTCTCTTGAAGAACTTCATTTGTGTTATGCATTTATCCCACATCCTTAAGGTAACATACACAGCTAGTTTATTTGTAACACCTGTCCTCAACTCAGGAATCTCATTACTTGACGCAGTGGTGGCCTCGAATGCTATTACAACGATGAAATTGCTACATGGACGAAAGTATTAGGGTTTAATAGAGTCATAATGCAACGGAAAATGGACAAGATGAAACCATTATGAAGTCAGTATGACTATTTTCAAGACGCTACGGTCATATTTCGCAGTAATCGCGGCGGGCAGATCTCATCTCAGGTGTCCTCATGAAAAATCGTTTTTTCGTGATTGACCCTCAACTTATAATGACAGAATTATCTGCTATAATAGATATCTTAGGCACATCCCTGGTCGCTAAATGGTGCGGAAATAACCTTGCTGCCAAGGGTATAAGGTTCTTATTTTCCGAAACGCCTTCTATACAGATACGGTCTGACTGTTTAATTTCTAATGGGTTCAATATGGTACGCAACATGACACTGCTATAATGGCCATACCGGATATGGCCAGATTTAAGGTCAAGATCAGCTCTTATGGTAAGTCATTCTACTGCGGCGTTTGGTTACTACTTATTAATTCCAGCATATTTGACCTGCATAATAGGTTCGATGATATTTAATATGATAGTATTCAGTCAAATGGCTTCGTTATTTGCGTTAGCATTATTTTGTTCGGTGTTTTGTTCTGTTGGAAATTGCTTCCGTGACTACGGTCAGTTGATGCATCCCTATCGATTAGCATGAGAGGCTATTTCCATATAGTGTCCGTATGTTACCCGTCCTGCAATGTTTTTAATTTGCCGTCTCACAAGTTAAGAGTATCCGGGTCATATACATGTCCTTCCACGGAGGCGCACAAAAGTTGTTTAGCGCCTCGTACAATTGACACGTAATCAGCCGATTGTTTAGGTAATCTTGCTTCCTTCATTTTATAGTCTATCATCAATGCCTCTCACATTGTTTCGACATTACGAAGCACAATGTTATTCTTGATGCAAATCCCCGGTAAATCAGTTAATAAGCATGCACAAATGTGACATTTGTGTAATTGACTGAAAAAGATAATGATAGTATATCAAATTTGCGAGTAAACCTTGCGTGTAGCTTTTTAACCTAAGAGATGACACCAAGGCACGGTCTTTTCCTATTTGCAAAGAATATGCTCGACAGCCCTAACCAATCAAGCCTAAAATATTGCACAGGAGGAAAGGATATTAAATTGATTTAATTGCCCAAATTATAAAATCTATGAAGTCTCATATATATATATATATAAATTAATGCCGAGTTGGACGCTAAATGCTCAATCATTTTAGGGTCGAATGCTAAGAGCTGAGGTAAATGTAACGGCTGGACAATCAATACTGATCTTCAGTGTCCAAACGCATGATCCATACTGTTATCATAACGTATCATAGAAGACAAAGCAAGAGGTGGTGCCACCGAAGGGAGTCGAATCAAAAGCAGTGTATCGTCGGTTCGCACAACCAGCATAAACTTCAAATATTGCATAATGCCAAAGTTCAAAATAGAGGTTTCGGCCATAAAGTTACAATAAGGTACAGAGCCTGGCGTGTCAGTGATAAGACAATCTGCGTCAAACAACGAAATGGACCACTGAATCAGCCGAGCGTTAAACCCTGAGATTTCTCCAGTTGTTTCTCAATATCCAGATCTTACAAATTAAGGATGTGTTTCTATTTAAGATTGACAGTATGAAAAAAAACAACCTCCCTGGCAATTTAAGTTTTGTACTATGCAATATCGTCCTGTTTTCATTGATTTAAAAAAATGTATGCATTGCCAGGCATCCTTTATTTCATAACATTTACAAGCCCTTTGAGCAGGATTGAACAACAATTATGACAGATCATGCCCGATCGGCATACAGGTCACTGACCGACTGTGTGATTGCAAAATAATGATTCCTTGACAATTGTCGCTATGCTGTCAATGATGGATCTTCAGCTGCTTCCTAGTAGAGTTAACAGGATGATGCAGAAGGTACATAGCTCGCGTCTATGAAAATAAATATGGAGGGATAATGGCTTTACCATTAAGATGCTTATTGTAATCTTGCTCAATCCGCAATGTAGAACAGTATCAAATTCTTGTACCGATTAAAAATTCAAATTTAAGTCACTGATAAAATAAAATGATGAATATTCAAATAAAACATATAACGCTTCAAAACCATAATTAGCATAGAACAGCTGAAGCTTGTAGTTAAGAGTCTACGCGTGTAATAACTTGTAATATAAATTGCGAGCAAAATGTTCATGCTACACACAGCTATTGCATAGAAGCATGGTGTTGATAAACTAATGATTTAGTATAGCACAAAAGCACAATACGCTCGTTATCACTTCTACCTTTGCCCCCTCATTGTCATTGCCAGTCATAGTCCCCCTCACATCAAACAAACACCTTAAATGAAAAGGTCGAACTATTTAAGATTAAGGGGATTACATTTTAGTGTACGATAATTGTCGATATGTTGGGACCACAAATTATAAAGGATTATGACGTCATTTTAGCCAGTTTCAGCTGTTGAAACAATCGATGTTGTAGCAAAGAAAGCTTTCGTGTCACACGAGTGCTTAGCGTCGCATATGGGCTATTTGGATAAAAACGTTCTTACATTGCCAATCATTACCAAGAACTGTATTGAATTGAGATTTGTGATTTCATCATAAGGGACCTCTTCCTCCCCATTAACATTAATTGGAATAAATAGGCAGGTCGTGCCGCCTTATTGCCGTTTAGAAGCAGCGACACATTTTGTCATTATCGTATTCATATTCGCACACATTGAGTGTCATTATCGTCCGGCTGGAGGCCACTTAGTGGAACAAGGATGAACATCGCTCATGGTAATGAATACTGGTAAGGATATATATATTGTCACATGACATACTGAAAAATGCCCGATGCTGTTGTCTGAATCTGTTTTTCCACACTAGGTATAGCAAATATTGTTTGTACATATATATATATATATATATATATATATATATATATATATATATATATATATATATATATATATATATATATATATATATATATATATATATATATATATATATATATATTATATATATATATATATATATCTATATATATCTATATATATATATATATATATCTATATATATATATAGATCTCTCTCTCTCTATATATATATATATATATATCTCTATCTATATCTCTCTCTCTAGATCTCTCTATATATCTCTCATATATCTCTCTAGACTATATATATATCTATATATATATATATATATATATCTATATAGATATATATATATATATATATATATATATATATATAGATATATATATATAGATATATATATATATATATATATATATATATATATATCTATATAGATATATATATATCTCTCTCTCTCTCTCTCTCTCTCTCTCTCTCTCTCTCTCTCTCTCTCTATATATATATATATATATATATATATATCTATATCTCTCTCTCTATCTCTATGTTTCTCTATTTATATAAATATTTTCTCTTTCCCGAATTGGTATGGGGCATTGTGTGAATCGTGTTTTTTTATTGAGTGTATATATCGGTCTTTATTTTGCAGTCATCACATCGCGTTCTGAGCCTTTACAAGCATTGACCGTCCGTTTTGTCGTTTCCTGGAACCCGAACAACGATGGTATTCTTATCAACTCCAAGCTTTTGTAATCAAACTGGCTTTCCGGTCAATTGGAATAAGTTAAGACCACGCATGAAACGTTCATGTTCTGCCTGGTTTGTTCTGCGCTGCCTGGTATTCATTTTATGTATTTCCTTTTGATAAGCAGTAGCAATATTCGCGAAGTCAGGAACGGAATTCTGCACAATAGATACGTAAAAAGCTGGTTGATGTGGTAATCAGTCAGAATCTAGTACATTGAGGATCGTGAGAGTGTTTCTTAGAAATCTCTAACGTAGTTATGGGGCAGCGATGCTGTAAAGACAGCATTTACACGATGTTTAGTACCTAAAATCAATGACCAAGTGAAAGGCAATTCGTGGCCATCAGCGTTGATCCTTCGATGTGTTGTACCCCTCTAGAATGAACATTTGACCAGCGTTGAAGCGTAATTACTGATTAGTAAGTGACTGCATTCAATTATTGCTTTGGTTGTTGTCCGTTTATTCTGAAATCCCACCGCATGTCGTATGTAAGTAAGCCAATATTTTAACAATCAATCTCTATACGGATAATTGTAGTACGGTTTTACTCATCCAAAATGCCAACGCGACGTATAACACATTTGATGGAGTGGGTATGCAGTACGGCCAAATAATAGAGCCATCCTTGGGGATTTTCAATGCCGTATCGTTTCTAATTTGCCAATTTTTCATACTTATGACACTACTTATTGCTATGATAAATACCCGATAGCCTTTCTGGATGTTTAGTCATGCGCACAATAACATGGCAGTAAGAGGGTGTTTTGATTTTTGTTACAATTTGCGATCGGCGTTACTACTAGCGCGCCCGGTAACCACCAAATTGATTAATCTGATTTTCGACAATTCTTTGGAAATGATTATATCAAAAACTGCTGCTGAATACGTCCAATTGTCAGACTTGTACATTAATAGGAATGCACTCTGGGTGCATTTATTATGTGGTTAGCTAACGAGCGCATAGGGAAAAAGCACGATGCATCCTACAAAGCACGGCAGCAGCAAGTTGGGTTAGAGCATTGACAAAATACGCTGAACACTCTTTTGGAGCTACATTGATCAATATTGGGATTCTTGACGGTAGCTGCATACAAACCGTATGAAAAATCTTTAAAGCTTACAAAACTCGGCTTAATCTTCGTCAATAGTTATCTGTACATACAGTGCACTAATGATAGGGACAAAGGACAGAAGCATGCCTAACGTATAACAAGCAGAAGCGACTGCAATGACTTGCGAGGTAACACCAGTGCCAATGAATACAATTTCAATATTCAAAATAGAATTTGTACTGCTTGGCGTCTCGAGTCTTGCATGGGGAGATGTGCAATCTACAAGTTGGAACAGAGTAATGTTTTTGCTCTATAGAGTCTAACCAGAATCAATCATTTGTTACGTGTAGATTTCCAATAAAGCTTGCAAATGTACGCCTGAACCTTACATGCAATTATGAGTATTTTTTGTTAAACCTGCCTTGCTACGATCATTCATTTGTTACGTATAGATATCCAATAAAACTTACACATGTACGCATGTACCTAACATGCAATTATGAGTATTTTTTGTTAAACCTGCTTCGCTACGCCTAAGATTGTCTCTGTTTTCTATATTGCATAGAGATGAGGCGCAAGTGAGCTGAGGCGTAAGGCATTTTGTACCAGGAGGTTGTTGATGTTCAAGTTAAACGGTGTTGTCAGAAATTACTACCCCCCTCCTTGGGTTCACTGCATCAATGAGGCACTAGACTACGTACATACTCTTTCCGCTCTATCCTATCGCATATCGTTTGTGACACCCACGCAGCTATAACGGTTTCTGACACTTGCCCTCGACGCGAAAAAAACTCATTATACATTACCAAAGAAAAAGTAACTATGCAGTTTTAGGCAGGTTGTTGTGCAGTAAAAATAAAACAGAGACGAAAAATGGAAAAATTCTTCGCCTGACGTTTTCACTAGGAGAATCTTTTGCGCTCGCTCCTTCCTAATTAGCAACATTGTATTATATGATAAATAGGTGAGGACACCCTGGACAGTCACATTACTAGAAAACAATTTTCAATTAAGCATATTTTTTTCTCATATTTCTAGGAACATCATATGCAGCCCTAGGTTGAATGTTAAACGTGGTGATAAGCGCCGAAGCAAGCACATTTGTAAACCACTCCAAAGCGGCTTTTTAAAATTCGACAAGGCAGAGATTACAAAGTGCACGCTTTGTAGCTTGCCAATAAGCTACATGAGATTGGCTTCTGCACACACAAAGGTTATTAAACCTATCACTAATGCACGTCATCATTAAGCAGCTATAGAATACACAACAGCTGCATACAGCTACGGTATGACTGCTTTCGCGATGTACATATTCAGAAGCATCAGAGATTAAGTCAAGACGGATCTAGATACCCCAGTTCTATGATGACGTATTAACGTCAAAAATAGACAAGAACACTACCGCTTTCTGAAATTGATTATAAACATTCAGTTTACCATGCAGGTAAACCTCGACAGGCTCCTCGCAGAAGAGGAACGACTCTGTCATCTATCTCACGATCCCTCTTCTTCACTTCAATCATCGCACATAATTTTCGTCGAAGATTGCCTTACAAGTTATGAGATGATAATCAACGTAAAATGTCCCTATCCTGGACAGACTCGATATGTAATCATTCACTGCTTATATTGCGGGCGTTATATTAAGCAAGCCATTGTTATGCCTGATGTATACCTACAAAATACACTATATTCCCATATGAGCTATATCAAGAGAACGATTATATTGCAATTCATCCCATCTTAAAATGAAAACGCCCCTAAGAGAGTTTTTCAATTGGTTCCGCTGTTAAGAGGTTTTATTCATCTTGGGTTGTTGAGGCATGAATTGCGTTGATGAATTCGCAAAACCAACAAGCGTTAAATAATTTGAGAGATATGATGAGTTAAGACATTCAGGTATGAACGACGCCGGACGAGACTGCAAGGAGATAACGAACTATAACGAATCATCATCATGATAATGAACGGTGCGTACACAAGCGGACGTAAGAAGTTTGTTGTCTTAGAATAAGCAGGGGTCGATTTGAACAATCACCCAAGCATTGCTCGATTCCTATTCGGGTTATATATTCATCTGTCCGTGTTTCACGGCAAATCATATGACCAATGTTTGTGATACGTACATACTCAGCTCCTGTTACATTTGCAGGAAAGGCGCTCGTTTTTGTATACGTCAAGTATCAAACGAGATAAAGATGGAGTACGGAAAGGTCACCTAGACAATCAGGCCTCTGATTTGACGTTGGAACTTACTTTTGAAAAAGCTTCTGAGCTTAAAATTCATCATGCTGTTTTGGTGTCATTATCAAGCATGATGTCCAAGCCGCCATTATATTTCTTACCGGTGGTTCATCACTGACATACAGAATGCGGTTATAGAACCCAATCCCAATTTCATAATATATCACTGACAATATTTCACGATTCCAGAATACAGCGCCCTAAAAAAACACCTAAATATTACGATATGTTTCGAGTTCACCCACAGCGGATCTCATAATCACATTCATCCTAACCTGTGGGACAATGTTTATTATTCTAAGATGCTATAAAGTGTGCTGACTTATTAACACCTAAATGAAGGTAATATGACCAGTTTAGAGGCAAAATTTATCCTCCCGTTGTTCGAGAGCATGATTCATAACGATGATCAATCTAAGATACGTCAGTCTTAACGTGAAACGCTTGTGATCATTCGTTAAGGAGTAATTCTCCACAGCTTATGAATGCCAGTGAGCTCTTCACACCACGAGATCGAGATTGAAACTCCTGCTCAGATAAGGAGAGTATATATGTCGCATTCATACTTTATCCGATCGCTTTTAAGTGGGTTGTAATGTTAATACCTATGGCAGATCACACATCAGGCACAGATAAATCTTATGCTGTGCACTTATCCTCCTTCAACAGCTTTAAAAACACTCAGACAAGGAATAGTCGAAATACGCAGGGAGATTTCTATTTCGTATTTAGCGGAAGTTTCAGTTGCATTCACCATGTAATGATTTGCATAAATTGAATTTCGGTACACATGTTTGCAGATTGTCCGTTGAACAATCATAACTGTTTCGTTTTCTCTGAACATCAAATTGCAACCCAGTATAATTCCAATTATCAACTGAATAATCTACAATCATGTGCAGCAGACCAAACATATTAACGTTACTGATGATGAAAGCACTCAGGTGTTACAATCATGGTGTATGAATTTTCAATAGAAACATGACTGTACCAGATGGAACTTATTTGGAGCGAGTAGTTATGTGCTGTGGTTGCATCACTTGAAGGGTGACATAAGGGTGTGGTGCATGCATGAGAAGAAACCCGACATTTATCTTAGGCACTAAGTAGAAAAATTAATTAACTGCCAGTGTGTCGGACTGGGTTCCTTAATGGAGACGTCGCCAGGTCTGCACGAATCAGCACCTCTATATGCCGACAACGACTGTGTGGTGGAAGCCATATTTCTAGTTCTTGCTCCGTCAATACTTCCGAGTGGATCCAAAATGGCTGCTTATTTTACAAGCTGGAGGTCATCATTTAAATTTCTGCTCTACAGTTTCAATGATGGACAATAGAGGCGCTTGAATGATTTTCCGCCTTGATAGGTAAATGGTCCACTAATTAGCTGTCTGCTTTAGTTACATGCAAACGCGATACGTTTGAGGTGGTTTTTTAATGGTTGCTTCTCTGCAACAGATACATATAAGATAAGTATGTGAGAAGACCTGAGTAACAAAATTAGTGACAATAATACCAGTTCTTCCTTGGTATGACTAGTCTAAACTGCCTACGTAATTATTCAACACGATTCCTAAAATACCGCACGGTTTTCTGCTAAGACCTTCCGGCCTGGCTCTTGTTATTTAACCATTTGCTTGCTTTAGTTCTTGCATTCATATGTTGTATGTATCATGAACTGAGTTTACTTCCGACAATTTTATTAACCGTAATTTGTGCTGTACACCTTACAGACGTAATGCGACAGGCTTAGACGTGCCTTTATTCGCGCTTGGAGTTTCTAACCCAAGCGCCCTTGTACCTAAAACTTACCTTCTATAAACGGATAAATTGCCCCGCTATTCATACACTACGAGCGGTATATGATACGACGTCATTGAAATATGCTTCAAATGCCAATTCCATTTGTAGAACACATTGTGTGGGTGCTGTAGTTGCTTAAAAACTGACGGAAAACTCGTTGGGTCGTCACTACAGAGTCAAGATCGCGACCCATTAAGAATTAGGATGAATGCAAGGCTTGACCCCGCTATCATTTTTTCTACTCGGCACAAACGCATTGTCCACACCGGATTGAGAAGTTTCCATGACCGATCGGGCTTAAAAGGTGAATAAATCGTTCACAAAACCGCCGTCACGAATTCCGTATATATTTCATGCATTCACGACATGTTGTTGATGAAACGTCATAGCTATGTTAGTCTATATAAGTTGCAGTTAATGTAGCAATTGTGTTTATCAGCAGCTCAAAATCCAAGCTCATCACTGCACAATAACCGATTTTGACTTAATATGTTACAAGTTGTTCTTATATTCAACGATATCGCTTGCGTTCAAAGGGAATTGCATTGACCAATTTTTCCATCCAAGCCTTTTTCAATCATTGGAAGTAATAGATCAATTGCGACGTGGGAACGTCAGTAAGATGATATTTCGAACAACACAGCAACATTTCTAGAGAAGCATCATCGTTAGTCTTGACGTATGACATGTCGTGACTGCTAAGTGCTCAAAGCGAGTTCATTGTGCTCGAGGCTGAGAGTATGTCAGATTTATCACGCAAAGACGAGTCCGCTACAAATGAACCCTGTATTGAGCTGGTCATTGAGATATCCGGTATAACAGAGCGTTCATTAGACTCTAATTCTGCCAAAAGAATCAGCATGGACGTGCTCGTTGCGATACACTATGCAGGATGAATTGGTCACCTAGAACTAAGTACAGAATTGGCAACACATTGCACGTAGAGTGGCTAAACAAACGAGACATCACACGAAACACACAAGTAGGCTATTCAAATTGGCTAAATGATTTAAAAACATCAGCAGCAGTAACTCATAGTGTAGGCTATTTATCAAGAATCACTATACCAGGGTTCACTAGTTGTGTTAACCACTACTAATTATAGTTGCGAGTAATATTGATAAGCAACATGGTGTGATGGCAAGAAAACGATCGGCCTGTTCGTTAAACTGTATGAACAATAAGCGGTCAATGGAAACGCACAAATAAATGCCAACATTGCAATGTGTAATATACTCGGCCGATGAACGTTAGCCACCTTTAGGTACTACGAGATGAAAAAGAGTGTTCTTTAATGACTGCGACTTGCTAATGTTTTTCTGGGCGGCTTAACGGAAGCTGGCTTACGTCACCATGTGTACAAACCAACGCATGTTCACGGCCACACACTCGATGTTTTGATAACACGGGATACAAGTTCTGAAAATTAGTTGACGGATCCTGGTCTGTGTGACAAAGCAGATTGACCAGCCACCATTCCGCCGTGATCTTAAATATATCATGTGCAAAGCCTGCCCCAATAAGGGAAACAGTATTATTCCGAAAATTACGATCCATTGATGTTGACGCGTTCAGGCAGGACAGTGCCTCCTTTGCTATGCTGCAGGCATTCGATGGGTCAGTTGATGAACCTGTATTTGCCTACAAACAAGGCTTGAAATCACTGATTGATGCCCACGCCCCTCGCCGCATCAAAACCACCATACGACGTCCTTATTGTCATAGTAACACAAATGAGCTACATCACGAAAAACGCATACGTTGTCGATTGAAACGTTATTGGCGCAAACATAAGCTCACTGTTGATCATCAAATATACCGGGGGTAGTGCGTCGTTTATAATAAGCTGCTGAACCAGACACTGATGTTTTACTATTCTCCGCCTGTGGACGGGATCAACGAGGGATCGTCAAGGTCGCAAAACATCTACTTGGTGAAGTGGCGAGCACCTTGCTGCCAACGGATGCCTCATCTAACTCACGTACCAGACATGAACTCCCGCGAGAAAGCGTTAATGATGTCACGGATACTGGCGCAGCATGACGTCCTGTCTCTCATTGAAAATACAGAGTAATGCACGACAAAGAATGCTGCGACAAAACCGAGATCATTCACTTGGCCTCCAAGCATATTTTAGTTCGGACACAGTTAAAGCAATTGTAAGAAACCTTGGAGTCGTGTACGCGCCCTTGTACGTGGGCTGCCAAATGATCTCCAGCAGAAGCTGCAGTTGTTACAAAATATGTCAGCTTGCATTATTGTCCAAGCAAAACAAACCAGCCACATAGCCCCGTCTTGCCGAAACTTCAGCGGCTGCCCATCAAGTATTGCGGTGTATTTATGAATACGCGTTCGTACGAATCTTCTGTGCTTGATAACCAAGATTTCGAAACGGTGTGTTTTTACTCACGGATCACACAAATGCAGTAATTATTATTAAAACCACGTGTAAATAATCTAATGTGCAAGTTACCGTGTTTTGACCCCATGCATTACTAGAATCAGTGTCAATTGTTCCCATCTGATTCCCTCGCGCGTTTGACGATTGAGGATGTGATGAGTCAGAACATCAACACTGAAGCGCAGTGAACACCGTAAATAACACAAGGATTGCACACACAATAGCTCAATCATTTTAGAGTGGCCCTCGTAGTAATAAACCGACCACAATATATTGACGTGAAAGCTTTCCACTTATTTTGTTCTATATTATCTCACCAATTTTCTTGTATTATTGATTCTGATACTCATCCCTTTGTCAGCTATATATACCAGCAAGACAAATTGTAAGCTTGATAAGGCACTGTGGCATTTATATAAATACAAATTAAGGAGAAGTTTCATTGCATTTGGAGGCATAAGGTCATAATGAGCATAATTGTTATTAGACATCACCTGCGATTTTGAATTAGCAGTAAGTAAGTGATAGCTTATACACACTATGATTGATAGAAACTTTCGTGCAGCCCTTTGGTTACGGTTACATTCTATTTCCAGATTAAATCGCAAAATATTCCGACGTTTGTTTGAAACTGAGAAGAGTTTTTCAAAATTCAATATCCCCCCCCCCCTTCCCATTCCTGTCAATTGTATATTATTTGTTAGGAATCATCACCAATGTTGAACTTTGGTTGTTGCAATAGTAAAGGATTATATTCCGACATCGATAACAATATCTGGGAACAAACCACCTTCGGATCAGTCGAATTTAGCATGATGTCAACCGTCCATTTGTAAGTCTTCGTAATCGGGGTTCATAAAGCTTCAATGGGTGATTGCAGAAATTGATAGGTGCTGATACGCAAGCCTAATTAATATTTTAAAACTTGTCGAGCAACGATGTACTCACCTCCGAAAGACGACAAGCTACCAATGTAAGATCTATGTACAGATCTAATCATTTACCTGGGGGTTTTTAAGAGATATAAACATGGCCTTCTGTAACACGCAGTGGATCTTCTACGTGTTGCACAAGATGCATCTGCTGTGTGTCTTTTTTTTCCAAACACTGACCTGACCATTTCACTGGAGCAAACATATCTGCACAAATTGAGCAAAAATGGTGTCAGATTTAACTTTTCAACAGCAGATTAGTCCACCTTAGTCCGTAGTAATTTGTCAAACGCTCTCTACAAACATTAGTGGATATTGCCGCAGTCACGTAGCTTTGAATTGCTTCAAAGAGTACGTGGCTAACAAACGAAACACGTGCAAGGAATCGAACCTTAAAAAACATGTTTGTGGTTATTCCAACTTGAATGGAAGACATTAATGATTCAATACAGCGGGTGAAACCATACAAATGCTGCTTGGCGTAAATTCTGAGACACAAGGCAATGGTAAAATATGTTGACGTAAGGAAAACAATCGCTGTAATCCACTAAAATGGCAACTTCTACTTACTGAAATAGTGTCAGTGTCGCAAATCTGCATTACCTAGCGCACGCATAGAAACATAATTAGTTCCATATATCATAGTGGTTGCTTCTTATTACAGGAGTCTCTTTGGAAAGTACGCTCTGATCTGGTACGATACATCATCACACTTTTCGCCGCTGGCTTTGCGAGGATAGTAATCCACTTTAATGGCAATTTCAATTTATTGTAAAAGTGTCAGTGTCGCTAAATAAGGACACGGTCACAAATAGGCATTATCATGCTCAAGTATGCAGACAAAATTATGGTAGTTTTACATTTTGAGTGGTTGCTTCTAATTACATGAGACGATTACATGAAGCAGCATGTACCGAGCTCGTACAATACATCATCACATTCTGCACTCTATGCCCTGATAGTAATCCACATCAATAGTAATTGCTACTTATTGGAATATCCATATCATTTGTTAAGCATGAGTTATCGAAAGATTCTTGCCACTCATTCTCTCCAATTACATGCATTTTATACTTTATACCGGCACTGGGTGTTTGTTGATTGCTATACGAGTAGCGTGAGCAGTCCCCATCTACCAAACGTATGCTAAGGCCACAAGGACAACCCACTTGTCATACGATCTAGCGTTCAGTGTACTTGCCTCTGTAATCAGGCGTTAATCGCATTGGCAAATGATAAAAATCATTTGACATTATTCAAAGGCTTTGAGGGTAATGAGCGTGAATCACAGTAATGAGGTGTTATTGAATAGTTTAATTGTTCTGGTGGCACTTATGGGGTCTATCAAACCTCAGCAACATAGTCGCACAGCATCTAATCCTACTCCAGTCGTAGTACGGATGAAGGTTGCTATGACACTAAGAAGACACGTGGTTCGTGCTGCTTTCTTAGCATTTAACTAATTATTAATCGCTATATGGTAGAGGAAAATATTGAAAGCCTTTCCTTTCAGCATAAACATGATAGCAGAGCAGTATCCACAATGCGTTTGCCAATCAGTCGCTCAGGATCAAGCGTAACTGATTAAATGACTATAGATATGTAATATCATAAGAGGGAATGTACATGATCCATCAGTATGTATATTATACTAATAAATTTCGATATATTCAACCCAGAGGCATGGCTCCCTAATTGTTAGCTCAGCTTTGTGGGAGCATCAAATTCATTGGTGCACTAATCGGCATCGGTGGAATTCAAAAATCAAATCTACCATATTATTGCTTCTGAATGAGGATCCTAATTAAAGCAAATGTCATGCTGGTATTTTTAAGAAACAAATTATTTTGTTCCGTGCCAGTAGCTGGTGCCACCTGGGTTTGTAGTCATGTGAAAAAGGTGAAAGGCTATAATAAAAGTTATGCCGCGGCCGTTGCACAGGCATAGAACATGGCCAGAGTCCTACCAAAAGGGCAACCACCATTAACCGAGGTTGGCTCCAGGCAATAAATCTAACCGCGTACCCCATGCACCGTAATTCTGTTCGACATTTCTAACGGGATTGCATCTATTGCATGGTGTTTGTGTCATCATTATCATATGAAGACAACAAGAACCACACAATTTTTTTTTCTGATAGCGACATGACATGATCATCTCCATCAAGTAGAGACTGAGCCAATACACTTCTTTTATGAGCATATATGTTTTTTTTTACATGACTACCGAATACTAATAGAACGACCTTCAGATAAATTATACCTATCCGTATCTATTGCAGAGGCGGTAACATATTCATGATTGCAGCCATTCCTACGAGGCCGATGTATGTTTTTTCCACTTCCAGAATATACATTTGGTAGCATCATCATGGGGCTAAAAAGGCACAAACTCTAATTTAGTTGGGTTCACACTAAATAACCTAAAGTTTGCACTGATTAACTATCTAGCTATCAGTTTAGGAATTACTTGTGTGGCGATTGCTTGTCATTTTCAACGTTTGTTGTTCATGTGCTTATCCAGCCTTTTGAACAATTTCGAGCTTGCCAACTGGCGCCGTGGTTTGATTTGCTGCAAAGAAGATTGTAGTCATATCATTGAACTGCACTGAGTAGAGCCGCCGAAGTAATCTGGTAACATATCCGCAGTACCGCAGATGGACTATTTTTTTTTTTCTCTGGGTTTAATGCATATATGTATTGCATGCCAGTGCCAATCCTAATAGCACGACCATTTGGGAAATATTTTGTCTAAAAGTACTCAGTCATGTTTGATGCATGGATACATTTATGGCATATTTGCCACTACGAATGTCAACTGAGAGTTCCATTTGTGTTTTTATGAGGGCTTCCCGTCGTTTGTACTGTCTCAGACAGTATTTGATAAGGATATTTATTGGCATTGCCCTGATATTGTAATATTTGCTTTATGTCGAGTGTAGTGACAGTGCGTGGAAGTGCTAATTGTAATCTGTGATGGAACGCTATCCGTAACATGTATGGATAAAGCAACTCCTACAATCATTATATGGATAATAGTTTGATTACTCTACTTCTCTGGGAAACAGTCCGATTTTTTAATCGTTTAGTGTAAAATATGCTTTATATATACCAAAGGTTTAACGTGCGAATCGCTCCCATGCGATTGCATAGCGTCGATGAAAATATATCGTGCAAAGCACAACCCTGCCCACAGTCATGCGAATTATCAACTGATGAAGTCTCTGCTGATAGAGCCGATAGTCTCAATAAAGATTGATGTACTATAGCTTTGACCTACGATAATGCTGCTTATCTTATGAGTTGACATTTTGCAAAAGCTGCTGCCTAATGTGACAACGCACTGTTTTCCACGACACGTATAATTTCTAGCCAGATGGTGAACAATTTCATGCACCTATGCGTAATCCAAATTGCAGTTCAAATGTCTGACATACATCAACTTTTTGTCGGAACGGTGAATATGCTAGCCATGATACGCCATATGATTATAAAATAAGTAACTAGTTGGCATGAAAAGGCCCGAATTAATGGTAACCATGTTAACTGTCCAATTGGCGACGAAAAGAATGACATTCAACGGTGTAGCTACAAATAACCATCTACACATGGAATTGCAACGGCTCAGGAACATCATTCTAACTAGTTATGTTATATATAACGTTGTGGCTTGATGCATTTCATCCATTTTTCTATACCCTGTTGACTGACTGGATAAGTAAACTAAATGATAAAGCAATCGCTGTAAATTATAACATCAGCCAAAACATTATATTTGGTACTCTCCTTGGTGAGCAGAAAGGCGTAACGAGACAACCGTGTGACTTATCCATTAGAAAGCAATGAGCATTATTTTTTCAGTTGAAGGTAGTGTTTGCGAATGTATTATGTTACTAATGTATAATGAGATTACGTTCCGTTACATGTCGAACATAGGTAATATATAAGGGTTTCAAACATTACCACATCGTTATGCTGAATAGGAAAAAGTGTGCCAGACGGGGCAGCTGAGTTTATCATGCCGTTTGTGAATAATTATCTACAAAGAATATAGTAGTGCACAGAAATGTGCACATTTAAACTGCCCTTTGCAATCATGTGCCTTCAAAGTAAACAGTGTACCAGTTAATAATCGAAAAGATGGTAATGTCGTTGAAAATGTTATTGGTCGCAAGCACTGCATAAACTGACTTTACATCGGTAAATGATATATCTTGCTAATTATTGAAGGTTTTGTTAACACACAGCTCTCTAACCACATTACGAAGCCACACAAATGTGATGTTGCGATCCTTTCTCCACCAACGCTGAAAACAACACAACTTTCATGCTACATTGCATACCACTATTGGTGGTCAAATGCCACCAATTGGTAAGGCGAACAGGACCATCGATTCCTATTAGGTAATAAGCAACACTGCTATAACTTTAATCAAGTGATAGGATAGAGGTCTTCGTTAGGTGTTATACAATTTTGCATTCAGTTGAAACATTGCTGCATGATTGCAGTTTGGAAATTGATCAATGACACGGCGCAAAATTACAGCAGCGATGACAGAATATTGATTGAGGTGTAGTTAGCGCCATTTTCATCTTATACATGCGACATAGTATCAGTTGCCATGATAACCTGCCACAAGTCACAACATGAGTGAAACGTAGTTAGGACTGTTACACAGCAGTATCGATTAGCTTGCCTTGTTTAACACAGCCGTTAAGTGCAACAAATGATTTGCTTAATGTGGGCCAAAGCAGCATCTGTATCATGACAAACAACGGTTGGGTAAATGACGCAAAAGCGAATAAGCGATCACCAATGTGCTTGATGAAGCAATTCTTAAGTTATTTAGCCGAAACAATATTATGGTGACATTGCTTTTGCAGTACGGTCAAAACTAGGATCAATCAGTGAAAGAGCAGGACAGCCCTAATAAAAATTGTCCATAATTATGATATATTTTCTAACTAACGTGAATATGTCCAATACTGCTAAGTACACCAGGTTCTTCTTAAGCAACGAAATTGATGAAGCTGGTTATTTACAAATCATGGAGAGTCTATGATGCCACACTCAAGCAAAGCTAATTAGTCAACTAATCGATCAAAGGAGGACCCAGATGTTCTGCTCCGCAATCAAAAGAGATGGGCGAATGAAACTGTTTTGCAACTTTTGGCTTACACTTTTCCTAATTGGATCGTCCAGGTTCATTTAAGTAATTTTTTTCGATCGTTGCCAATGGAAAAATTGCACGATGAAATAACAATTGAGAGGGCCTGTAATTCGCAAGATCTGTGCATCTATACATGCTGTATCTCACGGAAAAGCATAAATGAATTACGATCAATCTGGTCTTCATTTTGATGTTTACTTAGTCTTCAACGTGTCATGTAACCTGTCCATACCATTATAGCGCGTTTTTTCTCAAGAAGTCGTTAATCAATACAGAGGACGTTATCCAATCAAACCTCAACTAATGTCGTTATGGTGCCGATTCATTTTCAGTAACAGCAAACATGGAACGTCATAGCACTGACGAAGTTATTTTTGAGCATAACACTTGAATATGCGTGTTATAAATCTACTCGGAAACACTGTGACAAGGAATGCAAAAGTCAGTAAGCAATAAATACATGTGTATGTAGTATGCAACAAACAGCGTGCAGGCTCGCCCAGCGGCCACAATTATAACCTATACTCATAACAGCACCCACTTTGGGAAAAATAATAAACAACGGCAGCTTTACAACCAGATATCTAGTTTGTTAGCTGTGAGGCAAACTCCACACCAATATAAATCTACAGAACAGCAACCAGGCAACCATCGTTACCTTACACGGCTGAGTCGAACATTTACCCGGCGCTACCAACCACGAATGCCAAGTTAACAAGGACATAGCCATATCAAGTGATCTTTAGTAACGACTTGAAAGAGTAGTGACTCCACAACATGGTACTCATCCTCCACTAATAATGACAGTAATGTGACAACTTTAAAGCAACCTTCACGAATGGATAGTGAAAGTCTTACAGAAGAAAAATAGACTGGGATAGTGACTGACCAACTAAAATTTAGTAGACTTCGCCACAGCTTTAAGCCGAGCAAGCAGCGAAGCCCCTACATAAGCAGTTATTGGCTGTCAGAAGCAGCAAAAGCGGCTGTCAATTAGCTGCCGCGAAGCACCTCTATTTATTCGAAACTATAGTGCCCCTAAGTAACGGACTATAAACATCATTGTTGTAAAACATACAGCAAGTAAACACCTTTCTCCGTAATATATTATTTCATAAAGAAATTCAGAACAAATGGTCAGCTGCAAACGAAATATATAAAAAGAGAAACCCAGGTGACATCATAAAAGCTAATGAAACTGGCTAGTTAACAAACCGCATGCATATGGAAGCATATTTCTTAATATCTCCCATGGGGCTGCGAGAGTACTGCTCTCAAAACGTAACAAAGCAACAATGACATTGAAAAGCAAATATGCAATCAGCGTACGGCTTCACACATCTATTATTGGTGCAGCTTGCGCCTAATGCAAAAGAAAAGCTGAGCGCTGCTGACGCTGTAAATTTGTTTAAAACATTTTGATTGTTGCATCATATTTCACGACCCTTTGACAAGGTTACGAAATAGATCACTAAATGCAATACCGTTCTTACGAAGATGCTAATAAAAGATAAGTGAATTTTCTTTTTGCGGACATTAGTACTATAGATTGGAAAGAACAGCGCACAAATACGATGCCTTGTAAATAATATGAACCTTCCTGGCTAGGGACCTTATGCGAGCTTATTAAATAGCAAACGAGCTTGAACAGTGACCTATGTGACGACCTCTTCATCATATAAAAGCAAACTGAGTAAATGCAACTGTATAATGATATATCTGCCCGTATCTGCTCGTTCTCCTAGTCGGTTGTATCGGCTATAATGTGGTTAATTTTGTAAGAAATGCTGTTTCCACTTGGCAGTTTTAATCTCAAATATTCGGAATTCGTGGTCCAGCCACAAACCAGCAATATCGATTCCACTAGCCATCCTCATTGAATCTTCATTCAGCCTATAACGTCTGTGACATCAGTGTGTGATCTTTCTCGGGGTCGTGTGGGAAACCATCACGCATACGTCTAACAAATATAAGCGTCCTTACGACTCATCTAGGCGAGCGAAGTAAAATGCAGTCGTTTAATACGAGACCAAGACGAGCTCTCTCGCCCACTTCGCATTGTTGTACCCAACAGTCAACACCCTGATGGTACTGAAAATAAATGCTCAAGATTAGTGCTTACAGCTCATGTAGTTATAACTACAATAGTGGTGATCGCGTTGTTGTACCAGTTATACATTGTGTTTCTATTGCATGTCATTAACTATCCGTGTTCTTTTTCTTGAAGCTCTCTGCTGTATGAGGCAGCTACTATATTTATCTTACTCTTTTGATCACCGCGAATTATAGCGCTAATGATTTGAAACGTATCAATTGATTAATTCTAAAAAAATCAATAATAGAAACCGCCGTTTGATTTGTACGGACAAGATTTAGTGAATAATGGTAGAATATGCCCTTACTTGCCTCCGCATTCAAGGCTGCACTTGGCAACAAAATCAAAATAGATAACATGCTCTTATTAAAATTACACATCTAGCTTACTGGCGCGAATGTTGTTTGACGTCATGTTCGCTGATTCCACTTTCCATCAGGGTACAGCGAGGGAACAACAGTTATTTGGCCATTACTTAGGTGCTTCACAAGCTAACGAGCCTTGCGCTTGCTCGTTAAATCATAACTGCTAGCAAAATGACCATTACCTCCACCAAAGTTATTCAAGTCATATTGTCAGGGCTTAAATGCTTATGATAGACTATAGGGACGCTTTATGCGATGACACTAGACCGAATTCAAACTGTTCCAATTGACGCGTAAAAAGGTTTCACTCATCTTCAGCAATTGTCGGCGCTAAACAATTTAATATTGTTATTTAAATAATGGTACTTCATTTAATGGTAATGAAAGAATAATATGTCGATTGTCTAACAATGGTTTTCATAGACACTCCTCGTTGATTGGAGTGTATTTATGACGTCGCCGAACGGCAGCAGACCGGTTTAAAGCACATACACCCACTTTATCGGACGTTCTGCGTTTCATAAAAGTGGGCAGGGTCAACGGCCACTAGCATATAAGTTTAATGGCAATTTCAAGGATTTATGACGGCTTCACAGCACGAATTCGCTGGGAAGTACACCTTTGATGTCCACCAATCCCATACTGTTGCACATTAGGTGTGTCGCTACTAACTGTGGAATAAGTGGCGAGGAATTGTTCTTATTATGTTCCCATTTATGCGTAGTTTCTAAAATTACACGATTGTGATGCTGTTGTGGCACTAGAAAAACAACATTATTGCTTATTTATTGTTATCGGTGCATCAAAACCCGCCACAAGGCTATGGTTATCGATATAAATTTACCATTAGCAGCTTTTTTGAGTAACGACGCATGCGGCATTTCATCATTTTCAAGCATTATCATCAGGTTTTTGGCGATATTAAGGTATATTGTCCCTGTTTGCAACTTAATGCTTTACCCACATGCGCAGTTCATTGGCATGAATGATGATGCAAAGCCGTGATCCACTATCATAGCTCGCTCTAAGGACTACTTTGTGGTGCACTGAAACTATTACATTTATTGTAGAAGGTCATTTGAACCCCTAAAATGTATTCCACATAAACAGTCAGCCAGAGGCTGGAAACATGTTACTCAAATTGCCAGAGCTGACCATCACTGCAGCTAACCGGTAGAGTTTATAAGCTATGTCGGCAATAAAACATGTTCATATCGTTTATAAAAAAAGATTTTTCGCAATTAATAAACTTCGAACAATAACTGCCAATAGTAATGTCTCTACTGAGGGCGGACAAGGAGAAGACGCAAACGCCCTGGAAGCATTGATTGGCACAATCATCAGTAATACTATCATGTTATTGTTTACCCATAGCTAAATGTACAAATACTTTCAGCCTCAACTAAATCGTAGTAACCAATATATTCATAGAATCGCGAGTAAAATTTGTTATTGGTTGCAAAATTTATCACAAAAAATAAACAAATGTGTTGGTCGTGCGTGTGTTAATCTTTGAAGGTTTTTAATATTTTCCTGTTTGATCGTTTCACATGAAAATTTCTGTCACATAGATCGAATAGAGGAAATAGGGATGAGGCTCAGCAATCGAGCCCTGATTGTAACGTCTAAACTAACACGTCATACTTTGCATGTACCAGGTGTTCATAGATATTTATTACAATGCCATAATGTGTGAATGAATGGTAGATTTTGCAATATGTGACGCATTTTGATATTTTTATCATATCAAAATATGAATAGGAAGCTGATAGAGACCTATTGTCTCGAAAGCATTCACTTAGTTATTAACTGTTTGTAAGCAGTTAAGTCTCTCATTCAAAACACTGAATGAATACGTAGAACAGATAAACGGTAAATGTAGCAGAAGCGTCAGTTAACACGACATAAATAAATAACATACACGCGAATAGTCATTAGTCGTTTGCAAAAAAAGCTGCATGTCTAATTTGAAATTCTTATTATACATAAACTGCCTCAGAATATTGTGCAAGCGCACTAGTAAACATAGCGAACGAATACATACTATGCTCGATTTGAGGGGAAGCAATTCTGCTTGGAAAGGTCCTTCACCGTAGCAAATTATGTAGGGATTTACATTAACCAACCAGAAGATCTTTCCTTGGGCTCAATGAAGCTACATGAGTAGGCAAAGGTATCAAGTGTTTACTGGATATATCACACACTTCTGTCAACTCCGCGAAAGCATTACAGGGTTGCCAGGCATTCGTTTTGTAATACGAATGTAGCATTCAGGAGGCGGATGTAAACATCAATTCAATGTTTGAGACAGACAAGTTATAACGTTCATAATGCTTGACTATTATTGCTTATCGTTCAATGCGGGTATCGGTCTATACATTTCACTTCACATTTTCTGAGTATCGTTATGTAACTCCTATTTACTGCATGTGAGTATCGGTCCATAACTCCACTTTACCACTAGTGAGTATCGTTATATAACATCACCTCATCTCTTGCGTGCATTGGGCTAAAATTCCCACCCACTGCTTGCGTGCACTGGTCTATAAATCATGTATACTGCTTGTGTGTCTATAACACCACTTCACTATTTATGAGTATCGGTCTATAAATCCAGTTCATTGAATTACAAATATTTCAGAAGCGAAAAATACCCATACATGTCATATCAATCATCTCCAAAATCATGAATATCAATCAATAAACATTCATTTTGCTATACTACAATTTTTTTGAAGAATACATTCCAGGTTAGACATACATCACACGTCAAATTTGAACGTATCTATCACTGTCCGGATCAGTCAACACTATTCAACG
>CM067358.1:31907237-31959737 GCA_034190875.2 Urechis unicinctus
GTCGATGGCATCGAGCTCTACATGGCGCCAAGCAGCATCTGTCTCCAGGTAGACCAAGTCGTTGGGTTCAACAGCGAGGTAATTACTATCGCGGGTACGCAACATCAAATTGGCATCAACACAAACTGCGCTGCCCCATGCAGGAAGCTTTGACACCAACCGGCTACATGATCTAGGCTCAGCAGAAACAACCAGCCCACCCGTTGCACCAGTGAAAAAGGCAGCATCAATGTTGAGCAATTCTGGCAGTCCCTGTAAACGATGAGCAATTTGCAAATATGCAACGCATCTTTCTATTCCAAGAGTTATCGCAAGTAGATTTGCTGGGTTGGATGTATTATTCAATTCTTTATTTGTAAGCTATGAAAAACAAACCTATATATTTTAAAGCAAAACGGTGATGTCAAGGATGTGGTATCGATGAATAATGTATGCTTTATACACAGCAGAGAACAAATGACTCACTTGTTGGCCATAGACAGGGCCCCACTAGCTCATCACCATAAGGTCTTGGATGGCCATCGCTGTAAATCTTAACAATTATTGGTAAGTAGACCAAGCTACACTATGGTGCATTAGTTAGTTGCTGGGTGCGATGTATTATTCAATTCTTCATTTGTGATCTAGGAAAAAACAAACCTATATATCTTAAAGCTCAACGGTGATGTCGTTTACTTATTCCTGGTCACCTGATATCAGGCTTGCTAACAAGGATGAGGTATCGATGAATAATTTATGCTTTATACACAGCAGAGAACAAATGACTCACTTGTTGGCCATAGACAGGGCGCAACTAGCTCATCACCATAAGGTCTTGGATGGCCATCGTTGTAAATCTTAACAATGATTGGTAAGTAGACCAAGCTACATCATGGTGCATTAGTTAGTTGCTGCAACGGCACCGTAGAGCACTGTAGATCCTTGTAAGTGTTAAGTGGGACACATTAGGTAATATATTTGGTCATTGGACAGGCAGGTACGACAGATTCCTTTTTAAAGGAGACAAAATATGCGATAATCGTCTTTATGCATACATAGTTGAGATCTATAAAAGAAATAGGCTGACAAAACAAAGTAGGGCCACTTCTCGGTTGGCCACCCAAGTAAACATTTGTCGTTAGTGCAGGATTATGAGCATTTAATGAAAATTCACTCAGCGATTTTAAAATAAAGTGTGAAGCAATAGTAAACCAACCGTCACGATATGCCATAAATCACAACGAAAACAATCACAGGCCGCTGCCATCATCATTTCTGTGCGATACGTATTATTCCGCCATTCAGCCCAGCATGTATCCCATAGCGGCCCATTCTATAGAGAGGGTGAACTTCGTTATTTACGCATGGATTCATCCATATGTAAGTTTTGTCAAAACGCAATGCGCTGATGGCATTGCGTGACTATTAGCACGCTCCGCTCTGCAAATAAGCACTCTATTATGACTACTTATGCAAATCTGTATGGTCATGTTATGTTGTTCTTTATGAGGGTGCATCTCATAAGTCCTAGTAATGGAAGTACTTGTTAGCATGAACAACCGCCAGTTTTGTAGCATGTAAACTTTGCCCAATAAGCGAAAACCGCTCTAATCCACAGAATTATCAGATTTACACACTGAAGCCTTTTGGATTTTTTTTGCATTATCACTCTATCAATCTGTAAAACGGTACATCGCTAAGGTGGGTGGCTAGGGAAGCTTAATCAACATGTTACAATCAATACAACTGTTAATTGATGTATTTGCGTATTTTATTGCTTCCTACAAAGTGGATTAGTTAGGAATCAGTAATACGTGACTATGATAGTTAGTCTTGATGTTATGATATACCCACAGCAACAGCTAACTTTTACTAATGACACTTTCACCATCATCACGTTCGCTTGCATTCGGAGAGTAGGCTGCTTTGCACCTAACTTATTATTTATTCAAGCCTGTTGCAAATTCGTTCAAAAGCCAGCTGAAATCACTGCTACTGTTGTACGATGATCGATTGAGGCGGAAAAAAGTAATATGCCTTCAGAATCATAATATCAAAATTAACCATTGGGCATAATAAACATAATCGTACGAGAACCCATCACTGGACAAAAAAAGTTTGTTTGGTACTAGCAATCTGTAAAAGAGCATGTGCAGTAAGTAAATAAGCTTAAGTCCCTGCATGAGAACGTTTTGACAATAATTAGTTCTGGCGAGGCATAGCATTCCACTCTTTTATTTTACGAAGCCGACGATAAATTGATTAAGGAAGGCTTAGCAAGAGTTCCAAGAAAACTGCATCCAATAGAAGCACCACTATGATGTCTAGATCAATTAGGTATGTAATAATGGAATATCAGCAAATATTCATCTGTCGAGCACATGGGCGTGTATCAAGTGTTACAATCGGCGAATGTGTGAAACAAGGGCACAGTTCCTGTAGCTGTACATAAGGTTATTTGAAATAGACCAGCAAATAGCGGAGGCTTTCACACGCGTGGCCATAGATCTTTGCCCTAGTTCTAAAATTGTCGTCCACTGAAAAAAGGCTACAACCACAAATAACCCAGCGCAACTCTCGCATTGACATTTTTAATGCAGACAAGTCGTTATTATAAGGCCAACCGGTTCACCCTCTACCGTCGTGATAAAATAATTCTCAGCACAGGAATAGGTTGGTTGACATTCAGCGATGAATCGTTACACACCAAATACTGTTATCGTATGTTGATGACTATGTTAAGAGAACCTATGCTCCCGGTTTTCATCGTGAATATAAGCAGTGAAATAAATTTTGATACACCTCATTACTTCTATAAAGTTTAGCTCAAGAAAGTGAGAATTTCCCTCGTGGTCAAAAGTGAAGGTCGTTATCGATTTTATCTCTTATGACAAGGAGTGATTTATTGTAAGAAGCTATATTAGGGCCTTTTCGGTCCCTCAAATAGGGTACAAATTTAGTTCGCCAGTGACAGTGATAACCAGTCCATTAGTAGAAGACATAATCTGCAACGCTTCTATACCATAATGTACCTACCATACAGAGCTTTATTTGTAAAAAATGCAAAGGACTAGTGGGAACAAATATACACAAGTTGTTTGCGCAATAAATGCATGTTATTTGACATCGTGAATCTAACGCTGCTCCGCTACGACTACGCCTGACACAATCAATTTGTGTTATCGCTGGTGAACTTAAGTAGCACCTATAGCACAAAAAATATTTGTGCAGGATGGCGTTGCCATTCCAAGAAGTAAATTGAACAAAGGAAGTGAAGTAAAATATTGAGTTTTAGGTCATTGAAAAAATAGGTGATACCGCGACGGTAGATGTTTATGATTGTAGTCAATTAAGATGATCGTCCCATTCGCGAGACAAACACCGTCTTCAGTGTAGCGATGCTTTACGCATATCTAGGAAGGCTGCAAATAACCAGTGAATCTGATGAGACTGTAATCCACTATGCTATCGAAAATAGCATCTAAGTAACCTAACTTTAATTTAAAATGCCACAATAGATGCTTAACATTCAACCCCGTTAATGCTTTGGTTTACTACCTTTTGGGGGCCCAGGCAATTTAACAGTCGTCGTCATGTTTGGTTCGGCCGTTCAGTGTCATGTGACCAAGTGAATGGCGATGGACAGCCGTCCTGTCAAACTTAATCTACTTTTCAGGATCCTATCAACGGTATAAGCTTATTGCAAAGCCACAAAATCTCTATGGCTCATGTGTTCACTATATTACATGTAGCAATGAACCTCATGTGAAACTTGAAGGGATTAACTGACAGTCAGCAACACATTCCTCAATATTATGAAAGCGGCTTATTGTTCTGAGATCCTTGTTTTATACAGACAGACATAGAGATATTCCCCCACCATAAATTCCTCTTAAATGTGTTGTGGGTGGTACATGGGATTACATATGATTGGCTACATGGTCTGTAGGCAATATACATGGAAACGTTTACGTTTCCGTGACGTTTCATAACACACAAATCTCTGATCAAATAGCCTTATTTTGGATATTTAAAGGCTTTGTACATTCATGACATGATGAGGACTTCATATATTTCCGAAAGTGTATGGGTGCAAATGACCCAATCAGAATATTTATCGTTTCCGAGTGGGCGATTGCAATTTAGGGTCATTGTCAATGTATCACTCAATCATCCTCATCGATCACCACCGTGATATAACCTCATTGATCACAGCAACGCAATAAAGTGAATGACCAATATTTTGAAGCGTCCACAGAGCTTGCTCGCAGAATATAATATTTCCATTACGCGATGACAAACAGCTGGTTGGTAAAGTGGAATGGTACCTTTCCCCACTCTGTAAGCGTCACGACATCTGACATATTATATGAACGAACCAAGCAGAGTAGCGTTACTGTTAGGGTCAGCTGCTGAGATATCAAGATACCACGATTATTGCTGCTGCTATTACTACTGGTAAGCTTATTCAGAAAATAAATAATTGTAGCAAAGTACCTGATTACAACAGATCAAAAATGTCATAACAGTATTGTAACAATTTAAACCTAAGTTTGTTTAAGCAATTATGTCTCGATATTGAGGCACTTTTACATGATATCCGAATATGCAACAGGGATTTGAACATAATCGGCTGTCTGATTCCTTGTGATCTAACAGCAAGATAAAGTCCTACATTGAGAAGATGTCCATGAATCAGTTTTGTGTGTATGACAAACTGTGTTACTGTTCATACACGGTTATTCATATAACAAACGAACTGCCACTAGCAAGTAAAACTCCCCTTGTCCCAAAACTAACTAACCTTTGCCGTAGCTCTGATGTTATTGCCTTAAGAAGCCGACATAAGCCGGCCAACATATCATGGATTGTTAAGAAAACATAACCTTAAAGCATTTGCAAGAAAACTTATCAGACACTACACTCTTATTTTATCACAACTAAAACAAGGTAACTCATACAAAAATCGTACAGATATTGCTTTTACCTCGCAACATCCAAAATAGCAAAGCAGAATGATTTCGGTTCAGCAGAACAGCGTATTATCCAAAGTTATGTGGCACAAGGCCAAATCAGAGAGAAATCTGTCTCATGCACATTTGAAATAGAAAATTCTATTACGAGAATAGACTAATATGATGTGTATGACAGAACAAACCAAATTTTTAGATGCAAAAAAAAATGTTCCTTTAAAGCATTCATTTGATCATCTTTTGCCTGTAGCATTGCCTTTCATTCAAACACTAAATAATGGAGAATATCTTGCAGCGTTATTCAAATGTTCTATTTTCACCACGTAAGTTTTGAAGAATATCTATGCAAACACCTCAGTAAATGGAAACAATTATGATTAACGTACATGTATGACTATTTAGAATAGAAATTTTATAAAACAATGTTTAATCCACCTTATGATGGAAGTATCAGACACTTTGCGTATTTGCAAGGTAGTAGTTCGACCAAAAGAACGTTTTCTTCTTTATTACACTCTATACCACAAACAAGATAGTTTACCCGCCGAGTGACGCATCGAATTTTGTGAGGATTTGCAGTTCAGTGATCCGACCAGACAAGCTAACACCCCTTTTTTTTGTCGGTGGAGTTGGCAGGCAATTATCATACGCTTATTGGATCGATCACTCACTCCTGCCAGCTGAGTGAAATTAAGGGTAGCCAGGCCGAAGCGTCACTCAAGAAGAGGATGTAGGCATGTAGTAAATCATTTAAATTTTGTCAACTTTGATTGTAAGCTAGCGGAACGATGAAGCCGATTGTTCAGGAAAGTACGGCAGAATTATTGGCGTCAAATATATCGAATTCATCTTTTATTTTAATTTGTCGATGAACGCACATTTCATCAAATGACAATGTGTTCGATAGGCGTATATGGATATTTCAATGAGCGAATAAATACCAACGGATAAGAATTTAGTTGTCCGCACACCATGGCATCGGCGATGCTTGTACTTTTCAGTGCCTGCAATTCTGGTCGACCATGCCATGTCACATTTCATTGAACAGCAAGCCGATGCATCTATATTTTCGTGGTTTATTCATACCCATACATTAAATAGAGCAACACCTCTTCTCGCTTCCAAAAGCGAAGATACAGCGTGGCGTGATCGGCTTTTTGCCTAGAGCTACTTAACCAAAGGTCTATGGAATCACTATGATGTCAATGTGATGAAGTGAAGACACTAGCAATTTCGTCAAACATAATGTAGCTTTGAGCTACTCTATTATCTATGGTCATCCGTGGTGCCAAATATTGTAAACAGTGCTCTTTTGTGAATTCTTTCTATTTCGAAAATCGCCAATCGGACGTTTTACGAAGTCCAGTAAATTGTACAAAGTTTGTCTTTTACTCTCCTAACAACAGCAAAACAACTGCTTAACTAGCTTCCAGATGGCAAGCGTGCTAATGCCGATCCGCTGTATGTCTAAATACCCAGAAAGCATGCGAGGGTGGCCGACGCAGCATTACGCCGTGCCCGTAGCTTGAGTCCTTCAATTATTCTTAAACATGCTTATAATGTGTTTTTACGATTTCGGCATCACCGCTATTAATGGTTGTACGTGTAATATCAAATGGTTTCGCTTGCATTTGAATTTATTCAAATTGGATTATGTATCGCTTATGACAGGGAGAAAATACCATATTGGATAATTGGATAGTTGCTGAAGAGAAAGCATTGGAATGGGCAATTCACTGCTACTATCGACAAAAAAACATGTTTTCAAAATATCACCGACTGACCATTGTTTCCTCTGAGAGATAACGTTGTCAAGCTTTCGATTCAGATTATGAAGCAAAATATACGATCTGATAAATCAGACCGCGGGTGACTAATAAACAGGTTATTGCTCCCCGTGGAACGCTGACTTTTGCAAATCAATTGTTATCAGGCTCATATAATGGTCGGCATATCTCGTTTCAGAAAAGCTATAGGCATATCCGATTCATATGCTTCTCTGCACAATGCATATCACGCACATGCCTCGAACAACACGAAGTGAGAGGGATTGTATTATTTTAGACGATTTCTACGATAAAGAAAGGGAAACAGGAGCGGGTATCGTAAGTGGGACATCGCCAGACGCATGTAAATTAATAGTTATCTTTGGCTACTAGTAGAAATCATTATATTGTCCACTTATTAATATCGGTCTTCATATAAACCAACGTTCATTCTAGACTTACATAGCTGTTATGTTTGTCTATTGGGTTACACTTAACCCACACCTTATGCCACGTGTACTCTTCCAGCACACATGCAACTTTCCATTCGCTGACTTATTGCCTTTCTATGATCATCTTTCCAAACTAGCGTTACTATATATATTTTAAGTTATATCACACTCACTGAGGTTTTACTTGGCTTTGCAATCGACACCTGATTTGATAGCTGTGGCGTTTCTTTCTGCTATTACACAGTCCGACTGTTGCCATAAATTCACTATTATTGATAAATGTACCTATTAGATAAACATTTTCCGCTCATATTCTATTTTCAAAGTATGGCACATACCTTCTGTCGTATGAAAAAAAAACGAATTGAAAAGTGCATGCACTATGGTCGGTACAGCTGGATTTGCTGAAGTTCTGATAAACCTGGTACATATATATATATATATATATATATATATATATATATATATATATATATATATATATATATATATATATATATATAGATAGAGATATATATATATATATATATATATATATATATATATATATATATACTATATATATAGATATATAGAGATAGATATATATATATATCTATATATATATATATATATATATATATATATATGATATATACATATTATATATATATATATATATATACATATATACATATATATATATATACATATATATATAAGTATATATATATATATATATACATATATATATATATATATATATATATATATATATATATATATATATATATATATATATATATATTAATATATCATATCTTATATATATATATATATATGTATATGTATATATATATATATGAATATATGAATATATAAATGTTATATACATATATATATTCATATATTCTTATAAATATATACACATATATATATATATATGTATATATATATACATATATGTATATATATATATTATCAATATATATATATATATATATATATATATATATATATATATATATATGTATATATATATATATACATATATGTATATATATACATATATATATATATATATATATATATATGTATATATACATATATATATATATATTACATATATATATATATATATATATATATACATATATACATATATATATATATATATATATATATATATACATATATATCATATATATATATATATATATCTCTCTATATATATATATATATATATATATATATATATATATATATATATATATATATATATATATATATATATATATATATATATATATATATATATATCTCTATATCTATATATATCTATATATATATATATCTCTATATATATATATATCTATATATATCTCTATATATATATATATATCTCTTTTTCTATGCAATTATCCCAATAGATTGTTAGGATGACTTTCTTCCGGGCTGCAATTTTACCTTAGCAAGTTGTAGTCGGTTGCATATGCAGACAATAACAGGTTATTCGCATCGACCTGTCTGCCCAAATTAAACTGTACTACTAACTTTTTCAGACCTCATGATATTGGAAAAGTGAAAATGCCTGACGAAATACATCTGAATATTTTGTCAACAAGTATCTCATGTTTTATGTAAAGAACAGAGCTGTATCTTATACAAACGCTCCAACATTGAATAATTGCAGGAGACATCAATTGCTATAGGTTTGATTGACCTCAGAATCTCCTAGATAAATGTTCCTACCTGTCTTCAATACGAAGGAAGGCTTTGATTCGTAATGCAAATCACCAATATATTGTGCACTTTCACAATCTGGTTGCCTCATAGTATTTTCAAGTGAAAGAACCACTTTTGATACCTAATTGTGCATTATGCTTCTACAGATAGAGCGGTAAAAGGCTAGCCTTAAGCCTTAATTGTTATTGATTACTTTGGGTGATGATATGCATAAAATGATCGATCTATAACCCGGTCCTTGAATCCGGTTTCAGCTGCCCCGTTACTTATTTCATTAAACCAACGAATCAGTTCCTGACACAATAGTGTGTACGCATGGAGGGGACGCGTTAACTTTTTATTGTGTCCAGTATAATGAAACAGTCACTATCTGCATCATTGTTCTTAGACCAAGTATGACCCGCTTTGCTGTGGCTGAAAACACTATATGTAAATGAATCATATGCATGCGATTAGAAAACAAGCAAGCCGCTGTCGTAAACATATATACACATTTCACGCATAGGTTGTCACTGTATTGTACCTGCGGAAAGGAAAGCGTCAATCTTCCGCTATCGGAACCACGCATTTGACCGCATATTCCAAGGACGATCCCGTGATTCATTCATATACGGAAGATGCGGATACATACGTGTTTTGTTATGTCGCCATCTAATAGCGACCCCTAACCGGAAGGCGGTGCTTAGTTAAATATATCTCTGCCACGATTGCCGCTCTAAGTGGTCAACATGGATATATGACATTGCCGAGATGGATCAAACCGTTTTAATGCAACATAGCCCGTGTAACTTTCATTGCAAAATGTTGGCATCATTATTAACCTGACGCGTCATAATTGCTCTGTCAAAAACCGCATATGTAGATAGAATCATAGAAGTTTTAGATATGGGTGATCTAAACACAATATCCTAACGGATAACAAGGGCATTTGTCATTTTACTCAGCAAACAAATGGATGCAATTGAGGTGTCACTGTATGAAACCTTTGGATGAACTCAAATAGCAAAATCCTGATGAGTAGCAGATACGCGCAACGACCCTCAACTCTGTTTAGTATAGATTATTTAAATCATTTTGTCAGTTAATATGCGATGAAAGGCTGATGCAAATTGCATTATTTAGCTCATGTAGATTCAACTACATATTATTTCAAAGGTTTGCGTCCAAACACGGTTACTTAGTTTGTGTTCGACGACCCTCAACTCTGTTTAGTATAGAATATTCAAAATCATTTTGTCAGTTATGCGATGAAAGGCTGATGCAAACTGCATTCCATCCTAGGTTTGACATCTTAATTGAGCTTACCGCATCTTTCTTATCAACAATGGCTGAAAATACAATCATAAGATGCCAAATTATTGAATTCAACATGCTCGTATCACACTGTAATGCCTGTGACGTGCTTATAGCAAACACACGGTTACCTAGTTTGTGTTCGACGACCCTCAACTCTGTTTAGTATAGATTATTTAAAATCATTTTGTCAGTTATGCGATGAATGACATCATAGAAGGCTGATGCAAACTGCATTCCATCCCAGGTTTGACATCTTAATTGAGCTTACCGCATCTTTCTTATCAACATGGCTGGCAGATGCCAAAATGTTATCACTTCATGGATGTATCACGCCCTAACTTGAAGGTACGGTGGTGGCGCCAAAGGCTCTCCAATGGCACCTGACACCGGCCACTCAAGTGTAACCGCTGCAACGTTGACCAAAGGATGGCTTCTGCCAAACACGTCAGCATATAGATGGACTAATTGGTAAAACTCTGGCGACTCCTCCGCCATAGAACCATAGCCGTGGAAAGACCAGGGAAAGCTGCCCATGCCATTATTCACGGAGAGATCTGGAGAAACGCTCAGTTAACAATTAATTCTTTCCAGCTGTGCTTTCAGGTCATGACTAAATCTACGGTGCATATCTCGCGATCATAGTTGTCATTATTTTTGTTTTAATATTTGTAATGCTCAGGCCTCCCATATCATTGCTGCAGAAGTTTTCAAATGTTCTTTATGATATCACAAAGCTTTTCAAGTCTATGAAACAGATGCATATGCCCCACATATAACTGGAATTTAAACACGGGTGCTTCGTCAGTCATAACACACCCACATAAAGCAATTGTTCGTTACTGGTGCTCGCACAGACTGTTCAACCAGCGTTTCCCTGCATATGCTGTCAGACACCTCTAGACATTTTTTCACTTTGCAATCATACAACTGTTGAAATAAAAACGAATTGCTTAAAATTCCAGACTCCATAGACATGTACGCGTGCCACACACGTCGAACTGTTTATAGGTTGGGTGCATCGACGACATACATGTTTGGTCGGCCGTCAAGCTGTCGATATACGGCACCGTACAAACACACGCAAGGAAGATGCAGTTGATATCGGCTGCATGAAAGGCAGATGCATCAGAATCGAAACGGGTAGGAACCATCGCTAATAACTGCCATGATTTTAATGCGCAAAATGCTTTTTATTTACCCTTGGCATCCCTCAACTCAGGATTCACCCATTATTCACCCTTCATTCCCTCGAGTGCCTGGGCGTTTAGGATGTGATGAATGAGAGATATAACGCTGAATAATTCTGTCAAGCTTTGACTAAACGATCATCTATACTTAAAATCACACGAACGCCTGACATTAGCCTTTCCGCCCCTGTCTAGCAGTGTTATAGATTTGAAATGCTACATTAAATTACGCATCAGTCGCATACTTCATTGGAAGCTGTATGTAGATATCTTGAATATATGATTTAGCATATCAAGTTTTGACCTTAGATTCGTTCGATCATGGCACAAAACGACTTAACTCGTTAAAATCCCTGGAGAGAAGATGACGGTATGAAAAGATTTGGCGCATAAAATGATATCCGATAATGCTTGATATGTTTGAGGTACAGTCGGTTGCATATGAGATGATTGAGGTGAAGCAGCTAAGTAGGAAATAACGAATCGTTTTAGACATATACAAAGGCCATACTTACGCACAATAGCTTGTGTCGTCTACTTTTGTCAGTTTACGCTTAATTGACGATGTTTAACAACAAAGGGAAAATTAATGCCAGCCTTTATCTTTTTACACCTAATACTCTATATTTAGTGCATCTCCGCACATAAAAGCGCTAACCAACGTGATTGATGGCGTCACCCTACAGACAAAAGCAAAGCTTTACCAAATATGCCATTCCACACAGTGCTTAAAATTCAAATGGATGCCCATTCACCACAAACTTTGAATCCGATAGGATATCTAAGCGTGTATTGAATAAAAAACATGAATTGAACGAGCCATGCTTTCACGAATGATCGTCGTACCAAAATCCCAAAAGGGTGAACCTTTAGTTGTGGCCTGGTTTTATGCACTTTATTGGCGCGTTAATGCCGATCTATGTGATAACTTAGGTGAAATCATAATTTCTAGTGCTACTATGGCTTAAGATAATCTCACTTATAAGCTGAACAAAATAGTCGTGACCTATTGACGATTATGTATTGCTCTTTTCTAAGACTGCATAATTGATAGTTGGAAAGATATGGTTTGATTGATGCATAATTAATATATTGATTTTCCTTTCGATCGTTTGGTTAGTACGTTTAAGTAAAGCCATAGAGAATGGGGTATTTTGGATAACCAAATAAAGCACATCTATAGCTTCTTGCTGAGACAAATTCGGACATTTGGTGACGATAGTGCCTTGCTTACTCTTATGATTATAAATACGGCATAGATTTTGCTAATAAAATGAAATCTTCTGTAATCTCTTGAAAATTTTGGGGTTATCAAACGCTAATTTTGATGGTAAAAATGAATATGTTTCGATGTTTATTGATTATTAATGCTGCATCTCCCCGGTGATCTTTTGTACCACACAAAGCGCATACCATATTAGGGCGCCATGAAAGCGAATCGCCTCGGCATAATGTTATGTATAGATACGAACGTCAACCTCCATTAAAACAGCACAACATACAAGCTTTACATCCACAACATAAATCGTTGAAAATATTAGCGCTGAAGGACTGACTATGTCCGTTTCGCCGGCAAAGCTCATCGTACGAGCCAATAAATTATAATTGAAAATGAGTTTTATGCCCTGGCCAAATATGATGATTCAGTAAGGCTTTTACGGTGTTCCAGCAAACGTCTCATAATAGATAAATGTCGATCGGAATCACAACAGTTTGGACGGCATCGCTATTCAAGAAATATTTATATTCCTTCGCACGTTTGCACCGTCATTCATTGATCATTACTGCAAATAAGCCATGGGGAAAGATTTACGCGGGAAATACTTCCACACTCTTGCGAGAGTTTTTGTTGCTGCTTCTCCCATCCCTTTAATGCAAAGTATTTGCAAAGACGTGTAAGGTAGTACTTTACTTAGGTGTGGGTCAATGCTCAACGAAAGGTTACGTCGCAACAGTAATACAAGCCCTTTATGCTCTGACATCTTTTTTGTGTCATTGTCTACTGTGAAACGTTTATTACAACATCTGTTTAACAATACACATACAAATCGCAAAGCTATTAACAGATTCACTGAATTGAGAGTGTCGTCGGCCGTTAATCCTGTTATTGTTCGTATCTATCTTATATAACCTTCAACTCGTAGGTTGCTGAGAATTATCACAAATAAGCGAATGAACGAACTTGCGAGAGACGATTTGTCACCTTGTTAGAATATGCAGTATCGCCGGTGGATGGAAACACTGATTATTCGCTCAGAAATTTTTAAAACCTACTATCCTGCACGCTGCATTTGCAATCGCAGAGCAACAGAGCACTCGATCGCAAATCAATAGACCAAAGGGTCGATTCCGAATCGTAGCACAAATCGGATTAGCTTATTTGATGAATGCAAGGTTTATGGATAACAAGGCAATGCGTTTCATTATCAACACATCTCCTTCCTGCGCGATAGTATTTGGTGTTTAACTGACACAATGTTGCTTTAGATTCAAACTTTCTCAATGTGATGTGATGCAGTGTGACCGATATTTACAGAATGCATCAAACTTATAATGCATTTACTAATACTCATGATATGATACCTAGCAAGGCAATACAGTATGTGAGTTTCATTAAGTGGAACCCGCTTAAAAAATGTATTACAAAAATGTATCGTAAACAGAGGCATCATCCGTCATTTTATGCAAATCTAATAAGAATCACACTTAACCAGAAATTTATCGCCAGCCTAAATGCGATCAGATGAGTTGCTTTTGTGCAGTTATTAGTCAATAACGTAAACGACAAAAGGTTGACTATGTGTTTGAGACTACTTGCAATCATGAGATTAACAGATAGTGCAATCACGAACTTAACCGTAAGAAGCTTGCTGCTTTTTCGCCAGCCTAATCGAGCATAAGCGATCAGAATCAAATGTGAGTTGCTGCAATCTCATTTTTTTTCGATTCTACTATGCTCAAAATTAGATATTATTATATCACAAACACTAAAAGTATTTCCTCCAATCTACGATGACGAAAATCATCATTATAGGCCCGTTGCGCCCAAACAATTCTCAAACTTGTATATGTGCCAATCTTTAGGATCATGGTCGCATTGAGATGACCATCTGTTCAGGTCATGTGCGACTAATCATTGTAGAAACATTGCATCGGCCAAGCATGGTTGTGGGTCGCTAAAGTTATTAGTATTGAATATTTTTTTTGCACTATGTCATCAATGTTGCCGTCATCATTGCCGTACTTGGCGATCTATAAGAGTCAGTTAATTTAATGCATATATATATATATATATATATATATATATATATATATATATATATATATATATATATATATATATATATATATATATATATATATATATATATATATATATATATATATATATATATATTATATGTATATACATATATATATATATATGTTTATATGCAGAACTTACTAGGGAGTCTGACATGTCAGGCCCCTCAACAGACACAGTTATCAGGTCTTCCAGTCTTTGTTCTCCGAGTCTTTGTCTGAAGGTGGACTTAATGCACTAAACCCACTCTCGCACTCTGCAGTATGACAGGTGGCTGTCAATGCAAGATCTGCTAATTTGCAAAGATTTTGGAACTGTTCCCTGTGAAATCTGTGAATTAAACCCCACTGTTCTCTTATATTGTCTTTGGTGTAACCCTGGCTTCTAACAAGTTTTTTGAGTTTCTTTCATTCATTTCTAGTAGCCTGTGAATCTACAATAGCCTCCATGGTTATGTTATTCCTGGTTTTCTGTTCACCATACTGCTCAGGGAGAGTGTCAATGTTCGCATTGCCCCATGAATCCAGTAAAGTAAGTAATGACAAGAAAGTAATGGGTCCCATGCCAAAGTCTCAAAAAGCAAATATTTGGGCAATCAACTTCTTCCACGAGACACATACGTCTGGAGTATTTATACATAGGCAGTTGTTCTTTGGCAAGCCACATCACTGTTTTAATTGCTGCCAGTATGCCCTTTTCCTTCTCGGATATAATTTTCTGGTTCATGTTTTGAAGAGTTTGACCCATCATAATATGTTAAATAGCCTCCACGTGTTCAGTGGTTGACACAATCTCTTTCTCCTTCTTCCCACGCTTTCTGTTAATACCGATGTGCCCCAGTAGCTTACTGACCGGGAAATTATGTGTACCATTGTGTTCGTCTTACCGGTCGCTCGACACGTATAACAATACTTCTCATTCGTTTCAATATCGTAAAGTAGCCTGGAGTAGGTGGTCAGCCACGTGTCGCAGAGTTTCGTTTTCGCCACTTAGGCTTGGCGGTTACCCTACTAGCGGCGGACTCAGGTTCACCGTGACTGATAACGATATATATCGATATATATATATATATATATATATATATATATATATATAGATATAGAGAGATATAGATAGAGATAGATATATATATATAGAGAGAGATAGAGAGATATATATATAGAGAGATATATATAGAGAGAATAGAGATATATATAGAGATATATAGAGAGATAAGACATAGAGAGATAGATATATATATATATATATATATATATATATATATATATATATATAGATATATCTATATATATATATCTATATATATATATAGATATATATATATATATATATATATATATCTATATATATATATCTATATCTATATATATATCTATATATATATCTATATATATCTATTATATATATATATATATATATATATATATATATATATATATATATATATATATATATATATGGAATGTTACTTGCAAATGTCAGCCTGTACCTTACATGCAGTTATAAGCACGCAATATTCAAGCTACTTCGCTTTTAATTTGTGTTATTTGCCTGGTCGCTACGCCTACGAATGTCTCGGTTTACAATGTTGCATACATGAACATTCGGTGTTAGGAATATTTGCAACTGGCCTAGCTATATAACGAAACTGCTGCATTGTTCATGATAGAATCCATTCCCCTGGATACCAATAATATGCGGTGGATTGCAGCTTTGTTGTGTTTTAAAATGATATATGGTATCGCATACGCAAGCAAGTTGTTGATAATCAACTGAAACGTTGTTGAACCCTGTCGCTTGTCAGAAATATTATATACCTTCCCGTTTGATTATCCAGCACAAACGAGGCACTAGACTACGTACATACTCGTTCCGCTCCATTATATCGAATATCCCTCATGACGTTATTAAGATTTGTGACACTTGCCCTAGATCTAGAAAAATTAAATAATACGGCGATCAATTCCTGGCCTAGCGTTTCCTTTTGAATAATATTTTGTGCTCTTTCCGTCCTAGTTAACAGCATTATAATCAGTCATAAACATATGAGGCACATATTGGTCTATCGCATTACTGAGAAACAAATTGTCACTTAAGAATATGTGGTCCCAAAATTTCTAATAGTATCATACGCATCCCTAGGTTAATTGTTACATTCGGTGATAAGCGCTGAAACTAGTACGATCGTAAGCCTCCCAAATGGGTAAAACGGCAACCCGCCGTTTTTTGGTTACTTGAATGGTCAGCGATTAATATTCTCCTTGTTTGGTTGTTTAACATGAACATAAACAAATACCTTGATAACTTTCTTTGATGTACTATGGCAGGACAAATAACAAGACACCTTTTTTGGCAAAGTGACGTACCTCAGGCAAGTGCAAACATATTGTTAGAATATGGAATAAGATTTGGGTCGGTGTTTTATAGCCAGTTTACACCGAATACTGTAATATTTTAACAACAAAATAGCTCAGTAAAAACCTAGATACTACTGTATTTGTCAACATTGGTTCCGCGCATTGCTTGCATACGGTTAATGATAAACATACATTCGATAGGGCTGATTTGGAACGAGGCTTCAACAAAAACCCTTGTATTTCCGCTTGATTCTTAAATACGACACGTTGCCGTTTGATAACCTCGCTCGACATGTTTAACTTAGAAAATGTCTGAATCAAAGTTGATATGAACATGATTACGATAACTATTCATCTGAGCCGCAATTTGGGATAATTTGTGTGCTATAATGGCAGCGAGATGCATTTCCCTGTGGGTGATCGTTAGCTCTGTGGTATGCCATCGGCTGCTGGAGTAATTAGCCAAGTTATGCTACAATGCAGCGGAACAACCAGGTGCTGTTAGGCAAGAATGTAATCAGCTTTGATCAACAAATATAAGCGCAGATAGCTGTAATTCATCATCAGCAAAAACTATCCGCTAATCTATTAAGTAAAAATAAGCTATGCTAGCGAATGGCAAGTTCCATAACGATGTGTTTCTTAGCACCATAATTTTATCAGCATTGTGCATTTATGTCTAGGGTTGTTCTTTGCCTACTCGTTGATGACACGAGTATTAGAAACATTTGGCAGCGGTATGAATGTGGCGGACAACATACAGCACACGCGCAACACCCACGCACTTTGTTCAGGTCACGATCCGCATTGTGTAGTCTCAATCATCCACCAACGCAGGATATTATTGGCCATATATTGCAACCAGTAGACAACCAACCCTATGACACTCGAAATGCGGGCATAATGCATTATATGTATAAATAATAAAATCAGCCAAAGATGCAAATAATGTAGACTTTTTGTCAAATATAACGAACTTATAGGCCACCACTGATTTTCCTATATGATAGGAAATATATCAGCCTAGTATGTGCAATGCCAGTATAGGAACTTAATTGATTAAGCCACCTGCTATCCCGAGCAGAAGGAACGAACTGTACCTTAATCAGCGTATAACCTCTTAACACAATAGCCTTTTCCTCCACTGCCTAGTTATTGGATTCATTCTGAAGATATTGGTGCTTGGCATGGATATTGTTGGACTCTAATTCTATCGGCATAGTACTGAGGATGCTCTGCGTTATAATACTACAGGTTTATATCAGTGAACAAAGTCTACTGGGTGATTGGGTTTCAACGGATTACGCGTGCATTTCAATAAGGAATATAGCCATTGACCTTCTATATTCACTTGAATTATCCTGCAATCAAAATCTGAAAGCTAATGATCGATTCGTCTTTCTCATTCGCAGGGTTGGGTCTTCAACGAGCCAAATTCATTTCACATTCTGAATTTTCCTGAAAGCATCTCTTATTCTGCATTGTTAGAGTCGGCACTCTCTAGCTAATAAATCCTAGTGACAATCATTTGGAATCAATACTTATCAGATTAAGTAATGTCATACTTGCACATACACAATAAGATATGAACATGGTACCTTATCCTTGTAGCTTTGCGCATTTGGTTATAGGCTTTGGATTATTTTGAAAATAGATTGATGTTTTTGTGAGAATGTTATTAGTGGCAACGTCAACTAGAATAACGCCAGCACAAGCAAGCTCAGCGGTTGAATCGATTAATTTAGTGGCAATGATATTATTGCGTTAGACTGGCACTTGACATTAACGAGTAGTTACTGTAAAAACCCAAAACGAATGGTCAGTTATAACTTACCAATATACCAAGTTACTTTTGATTTGACATAGCTGTATTGGCTAATGCCCTGAAATATATAATCCGATAAACAATCAAGATGAGAAAGTCTTATTGTATCGTAATGCAATTTATCAAAAGCCTCCGTTGGTGGCAACGCTTCATAAAGTGCACATCACTTTTAGTAGGTTGTCAATAATTTCGAAAACAGACATGCGATCGGCTTCGGCTACCTATTACTGATACACGGCATCAGTTAGCAGCATTAGAAAACCGTTTTGTTGAGCAATAATCATCAACATATATAGCTACGGTACAAAGGCCTGTGCAATACAGATATTTGGAAGCATCAAATGTAAAGTCAAGACGGATCTAGGTACCTAAGGTCTTCGAAGCCTTATTAACGTCGAGGAAGAAAATTATACCCCCGTTCTCCTAAATTGATATCAAGCATTCAGTTTACACGAAAAAATGGAATAAGAGGCAGTTGTTTTGAGATGATAATCAATATATAATGTTCTTATTCTAGACGGACTCGTTATGTAATCATGCCTGACTTGAATATGATATTGCCATATGAGCTATATCAAGAGAACGATTATAAGAGAAGACACCCCAAAGAATTTTGTCAATTTGATTCGCTGTCAAGAGAATGTATTAGCTTAGGTTGCTGAAGCAGGAATTGTGTTGATTAATTTGCAAAAACAAGCAAGCGTTAATAAATTGAAAGATGCTTTCAGTAATGCCTTCTAGACTTGAACGACGCCGAACGAGACTGCAAGGAGGTAACGAATTATTGCAAATCATCATCATGACCAAGAATTCTGATTGCACAAACGGACGTACGATAAATGGTGTTTCAGAAAGAATCAGGGATCGATTAACACAGTCACTCAAGCGTTGCTCGATTCCTCTTCATTTTATATAATATTCGGTCTATGTTTTAGGATAAATTACATTACCAATGTTTGCGATACATACAATCTCAGCTACTGTTACATTCACAGGAAAATCGCTCGTTTATATACACGTCAAATATCAAACGAAATAAAGATTGAGTATCGAAAGGTCACCTAGACAATCATGTCTTTTGAAGATGCTACAGATCTAAACATTCATCATGCTTCTATGGTGCCATCACCAAGCATGATGTCCGAACCGCCATTACATTTCTTAGCGGTTGTTTATGACTGTCATACATAATACACAAAGTGGTCATAGAACTCAATCCAATCCCCACAATATATTGCTGGCAATATTTCACAATTGCAGAATACAACACCCTCAAAATAGATCCTTAAATACGATACGATATGTTTCGAGTACACCCTCAGCTTATTTCTTCATCAGATTCAGCATAACCTGTGAGGCAATTACTTAGCATTTTAAGATGTTATAAATTGTGTTTATCTATTAACACCTACATAGTCAAGATGAAGATAATGAGATCAGTTTCGAGGTAAAATTTTGTAAATACCTGATCCGTCCGTATTGCGACATTATGATACATAATGGTGACCCATCTAGTATACGTCAGTTTTAAAGTGTAAACAAGTTCATGTTTAATGCTTGTGATCATTCGTTAAGCATTACTTCTCCTACACCAAGGAATACCATTGAAAACGTTTGGGCTCTTCACACCACACGTTTGACCTTGGAACTCCTGTTCAGCTAAAGAGGGTATTTATGTAAAAATTAAATTTTCTATTGCTTGTAAGTGGATTGTTATGTTCATACCTTCGGTAGCAGACCACACATCAGGCACACTTCAATCTCATGTAGCGCAATTATACTACTTCAATAGATTTAAAAACCCTCAGACAAGGGATGACTGAATAACGCACCGAGGTTTACATATCATATTTAACGGAAGATTTAGCTGCATTTCGACACGTAATGATTTGAATAAATTGAATAACGGTACATTTATTTGCAGGTTGTCCAATGAACGGTCAAAACTGCTCCGTTTTCTCTTAACCAAGAATTCAGACTACATCGAATTGCAACCTAGTATCATTGCAATCATCAACTGAAAAACTTCACAGCCATCTGCTGGAGACCACATGTATCAACGTTACTGATGGTGAAAGCACAGGTATTTTCAGTAGAAACAGGATTGTACCAGCTGGGACTGATTTGGTGCAAGTAATTAAGTGCTGTGGTTTCAAACACTTGAAGGGAGCATACACCGACATTGATCTAAGTCACTTAAGAAGCAAGATTAATTAATGGCGAATGTGTCGGACTGGATCCCTTTGTGGTGCCGTCGTCACCGACAACGACCGTGTGGCAGAAGCCACCCTTATAGCGAATCCAAGATGGCTGCTTATTAACACGCTGGAGGTCATCTTTAATTTTGTTTATCTAGAATAGATTTTAAATGTTGAAACTGCCCACGCCATTATTAATCACGATTCCTAAAATGCGGTTTTCTACTTAAACCTTCTGGCATTGCTCGAACGGCATGACATCATTTTACATATGTGTCAAACGTCTGGGGTAGACATATCGCAATCATAATTCTTTGTGTTATTTTATCATTTGCTGTGTTCATGACTCTCGCAGCAATTGACGCTCACAAGAAATATCATCCTATAAAATGATCAATTTCCTCGCTGTTAATAATACACTACTAGCGACATAACATGCAACTTCATTGGAATTTGTTTTAAATTTAATCGTAAATTTGTAGAAAACATTCTATGAATGTTGTAGTTGGATAAAGACTAGGTCTAACAGAGTCGAGAACGCCTTAGCATCATCGTTTGTCTTGATGAATGACATGTCGTGACTGCTAAGTGCTCCGGGTAAGTTCATTGTGCTTCGAGGCTGAGAGTATGTCAAGTTAATGTAATGTAGGCGGGCGATGAACGAAACGAATGCAAAATCACCGTAAGCCACCTTAACCTTAAGATACTGCGAAATAAAAAGGAGTATTCTTTAACGACAGCGACTTGCTAAGGTTTTCCTTGGCGGCTTAACGGCATCTGGCTTACGTAAGCATGTGCAAGAATCAATGCATGTTCGCGGCCGCACACTCGATACGAGTTCTGACATCTCCGATATAGAGTTGGCTGATCCTGGTCTGTGTGACAAAGCAGACTGCCCAGCCACCATTCGCCGTGATCTTAAATATATCGATTGCTAAGCCTGTCCTAATACGGGAAAAGTATTATTCCGTAAATTAAGATCCATGGATATTGACGCGTTCAGGCAGGACAAGCCTTCTTTTGCTATGCTGCAGGCTTTCGATGGGTCAGTTGATGACTTTGTGTTTGCCTACAAACAAGGTTTGAAATCACGGAATGATGTCTACGCCCCTCGCCGCACCAAAACCATCATACGACGTCCTTTTTGTCATTATATTCAGATGAGCTACATCACGAAAAACACATTGGTTGTCAATTGAAACGTTATTGGCGCAAATATAAGCTCTTTGTTGATCAAAATATACCGGGGGTAGTGACGTTGTTTATAATAAGCTGCTGAACCAGACACGGATGTTTTACTATTCTCGCCTGTGGACGGGATCAACGAGGGATCGTCAAGGTCGCAAAACATCTACTTGGTGAAGTGGCGAGCGCCGTACGGCCAACAGATGCCTCATCAAACTCACGTACCAGACATGAACTCCCGCGAGACAGCGTCAATTTATGTCACGGATCTATCATTGAAACGTGTTTGCCAAATACAGAGTGGTACCCTAGTACAGATCAATATGGCTTAACACAAAACATAAAGGTTATACATTAAGAACGCTGTGGCATTGCGCATCATCATCTCCATATTGAGCCAAGATTCATCATTCCCAGAGATACTGATATTTGCCGGATACAATAGATACAATTGACCCCAAACGTGATGCCTTGCTCGAACACGGTTAAACATTTTCTTTATTTAACTCGTAATTTGTTTACCGTATACCATAAGCCGGAAGAGTCATTATGTATTTATTCATATGACATATATCTATAGTGGCTACTGTCGGTCCGCTAAATAAATGTCCAAACATTGTCTTGGATATCACTTGATTATATAAATAGGGATTCAGATACAATATTTCGTCAGATGCCTCTGTTTGCTTCTGCGCAAATGAATCAAACCTGGTTACACGCAGTGGATCTTCTACGTTGTGCGCAAGATGCATCTGCTGTGTGTCTTTTGTTTCCAATAACTGAACTGACCATTTCACTGGAGCAAACATATCTTCGCAAATTGAACAAAACTGATGTCAGATTAAACTTTTCACCAGCAGATTAGTCCACCTTAGTCCGTAGTAATTTGTCAAACGTTCTCTACAAATATTAGTGGATATTGCCGCAGTCACGTAGCCTTTAATTATATCAAAGAGTAAACAAGATGTTTGGAACACACGCTCTGATATGGTACGATACATCATCACATTTTTCGCCGCTGGCTTTGCGCGGATAGTAATCTACTTTAATGGCAATTTCAACTTATTGTAAATGAGTCACTGTCGCTAAATAAGGACACGGTCACAAATGGGCATTATCATGCTCACGCATGTAGACATAATTATGGTAGTTTTACGTTTTGAGTGGTTGCTTCTAATTACATGAAACAGATTACATGAAGCAGTATGTACCGAGCTCGTACAATACATCATCACATTCTGCACTCTTCTGTCTATGAATTGATAGTAATCTACTTCAATAGTAATTGCTACTTATTATAATACCAATATCATTAATGAAGCATGAGTTATCGAAAGACACTTGCCACTCAACCTCTCCAATTACATGCACTTTGTACTTTATAACGGCACTGGGTGTTTGTTGATTGCTATACGAGTAGCGTGAGCAGTCCCCATCTACCAAACGAAAGTATGCTAAGGCCACAAGGACAACCCACTTGTCATACGATCTAGCCTTCAGTGTAATTGCCTCTGTAATCAAGCGTTAATCGCATTGGCAAATGATATACATCATTTGACATTATTCAAAGGCTTTGAGCGTGAATCACAGTAATGAGGTGTTATTGAATAGTTTGATTGTTCTGGTGGCCTTTATTGGGTCTGTTTCTGCTTTGCCCTGTTATACAAATGAAGTTTTAGAACATTACCGGTTTCGTTGTTAAAACGTTAAATGCCTTTGCGTTTTGTGACCCGTCTGACCCAAATACATTATCGCAAAATACAGCGAATTAACTATTATTTTACCAATCACACATCAGCGCCTATTGTAGTGCATTTTCTGGGTGCTGAAATAATTTCTTAAAAAGCATCGCGAACACCAAAACACTACGTCAATCAACTTAGAGTGTTTTAAAGGATGTACAGGGGTTCAACAATGCAGCTGCAACGTAATAATAAAGATCCTATTTAGATGGTTATGAGACAAAGCTATGGATATACGCGACAAGTATGTTAATCACGTCATCCATAATCTTGATACGCGGTACTATCAAACCTCAGCCACATAGTCGCACAGCATCTAATCCTACTCCAGTCTTAGTACGGATGAGGGTTGCTATGGCACTAAGAAGATTTGTGGTTTGTGCTGCTTTCTTATCATTTAACTAATTATTAATCGCTATATGGTAGAGGAAAATATTGAAAGCCTTTCCTTTCAGCATTAACATGGTAGCAGAGCAGTATCCACAATGCGTTTGCCAATCAGTCGGTCAGGATCAAGCGTAACTGATTAAATAACTATAGATGTACATATGTAATATCATTAGAGGAAATGTACATGATCATTCAGTATGTATATTATACTACTATATTTCGAGTCATTAGAGATATTTAACCCTGAGGCATGCCAACCTAATTGTTAGCTCGGCTTTGTGGGAGCATCAAATTAATTGGTGCACTTATGGGCATCGGTGGAATTCAAAGATCAAACCTACCATTTTAATGCTTCTGAATGAGGATCTTGATTGAAGCTGGTAGTGTTTAGAAACAAATTATTTTGTTCCGTGCCAGTAGTTGGCGCCACCTGGGTTTGTAGTCATGTGAAAGAGGTGAAAGGCTATAATACAAGTTATGCCGCGGCCGTTGCCCAGGCCTTGAACATGGCCAGAGTCCTACCAAAATGGCAACCACCATTGACCGAGGTGGGCTCCAGGCAATAAATCGAACCGCGTACCCCATGCACCGCAATTCTGTTCGACATTCGAAACAAGATTGGATCTATTGCATGGTGTTTGTGTCATCATTATCATATGAAGACAACAATAACCATACATTATTTTTCTGATAGCGACATGACATGATCATCTCCATGAAGTAGCGACTGAGCCAATAGACCCCTTTTATGAGCATATATGGTTTTTTTTTACATGACTTAGTCCACCGAATACTAATAGAACGACCTTCAGTTAAGTTAAACGTATCTGTATCTATTGCAGAGGCGGTAACATATTCATGATTGCAGCCATTCCTACGAGACCGATGTATGTTTTGTCCACATCCAGAATATACATTTGGTAGCATCATCATGCCGCTAAGAAACACATAAACGCTAATTAAGTTGGGCTTACAATTAATTACCTAAGGTTTGTACTTAACTATCTAGCTATCAGTTTAGGCATTACTTCTGTGGTGATTGCCTGTCATTTTTAACGTGTGTTCTGTACATTTGCCAACTGGCGCCGTGGTATGATTTACTGCAAAGACAATTGTAGTCACATAATTGATCTTCACTCAGTTGAGCTGCCGAAGTAATCTGGTAGCTGACATATAACATATCCGCAGTACCGCAGCTGAACTATTGGGGTTTTTTTCTGGGTTTAATGCATATATGTATTGCGTGCCATTGCCAATCTTAAGAGCACGACTATTTGGGAAATATTTTGCCTGAATATACTGTCGTGTTCGATGCATAGATAACGTCGTGTGTACTCTCCCAGACAGTATTTGATGAAGGATATTTCTTGACATCGCCCTGATATTGTAATATTTGCTTTATGTCGAGTGTAGTGGCAGTGCGTGGATGCTAATTGCAGTACGTGATGCGCTATCCGTTACATGTATGGTTGAAGTAACTCCTACAATAATTAACTGGATAGGAGTTTGATTACTCTTTTTCTGTGGGCATCATTTGTAAAAGCTAAACTTTGGCTGGATCAAGTTTATAGCGAGCTGTCGACGAATGCTGGGATATTCTGCAGTAGACAGTGGTTAGTCCTTGACGACCAAACAAGTGGTGAATACGTCGCCAACAAAAGTTTTTCATCAATGATCACTTTGTACTTGCCATGCATAATTAAGGGGCCTGTAATCATCTCAGCCATCTGCAATAGAAACAGTCTGATTGTTTTAATCGTTTAGTGTAAATGTGATACATCTATACCCAAAGTTTAACGTGCGGATTGCTCCCATGCGATTGCATAGTGTCAATGATAATATATCGTGCAAAGCAATACCCTGCCCGCAGCCATGCGAATAATCAACTGATGAAGTCTCTGCTGATAGAGATGAGAGTCTCAATAAAGATTGATGGATAATAGCATTGACCTACGATAATGCTGCTTATCTAGTTGACATTTTGAAAAAGCTGCTGCCTACGTACTGTTTTTTGCACGACACGTATAATTTCTAACCAGATGGTGAACAATTTCACGCACCTAGGCGTAATCCCAAGCGTAGTTCAAATGTCAGACATACATCAACTTTTTGTCGGGACGGTGAATATGCTAGCCATGATGCACCATATGTTTATAAAACAAGTAACTGTTTGGCAAGAAAAGGCCCGAGTTAATGGATGCTATGTTACCTGTTCTATTGGCGACGAAAAGAATGACATTCAACGTTGTAGCTACAAATAACCATATACACATGGAATTGCATGGCTCAGGAACATCATTCTAAATAAATAAGTTATATGTAACGTTGCAGCTTGATGCATTTCATCCATTTTCTAAACCCTGTTGACTGACTAGATAAGTAAACTAAATGATAAAGCAATAGCTGTAAACTATGACATCAGCCGAAACATTAGATTTGGTTTTATAACACAATAGAATTTCTGCATTAAAAAGTGATCGGGGGGGGGGGATGATTGTGTATTCTGCCCCCCAGGCGCCAAGTTTACTAGCCAACCATCGGATGTTTGTTAGCCTTTTGTTTATGTATATTGATTAAATGTTAAAGGATTAGCGTTCTTTCGCTAGTTGCGTCCGTTATGGAAAAATTGTAATATATTGCTTGCCGTATCTTTTAAGTCACTTATAATTAACAATAATGTCATATTCACCAATGACAGCGACATTTTTAACTGAAATAATGGATTTTGTGGAAGACCAGTGTTACTTGTTAGCATACTTGAAACATTGCCAACCACTCTTTGTGGTCAAATGCCACCAGTTGAAAAGGCAAACAAGATCCCTATATTCCTACTAGATAATGAGCAACACTGCTATAACTTTAATCAAATGCAAGGATCGAGGTCTTCGTTAGGTGTTATAGAACTTCGCATTCAGTTAAAACATTGCTGCATGATGGCCGTTGGGAAATTGAGCATTGTCACGGAGCGAAATTACCGCAGCGGTGTTAGATTTCTGATTGAGGTGTAGTTAGTGCCATGTTCATCTTATACTTGCGACATAGTATCAGCTGCCATGATAGCTGTATCGATAAGCTTTCTCTGTTTAATATAGCCGTTAATTGCAACCAATGATCTGTGGGTCAAAGCAGCATCTGTATCATGACAAACAATGGTTGGGTAAATGACGCAACAAATGAGCGACCACCAATGAGCTTGATGAAACAATATTGACGTCATTTAGCAGAAACAATGTAATCGTGACATTGCTTTACAGTACGGGCAAAACTAGGACCAATCAGTGAAATAGCAGGACAGGCTGTTTAATGGTCTTTTTTCCCTAATAAAAAATATACAAAAATATGAGATATTTTCCAACTTACGAGAAAATATCTAATACTGCTAAGTTCACCAGGTTGCTCTTTATCAACGAAATTGATGAAGCTGGTTCTGCTATCAAAAGAGATGGGCGAATGAGAACCAGTTATTGGCTTACACTTTTCCCAATTGGATCGTCCAGGTTCATTAAAGTAATTTTTTCCGATCGCTGCCAATGGAAAAATTCCACTACGAAATAACAATTAAGAGTGCCTGTAATGCACCATATCTGTGCATCTATGCATGCGCTACCAACTACGAATGCCAAGTTAACAAGGATATAGCCATATCAAGTGATCTTTAGTTAACGACTTGAAAGAGTAGTGACTCCACAACATGGTACTCATCCTCCACTAATAATGACAGTAATGTGACAACTTTAACGCAACCTTCAAGAATGGAATGTGGAAGTCTTACAGAATGAAAATAGACTGCAATAGTGAATGACTAACTGACATTTAGTAGACTTCGATACAGTGTTAAGCCGAGCAATCGGCGAAGCCCCTACATAAGCAGTTATCGGCTGTCAGAAGCAGCAAAAGTGGCTGTCAATTAGCTGCCGCAAAACACCTCTATTTATTCGAAAATATAGTGCCCCTAAGTATTGGACTATAACATCATTGTTGTAAAACATACAGCAAGTAAACACCTTTCTCCGTAATATATTATTTCATAAAGAAATTCAGAACAAATGGTCAGCTGCAAACGAAATATATAAAAAGAGAAACCCAGTTGACAACATAAAAGCTAATGCAACTAGCTAGTTAACAAAAAGCATGTATATGGAAGCATAATTCTTAATATCTCGCCATGGGGCTGCGAGAGTACTGCTCTCACACATCTACGACTTCACACATCTATAATTGGTGCAGTTTGCGACTAATGCAGAAAAAAGCGCTTCTGACGTTGTAAATTTGATTATAACATGTTGATTGTTGTATCATATGTCACAAACCTTTGAAAAGATAACGAAATAGATCACTAAATGCAATACTGTTCTTCCGAAGATGCTAATAAAAGATCAGTGAATTTGTTTTGGCGGACATTAGTACTATAGAACAAATACAATGCCTTGTAAATAATATGAACCTTCCTGGTGAAGGATCTTATGCGAGCCTTTTGAACAGCAAACGAACTTGACCAGAGTCTTATGTGCCGAAGTATTTATCATATAAAAGCAAACTGAGTAAATGCAAATGTATAATGATACAACTGCCCGTATCTGCCCGTTTTCCTAGTTGGTTATAATGTAGTTAATTTTGTCAGAAATGCTGTTTCCACTTCGCAGTTTTAATCTCAAATATTCGGAATTCGTGGTCCAGCCACAAACCTGCAATGTTGATACTACTAGCCATTCTCATTGAACCTTCAATCACTCTATAGCGTCTGTGACATCAGTGTGTGTTCATTCTTTGGATCGTGTGGGAAACCATCGAGGGAACAACAGTCATTTGGCCATTACTTAGGCGCTTCACAAGCTAACGAGCTTTTGCGCTTGCTCGTTAAATCATAACTGCAAGCAAAATGACCATTATCTCCAGCAAAGTTATTCAAATCATATTGTGAGGGCTTAAATATTTATGAAGGACTATAGTGACGCTTTATGCAATGATACTAGACCGAATTCAAACTGTTCTAATTGACGCGTAAAAAGGTTTCACTCATCTTTGGCAATTGTCGGCGCTAAACAATTTAAAATTGTTTTAAAAAAAAAGAATATATGTCGATTGTCTAACAATAGTTTTCGTAAACATTCCTGGTTGATTGGACTGTGTTTATGACGGTGCCGAACGGCAACTGACCGGTTAAAAGTTCATACACCCATGTGATCGGACGTTATGCGTTGCATAAATGTGGGCAGGGTGAACGGTCACACGCATATAAGTTTATTGGCAATTTCAAAGAATAATGACGGCTTGCACAGCACGAATTCAACGTTTTGCTTGGAAATACACTTTTGATGTCCACCAATGCCATACTGTTGCACATTAGGTGTGTCGCTTAACTTGTGGCGATGAATTGTTCTAACTATGTTCCCATTTATGCGTAGTTTCTAAACTTACACGAGTGTGATGCTGTTGTGGCACTGGAAAAACAACATTATTGCTTATTTATTGTTATCGGTGTATATACCATTAGCTACTTTTGTAAGTAACGACGCATGCGGCATTTCATCATTTTCAAGCATTATCATAAGGTTTTTGGCGATATTAAGGTACAATGTCCCTGTTGACACCTTAATGCTTTATCCGCATGCCCAGTTCATTGGCATGAATGATGATGCAGAGCCGTGATCCATTATCATAGCTCGCTTCAAAGGCTACTTTGTGGTGCACTGAAGTTAATGCATTTATTGTAGATGGTCATCCGAACCGTTAAATTGCATTCCACATTAACAATCAGCCAGAGGCTGGAAACATGTTACTCAAATTTCCAGAGCTGATCATCACTGCAGCTAACCGATTAATGCGAATATTGCGAGCAATGCATACTAAAATAACCTCTAACAACTTTATTGCGCATTCTCAGCTTTAACATGTTTTCAGTCTACTAGTCGGTTACCGATATCTTTTGGTTCTTGAACGGAAGCTGGTGCAAATTTCATAATTTCAACTCTCGCGACCTTTGGTAGAGTTAATAAGCTATGACGGCACTAAAACATGTTCATATCGTTGATAAAGAATGATTGTTCGCAATTATAAATTTCAGACAATTACTGCCAATAGTAATGTCTGAACTGAGGGCGGACAAGAAGAAGAAGCAGACGACCCGAAAGCATTGATTGGCACAATCATCAATAATGCTGTCCTGCTATTGCTAACTCATAGCTATATGTCCAAATACTTTCAGCCTCAACTAAATCGTAGTTGACAACCAATATATTCATAGAATCGCGATTAAAATTTGTTATATGTTGCCAAAAATAACCAAATGTGTAGGTCGTGACAGACAAGTTATAGCGTTCGTTTTACTTGATTATTATTGCTTATCGGTCAATGTTAAGCATGTCATATTTCTCATCTCCTAAAAAATGATTATAAATCAATTAACATTTACTTTGCTATGCTATGCTAAGTTTTCCAAGAGTACATTTCAGGTTAGACATACATCACACGTCAAATTTTAACGTATCTATCACTTTCTGGATGTGTGATAAAAACGGAGTCACATCAGCCAACACTATTTAACTCAAGGGATTCACAAGCAGAGCACATTAAAGCAAACGATATCGCTGTGCGTATCACTTTTAATGGCGGTCAGTCGCAACATAATATATTTGGTGCCGTCATATTGGTGATATAAGATTTTATACACCTATGACGGTATTTGTCCATCCGATCGTTCATCCAGCATATCCCATTTCGCCAATGCATGTTATCTGTTCATATTTTCTTTATACCTTCATTCGAAATGGCGCCTAATCAATTGCACATTATTTTATTTTCTATAAAAACAACCATTACAAATTGCCAAGAGAATTGTCAGGTTCAAAGGCGGAATGTGAACTGCTTTGATCATTATTCAAGTCGCATTTTTCATAATGCATTCATATCACGGCGCTTCCAGCGAAAATACGGCAGCATAAATGTACACGCACCTAATAAAGTGGAGCATGTGGTTGCGTTTGACAAATGCACCAGTAGACCCTAGAATGAACACCAAGAGCAGACCTAACCTCAATAGAAATTGACTAATTGATGCATGCAATACGATATATTGTCCACGTCATGCGGAATATCGGAAATAGATGGACAAACTGACAGACAGAGAGAATCACCGAGCACACAAATGTTTTGATTTTCGAAGAATAGTATTTCACAATTAATCCCAATCGGATGAATGTTATGCATCTAATTATGCCGTGTCATGTCTCTGTTCAACAGAAAGCAAACAATAACTTACCTTTTTTTTTTGTACAATTTCACTCCAATTTCACCCAAAATATAGGGAGGCTCCCACGCATCTATCAAAAACATGGCGACGTATCGACATTGATCGAAGGGAGTTCCCCTCTATTACCATCACTCACAAATCAGGTGTCCTGCCCAGCAAGTGTGCCATTAACACACACGCGTGTAAGGATCCGGATTGATCATGATCAGCTTTGTTGCATAGTTAATCTGCATTAGGCATTCTACGTATCATTTGGTCATCGTTATCTTCCCATATGATCGTAAGATGCTTTAAAGCAGCTAATTGCATATGGAAACGTAAAAATAATCTATTAGTATTTCGCAACAAACATATGGGCGTTTGTTAGTAAATTGGTTTAAAATAAGTATCGGGAACGTTACATAAAATGATTCCCTTGAAATTGCATCAAGCTGAAAATTTCCTGGACGCTGAAGGAGCAGATTGTACCACACGCGATTCATTGCAGGGTTATGTCTCGGTGATCACAGCTGTCGCTATAGACTCGGTGATTACAGCTGTCATTATATACACGACGCTACAAGACCGGGTGGTACGGATTCACGCGTATAGACTGTATGGTAGCCTTGTCTTTGAGGTCATGTACGGGCTTGAGGAGTGGGTATGTGGCTAATTATGTTGCCTGTAACGTCATTAAGCATATTCATATCATATAGATGTTTAAGGAGACAATTTAATTGACATTGGCAATGACCATGATTAGACGATATATTATAGGGTCAGTGGTGTCATGTATGATGTAATGGTAAAGTGATGCTGCATGCGAGTACACAAAGAGGTTCCAAATGTCTTGTGACTCACGATTTGCCTCTTAGATTGTCGTAATTGTAGCCACGACAAGTGTTTTTGTATAGACATACATCTATCAAGCTTTAACAATTACTACTACAAGAATAACAAGGGTTCAAATCTAAGGCTACCGCGAGTTGAATTTGACACCGATGGTTATAGAAGGGATACATATTAACGGGATTTTTAGGCCCCAATCTTCTTGCTATCAAGATTCTGCTCTTGTTTCCGCCACGGGGCTAAAAGTGCATGCTGCTTGAGAGACAGCAATATATCTGATGTGAATCGGTCATGTGAAATTTAAAAGGAGGTAAAAGATTGAACATTCGCTCCGTTTTATACATTTTATCCCGCATCTTTCAGTACATACACGCTTTCTCAACGCTTGCCCACGACCTGACTCCTTATCGCTTTACTCATTGTAGGGCCCAGGTGCTCTTACAATAAAAACGTTGGGGTATGAAAATAGGTAGTAGGAAGGTGTACATTCACAACACGCAAGTGGAAAACAATAAACCAGACCGAGCCATTATGACGTCGTTTTAAATAATTCAAGACTTCACAGTTTAAGTTATAGACCAATCAGTGAAATGTTACAGCAGTCAATACCCCGTGTTGCTTATTTTCTTGGAGCATTAGCTGCAGTGGTTCGTTCTAAATGGGCTTCATTCATATTCATGACGGCGTTTAATTGTGTAAGATGTGTCCAATGCATTTCCTAGGGCTGTCAAGTTATGCGGAAACAGTCAGCAGTTACGGCTATTTGTTTAGCATTGCTGCTAAGGTGTAGCAAGGGTTTTCATGATGCAACTTGTAATCCGGGCTTAAACGAGTGCGACATGCCTAATCCGAGGTCAAGGTCAACACTAATAATACAAGTAATAACCAGTAAAATTTGGAGTTTATATACATATCTATACATATATAAATATGTTAAGAAAAATATAATATATATATATATATATATATATAATATATATATATATATATATATATATATATATATATATATATATATATATATATATATATATATATATATATGCATACATATATTTGCATTCACGTGAAAATTGTCAGACACTGAATATGAAAGGCGCAACTTCATAATATACATATACATATATATATATATATATATATATATATATATATATATATATATATATATATATATATATATATATATATATATATATATATATATATATATATATATATAATATATATATATATTATTTATATATATATTTATATGTATATATATATATTAGGGTGGCTCAAAAAAACCTTTTTTTTTGAAAACGCGTGCTCCCCTGGTTTTATTTTGTGCCTAATGATGCCCTTATCACACTGATTTTTTTTCAGATTTTAAAATTAATTTTATACCCTCCCGTCTAGCGTTTTCTGGAAAAATGACGATTTTCAGCTATTTTTCATGTATTATGCAATTCAAAATGTATTACAATTAATATTTCATACTTTCATAATGTTTAACTGTTTAAACGTGATTGGTGTATTCTATTTGTATGCTAATATGATGTACTGTGTACATTTTGGAAGGAAAAAAACTCATTAAAATAGCAAAAACTCAAACAATAGCTTTATTTATCATACCTTCTTGTTCAATACACAATACAAAAACTGAAGCATATGATCACTGAAATGGGACTTCCTGTCCATTTATGTAGCAACTTCAATATAACAAAATGCATTTTAGCATGCATTAGGGTCTCAGTCTTAGATTATGGCATTTAAGTCAGCCTTGCGGCGGAGGTGTGACAGCCGACAGCGGTGATCCGTTCCAGCCACTATCACATCGTCAATATGTCCTGCGTCACGTGTAGCATTTGCGTACTCCTGCACGTCCTTGACGGCACGCTCAGCGCAGTCATTGACCACCTTCAGGTCCCTCACTAGCTCCCTCAGCTCCCGATAGGCTGCATCTTGGGGCCAAGTTGCTGGTTCTCGGAGCAGCCAGTCTGTATTACTTCTGAATAGCTTAAACAGTAGCCAAGATCGCTCACTGACGAACACTGCCAGACTTGGGCGGGTCTCTCCCAGTAGGTCAATCACAGGCTGGAAGTTTGGTTTGCCTGGATGGAAGACAGGTGGTGCAGGGTGTGCTACCAGAGCCCTTGCTACCTCCTTCTTCTCATCTTCTGATACACCATCATCGAAGAGGCACAGTACGACCTGCTCTGGCACCAGGTACCAAAGGTGCCGTTTGATGCTCTCGAGCCCTTCCCTGGCAGCCTGTTGTTCCACTGAGGCATATGCCTTAACTGCATAGTAGAAGCCAAGATCATTGCGGGGTGCAGGAGCTGTCAGACGAGATTTTAGGAAGTAAGCCCCATACAGAAGGGTGATGATCTGCGACATCTTCAGCACCACAGATTTCAACCGGGGTGTCAATGGCCACACATTGGTGAGAATCTGCATCTTCATCAGGTAGAGCGAACTGGTCATGAAACGTGCTGAATGGTTGGCACCTGGTCGTCGCATTCTGAATCCCCTGGGTACCTGCAAAGACAGACAGTTCATATATACTAGTGGTGTTTGATATTTAATTCATGAACAGATTATCTAACTAGTAAGGCTTTTATTGAACTCACATCACCCCCCAGGTAGAAATAGATGAGCTCTGTCAGCTCACGGTAGTCCTCCCTCTCAAAGGTGTTGGCCACCAACTGGTCCCTTGCCCACTGCTTTGACTCCAGAGCGAGGGTGGTGACCAGGGTGTACGGTCCAGTTGGAGAACCAGCAAAGTCAGCAGGCCACTCCCACTGTGCCAGCCCATTAGAATCCGGGAACACTTGAGGTGGTACTGCAGCTGCAGTAGCTCTGGCTAGAGGGAGATACCACTCCTAGAAGCGCTTGAATATGGGCTCCACAGGACCTATATACTTTTGGTCAAACACACTCCTACTGATTTGCACAATGTACATTAAAACTGGTTTACTAGTATACACAATATTGGTAGACCTGGTCTGTATAGTGTAACTGTAAGTGTATATACATACCCTTTGTGGCAGGTATGAAGCTTGACCACATATGTTTGATGTGTAGCTCTGTCATGTGGTGTCAACAAGCATGACCAACAGCCTGCTCCAAGCGGATGCAACAACCTTGCTGGATGCCGCTGTTAGAGGCTGTGGTATCAAACACACCAGCAACAATGGACTCTCTGGGGATATCATAGACTTGGAGAATGTCTAAGCATGAGTTGCAAAGCTGTTCTCCTGTTCCTCTCCTAACAATAGGGGCTCCTAAGAATGTTGGGGGGCAGTCACCTGGTCCACTTAAAACCACGGCATTGCAGTCATCATGCATACCTAATGCATAGTCAATGATCTTGCCATCCCAGTGGACCACGGGGTACCTAGGCCTAACTTTCTTGGCTCGGATTTCTTTAGCCTTTTCTTGTTGGGCTGACTTACGATGGCGTTTGATGGTAGCTGAACTTGCGACAACTTCTTGCATGTCCCCACCAGCAGCTACAACTGTTACTGATACCATCGCTAGGTGCTGTGTGGAAGACATATGGTATCTGGTAGCCACTTGTGTTGTCAATTTCAATAATGTCTTACGATCCACCCCAGTGCAAGGTATTGTGTCTGTTTTGTTCTTCAGTTCCTGCTGGGTCTTTGCACTAGCCACATACTCTGTATCACTGACATCTTCACAGTTCTCCTCGTGGTCACTGCCAGTGGGAAGGAAGAAAATTACTACATACTACTACTATATACATGCATCTCTAATACTAAAACCACCTGTACCACACACTAAACCTCCACCATGTATTTACTTACTGTAGATGAATAGTTTACACACTAAAACAGCTGGAAGTAAATGGTATATACAAAATATACAATTTATTTATGACTAGGCTATGCACTAGTTAATAGTAGTTATCCATATGATGTATCCAATTTGTATTTATGTTACCTTTCATTACTTGTGGATACCACTGGCTGCTTGAGAAGTGTGCAAAAATGCATGTTTTGCATTAAAATTCCCATTTTGGAGTTGTATAAAAGAACACAAATAGTGCATAACACTTATATTACCATGATAAATATGTTTAGTCTGTTATACTTCACTTACCTTTAAAATTTTTGAGGAAAATCAATATAATATGTGCAAAATATATATTTTGGACCAAAAATCGTCATTTTTCCAGAAAAAAACGCTAAACGGGAGGGTATAAAATTAATTTTAAAAATCTGAAAAAAAATCAGTGTGATAAGGGCATCATTAGGCACAAAATAAAACCAGGGGAGCACGCGTTTTCAAAAAAAAGGTTTTTTTGAGCCACCCTAATATATATATATTTATACAGTGAAAGGGAGCCATAGGCTGGCACTGGATTTATCGACCGACCTCTTAAGCAGTGAAGGGGAGTTATAACTGAATCGGTTTTTGACCAATACTCACAAGTAGTAAAGTGGAGCTATTGACCAATACTCATATGTGGTGAGGTGGAGTTACAAACCAATACTCACACGTAATCTACATACCAGACATTGGACATGAGTGTGTGTCTTTGGCTATGCGTATGTTAGTCAAGGACGCATTTACAGGGGACGGAATATGTTAATTGCACCATTAATGGCCGTTACAGTAATAGTTACCACGAACGTAAGCAGATATCATATGACCAGCACTCCGTACCACATTGTCGCATTTCTATTTTGTAAAGAGTTTGGTTGCATGGCTGATATGAACCCCAGCTTGCTGTTGCAAGCGTAAAGGGTTTTTCCAAAATTTGTGTAAATAGTATTTATTTTTTAGTAAATCGTGTAAATGTAGATAATGTACTCCTAGTATACTAGTTCGGCCCACTTATCCATGGAAGGAATCCAGTCAGCCTGAATTGTGAAGCGTGAGCACTGAATATATCTCTCCGCCATCAGCACTTTGAACACACGCGCTGCGCGAAGACCTTTGACCTTTGACATGGGCATCATTGCCTTGATCAGTTGAATAAAATCAAATACTGCTATGGTGTGTGCTGTCATGCAAACATATACTTATATAGATGTGGAACGTTATCATTCACTGCAAATCAGGGATGATTTATGTATGCAATCCGAATGTGCATCCCGTGGCATAGATTACGATATCTATGTCTTCTTCCACTGTGCCGTCTTCAAACTCAACACCTGTTTTGGTAAGCTTGCTAACATTCGGCTTTATAACAACTGCTGCGCACGTGATTTTAATCGATAGCTCACCATTGACCATGCAACTCTGAGAATCGGCGTGGTTGTATGACTTGTTCAACCTGGACTCCATGATTTGATTTCGAACCTGTCGAGGCAGCCATCCCTGCACCATAACGTTGAATTGATCATACGATCATCAAACGCCATTCATTCTCGAAAAGCTCACACTTACACCGGGCGTAGAATATCATTAGTCGACTAGTGGCTTAAGACAGGTGTACAGTTACCATGATAATGAATTAAACGAATGCCCGTCGTGGGGTTGCGCTATATGTACAACTACTCACCATCCAATCGTTAGCTATTTCAGCAAACAGTGTCAAACATGGCTTGCTTCATTGGAAATCACATTGCAACAAGCGCATACGAACACATAGGCGTACATGTGCCTTGTCTTAAACAAGTGATATCGCGTGTTCTACCCCAAACACCTTAATACCTTGCTTGTTAAGGTGTCCAGTTACAGTATCACCAGCTGTAACTATTCTTTGGGAGTCGACCGTAGATACATAGGTCTTTGTTGCATATTGAGATACGTCAGATTAAGTGCTCCCCGTTTATTTGTCTAAGTCCATAGATGCTCGTTCTTATTGAAATATTGTTAATTCCATGGCAACTCTAACAGAAAGGTTGTCCAATGGCCTGTTTTTATTTTCCTGTAGCTCAACTATCTTCTTATACACAGGTCTACTCTACTAATAACACGATTTTAGACCGAATTATGAATGTTCCTTGTTATTTTATCACCGAAACAGCCACCATCTTCAAGAGTAGTAGTGGAGTCCCCGTCTTGCATGTTGTGGTACTGGCTTTAATGTATGTGAAGAGGCTTAAGTGGATGGGCCAACATTTTGATCGCTCTGTCATACGCACAGTCCTATCATTAACTTCGAGGGTAATAACCCCATCGACAGATTCAAACAATTGCTACAATCCCCTCCTGCAGGAGTTTGAAATATCATAGGCATTATTTTAATTAGACAGCTCCTCCACTTCCCGTAGTCTTCGACTACTATGCAATGATCTAATTTTTGTTCAAGTTTGCACCAGTCCATAGTATAGGTGACTGGCCTAAGGCCAATGCATAGATTACCTGCAGTGTTAATAGGATAATGCAGGGACACGGCCTCCCCGCTTTGAACTTTTGTCAGAGAATGATACACCGTTAACTACGCCAGCCTATCAATTCAATGGCAACGTCGCATTTTAAGTACACAGGGTCGTTCTGGCCCGGCTGATGACAGAGGGCTTGACCTTATCGAATATTCAAGGCGTTCACAGCGATGGTACCTTCACTGCAACTTGCGTGAGATGCTCTGATGTTACAAGATGCCGCAGGTAACTGCTGACAAGACAGTGCAAGCCTGGACCTCTAAGCCAGTGCAGTTTGGACAGAACCAGATACGTTTTCCAGTGTGATGTACGAGCACAGGGCTGCGGCGTGTCATCACATGACTATCTTGAGGTCAAAGACCCCCTCGTCCCAGCTCTCTACACCTTTCACGTTTATTACATAGTGTGGCGCATGCAGGCCGAAATACAAGCCCCTCCACATCAGAACCACGCTCGACACGTCTGAGGGCTTCGCCCAGCACGGCGTTAACCGCCTCAATGGCAGCATTATGACCCATGTCTGGAGAGACACGGAATCACATCCTGGGTAATGGCACTGTGTTTGACGCCCTGAATCAGTTCATCGTAGGGGTAATTGCTACAGACCAAGAAACGATTTTAAATTGAAAGGCTAGCTTAGTTAACGGTTTATCACAAAAGCCAGCTACACATCTCCCTTGAGTGTGACATGGTCACTCAGCCAGCGCATTAATCTGTATGACCCGATGATTACAACGTTCGTGGTTAGCTGTGCCCTGCCAGCTGTGCAGTCAGGGCGCGCGCGCATACAAGCACTGGGATAAGAAGAAGAAGACCGCTCATATGTGGCAATGTCGATAGGTTAGTTCCTTTACCAGCAAGTACACCTCTTAGCTCGACCTCTGGGCGAGTGACTACGACCAGCATCACGGAGAATACCTCTTAGGGTGTTACTATCCAGATCACAAAATAAAATGAAGCTGTCGCACATTAAACGTCTGAGTGCATGTGATTATGGATGAACAGCTGAACATCAAGGAAGGACAATTTGTCTACTAAGTTTGTGTTTGCTCTGAGCCGGTACGTTTCACGACATGATCTCCTGATCCTTTTCAGGAGATCATGGAGTAAGTTCTGCTGCACCATGACAAGTATCGTTAGAGAAATGATCGTCAACGAGCTGAACCACAGCGCCGTTGTTTCTGATATATCGATAGGTTAGTATGCCAAGTAAGTTATGGCGCAGCTTCGCCGCGGCCTAGTATGCTCTATGAATAGCAGGCTGTCATGTCAGCTCATTATGTCCGTTTTCGTAGCAAACGTTTTGTATGTCAGTCTTGATGGTGACAGGATTGGCGATGTATTAGCTAGCCACGTGGTTGATTCCAAAGACCATGTTGGCTATGGCCTATCTTTTGCTCAGCCCGGACCTTTACATCCCAGTTACCCTCAGCCCGCTAGCACAGAATTTTTACTCGCCATCTGGAAAAGCCTCTACGTTCTTAGTCTCCGTCAGGTTGTCAGGAGAGGCATCCGTTTTAGGAGTCTTTCATGTACAATAAACCATAACAGTGCCTTCGACATCAAACTCGTCCTTGGCGTTATTCAACATTTCAAACATAAGTTAGCTAACTTCTGCATAGAAATGCAGCCAGTAATCTGGCCAGAATTTCATTATAGTTACGAATCTCGACCAGACGTATGGATGGTTTCCCCCCGTTTCTGCTATAAAAGCGCTACAAACCTGTCGTGCTCGCTGTGTGTGCCGTTCTAATAAGTAATGACAAGCAGTCTCCAATCGGGATTTTCGTATACACCCCTGTGGCTTTATCTCTAATAGAGAATTTCGTATGTACCTGGGTCACCATATCTTTAATAGAGATTCAAGTAAACAAAAACGTCTCAATCACTTATTCAATGCGGTACTCTACAGGTATCAGTTCACACATAATCAAAGGGCGCGTTGAACAGTCCCGTATGGTTTGTAATACGTTCTTTTCTAGCACCACAGCGCATACATAGCTGCGGTTCCCTGTGGGTGCCTACTCCACGCTTTGGACAATGAACTGGCCGTGATAAATTGTAGCGCTTCATGCTAGCTCTATATGCCCTACATTGATCATTCTCGCATTGGATTCTGCATGTCTTGGTGTAATTATATGTATCACTGCCGATTTACCGGGCCGAAAATGGTGGTGGGCCATCCCCGGGGAATTTTGAGCAATTCTTGCAGTCCGTGTAAACCGATGCGCAATTTGCAAACATGCAACGCATAATTTTATTGCAATATTTTCAGCGAGTTGGCGCAAGTAGCTTTGCTGGGTTCGTTATATAATTCTATTCATCATTTGTAAGCTAGGAAAAACAAACCGATACGGTTATTTAATCCTGGTCACCTGATAACAGGCTTGCTAACAAGGAAGAGGTAATGATGCATTATTTATGCTATATACTCAGCAGAGAACAAATGACTCTCTTGTTGACCATAGACAGGGCCCAACTAGCTATAAGCCTTGGTCACCCATCACCATAAGGTATTGAATTGCCATCGTTGTAAATCTTAACAATAACGATTGGCCGCCTAAGTAAACATATTTCGCTAGTGCAGGATTAATGAAATTACACACAGCGATTGTAGCATCAATTGTGCAGCAATAGTTAACCAAACGGTGTGATGTGCATAACAGGCTGTGCCATAATTCACAACGAAAACAAGCACAGGCCGCTGCCATCACAGGTAATCGTTTCTGTGCGATCCTTCTTATTCCCCTCTCAGCCCATCAAGTATCCAAAACGACATGGTGTTTGGACATTGTAGCGAAGCATTTGTATTTGTACATAGCTGACCATTCTATAGAGAGGGTTAACGTCGTTATTAACACATGGATTCATGCATATGTCAGTTTTGCCAAAACGCAATGTGCTGATGGCATTGCGTGACTATTGGCACGCTCCGCTCTGCAAATCAGCACTCTACTATAACTACTTACGCAAATCTGTATGGTTATGTTATGTTGTTCTTAATGAGGGTGCATCTCATAAGTCCTAGCAATGGAAGTGCCTGTAAGCATGAACAACCGGCAGTTTTGTAGCATGAAAAATTTGCCCAATAAGCGAAACCCGCTCAAATCTACAGATTTATCAGATTTACACACTAAAGCCTAAATAATTGTGTGCGACGGAAAGCAAACCTCAGTACAGAATACCTACCCTGGATTATTTTTGCATCCTCACTCTTTCAATCTGTAAAACGTTACATCACTAAGCTGGGTGGCTAGGGTAGTTGTTTGGAAGCTTAATCAACATGTTACAATCAATACAAATGTTAATTGATGTATTTGCATATTTTATTGTCTCCTACAAAGTGGATTTGTTAGGAATCAGTAATACTTGACTATGATAGTTAGTCTTGATGTTATGATATACTCACAGCAACGGCTATCTATTACTACGGACACTTTCGCCATCATCACATTCGCTTGCATTCGGAAAGTTGGCTGCTCTGCCCCTAACTCATTATCTAATCAAGCCTGTTGCAAATTCATTCAAAAGTCAGCTAACAACACTGCTACTATTGTGAGATGATCGATTAAGGCGGAAAACAGTAATATACCTTCAGAATCATGATATCAATATTAACCATTGGGCATAATAAACATAATCGTACGAGAACCCATCACTGGACAAAAATAACTTTCTGTTGTACTAGCAATCTGTAAAAGAGCATGTGCAGTAAATAAATGAATTTAGTCCCTGCATGAGAACGTGTTGACAATAATTAGTTCTGGCGAAGCATAGCATTCCACTCTAAGTTTCATTTTGCGAAGCCGACGATAAATTGATTAAAGAAAGCAATAGTCCCAAGAAAACTGCATCCAATAGAAGCACCACTATGATGTCTAGATTAATTAGGTATGTAATAATGGAATATCATCAAATATCCATGTGTCGAGCACATTGGCGTGTTACAATCGGCAAATGTGGGATAACAGGGAACAGTCCCTGTAGCTGTACATAAGGTTGGATAAAATCAACGAGCAAATAGCGGAGGCTTTCACACGCGTGGCCAAATATCTTTGCCCTAGTTCTAAAATTGTCATCGACTGGAACATGGCTTCATCCAAAAATAACCCAGCAATACTCTCGCATTGACATTTTTAATGCAGACAAGTCGTTATTATACGGCCAACAGGTTCACCCTCTACCGTCGTGATAAAATAATTCTCAGCACAGGAATAGGTTGGTTGACATTCAGCGATGTATCGTTACACATCAAATACTGTTATCGTATGTTGATAACTATGTTAAGAGAACCTATGCTCCCGGTTTTCATCGTGAATATAAGCAGTGAAATAAATTTTGATAAAACTCATTACTTCGATACAATTTAGCTCGATAAAGTGAGAATTTCCCTCGTGGTCATGGAGCATGTACTTTGCAAAGTGAAGGTCGTTATCGATTTTATCCAGCCATTAGATTAGCTTATGACAAGGAGTGATTTATTGTAAGAAGCTATATTAGGGCCTTTTCAATGCGTAAAATTTATTTTCGGTTCTTCAAATAGGGTACAAATCAAGTTCGCCAGCGACAGTGATAACCAGTATATTAGCAGCAGACATAATCTGAAACGCTTCTATACCAGAAAGTACCTACCATACAGAGCTTTATATAAAAAAAACCCAAAGGACAAGTGGGAACAATTATACACAAGTTGTTTGCGCAATAAATGCATGTTATTAGACATCGTGAACCTAACGCTGCTCCACTGCGACTACGCGTTATTGCTGGGGAACTTAAGTAGTCAACATATAGCACAAAAACATTTGTGCAGGATGAGTTTTAGGTCATTGAAAAAATAGGTGATATCGCGAGCGTAGATGTTTATGATTGTAGTCAATTAAGAGGCTCATCCCATTCACGAGACATACACCGTCTTCCGTGTAGCGATGCTTTACGCATACTTGGAAGGCTGCAAATAACCAGTGAGTCTGATGAGACTGTAATCCACTAAGCTTAGAAAATAGCATCTAAGTAACCTAACTTTTATTTAAAATGCCACAATAGATGTTTAACATTGAACCCCGTTAATGCTTTGGTTTACTAGTCAACCTTTTGGGGGCCCAGACAATTTAACAGTCGTCGCCATGTTTCGTTCAGCCGTTCAGTGTCATGTGACCAAGTGAATGGCGATGGACAGTCATCCTGTCAAACGTAACCCACTTTTCAGGTTCCTATCAATGGTATAGGCTTATTGCAAAGCCACTAAATTTCTATGGCTCATTCGTTCACTATATAACATGAAGCAATAAACCTCATGTAAAACTTGAAGGGATTAACTGACAGTCAGCAACACATTCCTCAATATTATGATAGCGGTTTATCGTTCTGAGAGCCTTGTTTTATACAGATATACATAGAGATATACCCCCACCATAATATTCCTCTTAAACGTTATTTTGGGTGGTACGTGGGATTACATATGATTAGCTACATGGCTGTTGGCAATATACATACAAATGTTTACGTTTCCGTGACGTTTCATTACATACAACTCTCTGATCGAATAGCCTTATTTTGGATATTTAAAGGCATGACATGAAAAGGACTTCATATAATTCCGAAAGTGTATGGGTGCAAATGACCCAATCAGAATATTAAGTTTTTCCGAGTGGGCGATTGCAATTTAGGGTCATTGTCAATGTATCACTCAATCATCCTTTTCGATCACCACCGTGATATCACCTCATTGACCATAGCAACGCAAAAACGTGAATGACCTATATTACTTCGAAGTTTTCACAGAGCTTGTTCACTGTATATAATATTTCCATTACGCGATGACAGACACCTAGTTGATAAAGTAGAATGGTAACTTCTCCCCTTCCGTAAGCGTCACGACATCTGACACAAGTAGAGAATAACGACGGCTATTTGTTATGTTTAAAGCCTTACGAGTGCATAATATATGAACGAACCCAGCAGAAGAGCGTTACTATTAGGGTCAGCTGCTGAGATATCAAGGTACCGCGATTGTTGCTGCTGCTATTACTGCTGGTAAGCTTAATCAGAAAATAAATAATTGTTGCGAAGTACCTGATTACAACAGATCACAAAAGTCATAACCGTATTATAACAATTTAATTGTGTCGCGACATTGAGGCACTTTTACATGATTTCCGAATATGCAGCAGGTATGTGAACATAATCGGCTGTCTGATTCCTTGTCATCCAACAGCAAGATAAAGTCCTACATTGAGACGATGTCCATGAATCAGTTTTGTGTGTATGACAAACTGTGTTACTGTTCACACACGGTTATTCCTATAACAAACCTATTGCCACTAGCAAGTAAAACTCCCCTTGTCTCAACATTAACTAACCTGTGCTGTAGCTCTAATGTTATTACCTTAAGAAGCCGACATAAGCCGGCCAACATATCATGGATTGTTAAGATAACATAACCTTAAAGCATTTGTAAGAAAACTTATCAGACACTACACTCTTATTTCATCACAACTAAAACAAGGTAACTCATACAAAAATCGTACAGATATTGCTTTTACCTCGCAACATCTAAAATAGCAAAGCAGCATGATTTCGGGTTAGCAAAACAGTGTATTATCCACAGTTATGTGGAACAAGGCCAAATCAGTTTCTTATCGGCTTTCGCAAGATAGAAATCAGTGTCATGCACATTTAGACTAGACAACTCCACTTGCATTCTTATATGATAGGTTTGTTCTGTCAAAAACAATAATCGGATTCAGAGAAAGAAAATATTCTGTTAAAGCATTCATTTTATCTATCTTTTGCCTGTTACATTGTCTTCCATTAAAACACTAAATAATCGAGAATATCTTGCAGCTCAAGAAGCGTAATTCAAATGTTATATTTACACCACGTAAGTTTTGATGAACATCTATGCAAACACGTCAGTAAATGGAACCAATTCTGATTAACGTACGTATATGACTATTTAGAATGGTAATTCTATAAAACAATGTTTAATCCACTTGCTGATGTAAGTATCAGATACTTTGCGTATTTGCAAGGTAGTGGTTCGACTAGACGAACGTATCCTTCTTTATTACACTCTATACTACGACAAAAGATAGTTCACCCGCTGAGTGACGCATCAAATTTTAAGAGGATTTGCAGTTCAGTGATCCGACCAGACAAGCTAACACCCTTTTTTGTCAGTGGAATTGGCAGGCAATTATCATACGCTTATTGGATCTATCACTCACTCTTGCCAGCTTAGTGAAATTAAGGGTAGCCAGGCCGACGCGTCACTCAAGAAGAGAATGCAGGCATGTAGTAAATCATTTAAATTTGGTCAACTTTGATTGTAAGCTAGCGGAACGATGAAGCCGATTGTTCAGGAAAGTACGGCAGAATTATTGGCGTCAAATATATCGAATTCATCTTTTATTTTAATTTGTCGATGAACGCACATTTCATCCAATGACAATGTGTTTGATAGGCGTATATAGATATTTCAATGAACGACGGATTAGCATTTAGTTGTCCATGGCATCAGCGGTGCTCGCACTTTTCAATGCCTGCATTTCTTGTCGACCATGCCATGTCACATTTCATTGAAGAGCAAGCCGATGCTTGTATATTCTGGTGGTGCAGTCATGCCCAGACATTAAATAGAGCAACACCTCTTCTTGCTTTCAAAAGCGAAGGTACAGCGTGGCGGTGATCGGCGAGTGCATTTTGCTGAGAGCTACTTAACAAAGCTCTAGCCACTGGAGTCATATAATTGTAAAGGGACGAGTTTGACAGCATAACGCATAACATATGGTATCACTATGATGTCAATGCGATGAAGTGAAGACACTAGCAATTTCTTCAAACATAATGTAGCTTTGAGCTACTTTATCTTCTATGGTCACCAGGGGTGCCAAATATTATAAACGATACTATTTTGTAAATTCTTTCTACTTCGAAAATCGCCAATCGGACGTTTTACGAAGCCCAGTAAATTGTACAAAGTTTGTCGTGTACTCTTTCAAAACAGCGAAAAAACTGGAAACTAGCTTCCTGATGGCAAGCGTGCAAATGCCGATCCGCGGTATGTCTAAATACCTAGAAAGCATGCGAGGGTGGCCGACGCAGCAATATTCTGTGCCCGTAGCTTGAGTCCTTCAATTATCCATTAGCATGCTTATAATGTGTTTTTACGATTTCGGCATCGTTATTTATGGTTGTACGTATGATAACAAATTGTTGCTCTTGTATTTGAATTAAATTAAATTTGATTATGTATCGCTTATGACAGGGAGCAAATACCATATTGGATAATTGGATAGTTGGTGAAAAGAAACCATTTGAATGGGCAATTCACTGCTACTATTGACAAAAACCATGTTTTCAAAATATCACCGTCTGACAATTGTTTCCTCAGAGAGATAACGTTGTCAAGCTTTCGATTCAGATTATGAAGCAAAATGTACGAACTGATAAATCAAACCGCGGGTGACTGATAAACAGGTTATTGCTCCCCGTGGAACGCTGACTTTTGCAGATCAATTGTTATCAGGCTCAAATAATGGCCGGCATATCTCGTTTCAGTAAAGCTATAGGCATATCCGATTCATATGCTTCTCTGCACAATGCATATCACGCACAAGCTTCGAACAACACGAAGTGAGAGGGATTGTATCAACAGGAGCGGGCATCGTAAGAGGGACATCGACAGAAACATGTAAATTAACGGTTATCTTTGTCTATTTGGTTACACCGAACCCACAGCGTATGCCACGTGTACTGCATTAGCGCGCATGCAACTTTTCATCCACTGACTTATTGCGTTTAGATAATCACCCTTCCAAACTAGCGTAACAATATATATTTTAAGTTATATCACTCTCACTGAGGTTTTACTTGGTTTTGTAATCGACACCTGATTTGTCAATTGACCTAGCTGTGGCGTTTCTTTCTGGCGTTACATAGTCCGACTGTTGCCATCAATTCACTAGTATTGACTCAACCTGCAGCACGATAAATGCACCTAATAGATAAACATGTTACGCTTATTTCAAAGTATGGCACATGCCTCCTGTCGTTTGAAAAAAATATCGAATTGGAAATTGCATGCACTATGGAAGGTGCAGCTGGATTTGCTGAAGCTCTGTTAAACTTGGTTCACATATAAAATGTGATTCCATGACATGTTTTCCTTGTCTTAACAACATGTCACTCTGTTCATTACAAAAACATTGATGTCCACATTATTTTACAAAATAAGGGTAAACAATATTCTGTGATATACGAACACGTATATATATCTATCCACATATAAATAAATATATATTTATGTAAATAAATATATATATATCAATATAAATATATATAAATATATATATATATATATATATATATATATATGTATATATATGTATATATATATATATATATATATATATGTATATATATATATATATAGATATATATTTATTATATATATATATATCTATATATATCTCTATCTATATAGATATATATATATCTATATATATATATATATCTATATCCATTTATATATATATACATATATATATATACTATATATATACGTATATATATATATATATATATATATATATATATATATATATAATATATATATATATATATATATATCTCTCTCTATATCTATATATATATATATATATATATATATATCTCTATATATATATATATATATATATATATATATATATATTATATATATATATATATATATAAAAAATTCCCAATAGTTTGTTGTAAGAATGGACAGTTTGACTATTATTTTTTCCGGGCTCCAATTTTACCTTAACAAGTTGCAGTCGGGCATATTAATCATACTCTGAAGCACTGTGAACTCCAAAGTCGATCCTACAACTGTGTTGTAGGTAGGACGGTCTAAAAAAATTATATTTTTCATGAGAGCAAATCGATTTGTTTCATACAGTTAATGTTTATTGACTGCTTTTGGTGTTCAAAGATTATACCTTAGATTGCTAACATATCACTCGGACATTCCCTTTGACCAAATACAGCGTACCAGCAATCCTTTACCAAGTGGTAGACTCAGGTCGAACATTCTCATTTACATGAGTTAAGTGAAGCGCGGTAACGTCAATCGCAACCTGTCATCAGATGATGGATCGTTGGTCGTCGCTGTGTCTCGTGTGCCACATATTCACGACTAGGTTTTTCATGTAAAACATAAAACTATCTAGCACATAAACTGTTTTCAATCCAAGAGGTAGTGAATCAAGTTATAAGTTCCATTAGAAAATATTTCCAACTTGCTCCTTCCTTATTAATATGTTAATGGCAGCATTATGTAAAATATCTAGATATTTTCTTGACTGACTAATTATCCTGAAATTAGCTGGCTGATATGGATATTGGGTACTACTTCTCCATAGGCGCTCGATACCTTGCCTTCCCCCTGATGTACGTATATGCTTGCGTAATGTCACAAACGCAACCATTATGTTTAAAGACAACCGATTCACGTCTTTCGATAGATAATCTCAACCTTTGTAAATCTCATTTAACAAAGGACAAATAATCGCACCTGGAAGCAATGATTAATGACTAAAGCATTTCACCCAGCTACCTAACACAAACTAGAATAGGTTACAAATCTAAGAAGACAGGTGCATGTTTCATATACATTGCTATATTCTAAGACGTTTGTTTTTAAACACGAACGGCTTTAGCCAAGTCACCTTTAGCAATACTATGCGTCTTTATCCTGGGAATTGTACGTAGCTAACTAGAAAGCACTTGTATTATCTAAAATGAAGGCCAGTATTTGCGCTGGCAAAACAGCTGACGCCAGAATGCACGTGACAACATTTTATGTGATGTTTTAGTGCCGTTGGGGATCGTCTTGTTACAAAGATAACGGTGTCTCGCCTAATCGAGAGGAGATTCTCATTCTTTGCCTCTTGTAGCAAGTGCTGTCTCACCCGTATTCTGCTAGAAGTTTATCAGGTATATGTATACATCGGCCACATATCAAGGATAACGCCTTGTTGATAGGACATATGCAGATATGTGATTTTCACTATTGCACTATATTTAAATGAATCATATGCATGCGATTAGAAAACAAGCAAGCCGCTGTCGTTAACATACATACACATTTTACGCATAGGTTGTCACTGTACTGAACTTGCGGAACGGAAAGTGTCAATCTCCCGCTATCGGAACCACGCATTTGACCGCATATTCCAAGGACGATCCCGTGATTCATTCATATACGGAACATGCGGATACAAACGTTTGATCATGTGTTTCGTTATGTCGTCAGACAATAGCGACCCCTAACCGGAAGGCGATGCTTAGTTTAATATATATCTGCCACGATTGCCGCTGTAAGTGGTCAACATGGATATACGACATTGCCGAGATGGATCAATCCGTTTTACTGCAACATAACCCGTGATTCTTTCATTGCAAAATGTTGGCATCATTATTAACCTGACGCGTCATAACTGCTCTGTCAAAAACCGCATACGTAGATAGAATCACCAAGTTTACGATATAAGTGGTCTAAACATAATATCCTAACGGTTAACAAGGGCATTTGTCATTTTACTCAGAAAACAAATGGATGCAATTGAGGTGTCACTGTATGGAATCTTTCGATGAACTCAAATAATAAACCTGATGAGTAGCAGATAAGCGCAAATTTGGTTCACGTAGATTCAACTTGATATTATTTTAAAGGTTTGCGTCTGAAATACTTGAACTTAATGAAATGCCTGGTTTCAAATATGAGCATTTAATTCTTTCAGTGTAAAATTATTGAATGCAACATGCTCGTATCACACTGTTATGCCTTTGACATGCTCACAGCAAACACAAGGTTCCTTTGTCTGTGTTCTATGACATTCAACTCTGTTTAGTATAGATTATTCAAAATCATTTAGTCAGTAACGCAATGAATGACATCAAAGAAGGCTGATGCGAGCTGCATACCATCACAAGTTTGACATCTTAATTGAGCTTACCGACTCTTTCTTATGCCTAAAGATACAATCATAAGATGCAAGTTAACGTAATGCAGCCTTGGTAGAGATAAGCATTAATATTTACCACGGCAGGCCAAATGTTATCACTTAATGGATGGATCATGCCCTAATTTGAAGGTACGGTGGTTGAATTAAAGGCTCTCCAATGGCACCTGGCACCGGCCACTCAAGTGTAACCTCTGCAACCACGACCACGTCGAACTGCTTATATGTTGGGGTATCGACGACATACATGTTCGGTCGGCCGTCAAGCTGTCAATATACGGTGCAGTACAAACACACGCAAGGAAGATGCAGTTGATATCTCCTAGATCAGAGGCTTACACATCAGAATCGACACGGGTAGGAACCATCAATAATAACTGCCATGATTTTAATGCACAAAATACTTTTTATTTACCCTTTGCATCCCTCAGGATTCACTCATTATTCACCCTTGATTCCCTCGAGTGCCAAGACGTTTAGGATGTGATGAAGAAGAGATATAACGCTGAATAGTTCTGTCAAGTTTTGACTAAACGATCATGTATACTTTAAATCACATGAACGCCTGACATTAGCCATTCAGCCCCTGTTCAGTAGTGTTACAGCTATGAAATACTACATTAAATTACGCATTAGTCGCATACTTCATTGGAAGTTGTATGTAAATCTCTTGAATACATGATTAAGCATATCCAATTTTGACCTTAGATTCGCTCGATCATGGCACAAACTCAACTCGTTATAATTATTGGAGGGAAGATGACTCTATGAAAAGAGTTGGCGCATAAAATGATATCCTATAATGCTTGATATGTTTGAGGTAAAGTCGGTTGCATATGAGATGATTGAGGTGAAGCAGCTAAGTAAGGAATAACGAATCGTTTTAGACATATACAAAGGCGATACTTTCGCACAATAGCAAGTGCCGTCTACTTTTGATAATTTACGCTTCATATATATGAAATTCACCCATGCTAAAAAAACAGCACAACATTCATCTTTGCATTCGCAACATAAATCGTTATAAGACGTTGCAATTGTTATCCCTGGAGGACTGACTATGCCCGCTTTTCCGGCAAAGCTCATCGTACGAGCCAGAAGATTATAATTAACAATGAGTTGTGATGCTGTACATTGTTCAGTTTTATGCCTTGGCCAAATATGATGAATCAGTGAGCCTTTAACCGTATTCAAGATAACGTCTCATAATAGATTAATGTCGATCGGAATCACAAAAGTGTTGGGGGCATCGCTATTTAAGAAATATTTACATTCTGTTGTACGTTTGCACCGACTTTCATTGATCAATACTGCAAATATGCCATGGTGGTCGATTTACGGTAGGAAATACTTCCACACTGCTGCGAAAGTTTTTTTTGGGCTGCAACCCCCATCCCTCCAATGCGAGGTTTATGTGTACAGATGTGTAAGGTAGTAATTAACTTCTGTGTAGGTCAATGTCAACTAAAGGTTACACCGCGACAGTAATGAAAGACTTGCACTCAATGTCCGACATCTTGTTCGTGTCATTTTCTACTGTGGAAGCTTGATTACCACATTTGTTCCAAAAAACAAATACAAATCTCAAGGCAATAAACAGTAAACAGCTGAGAGTGTCGTCGGCCATTCATTCTGTTATTTATCGTAATAATTTTATGTAAGCTTCAACTGGACGATTTCTGGGTATCATAAGTA
>CM067358.1:31962237-31992678 GCA_034190875.2 Urechis unicinctus
TGTCGCTTGTCAGAAATATTGCATTACCTCCCCGTTTGGTTGTCCCGCGTCACTTGCCCTCGATTCAAAAAATGAAATAATACGGCAATCAAAAAGCACATTGTAAAATTTTAACTAAACAATAGCTCAGTGAAAGCCTTGATACTACTGTTGTGGTTAACATTTGTACCGCGCATGACTTGTACAAGGCAAATGATTACCATACATTGGATAGGGCTGACTAGTAACGAGGCTTTAACACGAAGCCTTGAATGTCCGCTTCATTCTTAAATACGACACGTTGCCTGAGTCGTATGATAACCTGGCTCGAGATGTTTAACTAGGAAAATGTCTGAATTAGTCGATGTGAACATGATTACGATTACTATTCTTCTGGACCGCAATTTGGGATAATTTGTGAACTGTAACGGCAGTGTGATGCAGCGTAATATGGGTGATCGTTTGCTCTGTGGTACGCCATCGTCTGCTGGAGTAAGTAGCCAAGTTATTCTACAACTCAGCGGAACAACGAGGTGCTGTTGTTCAAGAATGTAATCATCTTTGCCGACTGATATGCACAAATGCTTTGGTACTGGCAAAAAATTTGATCAGCAAATGTAAGCGCAGTTAGATAGGTGTAATGCATCATTAGCAGTAAATATCGGCCAATCCATTGAGTAAAAATATGCTACGCTAACGAATGGCATGTGCCATAAGAATGTATTTCTTTGCACTACAATTTTATCAGCATTGTGCATTAACGTCTATGTTTGTCCTTTGCCTACTCGTTGATGACACGAGTATTAGAAACATTTTGAAGCGGTATGAATGTGGCGGACAACATACAGCACACGCGCAACACCCACGCACTTTGTTCTTGTCACGATCCGCCTTTCGTAGCCTCAATCATCCACCAACGCAGGATATTATTGGCCATAAATTTAAGACAGTAGACAACCAAGCCTATGGCATTATGCGTATAAATAATGAAATCAACAGTAGCCAGAGAGGCAAATTATGTAGCCTTTGTCAAATATAACCAACTAATAAGGCACCACTGATTTTCCTATATGATAGGAAATATATCAGCCTAGTACAGCAACTTACTTGATTAAGTCATGTTATATATACGATTGATGTATCTACATGCTATCCGAGCACAAGGCATGAACTGTACCTCAATCAGCGTATAACCTCTTAACACAATATTCTTTTCCTCCACTGCCTTGTTATCGGATTCATTCTGAAGATATTGGTGCTTGGCATGGATATTGCTGGACTCTAATTATATTAGCATAGTACTGGGGATGGTTAGGTTTAGAATACTACAGGTTTATATCAGTGGACAAGGTCTACTGGGTGTTTAAGATTAAGCGAATTACGCGTGCATTTCAATAAGGAATACAGCCATGGACCTTCTATATACACTTGAATTATCCTGCAATCAGAGTCTGAAAACTAATGGTCAATTCGTCAATCCTCCTCAGGGTTGTGTCTTCAACGAGCCAAATTCATTTCACATCCTGAATTTTCCTGAAAGCATCACTTATTCTGCATTGTTAGAGCCGGCACTCAGATCAATAAGTATCATAGCAATGGCATTATTACGCAAGACAGGCTCTAGACGTTACCGAGCAGTTACTGTAAAAAACTCACAACGAATGGTCAGTTATAACTTAATAATATGCCAAGTTACTTTTGATTTGACATAGCTGTATTGACTAATGCAATGAAATATATAATCCGTTAAACTGTCAAGATACAAATGTGTTATTGTATTGTAATGCAATAGATCAAAAGCCTGCGTTTGTGGCAACGCTTCATTAAGTACACATCACTTTTAGTAGCTTGCCAATAAGTTCGAAAACAGACACGCAATCGGCTTCGGCTACCTATTACTGATACACGGCATCATTTAGCAGCATTAGAAAACCGGCTTATTGACGTTGAGAAAGAAAATTATACCCCCGTTCTCCTGAATTGATTTTAAGCATTCCATTTACACGCAAAAGAGGAACAACTCCGTCATATATCTCTTGATCCCTAGTCCTCACTCCAATCATCACGCATACTTGTCGAAGATTGCCTTAGAGGTAGTTGCTATGAGATGAAAATCAATATATAATGGTCTTATCCTAGACGGACTCGTTATATAATCATTCATGGCTTGAAATGTGGGCGTTACAGTAAGCAAGCCATTGTTATGCCGGATGTAAACTTACCAAATGCACTATATTCCCATATGAGCTATATCAAGAAAACGATTATAAGTGTAGACGCCCCAAAGAGATTTTGTTAATTTGATTCGCTGTCGATAGGGTGTATTCATCCTAGGTTGTTGAAGCAGGAATTCCGTTGATTAATTTGATAAACCAACAAGCGTTCAATAAGTTGGAAGATGTTTTAAGTTACGCCATCTAGACTTGAACGACGCCGGGGGTGACTGCGAGGAAGTAACAAATTATTAAGAATCATCATCATGATCAATAACTGTGATTGCACAAGCGGACGTACGGAACACGGTGTCTCATTAAAAAAAATCAGAAATCGATTTAAACAATTATCCAAGCGTTGCTCGATTCCTATTATATAACATTCGGTCTATGTTTTACGGTAAATTACATTTCCAATGTTTGCAATACGTAAAATCTCAGCTCCTGTTACATTCACAGACAAAGCTCTCGTTTTTATATACGTCAAACATCAAACGAGATAAAGATAGAGTATTAAAAGGTCACCTTGACAATCAGGCCTCTGATGTGACGTTAGAATTTGCTTTTGAAGATGTTAATGATCTGAACATTCATCATGCTTCTAAGGTGTCATCACCAAGCATGATAATCGAGCCGCCATTACATTTCTTAGCGATGGTTTATCACTGTTATAAATAATACACAATTCGGTCACAGAACTCAATCCCATCCCCACAATATATTGCTGGCAATATTTAACGATTGCAGAATACAGCACCCTCAAAATAGATCCTTATATACGATACGATATGTACACCCACGGCTTATCTCTTTATCAGATTCATCGTACCTGTAAGGCAATTATTTAGCATTTTAAGATGTTATCAAGTGTGCTTACTTATTTACACCTTTATAGTCAAGATGAAGATAATGAGATCAGTTTCGAGGTAAAATTGTGTGCATACCTGGTGTTGAGTGCCAAATTGATTCAAACTTACCCTTCATCATAGCGTAACCTCTCAGTCATCAGTTGATGGAGTAACTCCCTACAGCTTATATTAATTATAAGCCCCAGATTCCCAGATCCACGAGTGACCTACATGTCACCTGCCACTTCCCCCTCTCCTCATAGACACCCTTTATTTCAGAGCCACATGACCATCCTGCCCAGGCAACGCCCGAAGGCCCCAAACCTCACTGATCTGGCTGCTGCACGTCCCATGAGAATTGCGATGGCATGCACGTTTGAGCTCTTCACACAACACGATCGACATTGGAACGCCTGTTGAAATAAGGAGGGTATATATGTTAAAATTGTACTTTTCCCTATTGCTTGTAAGTGGATTCTTATGTTCATACCTTCTGTAGCAGACCACACATCCGGCACACATAAATCTCATGTAACGCACTTATGCTACTTCAATATAGTTAAAATCTCTCAGACAATGGATGCCCGAAATACGCACGGAGGTTAACATATCATACTTAGTTGCATTTCGACACTTAACGATGTGGATTAATTGAATAACGGTACATTTGTTTGCAAGGTGTACGTTGAACGGTCACAACTGCTCCGTTTCCTCTTAACAATAACTCAGACTATATCGAATTGAAGCCCAGTACCATTGCATTTATCAACTGAAAAATTCACGGCCATCTACTGGATAAGGTGTTACAGTTATGGTATAAACAGTATTGTACCAGCTGAAACTGATTTGGAGCGAATAGTTAAGTGCTGTGGTTTAAACACTTGAAGGGTGCATGCATGAGAAGTAACCCGAGATTGATCTTAGGCGCTGAAGTAGCAAAATTAATTAATGGCGAATGTGTTGGACGGGATCCCTTTGTGGTGGACTTGCCAGTTCTACACCAGTTAGCGCCTCTAAATGCCTACAATGACCGTGTTGCAGAAGCCATCCCTCTAGTGAGTCCAAGATGGCTGCTTATTTACATGCTTGAGGAGGTCATCTTTTCCATTTCTTATCAAGAATGGATTTCAAAGATCTTAACGGCCCACGCCATTATTCATCACGATTCCTAAAATTCGGTTTTCTTCTTATACTTCCGACATTGCTCGAACGGCATGACATCAAATTACATATGTGTCAAACGTGTGTGGTAGATACGTCGCAATCGCAATTTTCTTGTGTTTTTTTATCATTTGCTGTGTTCATGACTCTCGCAGCAATTGACGCGCAAGTAAAATATCCTCCTTGCTGTTAATAATACACTTCTAGCGGCATAGAATGCAACGTCATTAGAATTTACTTCAAATTTCATTTCCATTTGTAGACCACATGTTTTGAATGTTGTAGTTGGATGAAAACTGACTAGATCTAACAGAGTCGAGATCCCCTTTGCATCATCGTTTGTCTTTATGTATGACATGTCGTGACTGCTAAGTGCTGCGGGTAAGTTCATTGTGCTTCGAGGCTGAGAGTATGTCAAGTTAATCACGCAAAGACAAGTCCAGCATTGCCATGTGTAATGTTGTCGGGCGATGAACGAAATCACCGTTAGATACCGTTAGATACTCCGAGACAAAGAGGAGTATTCTTTAACGACTGATACTTGCTCAGGTTTTTCTGTCAGCTTAACGGCATCAGGCTTACGTCAGCATGTGTACGAACCAATGCATGTTCGCGGCCACACACTCGATGTTTTGATAACACGGGATACGAGTTCTGACATCTCCGACATAGAGTGGTCTGACAAAGCAGATTGTCCAGCCACCATTCCTCCGTGATCTTAAATATATCAAGTGCAAAGCCTGCCCCAATACAGGAAACAGTATTATTCCGGAAATTACGATTCATTGATGTTGACGCCTTTCAGACAGGACATTGCCTCCTTTGCTATGCTGCAGACTTTCGGTGGGTTAGTTGCTGAGCTCGTGTTTGCCTATAACCAAGGCTTGAAATCACAGATTGATACCCACGCCCCTTGCCGTATCAAAAACATCGTACCACGTCCTTATTGTCAATATAAGATAGATGAGTTGCATCACGAAAAACGAGAGATATGTGATGATTATTTAAAGTAGTAGCGTATTTCAATTACGAAATCTTAGGTAACTGAGTTTTGCAGATATTCATCAGCAAGCGGAGCTAAGATGGTGAATTAGCTCCTGATGATTTATTGGGTAAATATAATCGATCGATAACACATTATTACTTTGACAATAATAGCGTCCACACACAGAAGAGCTAACCAAAGCGACTGACGGCGTAAACGCAACAAAATTTATGCTGCATTATTAATCCCTTAAGGTGCGGTGTTCACTAGAAACTACAATTTTATTTCAAAAAGGAAGTAGATGGATATCGAATCCAACAGGGAATGGGATAACAAAATTCCTTGATTAATACTTTACGTGAGTATCTTTTCAGAACGCACCATTGGGTGCCTCGGTATTTGATATGTTTGTTCTGTTTTTTCGAATACTATCATGCGATTACTATATATGATGTATATTGCATAATCTACATCATGACGTTCCACGATAGCAGGCATGGTTTATGAAATATTGAAAATATGCAGCAGCCATTTCAATCACCAAGTGCCATGAAAACGATGTTATGCATCATAAGTATGTCAATGTTTTGGAGAAAATAAATTAACACGGCCAATAATCATTACGGCCAATGCCGCGAGCCTGTAAAGCACGCTGATAGTGACCGTCGTCATGCCCTTAACAACAGTCATTTGTTGAAACCTCTGATAAAGAACCGACAATTAACGAAAAAAGTCAGCTTTTTCTATAATTTACACTTAGGTCATAAAATGTGTGAACAAAAATTATTTAGATTTAATGTAAACAGAGCATTGGGTTTTATTTCTGAATGCATATTTTGAATACATTCGGCAGTCATAAACCAGCTTCTTAAACCCGGTATCAGCACAATTCGACGTTAGCAGCGTGTGTGAAAATCAAGGTTTTGTTCAATTGTTGGGAATCCAGTTGAGGTAGCAATTATATATGCAAACACACAATAAATGTTGACCAAGTAAAATCGCTGGTACTATTGGACAATAAACATGAATTTATACAGCGATAGACGCTTTCGCTGTTTTGAGCGGCAATTATTACTGTGCGGAACAAAACCTTTGTTATATTAACGAATTGCTTAACGAAGCTTGCTTGCTTGATATTCCGCCTACGTAAGAGTATTCATATGAAAGCTGCATTAAGAAAATGTTGCTATCTGCAAACAGTTGTTGCAACCAAATGTCTGTGATGTCTTCTTTATATAGATGCTTTCATTTTTGTTAAATAAAGCCGTAACATTATATTACCAGCTTCTCAACCAATGTCGGCTTGTTTCGCATCCTTTTAGGCATACCAAACGTCGTTCAAATTCAATCTCAAAACTTATTGGTCGACCAACGACCATATACAAGTCATTTGGCATCCGTTGCTTAGCATTCATCGTCATTCATCAATGGAATTTGAGCTGCAGTACAGTTCGCTTTTTTTTGATGATTCGATCGTCTTAGGAATCGTTAATTAAGATTAAGCCGTAGGAGCGGAAAAATATGATTTACTATTTTTGTCCCTATACATTTATAATGCTTTTTCGCGGGCGATACCCATTTTGTCATGTTCCAGTGCTTAGGATTAACTATGGTATATTTTTGTGGTCGAATAATTTTCACAAATATCTAGTTATCGCCATTGATGAAGAGCGTCGAGAAAAGCTATGCCATATTCATGCGAACACTTCCACAGCGCGTTATTAAACGACAATACACTGTGAACACTTTGTATAACACAAACATTGCACGCGCAATATCTGCATCATTTTAGGGTGGCCCTCATGGAAATAAACCGAGCAAAATCTATTGACATGAAAGATTTCTACTAATTTTGGTTAACATTATCTCACCAATATTCTTTTATTATTAATTCTGATACTCATAGCTTTGTCATCTCTATTTTCAAGCAAGACATATGTTAAGCTTGATAAGGCATTATGGCATTTATATTATACAGCATAAGCAAATATACGAGAGGTTTCGTTTCTCGCTAGCTATGGTGATTTAAAGGCGTGAGGTCACCATGAGCTTAATTGTTATTTGACATCACCCGTGATTTATTATAAGTAGTAAGTTCGTGTTAGCTTATACGCCACATGATTGATTGAAACTCTCGTGCTGCCCTTTGTTGTAGTTATATTACATTTCCAGATGAAAGAACAAAAGTTTCCGACCTTTGATTGAAAACCGGGAAGCTGGAGGTCACCAATATTTAATATGAGGGTCTGCGGATTATGATTCACAAAGAATATGCATTTTCAGTTGATGCAAATAAGCGATTAACAGCATCCAAATCGACACAAACATTTCCTAATCAATGAGCCAGAAGCAGCAGAAACCTTTTACATGCGCGGTGGAAGATTATGACGTTTTATGTCGTTTTAAATTTAATAAAGCGTCAATCACGGTACAATGGCGGCAGGTTGTGTCCATCGCTCAATCAGGTTTACTTGTTAAAATACCGAGGTGATCTTGCTTTTACAAATATGCATAGCTTTACCCTTTGTGCATGTCAGTGATTTAGTAAAATCTCGTTTTATGACTTCATGTCTCTGAAGGAAAATGACACCATGGTTGCAAGTTATTTGTTCTTGCATGCTTTCGAGTTGATACTTTAGCTAATCATAATGGGAATGCTGACTTTCATATCTGTAAATAATTGCAACAGCAGCGGGAAAATGTAGAGAGCCACCCAATTTACCTCAAGCTAATCGTCAGCGAGATAACCAATCCGAGATTGATTGCAACTCGATAACCACATCTGGCAACCACATACTAGGCCACCGATGAATAATCAAATTTAGCATGCTGTCATCGGGCTAATGAGATGCGGATTGCAATCTATCAAATACACATGCCTATTCCCCACCCCCGAAAGACGGAAATTACCAATGTATGTTATTTGGTTTACCATCGTCAGCAATGTTTTAACTTTGGCTTTCAGCAGAACAAGGTCAAGATTGATTATTGCGACATCGATTACCACATCTGGCAAACCACATACATCGCGGTATGACCGCCAACGACGAATCTGTCAAAACCCTGTTTGCTACTACCATGCTGTCATCAATCTATCATTGTGTAAGAAATGCATATTTACCGATAAATGCATAAATAAATTAATATGTTAGAATTTGTCGACCCATATTGTACTCACCTACGAAAGACGGAAAGTTACCAATGTAACGTGGTTATATTGTTAGGGTACTCAGATGCAATAATTTGTCTGATGGCGCTTTTTACGTCTGCGCGCATGAATCTAACCTAGTAGCACCCGCAGAATCTTCTTGGTTTTGCGCAAGCTTTATCTGCAGTGTGTCTTTTGTTTCCAATAACTGACCTAAACATTTGACTAGATTGCAACTAGCAAATAAATCGTTAAAAATTTAACAAAAATGATAACAGTTCGAACTTTTTACCCGGAGATTAGTCCTCCTTAGCATGTACTAACTTGTCAAACGCTCGCCACAAAAATAAGTGGATATTGCCGCAGTCAAGTAGCATGTTTATTATGAGTCTCTATCCCTAATATACTCCATATAATTGACCAGAGAAACGACGAGGCTACACTTTGTGTGAGCCTATTACTACAAGAGTGATGGGTCAAATATCTTTGCCTCAGTTTCAACGTCATATTATTAGAACATGTGGCCACAGTGGTTAATTTTGTCAACAGTTTATCTATGTTACTCCATGTGCCATTGCATACAACACGAATGGCTGTGTTAAAGTGTGCATAAAAGTAATTTAGTTACTTTTTGAAAGCATGCAATAGCCGGCTGTTGACTAGGTCACTTTTCCGTTGATCTCCGCAAAGGGCCTTGCTGCCATTAACAAGGGAAAATAATTTTCGTACATTACCCTCGTTTGATGTGCTATTCATGAGCAATTTATTTGTGAAAGCGAGCAATTTCGCGAAAATGTACACATACATACCGTGCTGCATTTGCAACAGCGTTTTGTCAGACAAATTAATTGTCAACTGTAGCTTTGGAAATGTCTCAATATCTGTCAATTCGTAGAACTCTGACAGTTCGAAGAATAAGCGTTAGAAGCCATCCGGAAACAGAAAACAAGTACAGCTTCGTTTTTGCTGACATCAAACCTCAGACTAGCTGAAAGTAAGCAAATATTCAATGTTCGTGATTGTGGGAACTCTTTGGTCTAAATCACATCGACAAATTCATGCTGATAACGCATATTCATTTGAGTGCACACTGCAGCTGATCCACATCATTTAGACAGTGACGTATCTCATGAACGTTGCACGTTTTACACCCTGAACTAGTAACACTAATCTAATTGCAGGGTATATAATCGTCTAACTGCATGCATTGGTCAGCCATTGATTGTGAAATAGACCCAGCTACTTGTTTGCCTTGTGCTCGTTAATCACACATGCCGAGGGAAAGTGCACGTTGTAACCTTATACCCTGGAGCTGTCAATATGGCAGTTGCAGGCACATAATCATATGGAATATGCTTCCCTTGAATTTCTATTGTAGTTTGAATAACTTGTCACTGGCCTTTTCATCATATGTTTGGGTTTTTTCTGAGGAAAATCCTCTTTAAGAAGTTAAATGTGGATGATTTTAGACTGACAAAGAGGCTAATACACACCTATTAGTGTCAATGTGTTTACCCTTTACTACTTCAAAAACTTGAAGGTTATTGCATTTAGTTATCCAACCATAGCACTGTGGATATGCTGTCAAATCTCAAGGCATAGCGCGAGCCAAATGTACAGTGAACGAGGTATGTCTACATCACGTTTGCATAGCGATACACGCTGATGTTCGATAACTATCAAGCACTGCAGCATTCGAGTTTTATTCTCTAAGCAACAAAAGCATCTATGTTCAACGAGTTTTGTATATTGAGACTACTGCAGCAGCAACACGACTGATGAAATGCACAGCATTGATAAAATAGAACTCTTAGCGGGAAATAGTAGTGTTTTGATTCAATGTTTTGATTCTAGTACGTAAATATACCATACGATATGTTTGTCTCATCACATTCATCTGCCTTTATCATACAACTGCGCATTTGTCCGTGCTAATCAAACATTTATGTCACAAGAAGTCCTCTCAAGCCTGTTATGCACTTTTTCCTCACAAATGTACAAAGACAAACGGCCTAAGAGACACCCAGATCAGGTGTTTCATTCATGGCGGAGCCAAGGAACATGATCCGGCAGAAAATTTCTTCTGTACAGGAGCAAAGATATATACGTAATATTGTAAGGCTCTGGCTATCAACCAGCATTATTTATAGCCAAATGGAACGAAAGATCCTCATTGCATGTTCACTTCCGTTTGTTTTGACAATGAGTGTTATCTGCATGCGTCATCTGGGCATACTTTTTTCGTGAATATGGTAATTTTCCGGAATTAAAGGGGATGAAGTTATTAGAACTTTTTCAAACAGCGAGTGGATTAACAAAAGGAGCACGTGCAAGGAATCGAGCCTCAGAAAACGCGCAGTTTGTTATTCCTACTTGAACCCTACACATTATTAATTTAATACATCTGATGAAGCAATAAAATGCTGCTTTGCTTAAAAATTCAACACGTAAGGCAAAAACTAAAAAAAAAAAAAAAGTAACGAAAAAAAATACAGTTATCCACTAATATGGCAATTTCTACTCACTGAAATACTGTCAGTGTCGCTAAATAAAGACGCGGCTAAATGGACATTGTCATGCTCACGCATGCCAACATGATTTGTTTCCCATTTTTTTATTTGTTGCTTCTAAGTATGTTCTGTTCTGCTACGATACATCATCATATTTTGCCCCATTGTCTTTGCGCTGATAGAATTTCACTTTACTGCCGATCATTCTCGCCAATTATATTCAGTTTGGACGTTTTACTGACTCTGAGTCAGCTCCACTGGGAACAATAATTGCACGGCAGAAGGTTTCTATGACACTGAGAAGACACGTGGGTCGTGCTGCGTTCTTACTTTTATACGGGTTATAAAGCAATCTATGGGAGAGGAAAATATTAAAAGCCTACCCTTTTGGCATGAAAAATGCTAGTAGAGCAGCATCCACTCAGCGTATGCCAATCAGTCAGACAGAAATGAGCATGAATGATTAAGTGACAATGGATGTATCGATGTAATACTAATAGAGCGAACGCGCATGATCCGCCAGTATGCTTATTACACTACTAGAGTAGTATATGCATTCAAACCAGAGTTATGGCAACATAAGTGTTACCTTCGCGGGAAAATCAAACTTGTTCGTGCACCAACAGGGATCATTGAAAGCAATAATTAGCTTGAAGTGAAAGGCCACAAAACAAGGCATGCTGCTGCCGCTACACTGGCCGTCAACATGGCAGCAGTCTCACCTATCGAGCAATCCCCATTGACCAAGAGGGTCCCAGGCAATAAAACGAACCGCGTTGCGCATGCTACGCAATTCTGTTCGACATTCCAAACGCGATTGCACCTATTGCATGGTGTTTGTCGCACCATTATCATATTGGCTAAATACTGTCGACTATGTGTTGTGTTTTAATGCACGATAACATCGGTAGAATTGCACATGATGACAACAGAATCACACAATATGTTGTTGATAGCGACATGATCATGCGCCAATTCACAGCATCCCCTTTTAAGAACATGTTGTTTTTTTATGCATTATTACGTCAATCGAATCATAATGGAACGACATTCAGTTACATCAGACCTTCCTGCTTCTGTCGCAAAGGCGGCAACATATTCTTGATTGCAGCCACGTACACAACATCCTTATGTATTTTGTCCACAGCAAGATTTGATATTTTGCTACGAACATTTGGAAACCCCACCATGGCGCTAAGAAGCGGACATACTCTGATGACCCTGATCGAGTTGGGTTCACAATAAATACACTACGGTTTGTTCTGAACAACGAACTAGCTATCAGTTTAGGATTGACTTCTGTGGTGAATGCCTATCACATTCAACGGTTGTAATTCATGTGCTTATCCATCCCTTTGAACAATTTCAAACTTTCCAACCTGAGCCGTGGTTGATTTACCGCAAAGCAAATTGTAGTCATATCATTGATCTTCACTGAGTGGAACTACCGGAGTGATCTGGTTGCTGACCCATTATACGTAGCTAGACTATTGTATAAGTAATTGGGTTTTTTTCTGGGTTTAATGCAGGAGGCGTTATGTATAGCATTCCAATGCCAACCTTAAGATCAGGACTAATTGGGAAACATTACGCCTAAGAGCACTCAGTAATGATCGGTGCATGGATAGCTTGTTGATATTTTTTGTCGCAACGAATGTCAACTGAAAGTTCCATTTGTGTTTTTAGGAGGCTGCCCGTCGTTTGAACTCTCCTGGACAGTATTTGATGAAAGACTTTTGTTCACATCGCCCCGATATAGTTATATTTGCTTTGCGTCGAGTGTTGGGACAGTGCATGGTATTACTGATGGCATTCTGTGATAAAGCACTATCCGTTGCATGAATGGATGAAGCAACTCCTACTTTCATTATTTGTATAGGGGTTTCATTACTCTTCTTCAGCTACATGAATTGTGAGCGGTCGACGAATGCTGGGATATTATGTATTGGACAGTGGCAAGTCGCTGAAGACCAAAGAACTGGTTAATGCGTCGCCAACAAATGTGTTTTGTTCATTAATTGTCATTAACACTTTTATACACACACTATGTACTTGCTGTGTGTTTGATTCTTGAATATTTTGCTTGCACATCTATTGGTAGATGCGCTCGGTTATTATCATAACAAATGCTTGACGGCCAAATCGCTCCAATGCGTTTGCAAAATGTCTATGAAAACATATTGTTTGGAACGAGCCTCAGCAAGTAGCTATGCAAAAATATCAACTGATGCAATGTATTTGCTGATATCATGGGCCCACGGAGCCGAGTCTCAATAAAGCTTGATGGATAATAGAATTTACCAACGATAATGCTGTTGATTGGGATTTTGTAAAAGCTGCTACCTTATGTGACTATGCACTGCTACACATGCCACACGAAACTCTTAACGTAATTCTCCGAGCAGTTGCTCGTGTCAAAGTGTCGGGTATCTTCCTGCATATCAGTGTACACGTCCTCTGTTTTGATCTCCATCAGCAGCGAGTCCGTATCGATATTCAGCAGGCAAAAGTCGTCACCATACATGGACTTCATGGTGTTATAGTAGAGGTCGTACATCAAGTGTTTGTCCAGGTCAAGAATACACATCCCTGCATACACCGGTAGGTCAAGTACCAGGCGGGTCTTTTGCATGTACAGGGCCGCCAGATCATCGTCAAATACTGTGTTCATTGCAAAGGCAGGATATTTTCCTCTTCCGATGAGCGCACCATTTGCACGTTAAAGCATTTTCAAAGATTCTCCATTGTCTTACATAACACAGAGTTGTTCACTGTCTTGAATAGGTCCTTCTCAAAGCCGTTGATAGCATCCCTATGTAGGATGATGTTCATTCTAATGTAGGGCTCCACCCATCGTCGAATGAGAGCGTACGGTGTATCTTAGACAGTCTCATCCCTAGCGATACGTTCAGGGTGAGTTTCCTACAGTGGGTCACATACTTCTCTTTGTTGCTCAGGTTGGGTACCAGCTTCTCGACCTCCACGGTGCTCCCCGGTGTACCCAGGAGATTATTCTGAAAATCTGACCGCCATTTCTTTTTGCACAGCCATTCGCTCTGGTGCAAGTGGATACTCGTTATGCGCATTTCGGCAGGTTATTCCAAATCTACTTCAATTATATATCTGGTTTTTGGCCAAAATATTACACAAGTTCAATGCGTAATACCTCCATGCTTTAGAATTCGATTTAAAACAGAAAACAAGTTTGCATATTCTGAAAGTATTATGTAATTGTAAACTTTTTCTGAATGTATGTAATTGTAAATAATGCATTGTTAAAAATGTCTAGTAGCCTAAATATCTAAGCTTTTTTATTTCGCGGTTAATAAACTAATTACATTCCTTGATAATTGACATATGCTATCAAAATATTGTCGTTTTAATAGCTTGTGGAGTTGGAAAACAAATTTCACTTAGTAACTTTTCGTCAAATGTTCGATTGCTTATGGAATAGTATCGGTCCAATAGTCATAAAAGTTGTTGTCATCATGAACAGCACAAATCATATACTTAAATATGATAGATATTGATATGTTCACTTCCGGTTACGAACGAATAAATTTTAAAACGTGTCGTTTCTCCGTCGTTAATGATCATATTAAATTTTTTATTTCACTCGAAAGAAGCCCAAACAATTCTTAATATGTAACAGAAGCATATATACTGGGGTACTGGCGCAGTACCCTACTATATATAAAACTCACTCTTTGAAAGCTTACACAAGATTTTTTCTCACCCTAGGGCGCCTCAGACTCGACCCCCAAACGGGGCCGAAGGGCTAGTTTGTTGTGATCATAGGCCAGGGTGTCTTTTTTGGTCTGATGACACCTGTACGGATTTCGTTAGACCTGGGACTTCCAATATGGTATTTGAGTTTTGCCTGTCTGATAGACGTACTTATCGTCACACTTTCTATTTCGCTCTCTGATAGCACAATTTTTTCTACGGATTTTCTACGGGTGCACTAGTTCAAAAGTTTGTCGTTCACAACCTGCTAACAATGTCCTCTAGATGCTCCACACCCTCCATAAGATCATCGTTCTTAACCTCAAGATCTCTCACCATGTCCTACAGTTCCACAACGTCATCATAATTACCCAGTGGGCACAACACGTGGAATCCACGTGGAAAATACGTGGAAAAACTGGTGTAATACACGTGGAAATTTCGCGTGAAAGGCAATTTGAAACCACGTGGATATAGACACGTGGAAAAGACGTTCGCCCTTCTAAATTCAGCGCTACAAAATTTCTGTATTCAGGTGGTTTTTACTTCCTCTTTAGTCAACTTAGTAATGCTACAATACAATATTTTCGTTTTTTAACAGATTCGACAAGACCATTCAACCAAGTACATTTATTTCTCAGAAATATCCAACTGTTAGTGCTACATGATAACAAATAACGATATTAAACATCTTTTTCAAACATTACGAGTAAATGTCAACATACAAAGACAAAGAATTAGTGGGAAAAGGCAGGTTTGTTCATAAAAACATTAAACCAGTCACTACATGCATGAGCATCATGGATCTACACAGATATGACATGATTTACTTTCATCCTAATAAAATGAAAATAATAAAATGTACTTAAAAGGCCACTTAAACGCACAACCGAATTTTTGGTATCTAATTTTGACGATAATTTTTAAGTGACACTAGTAAAAAACTGTATGACGTCACCTAATTTACATAAAGCAGTCAAATTCGTCTGACTAAATGGCTTTCATCAGTAAACCACTAAACGAAAGTGAGTGAATGAGTTCGATAACGTCAGACAGGAAAGTCTGCGAGTTCGATCAATAATATCTCGGCAACCAGTTATGACATCGGTTGGCTAGTAAGACATTAACAGCAGCCTCGGTGAAACCATGACTCTTCACTACACTATCTGCACAGTACAAAGAGGACGATCTTATTTCATACATCGTACAACTGACTTTCATTCCTTATTGTGTATCATTAAATCCAAATACTATCATGGACTTCCAAGTAATTAGCCAATGGTGAACCTACCAACAATTAGTTTGCAGAGTGCCATTTTCTCAAAGCTGGCTTTGTCACCTCTTGTCCCTTTCATGTTAAGCTTGTACTGAAGGGAATTAGCGATAAATCTGCAAGCAATATGTCTGAATGAATACAATTAGTGCATGAAAATGCCTTAAACATTGCCAATGCGGACAAAATGCATTTGTGAAAGTGGTTTGGATCATTTATGTACACATCATATAGATCAACAGAGTGAGAAAGAATCTCATCTGCTTGTCAAATTGTTCACCATATCCCGGACACTGCTACCACCAATGTTCATACACTTCTGAAACTGGCACCAAACTGTGACATTTACCCAATGTGTTTGAATTAACTGGCTTATTCAAATTGTTGGTTCAGGGTATTCTTTTGCATATATATAAATGATTATTTATGCAAAAATAAACAAGTCAGAATCACCCAGTAATAGCAAAGTAAATGACTACAAAACCACAAGGAATAATTCAAAAGTATGTTAGTTGAATTGGGTGTAACAGTCATTCCAGACAATACAGTATATGATAATATGGAGGCATTCTTGTGGAAAATATTTCATTGCTGTTTATTAGATCTGACACCCACTATTCCGTAACAAAACTGCAAGCATTATGGATCCACCACTTCACCAAAAATACACATGATTTCCACGTGAATTCCAGGTGTTGTGCCCACTGGGTAGTCCCCATATCACTCAGTTTGTTCTCCAGATCTATTTATTTGTCTTTCATATAATCTGTATCTAACATCAACATTTTTACATCGCCCTCAAGTTCAGTAATACGCTCTTCGGTGTTCATTTTTATACCATATACCCGCGCAATCAATATGCCGATTAACAGTCCACTAAATGGTAAAGAAGCACCCAATGCGTCGCCTTTGTTGCCCTTCATTTGGGTATATTTTGTGACCTCAGGTAAAACGAGCTTAAACTCATGATCCGAGCTATTACCATCTTCAAGTGCTGTCAGACAATGTCAGCAATGGTATTCAATTTACTCTGCGCTAGAATGCGGATCTGATCATGTTTTTCTACCTTGATGGTCAGCCGCTGACTTATGAATTTTCATGCAATTACAAGTAGCCCAAAAGCGGCTCCGGTAGCACCCAACACTGTGGCAATAGGAATCGCAACTAATGTAGACATTACATCTGCACCGCTTGCGCCAAGACACATACCAACAGCAACTACAGCAGTGTTTACTGCGTCCACTGAGTTTACTACACACCTATATTTTTTGTACATAGCACCATATTTTTCAATTTCTTTCTCAAGGTATTGCTTCTTGAAGGTGATCTCATTCAACCGATAGGAGTGGCCTGGATTCTCATCAGGCGGCTGGGAGGAATGTTTGGTTGTTATTTGATATTGCCGTTGTATACATCTATATATCTAGTTAAATTAGGAGTGATACTACAGTACAAGTCACCCCTCTGTTTGGAGTGGCTGTATAAAAGTTAATAACGTTGCCGTTTTCCAGCTGTAAAGGCTGATCTAAAGATATTACTACAGCCTTCTGGTTAGCAGGCTTACTTACTCCTATCGATTGAGTTGTCCCATTTATATCAGGAAACACTGCTATATCACCAGTATCAGCGCCCACACCAGATAACAACCCCATACAAATGATCTTACCATTGTATAACATGGTTTATCCACAGCTTAAATCCAGTGAGACTCGACCCCCATCACCTAACGACCATATCCTATGTGAAGGGCGCCACTTGCTTCTGCCCAAATAGTAATGAGATGTTTCGTTTGCGAGTTTACGTGTTCTCTCAGATCTCTGCGTTGCCGTCTCTGTTGTGCATCAACATACTTTTTGTTAGCAGCATCGTTAGGTGATATTGGGTCTCCCAACTGAATGAATTTACCAGAGTGTGTTTGTTGCTTACGTTCATAAATACTCGCTTTTATTGACATCTTGTAAATTAAAGAACAACACCAATAGGAAGGTCGTGGTTGTTCAATAGACGTCCATTATTATCTCTTATCTGAACCTTTAACACATTCACAGCTCCGACAGTAACACGTTTTGACACAGGATTAGCGATGTTTGTGGTTATAATATCACCATATGAGCTGCCTCCACAGCCCACATCTTCAAGAAGTGAAGTTGGCGCACCATCAAACATGTTCTGCGCGGTACTGACTTGATTGAGATGGATATAAAATGGGTTAAAGATGCTAAAGTTGATGGGCCGGTCACCTTTGTAAGTACCTGAAGGAATCCATTCTCCACCCAGACCGTTATCAAGACCCAACATTTTTAACACGCATTCGTACATCGAAAAGTCCCATCAGGAATTGGGAGGTTAATAGTCCCATCTAAGCATCAACCTCTAAACTAAGACCTCTAGCTGTAAATACCTCTTGTATAAGTTTGAAGCTCCAGAGGCCAGGTCTCAACTGGACACCTCCTCCTTTTCCTACAGTCCTTGACCGCCATTGAATAGCCTAGTTTGATTCAATGTTATACGAACCCACATTATACGTGATTGACCTAAGACCTACGTATAGATCACCCGCACTATTGTCAATAGGATTTGGCAGGGACACAGCCTCGCCGCTTTGAACATTAGACAGAGTGTGATACATAACACTATGAATAAACAAGCCTTTAGTTTTAATAGAAAAGCTACATAAAACGGGCGGGGTGTATCAAGCCATTTTGGTGGGAGATAAACTAACCCGACAAACAATTCAAGTCGTTCACAATGGCGGTACATTCACATCAAAGTTTCCTTTATCTATTCATTAATTATAATGTGCCACCGGTAACAGCGGACAAAGTAGTAAAATACTGGTTGACAAATCCATTCCAGTTTTGGCAGAACCAGTTAAACTTTGCAGTGTGGTGTGCAACATCCGGCTGTGTCATCCCACGACCACCTCGAAGCTGGGATTCCACTCGTGAAAGCTCTCTACATATTTTACCTTTATTGCACAGTACGTAGTCTATTGCAGAACTACAAGCGCCTCTACCTCAGGATCATGCCTATGACCCCAATAACAATCCATATGACAAGAGGGCATATCAGAGACTCTTCATTGACTTTGGTGTTCAACCAAACACAGACTGGCGCCAGAAGGCAAGCGCCACTAATAGTGGCCTTGGTGTCTTATATGCACATGATGTGTATGGTTACGGGAGTGTCGTCAAGGTTTCTGGTCGAAACGTTCGTTATGACCCTACACGGATGGCCTTTGAGGCGGAAAAGGATAAAAAGCTAGGTTTTGCCCACGCGAGCAACCTACAATCTTTTCATGAGAAAATGGCCGCTGTTCTACATCTAGCACAGGGACCTGAAGCAGACAAGGCCTGGAATACATTCATATTTGGCACGTCTGAGGGCCGGCGTTGAGCGAATTAACAACAGCATCAGGACCTATGTCTTGGCCATTCTTAGTGCTCAGGCTCAAACCCGCTCAGAGATACTAGGTGTTGGAACGTCCTTAGATGCCCAGAAGCAATTTCAGGCTGACGCTGAGGATGCCATCAACTTCCCAGGGGGACATTTCGTCATCCATCCGCCGGTATCAGAACGTCCTCCAGAATGCTTCCTCCAAGGTTGATTATGTGTTTGGAACGGGCCTGTACATGGCTCCGTAGGATATGAGCCTCGCCATTGGAAACGTTGCTGGGTACAACTATCTGATTACTATCGCCACTGGGGAACATCAGATTGGCAGTAATATTGATGTCAACTCGGTTCCGGTGCTTCCAGATAGAGGAAGCTTTTAGACGCCGCCAGATACAAATATGGGAATCCCCTCTCCAGACGTTCCAAGCGGCGTGGCCGAGGCCGGTCTGCGTGGGGCGCAGGAGGATGAGAAAACCGCTATTATTGTAGGAGGAATCGCTATAGACTTAGCTATGCTTTGGTTTGCTACGTAGTAAATCACAGAGTATCAGGAGGATAACTCCCACCACTGCCACTGCTGCGGCTTATACATGTTCTGCCATCCAACCAACCACTTTTGCAGCTGACTTAAGCAGCCATGATACGATGGAGCCAATGATTCATGGAAAGGGCAGATGCTGCCTTACCGGCCTGGGTTGCGCTAGTGCTCCCTCTGCCCGTCAAAGCAACTACCAGGGTCAAGATTGCCAATCCAATCGCAGTGAGGGTGGAGGCGATTGTTATGCCCTGCTCCCGGAACAGGGTGCGTACATGCTCAGCTAGCGTTGTGTCCTTGTTAAGAAGTCTGTTGATCGTTTCCCTGATGCAGTTAATTTGGGTTCGCAGACGTTCACGGTTTACAGAGGTAGCCTCAACACGGACACGCCGCAGGTCTTACAGCTCTGCAATCTCATTTGCTTGGAATTTGCATGCTCGACTATCACCCCTCCCTTCCTCATCCAGGCTTGCCATTTTAGCTATCCGCTGGTCTATATCCCTTTCTATCTCAGTTATCTTAGCTAGGTTGTTTTACCAGACCACCCCTCTGGGTCTGCATAGCCTTGTCAAGCGCTATAAGTTCTCTGAGTGGTGATTTGTTGTCTGTTTGTGTACCTAGGTCTTCTATGGCGTTATGAACGCCCTCTATGAAGCTTGTTTCTTCCCCACCATTTTGCTCAGTCACGGTTTCAGAGCCGCTCATTTCTTAATTCACTGAGGCTTTAGCAGCTGCTTTGTCAACGCCTTGGAGGGCTTTTGCTTCCTTTTGTGACACCACTTTTTGGGACCACTCAGTAAACCCCAAGCCATCACGGACGACCTTAACCCCACTCCCCATCTACTAGCTGTTGTTTGAAGTGAAAGCAGAGTTTTAGTACGCAAATTTGTAATACTTATGTCAGGGTAGTCCTTCAAAGGTAACTCTCCTCCAACAAGTTCAAACTTTGTATAATTGCGGACGAGGGGGTTCTGTAAACTTTTTCAGCCAATGCATCGTAACAATCATTGACAGCGCCTACAACTTATCGCCCTTCCTGTGGTATAGACGTATCCATCTGAATGTCCCCTCCCATAGCACCTTGAGTTGGGAGTGTCTCTTCCTCTATTTTAGCTGTGGGCTAATCCTCATCCTCTCTTCCAATGTTGTGCCAATCCTCATCCAATGTGTTGTTAAGTGTCGGGTTGTCAAAGTCCATGCTTGTGTATTTAACATATAATTGTAATTAAGCGCTCAACATTTCGAGTACTTACGGGCACAAACTAAACCCACACCACCGGATACGCGAACCCCTAGGAGTAAAGGGTGTGCGACAGTCTGTAGTTATTACAAACAATCCAAGCACTATTGACAAGAACCAACAACTGCTGGTTCGCTTCCCAAATCTAGGCGCAGACGACGTCATTGTCCCAGGAACAGCACGGCTGGTCTTTACAATCACGCTGACCTGTGCTGATCTTAACCACAGGCTGTGCAAAACCTGGGCTGCACCATGGTTAAGAAAATGACAATCAAGATATCTGTCATGTCTATTGATGACAGCGATGTGTATCACTGGTACCACGACTTTTGACGGACTGCACAGGAGGGACAGGGCCTACAGTATCAGGGCATTGACACATCGGATGACAGAAACACAACTAAGATAAGAATGGGGGCAGGATGAGACCGAACAAGAGGACAAGGCCGTAGCCAATGTGTATGGTAACAGGTTCTACGTTCCACTTGACTTTGAACTCCTCGAGAGCCACATGCCATTCTACTAGAGCGCGCTTAATGACAGACTTGAGTATGAGAAACAGATGACACCGCTGCCAGCTACAAAATTATGGCATCTCCCTGGAGTATGACATGGTTACCCAACCAGAGCTGGCCCGTATGATACGCACCCAGTACACTTGAGGGTTTTCTACCATTGTTTTAAGGGCGAGCCAACCCTGTACATTATTGATGACTGTTCGGCAACAAAGACCCTTACAAGGAAGAGAGAAATGCTATCCGAACTAGCTTTTAGCGGCTGCCATGTGCAGCAAAGTGTCTGGGTCCTCAACCAAAAGTACAACTCTGTGCTGAAGGACTAACGTGAGCAGAATCGCTGGATGGTGCTCTTTCACACAAAGGACCGTGACTCCCTTGAAGACGCCTTACGTGAAAATTATGTAATTCCAACAGAGGAGGAACGTGCCACAGTACGCCAACTACTAGCAAAGACCAAGCATGCAAAACTGCTGCTGAATACTGATCAACCTCCTGCATATGCCGTCGATTGAAGTGATATTGGCCTTGATAGCAGCCACTGCATCAGTAATCTATTTAGGTTTCTTCATCTGGGTAGCAGTGCAGTATTTTGAAGCTCAAAGACGTATACGTATATTCATGGATCCTGATACCATTATTGATAGACTCCTTGAACAGGACACGACTAGCTTAGTGGAGACAAAGTTTGGGGGAGCGGAACCTAGTCGCACCGAAAATGTCTTCTAAGAGAGATAGGCTTGCTGCTGGTCAGGCCCATCAGTACCTTGGTTCGGAGTGCTTTGCAATTGACCAGGTTGAATCAATGTCTTATGAAGAGATCATAAAGCTGTATGTGAGATACGAGGCTCGGCTAGGTGCTAGCATGACGCTCACTCCAGGTCAAACAGTCTACCAATCCCACCAGAACACCAGCCAAAGCTAATTACAGACCTCGAGACTGACCCGTTTGTTGGACACGTGCTAAGCACTGCCACTGGTGAGCTATATCAACACTATGGTATGTTTTTAGCTCCATTAACCGCGGCTTTAACAACAGTTAAGCACTGTCAATATGGAAAAAACAAGCACCGAATCAACAGGGGCTGGTTGAGAGGAAGACACCAATTGTGCGCTATAGTATGTGTTTAACTTCGCTATATGTGCTTAACTACGCTATCACAGGTGCTTAACTTCGCTATAACAGGTGCATAACTCCGCTAATACAGGTGCTTGCTAAAAGGTGTCAATTGGACAAATAAATTTGGTAGGTAAAAATGGAAGAAAAAAACATGAATCAATGGGAGAAAACACCGGTGGAGATAACGTCAGTGACCACTACTAAAAACGCTAAAAGGGTTGCAGCAGGACAAAAGGGAGCTGCAGCTCGAAGAGCTAATCAAAATAAGCTTCTGAAAGAGCACTGAGAGGCTAAGACCGCGCTTACAGATGCTAGAGACGAAGCTGTGGAGCTAATATCAACGAGCAAGCCTCTGGAAAGACCAATTACTGATGGAAAAATGCTCGTCAACGCACTGTACCATGGTGCAGTTGTTTCTGGTATTTCAACAGGTTATGCCAAGCTTGCTAAGATGGCTCTGGGTGGTGGGGCGCCACGTCTTGATTTCACCCCATGGGACCTGGCTACGGCTGTTGCCGATGTATCACTAGCCATGGCAACAGAGGATATGTTAATTAAACAATGAATCTTAATGGCCACACTCGCGCTACTTGTTGGGGGTGCTCTTGATAACGGCCTTGCATTCTCTGGGAGCAACTTTTTATTCTCAAAATTACGAGGCAGCCAAGTGGATACGGAACGTAAACGCCATGATATGGCAGTCCAGCAGCTTTAATTTGCTCAGCCCGTGGCCAAGAAGCAAACTGAGCATTTAGACTTCATCAATCAGCAACTGCGCCACCAGGGACATGCCGAGCGTACTTTTCAGGATGTGGACGAAGCTATGCGCGAGTACTCCCTGATTACGGGTAAAACCGTTGACCCGCTGCTTTTAGACTTCTACGAGCCCTCAGATAGTCAAAAAGGGCATGAGGTGGCGTTCATTATGGCTGCGACTGAACTGGTTGCATACAGGCTTGCTAAGTAGGTCATTTGGAGACTCGAGCGTTTACTTTGTATGGATTGTTGCATACAAAAGATCTACTATGGAGCTTATCAGGGAAGCTCATATCCGCCATATTAGCTATTTCTCGGTATATCGAACGCTGAGGCGTAAGATAAGCGCCGCAAGTGACTTAGAAATAAAGCTGTGTTTACGATGGAGCCAATGATACCTGGAAAGGGCAGATTCTTTGATCATGGACGTTCTTCACATTTTACGCTGCGCGCAGTGCTCGGTCGACGACGCACGACGGCGCGCGTTTGTGGGGCGGCACTTCTTTACATCTACGAACGTCAAAGGATAACTAAGGCCTGACGAACCACCAATGAATGTGTTATCAGCAAAGTTGAGAGAAACAATGATTTTGTTGTTCAAATGTGCAATAAGATAAGTATGCTCCCACGTCATCTCGAGTGGCAGGCTGACAAGGAGAATTGTGCCAGCCCTACAATATATAGCAGTTCACCATATTGTTTATGCCATGAGGAAAAGAATGAATCCATGATTGGTTGTGACAATAGTGAATGTGTTAACAAGTGGTTTCACTTCTCCTGCATATCCATGAAAAGGCCCCCAAAGGGTGCCTGGTACTGCAAACCATATATGTTGTCCAAGCCAAAATAACTCTTAAGCATTACATTTGTATTATACATAAATTATTCATCTCATTGAATTTTGTATTGGTTCAATAATCTTGAGTGGTGAAAATTCAGTGTTCTTTTATGCATATCTGTCTCAATTGAAACAGGGGCAAAAATTTTCCTCTTGAGATAAATCTAGACATGTAGCGTAATTGTCATAACTTAAGTATCCATTCATGACAAATAATTATACACACAAGCTAAAGTGAAGCCATCACAGAGGCTTAATGAACACCCTCATCATATTTAGGTGACATCTTCCTCATTGACAATGATGCTGTCTCCAGCATTGAAAAGCGAACAACCAACCACAACAATCATATCTACACAACTGTAAGGTGAGTCATTAACCTCATCTGCAACAGACTTTACCAGACGAAGGGTGAGCGTACCTTTCAGAATAGAATATCGGCTCATCACACAGCCAATTACCCTCTCAATGTGTATACGAATAGTTGACTTCTGACGAGACAACTCAACATCGTGGGCAGGGAGCTATTTATGGCGTTTGGTGAAACTCGGAACAACTAGTTCTGCTCCGCAAACAGTGGCCAAATCATTATGGACCAAGAATCCCCTATCGGCCAGTATTTGGTTTCCAGGCTGGTGCAGATCGTAACTTATAAAACCAGACTCCTGTACAATAACTCCATCAGAGGCTCTCCCTCTAAGCTGGTGTCTGCTAACAACCCAGATGCCGTTGCAGTCACGGTAAAGTATGAGCCTGACCAGACGAAACGCCGGCTACTGCTGCGGAAGGGAGTGTATCCCTATGAGTTCATGGACGGCTAGAATAAGTTTGATTCCCCTCTGCCACCGATCCAGGATTTCTACAGCAAGCTTTCTGAACAAGGAATATCTGCTGCAGACTATGCCCATGCACAGAATGTCTGGAGTGTGTTCGGGTGTAAGAACATTGGATAGTACCATGACCTGTACCTGTGAACTGATGTGTTGCTCTTAGCTGATGTGTTTGAGGTGTTCCGCAAACATGTCTCAAAAAGTACTGGTTGGATCCAGCCCACTACTTTACCAGCCCCGGTTTGTCGTGGAATGCTTTTCTTGAGGTTGACTCGGAGTATCCTGCTGCGCGTCATGACGAACACAACGAATACCCTCTAGCGGGCAAAGGGCGTGAAGAGGGTTGTGGTCAAGAAGCATCTACAGCACGCTCAGTAAGTGGAGTCACTGTTCACCCAAAAGCAATTCAGGCATGGGATAAACATGCTGCGTAGTGACTGCCACAAAATATACGGGCTTTACGTCCACAAGGTCTCTCTCTCCCCCTTGGACTCAAAGTGTTGATAGCTGTGATCGGTGTATACACTCTGGCCTATGGTCAAAACAAACTAGCCCCTCGGCCCCGTTTGGGGGTAGGGTCCGAGGCGCCCTAGGGTGAGAAAAAATCTTGTATACGCTGCCAAAGGGTGAGTATTATATATAGTGGGGTACTGCGCCAGTATATATACATCCTTTTGCGCTGTAAATTTAAGATTGTTGTCACACAAAGCAGGATTGTGCGCAAAGTACAACGGGTGTCACTTAAGCGAGCTCTTCAATGGTTAGTCAACAGCCGCTTACACATTGGAGAGTGCAAAGGTTGCCGCTGCTCTCTGTTCGACTCATTGGGTTGCTGTCAAGTATGGTACGCCGCGGTAAAAAAGCAAAGGTTTTCTTTCAGTCAGTCAAATTATTGTCATTCTGTCATGGCCCGGACAGCATTATTTCTTTAATAAATTTGATCGCTTTTAACATCATCAATATACATATGATGGTCAGAAAAATATGATTCAAAATTCAAAATCCATAATCACTTGGTCAATTAAAGGCCCACTCTGAAATTTTAGTACAGCGGGTGTCATTTCTGCTTTGTTTTCAATGGTTTGTTAGCAGCAGCCTGCATATCGTCTTGTACAAAGGTCGCTGCTGCTGGTCGTTGCCAAAACTTTAAAATCCATGATAACAGTTCGCCAAGCTTTACCATGTACTCGTGGACATCTAGATTACAAGTCTGTCCTTTGTGACCAGGGCAACATCGGCAACAGTCATTCCTAGGTTTCATGGCTTGAAGTCAAGTTTAGGGATTGCCCCACCCAGAGCCATCTTAGCAAGCTTGGCATAACCTATAGATATACCTGAATCAACAGGCACCGTGGTACTGCGCGTTGACGAACATGTTTCCATCGGTGCTTTGTGTTGTCATGATTAACTTATCCACAAGAAAGAGTTCCTTTAACTGTGCGACCTGCCTTTGTTGACTTCGATGAATGGCAGCAAATGGAGACAGGCTAAAGGCGCTGTGTGTTTTCAAATAGAACCTGTACCACCATGCTAGTACACACGCAGTAGTATAGGTAAGAGCGGTTCGAGCACACCCCTCCAAACGGAGACCCACCCACCGACGATAAGGAATCCCCCCACTTCAGAGCATCATTTACCCACTTCAACTATTCTTTTCAGGGTCTAAGGTCTCAAGAGCTGCCAATAGTTGGCCAAGGATTAAAGCTGCTACCTTATCAGCAGACTGTGAGTCATAGGGGTTAGGGGCAGCCATGAGTCACAGGGTCAAAATGACACAAAATCAAGTCGCAACGAAATCGCAGGGTAAGGGAGCCACGAGTCGCAGAGTACAAGGAACCACTGGCCACTAGTCATAGGTGGGTATTTCATCGCGACTTGATTTTGTGTCATTTGTACCCCCTTTTAGACTTATAAAACATTACAGTAATGACGCCCCACCACATACGCGGGAAACAGGATCAAGCCCACTATGCTGAAATCCACAGCCAGGCCCTACAACCCTATCCACGGACGAAGGTCGCCCTCGCGGCACTCATAAAGAAAAACGCCTTCGACAGGACATACAAGGAGATTCACGCAAGAATGACAACCATGGCGGACTGTGACCCTCAGCCGCCGACTGCATCCCCCCGACTCTGGTCTGAAGTGGCGAAAGCACCGGCCCCACACCCCAGGCTGAGCAAACCACTCCCCCGTGTAAGGCGGCTCCTACCTCCCTCTACCGCCACCACTGACAAAGACAGAGGCCATCATAAACGTAAAAAACTGGAACGACTTCTGCATTCTATGGTCCATCATCTCAGAACTGTACCCAGCTGCCAAAAACCCCCAGCGGCCATCAAAATACAGCATCCAGTGGCTCCTAGATAAGCTAAAGGGCTCAGGTGTGGCATACCCAAACCCCGTCTCCCACGCCGAAAAAATCGAAAAGGCTCTTGACCTAAGCCTGAGGATATTTGGCTGGGATGGGAAAGCTGTCATAGTCCACCGAATCAGCAAGCACCCCGGCAACTGTATAAACCTCATGCTGATCGAGAAGGATGGAGTATGCCATTACAGCTGGATCAAAAACCTAGACCGCCTCCTCTACGACCAGACTAAATACGAGGGCCGCAAATTCTTCTGCGAACGCTGCCTCCATGGCTAAACCACCTCGGTCCTCCTCCAGGCCAACAAGCCAGAGTGTGCAGGGGTCGGCCAAACAGCCGTTCGGGTAGACATGCCAGAGGAGGAGAAAAACATCCTATCCTTCCAGAACTGGAAAAAGCAACTCCTGGCCCCCTACATCATCTACGCAGACTTCGAGGCGCGCACAGTGAAGCTGCCAAAGTCAGCGCTCAATCCAGAAAAGAGCAACACCCAGAAGACCCAAGAACACCAAGGCTGTTGGTTCGGCTACATAGTGGTATGGTGTGATGGAAAGACCTCGCCCCAGTAGTCTACAGGGGAGAAGACACTGCGGAGAAGTTCCTCAAAGCCCTACAACAAGAGGAGAAAAAGATCAAATCAGTTCTCTCCAAGCCAGTCCCCATGCGGATGACCCGAGATGACAAAAGAGTCTGAACAAACGACCTCATATATCCTATATCTGGAGCTGCCTCCATGTGGTATAGGGCAACCGTATCGGCTGAATGAGATGAGTCTTAAGAAGCAATACATTGAGAAAGAAATTGAAAAATATGGTGCTTTGTACAAAAAATATAGATGTGCAGTAAACTCAGTGGACGCTGTAGACACTGCTTTAGTTGCTATGGGTATGTGTCTTGGCGCAAGTGGTGCGGGTCTGATGTCTACGGTGGTTGCTGCCCCCATTGCTACAGTCTTGGGTGCTACGGGGGCTGTGTGCAGGCTGGTTGCGATCGCAGGATAGGTCATCAGCCGGCGACTGTCAGCGAAGGCATCTCCACCCACTGAGGTGCCTAGGTAGACCACCCCCATAATTGGCCGACTGTCCATTTGAAGAGTGGATTTGTTGGGTATAATGGAGGCGGTGATAAAATATTTCTGCAACGATTATACCAGAGTCAAACAAAATACAGACCAGTGGGACACCACGAGGAAGGGCTGCGTTGGCGGAAGTGACTACTCCGCCATCATAGGTCAAAACTACTTCAGCAGCTATAGTAAGAAGTTGACTGAAAAAACTAGTAACAAGGGTGTTTGCTTTAGCGTGCCCTGCCTCTGGTGTACGACTTTTGAGGAGGTTGCAATTGCGGTATTGGAGAAGGTGTACGACATCAAGGTCTACGGAAAAAAAATCTATATTCTGGGTGGCGCAACGGTCTACTCTCCAGATGGCTTTTGTGTGCTCACCAACCGGCGGCGGTGTGGCCGGGTTGGGGGGGGGGGGTTGAGTGGATGCTGTCTGGGGCATCCTGAGGAGATTGTGCTGCTCGAGATAAGGTGCCCCTACACTCGGAGTCCTGGGAGGGTGATTCCGAATATGTATAAGCCTCAGATGCTGCTGGGTCTGCACCACAGTCAGGTGGCGACCATCGGCGTGTTTGTCGACTGCGTTTTCAGGTTGTGCTCCTTTGAGGCCCTGGGGAGGGCTGAGGCGCATAACCAGGTGTAACACAAGGATAGGAAGTAGTATAAGGAGACGGTAGCTTGGGGGTGGGCGGGATGGAGGGTCTTGCAGACGGCGACCATCACGCTAATGGGAGGTTTAATAGTTGCCTGGAGGTGGAAAAGGAGCATCACAGTCCTTGGTTGGTGAGACCGAGTGGCACCACGGAGAGGCCGACAGGGGCTTTCTACTGTTGGAAGCTCTTTACGATGAGATTGATAACCGCTCGTCCTGATCCCGACTTTGTCGAAAAGAACCACACTAAGGTTGCCCAGTTTATACAGGACCTCGACCACGTGAAAAATGGGACTTACATGGGTACACTAGGCTCTGGAATGTTTATGATTAAGGACCTCTATAGATAAAGACCTTGGAGGCTGGTAGTATACATGGTAGTGGCTCCCTCTCCCCATGTGGTCGTGGGTCCTTACCCCCTATGACTCACGGCTGCCCCTTCCCCTGCGACTCATGGCCTGCTGAGAGGGTCACAGCTTTAGTAGTATAGATAATGGTGGTTCCCCTGTGATTTCGTTGTGACTCATGGCTACCCCTAACCCTGCGACTCACAGCCTACTGAAAAGGTAGCAGCTTTAATCCTTGGCCAGTTATTGGCAGCTCTTGAGACCTTAGACCCTGAAAAGAATAGTTGAAGTGGGTAAATGGTGCTCTGAAGTGGGGTGATTCCTTATCGTCGGTGGGTGGGTCTCCGTTTGGAGGGGTGTGCTCGAACCGCTATTACCTGTACTACTCACGCCCTTTACCTGAGCGGCTCGCGCATCTTGCGACATGGATTTAGCTTGCGGCCATACGTAATCGTCATGTTGACAGTTGAACTATTATGAATGTATATTTAATATAGTCACTGGGACTATGATCACCGAGCAGTTAAAGATGAGGGGCTGTTGGAGGGGAGTGGGACGCGGGAAGTAAGGACGATGAGGTAGCGCCACCTTACGATTGCAGTGTATTATAATTATTGAAGCGATCACCGCAGAGCCATTCGAAGCAAGCCTTCTTAGCATTGCTATAAACTCTTTGGTGCTTCGGGGCTTCGCTCTATCGCCTGTTCCTGCAATGCAGCGCTCGAGCTGTTTGGGGTAGACAGCACGTATGTCACGGCTGAATAGTCCCAGCAATCAGTGATTAACCAACCAGGCCTAACCACACATATACAGCTGTTACACCCGCCCATTGCATCCCAAGTCACCCTCAAGGTGTAAAGGTCAGTTATCTATAAAGATTTTTATTTTAAGCGTGCAACTGACCACGTGTAAGCTCTTTAAACGACGATACTCATGA
>CM067358.1:31997178-32077178 GCA_034190875.2 Urechis unicinctus
CCATCGGCGTGTTTGTCGACTGCGTTTTCAGATTGTGCTCCTTTGAGGCCCTGGGGAGGGCTGAGGCGCATAACCAGGTGTAACACAAGGATAGGAAGTAGTATAAGGAGACGGTAGCTTGGGGGTGGGCGGGATGGAGGGTCTTGCAGACGGCGACTATGGCGCTAATGGGAGGTTTAATAGTTGCCTGGAGGTGGAAAAGGAGCATCACAGTCCTTGGTTGGTGAGACCGAGTGGCACCACGGAGAGGCCGACAGGGGCTTTCTACTGTTGGAAGCTCTTTACGATGAGATTGATAACCGCTCGTCCTGATCCCGACTTTGTCGAAAAGAACAACGCTAAGGTTGCCCAGTTTATACAGGACCTCGACCACGTGAAAAATGGAACTTACATGGGTACACTTGGCTCTGGAATGTTTATGCTTAAGGACCTCTATAGATAAAGACCTTGGAGGCTGGTAGTATACATGGTAGTGGCTCCCTCTCCCCATGTGGTCGTGGGTCCCTACCCCCTATGACTCACGGCTGCCCCTTCCCCTGCGACTCATGGCCTGCTGAGAGGGTCACAGCTTTAGTAGTATAGATAATGGTGGTTCCCCTGTGATTTCGTTGTGACTCATGGCTACCCCTAACCCTGCGACTCACAGCCTACTGATAAGGTAGCAGCTTTAATCCTTGGCCAGTTATTGGCAGCTCTTGAGACCTTAGACCCTGAAAAGAATAGTTGAAGTGGGTAAATGGTGCTCTGAAGTGGGGTGATTCCTTATCGTCGGTGGGTGGGTCTCCGTTTGGAGGGGTGTGCTCGAACCGCTATTACCTGTACTACTCACGCCCTTTACCTGAGCGGCTCGCGCATCTTGCGACATGGATTTAGCTTGCGGCCATACGTAATCGTCATGTTGACAGTTGAACTATTATGAATGTATATTTAATATAGTCACTGGGACTATGATCACCGAGCAGTTAAAGATGAGGGGCTGTTGGAGGGGAGTGGGACGCGGGAAGTAAGGACGATGAGGTAGCGCCACCTTACGATTGCAGTGTATTATAATTATTGAAGCGATCACCGCAGAGCCATTCGAAGCAAGCCTTCTTAGCATTGCTATAAACTCTTTGGTGCTTCGGGGCTTCGCTCTATCGCCTGTTCCTGCAATGCAGCGCTCGAGCTGTTTGGGGTAGACAGCACGTATGTCACGGCTGAATAGTCCCAGCAATCAGTGATTAACCAACCAGGCCTAACCACGCATATACAGCTGTTACACCCGCCCATTGCATCCCAAGTCACCCTCAAGGTGTAAAGGTCAGTTATCTATAAAGATTTTTATTTTAAGCGTGCAACTGACCACGTGTAAGCTCTTTAAACGATCACCATTATGATCGATACTCATGACTACGCCAACTGCGGGCTAAAAACAAGCAATGGCAGTTTCCCAACCACATATTTATTTTGTCAGCTATGAGAAGAAAATCACACGAGGACACATTAACGAATTTACTACATATTAACAAGAAAACAACAACACCATTGCAATATGCTTCCAACAAGTCAGTAAACAGGACAAACGCAAATCATCATTACATTAAAAATCTTCCCGTAAAACAAATTGTCATAAAACCAGCGAACTACCTTTAAGTTACAATATAAACCATTAGAACAACACAAAGTCAACAAAGAGAAAAGCATATTTGTTATAAATATTTGTATTGTTGTAGCAGATTTCACGAACCATAGAAAAGAGGAAGAAATGTCTGTAGATTATTGGCGCTTAAGATTGATCAAATACCCACCATCCCATGTTGTTTAAATAAGATATGTGAATGATTTTGTTTGCGGACAATAGTACAGATGATGGACGAAAGCACTGTGAACAACTACAACTCATATCCCTTGTAAATGATTGACCACCTTAGCAAAGAAAATGTCGGTCGGCCCACTTCGCGTTGTTGCGCCCATTAGTCAAGACTGTTGCGCTTGAAAAAAAGATGACAAGAATTAGTGGCTACAGCGCACATAGCAATTATACAATAGTGGCACCGTCATGATATCGCATTAATGTCCCAGTTATGTCTTCTATCGATGTCAGGACAAATCTTGACAGGCTCTTATAACAGCTGTTATAGTTATTCATTGATTAGCTGTTATTCATTGATTAGCTCTGAAGTAATCAAATACTCATTAAAGATGGTATATATCATACAGCGTATTGTATTTTAGCTTGAGAGCAAATGCATGGTATGCCACAAATATGTGATGCAGCTCATTATACAATTACTGCAGGCAGAAGTATGTCAAATATTGCTTTAGCGTGCCCTGCCTCTGGGGTACGACTTTTGAGGAGGTTGCAATTGCGGTATTGGAGAAGGTGTACGACATCAAGGTCTACGGAAATAATATCTATATTCAGGGTGGCGCAACGGTCTACTCTCCAGATGGCTTTTGTGTGGTCACCAACCGGCGGCGGTGTGGCCGGGTGGGGGGGGGGGGGGGGGATGGAGTGGATGCTGTCTATCTGGGGCATACTGAGGAGATTGTGCTGCTCGAGATAAGGTGCCCCTACACTCGGAGTCCTGGGAGGGTGATTCCGAATATGTATAAGCCTCAGGTGCTGCTGGGTCTGCACCACAGTCAGGTGGCGACCATCGGCGTGTTTGTCGACTGCGTTTTCAGATTGTGCTCCTTTGAGGCCCTGGGGAGGGCTGAGGCGCATAACCAGGTGTAACACAAGGATAGGAAGTAGTATAAGGAGACGGTAGCTTGGGGGTGGGCGGGATGGAGGGTCTTGCAGACGGCGACTATGGCGCTAATGGGAGGTTTAATAGTTGCCTGGAGGTGGAAAAGGAGCATCACAGTCCTTGGTTGGTGAGACCGAGTGGCACCACGGAGAGGCCGACAGGGGCTTTCTACTGTTGGAAGGCTCTTTACGATGAGATTGATAACCGCTCGTCCTGATCCCGACTTTGTCGAAAAGAACAACGCTAAGGTTGCCCAGTTTATACAGGACCTCGACCACGTGAAAAATGGAACTTACATGGGTACACTTGGCTCTGGAATGTTTATGCTTAAGGACCTCTATAGATAAAGACCTTGGAGGCTGGTAGTATACATGGTAGTGGCTCCCTCTCCCCATGTGGTCGTGGGTCCCTACCCCCTATGACTCACGGCTGCCCCTTCCCCTGCGACTCATGGCCTGCTGAGAGGGTCACAGCTTTAGTAGTATAGATAATGGTGGTTCCCCTGTGATTTCGTTGTGACTCATGGCTACCCCTAACCCTGCGACTCACAGCCTACTGATAAGGTAGCAGCTTTAATCCTTGGCCAGTTATTGGCAGCTCTTGAGACCTTAGACCCTGAAAAGAATAGTTGAAGTGGGTAAATGGTGCTCTGAAGTGGGGTGATTCCTTATCGTCGGTGGGGGGGGTCTCCGTTTGGAGGGGTGTGCTCGAACCGCTATTACCTGTACTACTCACGCCCTTTACCTGAGCGGCTCGCGCATCTTGCGACATGGATTTAGCTTGCGGCCATACGTAATCGTCATGTTGACAGTTGAACTATTATGAATGTATATTTAATATAGTCACTGGGACTATGATCACCGAGCAGTTAAAGATGAGGGGCTGTTGGAGGGGAGTGGGACGCGGGAAGTAAGGACGATGAGGTAGCGCCACCTTACGATTGCAGTGTATTATAATTATTGAAGCGATCACCGCAGAGCCATTCGAAGCAAGCCTTCTTAGCATTGCTATAAACTCTTTGGTGCTTCGGGGCTTTGCTCTATCGCCTCTTCCTGCAATGCAGCGCTCGAGCTGTTTGGGGTAGACAGCACGTATGTCACGGCTGAATAGTCCCAGCAATCAGTGATTAACCAACCAGGCCTAACCACGCATATACAGCTGTTACACCCGCCCATTGCATCCCAAGTCACCCTCAAGGTGTAAAGGTCAGTTATCTATAAAGATTTTTATTTTAAGCGTGCAACTGACCACGTGTAAGCTCTTTAAACGATCACCATTATGATCGATACTCATGACTACGCCAACTGCGGGCTAAAAACAAGCAATGGCAGTTTCCCAACCACATATTTATTTTGTCAGCTATGAGAAGAAAATCACACAGGACACATTAACGAATTTACTACATATTAACAAGAAAACAACAACACCATTGCAATATGCTTCCAACAAGTCAGTAAACAGGACAAACGCAAATCATCATTACATTAAAAATCTTCCCGTAAAACAAATTGTCATAAAACCAGCGAACTACCTTTAAGTTACAATATAAACCATTAGAACAACACAAAGTCAACAAAGAGAAAAGCATATTTGTTATAAATATTTGTATTGTTGTAGCAGATTTCACGAACCATAGAAAAGAGGAAGAAATGTCTGTAGATTATTGGCGCTTAAGATTGATCAAATACCCACCATCCCATGTTGTTTAAATAAGATATGTGAATGATTTTGTTTGCGGACAATAGTACAGATGATGGACGAAAGCACTGTGAACAACTACAACTCATATCCCTTGTAAATGATTGACCACCTTAGCAAAGAAAATGTCGGTCGGCCCACTTCGCGTTGTTGCGCCCATTAGTCAAGACTGTTGCGCTTGAAAAAAAGATGACAAGAATTAGTGGCTACAGCGCACATAGCAATTATACAATAGTGGCACCGTCATGATATCGCATTAATGTCCCAGTTATGTCTTCTATCGATGTCAGGACAAATCTTGACAGGCTCTTATAACAGCTGTTATAGTTATTCATTGATTAGCTGTTATTCATTGATTAGCTCTGAAGTAATCAAATACTCATTAAAGATGGTATATATCATACAGCGTATTGTATTTTAGCTTGAGAGCAAATGCATGGTATGCCACAAATATGTGATGCAGCTCATTATACAATTACTGCAGGCAGAAGTATGTCAAATATTGCTTTAGCGTGCCCTGCCTCTGGGGTACGACTTTTGAGGAGGTTGCAATTGCGGTATTGGAGAAGGTGTACGACATCAAGGTCTACGGAAATAATATCTATATTCAGGGTGGCGCAACGGTCTACTCTCCAGATGGCTTTTGTGTGGTCACCAACCGGCGGCGGTGTGGCCGGGTTGGGGGGGGGGGGGGGGGATGGAGTGGATGCTGTCTATCTGGGGCATACTGAGGAGATTGTGCTGCTCGAGATAAGGTGCCCCTACACTCGGAGTCCTGGGAGGGTGATTCCGAATATGTATAAGCCTCAGGTGCTGCTGGGTCTGCACCACAGTCAGGTGGCGACCATCGGCGTGTTTGTCGACTGCGTTTTCAGATTGTGCTCCTTTGAGGCCCTGGGGAGGGCTGAGGCGCATAACCAGGTGTAACACAAGGATAGGAAGTAGTATAAGGAGACGGTAGCTTGGGGGTGGGCGGGATGGAGGGTCTTGCAGAGGCGCGACTATGGCGCTAATGGGAGGTTTAATAGTTGCCTGGAGGTGGAAAAGGAGCATCACAGTCCTTGGTTGGTGAGACCGAGTGGCACCACGGAGAGGCCGACAGGGGCTTTCTACTGTTGGAAGCTCTTTACGATGAGATTGATAACCGCTCGTCCTGATCCCGACTTTGTCGAAAAGAACAACGCTAAGGTTGCCCAGTTTATACAGGACCTCGACCACGTGAAAAATGGAACTTACATGGGTACACTTGGCTCTGGAATGTTTATGCTTAAGGACCTCTATAGATAAAGACCTTGGAGGCTGGTAGTATACATGGTAGTGGCTCCCTCTCCCCATGTGGTCGTGGGTCCCTACCCCCTATGACTCACGGCTGCCCCTTCCCCTGCGACTCATGGCCTGCTGAGAGGGTCACAGCTTTAGTAGTATAGATAATGGTGGTTCCCCTGTGATTTCGTTGTGACTCATGGCTACCCCTAACCCTGCGACTCACAGCCTACTGATAAGGTAGCAGCTTTAATCCTTGGCCAGTTATTGGCAGCTCTTGAGACCTTAGACCCTGAAAAGAATAGTTGAAGTGGGTAAATGGTGCTCTGAAGTGGGGTGATTCCTTATCGTCGGTGGGTGGGTCTCCGTTTGGAGGGGTGTGCTCGAACCGCTATTACCTGTACTACTCACGCCCTTTACCTGAGCGGCTCGCGCATCTTGCGACATGGATTTAGCTTGCGGCCATACGTAATCGTCATGTTGACAGTTGAACTATTATGAATGTATATTTAATATAGTCACTGGGACTATGATCACCGAGCAGTTAAAGATGAGGGGCTGTTGGAGGGGAGTGGGACGCGGGAAGTAAGGACGATGAGGTAGCGCCACCTTACGATTGCAGTGTATTATAATTATTGAAGCGATCACCGCAGAGCCATTCGAAGCAAGCCTTCTTAGCATTGCTATAAACTCTTTGGTGCTTCGGGGCTTTGCTCTATCGCCTCTTCCTGCAATGCAGCGCTCGAGCTGTTTGGGGTAGACAGCACGTATGTCACGGCTGAATAGTCCCAGCAATCAGTGATTAACCAACCAGGCCTAACCACGCATATACAGCTGTTACACCCGCCCATTGCATCCCAAGTCACCCTCAAGGTGTAAAGGTCAGTTATCTATAAAGATTTTTATTTTAAGCGTGCAACTGACCACGTGTAAGCTCTTTAAACGATCACCATTATGATCGATACTCATGACTACGCCAACTGCGGGCTAAAAACAAGCAATGGCAGTTTCCCAACCACATATTTATTTTGTCAGCTATGAGAAAAAATCACACGAGGACACATTAACGAATTTACTACATATTAACAAGAAAACAACAACACCATTGCAATATGCTTCCAACAAGTCAGTAAACAGGACAAACGCAAATCATCATTACATTAAAAATCTTCCCGTAAAACAAATTGTCATAAAACCAGCGAACTACCTTTAAGTTACAATATAAACCATTAGAACAACACAAAGTCAACAAAGAGAAAAGCATATTTGTTATAAATATTTGTATTGTTGTAGCAGATTTCACGAACCATAGAAAAGAGGAAGAAATGTCTGTAGATTATTGGCGCTTAAGATTGATCAAATACCCACCATCCCATGTTGTTTAAATAAGATATGTGAATGATTTTGTTTGCGGACAATAGTACAGATGATGGACGAAAGCACTGTGAACAACTACAACTCATATCCCTTGTAAATGATTGACCACCTTAGCAAAGAAAATGTCGGTCGGCCCACTTCGCGTTGTTGCGCCCATTAGTCAAGACTGTTGCGCTTGAAAAAAAGATGACAAGAATTAGTGGCTACAGCGCACATAGCAATTATACAATAGTGGCACCGTCATGATATCGCATTAATGTCCCAGTTATGTCTTCTATCGATGTCAGGACAAATCTTGACAGGCTCTTATAACAGCTGTTATAGTTATTCATTGATTAGCTGTTATTCATTGATTAGCTCTGAAGTAATCAAATACTCATTAAAGATGGTATATATCATACAGCGTATTGTATTTTAGCTTGAGAGCAAATGCATGGTATGCCACAAATATGTGATGCAGCTCATTATACAATTACTGCAGGCAGAAGTATGTCAAATATTGCTTTAGCGTGCCCTGCCTCTGGGGTACGACTTTTGAGGAGGTTGCAATTGCGGTATTGGAGAAGGTGTACGACATCAAGGTCTACGGAAATAATATCTATATTCAGGGTGGCGCAACGGTCTACTCTCCAGATGGCTTTTGTGTGGTCACCAACCGGCGGCGGTGTGGCCGGGGGTGGGGGGGGGGGGGGGGGGGGGGGTGGAGTGGATGCTGTCTGGGGCATACTGAGGAGATTGTGCTGCTCGAGATAAGGTGCCCCTACACTCGGAGTCCTGGGAGGGTGATTCCGAATATGTATAAGCCTCAGGTGCTGCTGGGTCTGCACCACAGTCAGGTGGCGACCATCGGCGTGTTTGTCGACTGCGTTTTCAGATTGTGCTCCTTTGAGGCCCTGGGGAGGGCTGAGGCGCATAACCAGGTGTAACACAAGGATAGGAAGTAGTATAAGGAGACGGTAGCTTGGGGGTGGGCGGGATGGAGGGTCTTGCAGACGGCGACTATGGCGCTAATGGGAGGTTTAATAGTTGCCTGGAGGTGGAAAAGGAGCATCACAGTCCTTGGTTGGTGAGACCGAGTGGCACCACGGAGAGGCCGACAGGGGCTTTCTACTGTTGGAAGCTCTTTACGATGAGATTGATAACCGCTCGTCCTGATCCCGACTTTGTCGAAAAGAACAACGCTAAGGTTGCCCAGTTTATACAGGACCTCGACCACGTGAAAAATGGAACTTACATGGGTACACTTGGCTCTGGAATGTTTATGCTTAAGGACCTCTATAGATAAAGACCTTGGAGGCTGGTAGTATACATGGTAGTGGCTCCCTCTCCCCATGTGGTCGTGGGTCCCTACCCCCTATGACTCACGGCTGCCCCTTCCCCTGCGACTCATGGCCTGCTGAGAGGGTCACAGCTTTAGTAGTATAGATAATGGTGGTTCCCCTGTGATTTCGTTGTGACTCATGGCTACCCCTAACCCTGCGACTCACAGCCTACTGATAAGGTAGCAGCTTTAATCCTTGGCCAGTTATTGGCAGCTCTTGAGACCTTAGACCCTGAAAAGAATAGTTGAAGTGGGTAAATGGTGCTCTGAAGTGGGGTGATTCCTTATCGTCGGTGGGTGGGTCTCCGTTTGGAGGGGTGTGCTCGAACCGCTATTACCTGTACTACTCACGCCCTTTACCTGAGCGGCTCGCGCATCTTGCGACATGGATTTAGCTTGCGGCCATACGTAATCGTCATGTTGACAGTTGAACTATTATGAATGTATATTTAATATAGTCACTGGGACTATGATCACCGAGCAGTTAAAGATGAGGGGCTGTTGGAGGGGAGTGGGACGCGGGAAGTAAGGACGATGAGGTAGCGCGCCACCTTACGATTGCAGTGTATTATAATTATTGAAGCGATCACCGCAGAGCCATTCGAAGCAAGCCTTCTTAGCATTGCTATAAACTCTTTGGTGCTTCGGGGCTTTGCTCTATCGCCTCTTCCTGCAATGCAGCGCTCGAGCTGTTTGGGGTAGACAGCACGTATGTCACGGCTGAATAGTCCCAGCAATCAGTGATTAACCAACCAGGCCTAACCACACATATACAGCTGTTACACCCGCCCATTGCATCCCAAGTCACCCTCAAGGTGTAAAGGTCAGTTATCTATAAAGATTTTTATTTTAAGCGTGCAACTGACCACGTGTAAGCTCTTTAAACGATCACCATTATGATCGATACTCATGACTACGCCAACTGCGGGCTAAAAACAAGCAATGGCAGTTTCCCAACCACATATTTATTTTGTCAGCTATGAGAACAAAATCACACCAGGACACATTAACGAATTTACTACATATTAACAAGAAAACAACAACACCATTGCAATATGCTTCCAACAAGTCAGTAAACAGGACAAACGCAAATCATCATTACATTAAAAATCTTCCCGTAAAACAAATTGTCATAAAACCAGCGAACTACCTTTAAGTTACAATATAAACCATTAGAACAACACAAAGTCAACAAAGAGAAAAGCATATTTGTTATAAATATTTGTATTGTTGTAGCAGATTTCACGAACCATAGAAAAGAGGAAGAAATGTCTGTAGATTATTGGCGCTTAAGATTGATCAAATACCCACCATCCCATGTTGTTTAAATAAGATATGTGAATGATTTTGTTTGCGGACAATAGTACAGATGATGGACGAAAGCACTGTGAACAACTACAACTCATATCCCTTGTAAATGATTGACCACCTTAGCAAAGAAAATGTCGGTCGGCCCACTTCGCGTTGTTGCGCCCATTAGTCAAGACTGTTGCGCTTGAAAAAAAGATGACAAGAATTAGTGGCTACAGCGCACATAGCAATTATACAATAGTGGCACCGTCATGATATCGCATTAATGTCCCAGTTATGTCTTCTATCGATGTCAGGACAAATCTTGACAGGCTCTTATAACAGCTGTTATAGTTATTCATTGATTAGCTGTTATTCATTGATTAGCTCTGAAGTAATCAAATACTCATTAAAGATGGTATATATCATACAGCGTATTGTATTTTAGCTTGAGAGCAAATGCATGGTATGCCACAAATATGTGATGCAGCTCATTATACAATTACTGCAGGCAGAAGTATGTCAAATATTGCTTTAGCGTGCCCTGCCTCTGGGGTACGACTTTTGAGGAGGTTGCAATTGCGGTATTGGAGAAGGTGTACGACATCAAGGTCTACGGAAATAATATCTATATTCAGGGTGGCGCAACGGTCTACTCTCCAGATGGCTTTTGTGTGGTCACCAACCGGCGGCGGTGTGGCCGGGTTGGGGGGGGGGGGGGGGGGGGGGGGGGGGGGGGTGGTGGATGATGTCTATCTGGGGCATACTGAGGAGATTGTGCTGCTCGAGATAAGGTGCCCCTACACTCGGAGTCCTGGGAGGGTGATTCCGAATATGTATAAGCCTCAGGTGCTGCTGGGTCTGCACCACAGTCAGGTGGCGACCATCGGCGTGTTTGTCGACTGCGTTTTCAGATTGTGCTCCTTTGAGGCCCTGGGGAGGGCTGAGGCGCATAACCAGGTGTAACACAAGGATAGGAAGTAGTATAAGGAGACGGTAGCTTGGGGGTGGGGCGGGATGGAGGGTCTTGCAGACGGCGACTATGGCGCTAATGGGAGGTTTAATAGTTGCCTGGAGGTGGAAAAGGAGCATCACAGTCCTTGGTTGGTGAGACCGAGTGGCACCACGGAGAGGCCGACAGGGGCTTTCTACTGTTGGAAGCTCTTTACGATGAGATTGATAACCGCTCGTCCTGATCCCGACTTTGTCGAAAAGAACAACGCTAAGGTTGCCCAGTTTATACAGGACCTCGACCACGTGAAAAATGGAACTTACATGGGTACACTTGGCTCTGGAATGTTTATGCTTAAGGACCTCTATAGATAAAGACCTTGGAGGCTGGTAGTATACATGGTAGTGGCTCCCTCTCCCCATGTGGTCGTGGGTCCCTACCCCCTATGACTCACGGCTGCCCCTTCCCCTGCGACTCATGGCCTGCTGAGAGGGTCACAGCTTTAGTAGTATAGATAATGGTGGTTCCCCTGTGATTTCGTTGTGACTCATGGCTACCCCTAACCCTGCGACTCACAGCCTACTGATAAGGTAGCAGCTTTAATCCTTGGCCAGTTATTGGCAGCTCTTGAGACCTTAGACCCTGAAAAGAATAGTTGAAGTGGGTAAATGGTGCTCTGAAGTGGGGTGATTCCTTATCGTCGGTGGGTGGGTCTCCGTTTGGAGGGGTGTGCTCGAACCGCTATTACCTGTACTACTCACGCCCTTTACCTGAGCGGCTCGCGCATCTTGCGACATGGATTTAGCTTGCGGCCATACGTAATCGTCATGTTGACAGTTGAACTATTATGAATGTATATTTAATATAGTCACTGGGACTATGATCACCGAGCAGTTAAAGATGAGGGGCTGTTGGAGGGGAGTGGGACGCGGGAAGTAAGGACGATGAGGTAGCGCCACCTTACGATTGCAGTGTATTATAATTATTGAAGCGATCACCGCAGAGCCATTCGAAGCAAGCCTTCTTAGCATTGCTATAAACTCTTTGGTGCTTCGGGGCTTCGCTCTATCGCCTCCTTCCTGCAATGCAGCGCTCGAGCTGTTTGGGGTAGACAGCACGTATGTCACGGCTGAATAGTCCCAGCAATCAGTGATTAACCAACCAGGCCTAACCACGCATATACAGCTGTTACACCCGCCCATTGCATCCCAAGTCACCCTCAAGGTGTAAAGGTCAGTTATCTATAAAGATTTTTATTTTAAGCGTGCAACTGACCACGTGTAAGCTCTTTAAACGATCACCATTATGATCGATACTCATGACTACGCCAACTGCGGGCTAAAAACAAGCAATGGCAGTTTCCCAACCACATATTTATTTTGTCAGCTATGAGAACAAAATCACACCAGGACACATTAACGAATTTACTACATATTAACAAGAAAACAACAACACCATTGCAATATGCTTCCAACAAGTCAGTAAACAGGACAAACGCAAATCATCATTACATTAAAAATCTTCCCGTAAAACAAATTGTCATAAAACCAGCGAACTACCTTTAAGTTACAATATAAACCATTAGAACAACACAAAGTCAACAAAGAGAAAAGCATATTTGTTATAAATATTTGTATTGTTGTAGCAGATTTCACGAACCATAGAAAAGAGGAAGAAATGTCTGTAGATTATTGGCGCTTAAGATTGATCAAATACCCACCATCCCATGTTGTTTAAATAAGATATGTGAATGATTTTGTTTGCGGACAATAGTACAGATGATGGACGAAAGCACTGTGAACAACTACAACTCATATCCCTTGTAAAATGATTGACCACCTTAGCAAAGAAAATGTCGGTCGGCCCACTTCGCGTTGTTGCGCCCATTAGTCAAGACTGTTGCGCTTGAAAAAAAGATGACAAGAATTAGTGGCTACAGCGCACATAGCAATTATACAATAGTGGCACCGTCATGATATCGCATTAATGTCCCAGTTATGTCTTCTATCGATGTCAGGACAAATCTTGACAGGCTCTTATAACAGCTGTTATAGTTATTCATTGATTAGCTGTTATTCATTGATTAGCTCTGAAGTAATCAAATACTCATTAAAGATGGTATATATCATACAGCGTATTGTATTTTAGCTTGAGAGCAAATGCATGGTATGCCACAAATATGTGATGCAGCTCATTATACAATTACTGCAGGCAGAAGTATGTCAAATATTGCTTTAGCGTGCCCTGCCTCTGGGGTACGACTTTTGAGGAGGTTGCAATTGCGGTATTGGAGAAGGTGTACGACATCAAGGTCTACGGAAATAATATCTATATTCAGGGTGGCGCAACGGTCTACTCTCCAGATGGCTTTTGTGTGGTCACCAACCGGCGGCGGTGTGGCCGGGTGGGGGGGGGGGGGGGGGGGGGATGGAGTGGATGCTGTCTATCTGGGGCATACTGAGGAGATTGTGCTGCTCGAGATAAGGTGCCCCTACACTCGGAGTCCTGGGAGGGTGATTCCGAATATGTATAAGCCTCAGGTGCTGCTGGGTCTGCACCACAGTCAGGTGGCGACCATCGGCGTGTTTGTCGACTGCGTTTTCAGATTGTGCTCCTTTGAGGCCCTGGGGAGGGCTGAGGCGCATAACCAGGTGTAACACAAGGATAGGAAGTAGTATAAGGAGACGGTAGCTTGGGGGTGGGCGGGATGGAGGGTCTTGCAGACGGCGACTATGGCGCTAATGGGAGGTTTAATAGTTGCCTGGAGGTGGAAAAGGAGCATCACAGTCCTTGGTTGGTGAGACCGAGTGGCACCACGGAGAGGCCGACAGGGGCTTTCTACTGTTGGAAGCTCTTTACGATGAGATTGATAACCGCTCGTCCTGATCCCGACTTTGTCGAAAAGAACAACGCTAAGGTTGCCCAGTTTATACAGGACCTCGACCACGTGAAAAATGGAACTTACATGGGTACACTTGGCTCTGGAATGTTTATGCTTAAGGACCTCTATAGATAAAGACCTTGGAGGCTGGTAGTATACATGGTAGTGGCTCCCTCTCCCCATGTGGTCGTGGGTCCCTACCCCCTATGACTCACGGCTGCCCCTTCCCCTGCGACTCATGGCCTGCTGAGAGGGTCACAGCTTTAGTAGTATAGATAATGGTGGTTCCCCTGTGATTTCGTTGTGACTCATGGCTACCCCTAACCCTGCGACTCACAGCCTACTGATAAGGTAGCAGCTTTAATCCTTGGCCAGTTATTGGCAGCTCTTGAGACCTTAGACCCTGAAAAGAATAGTTGAAGTGGGTAAATGGTGCTCTGAAGTGGGGTGATTCCTTATCGTCGGTGGGTGGGTCTCCGTTTGGAGGGGTGTGCTCGAACCGCTATTACCTGTACTACTCACGCCCTTTACCTGAGCGGCTCGCGCATCTTGCGACATGGATTTAGCTTGCGGCCATACGTAATCGTCATGTTGACAGTTGAACTATTATGAATGTATATTTAATATAGTCACTGGGACTATGATCACCGAGCAGTTAAAGATGAGGGGCTGTTGGAGGGGAGTGGGACGCGGGAAGTAAGGACGATGAGGTAGCGCCACCTTACGATTGCAGTGTATTATAATTATTGAAGCGATCACCGCAGAGCCATTCGAAGCAAGCCTTCTTAGCATTGCTATAAACTCTTTGGTGCTTCGGGGCTTCGCTCTATCGCCTGTTCCTGCAATGCAGCGCTCGAGCTGTTTGGGGTAGACAGCACGTATGTCACGGCTGAATAGTCCCAGCAATCAGTGATTAACCAACCAGGCCTAACCACACATATACAGCTGTTACACCCGCCCATTGCATCCCAAGTCACCCTCAAGGTGTAAAGGTCAGTTATCTATAAAGATTTTTATTTTAAGCGTGCAACTGACCACGTGTAAGCTCTTTAAACGATCACCATTATGATCGATACTCATGACTACGCCAACTGCGGGCTAAAAACAAGCAATGGCAGTTTCCCAACCACATATTTATTTTGTCAGCTATGAGAACAAAATCACACCAGGACACATTAACGAATTTACTACATATTAACAAGAAAACAACAACACCATTGCAATATGCTTCCAACAAGTCAGTAAACAGGACAAACGCAAATCATCATTACATTAAAAATCTTCCTGTAAAACAAATTGTCATAAAACCAGCGAACTACCTTTAAGTTACAATATAAACCATTAGAACAACACAAAGTCAACAAAGAGAAAAGCATATTTGTTATAAATATTTGTATTGTTGTAGCAGATTTCACGAACCATAGAAAAGAGGAAGAAATGTCTGTAGATTATTGGCGCTTAAGATTGATCAAATACCCACCATCCCATGTTGTTTAAATAAGATATGTGAATGATTTTGTTTGCGGACAATAGTACAGATGATGGACGAAAGCACTGCGAACAACTACAACTCATATCCCTTGTAAATGATTAACCACCTTAGCAAAGAAAATGTCGGTCGGCCCACTTCGCGTTGTTGCGCCCATTAGTCAAGACTGTTGCGCTTGAAAAAAAGATGACAAGAATTAGTGGCTACAGCGCACATAGCAATTATACAATAGTGGCACCGTCATGATATCGCATTAATGTCCCAGTTATGTCTTCTATCGATGTCAGGACAAATCTTGACAGGCTCTTATAACAGCTGTTATAGTTATTCATTGATTAGCTGTTATTCATTGATTAGCTCTGAAGTAATCAAATACTCATTAAAGATGGTATATATCATACAGCGTATTGTATTTTAGCTTGAGAGCAAATGCATGGTATGCCACAAATATGTGATGCAGCTCATTATACAATTACTGCAGGCAGAAGTATGTCAAATATTGCTTTAGCGTGCCCTGCCTCTGGGGTACGACTTTTGAGGAGGTTGCAATTGCGGTATTGGAGAAGGTGTACGACATCAAGGTCTACGGAAATAATATCTATATTCAGGGTGGCGCAACGGTCTACTCTCCAGATGGCTTTTGTGTGGTCACCAACGGCGGCGGCGGTGTGGCCGGGGGGGGGGGGGGGGGGGGGGGTGGAGTGGATGCTGTCTGTCTGGGGCATCCTGAGGAGATTGTGCTGCTCGAGATAAGGTGCCCCTACACTCGGAGTCCTGGGAGGGTGATTCCGAATATGTATAAGCCTCAGGTGCTGCTGGGTCTGCACCACAGTCAGGTGGCGACCATCGGCGTGTTTGTCGACTGCGTTTTCAGATTGTGCTCCTTTGAGGCCCTGGGGAGGGCTGAGGCGCATAACCAGGTGTAACACAAGGATATGAAGTAGTATAAGGAGACGGTAGCTTGGGGGGTGGGCGGGATGGAGGGTCTTGCAGACGGCGACTATGGCGCTAATGGGAGGTTTAATAGTTGCCTGGAGGTGGAAAAGGAGCATCACAGTCCTTGGTTGGTGAGACCGAGTGGCACCACGGAGAGGCCGACAGGGGCTTTCTACTGTTGGAAGCTCTTTACGATGAGATTGATAACCGCTCGTCCTGATCCCGACTTTGTCGAAAAGAACAACGCTAAGGTTGCCCAGTTTATACAGGACCTCGACCACGTGAAAAATGGAACTTACATGGGTACACTTGGCTCTGGAATGTTTATGCTTAAGGACCTCTATAGATAAAGACCTTGGAGGCTGGTAGTATACATGGTAGTGGCTCCCTCTCCCCATGTGGTCGTGGGTCCCTACCCCCTATGACTCACGGCTGCCCCCTCCCCTGCGACTCATGGCCTGCTGAGAGGGTCACAGCTTTAGTAGTATAGATAATGGTGGTTCCCCTGTGATTTCGTTGTGACTCATGGCTACCCCTAACCCTGCGACTCACAGCCTACTGATAAGGTAGCAGCTTTAATCCTTGGCCAGTTATTGGCAGCTCTTGAGACCTTAGACCCTGAAAAGAATAGTTGAAGTGGGTAAATGGTGCTCTGAAGTGGGGTGATTCCTTATCGTCGGTGGGTGGGTCTCCGTTTGGAGGGGTGTGCTCGAACCGCTATTACCTGTACTACTCACGCCCTTTACCTGAGCGGCTCGCGCATCTTGCGACATGGATTTAGCTTGCGGCCATACGTAATCGTCATGTTGACAGTTGAACTATTATGAATGTATATTTAATATAGTCACTGGGACTATGATCACCGAGCAGTTAAAGATGAGGGGCTGTTGGAGGGGAGTGGGACGCGGGAAGTAAGGACGATGAGGTAGCGCCACCTTACGATTGCAGTGTATTATAATTATTGAAGCGATCACCGCAGAGCCATTCGAAGCGAGCCTTCTTAGCATTGCTATAAACTCTTTGGTGCTTCGGGGCTTCGCTCTATCGCCTGTTCCTGCAATGCAGCGCTCGAGCTGTTTGGGGTAGACAGCACGTATGTCACGGCTGAATAGTCCCAGCAATCAGTGATTAACCAACCAGGCCTAACCACACATATACAGCTGTTACACCCGCCCATTGCATCCCAAGTCACCCTCAAGGTGTAAAGGTCAGTTATCTATAAAGATTTTTATTTTAAGCGTGCAACTGACCACGTGTAAGCTCTTTAAACGATCACCATTATGATCGATACTCATGACTACGCCAACTGCGGGCTAAAAACAAGCAATGGCAGTTTCCCAACCACATATTTATTTTGTCAGCTATGAGAACAAAATCACACCAGGACACATTAACGAATTTACTACATATTAACAAGAAAACAACAACACCATTGCAATATGCTTCCAACAAGTCAGTAAACAGGACAAACGCAAATCATCATTACATTAAAAATCTTCCTGTAAAACAAATTGTCATAAAACCAGCGAACTACCTTTTAAGTTACAATATAAACCATTAGAACAACACAAAGTCAACAAAGAGAAAAGCATATTTGTTATAAATATTTGTATTGTTGTAGCAGATTTCACGAACCATAGAAAAGAGGAAGAAATGTCTGTAGATTATTGGCGCTTAAGATTGATCAAATACCCACCATCCCATGTTGTTTAAATAAGGTATGTGAATGATTTTGTTTGCGGACAATAGTACAGATGATGGACGAAAGCACTGCGAACAACTACAACTCATATCCCTTGTAAATGATTAACCACCTTAGCAAAGAAAATGTCGGTCGGCCCACTTCGCGTTGTTGCGCCCATTAGTCAAGACTGTTGCACTTGAAAAAAAGATGACAAGAATTAGTGGCTACAGCGCACATAGCAATTATACAATAGTGGCACCGTCATGATATCGCATTAATGTCCCAGTTATGTCTTCTATCGATGTCAGGACAAATCTTGACAGGCTCTTATAACAGCTGTTATAGTTATTCATTGATTAGCTGTTATTCATTGATTAGCTCTGAAGTAATCAAATACTCATTAAAGATGGTATATATCATACAGCGTATTGTATTTTAGCTTGAGAGCAAATGCATGGTATGCCACAAATATGTGATGCAGCTCATTATACAATTACTGCAGGCAGAAGTATGTCAAATATTGCTTTAGCGTGCCCTGCCTCTGGGGTACGACTTTTGAGGAGGTTGCAATTGCGGTATTGGAGAAGGTGTACGACATCAAGGTCTACGGAAATAATATCTATATTCTGGGTGGCGCAACGGTCTACTCTCCAGATGGCTTTTGTGTGGTCACCAACCGGCGGCGGTGTGGCCGGGTTGGGGGGGGGGGGGGGGTGGGTGGAGTGGATGCTGTCTGTCTGGGGCATCCTGAGGAGATTGTGCTGCTCGAGATAAGGTGCCCCTACACTCGGAGTCCTGGGAGGGTGATTCCGGATATGTATAAGCCTCAGGTGCTGCTGGGTCTGCACCACAGTCAGGTGGCGACCATCGGCGTGTTTGTCGACTGCGTTTTCAGATTGTGCTCCTTTGAGGCCCTAGGGAGGGCTGAGGCGCATAACCAGGTGTAACACAAGGATAGGAAGTAGTATAAGGAGACGGTAGCTTGGGGGTGGGCGGGATGGAGGGTCTTGCAGACGGCGACTATGGCGCTAATGGGAGGTTTAATAGTTGCCTGGAGGTGGAAAAGGAGCATCACAGTCCTTGGTTGGTGAGACCGAGTGGCACCACGGAGAGGCCGACAGGGGCTTTCTACTGTTGGAAGCTCTTTACGATGAGATTGATAACCGCTCGTCCTGATCCCGACTTTGTCGAAAAGAACAACGCTAAGGTTGCCCAGTTTATACAGGACCTCGACCACGTGAAAAATGGAACTTACATGGGTACACTTGGCTCTGGAATGTTTATGCTTAAGGACCTCTATAGATAAAGACCTTGGAGGCTGGTAGTATACATGGTAGTGGCTCCCTCTCCCCATGTGGTCGTGGGTCCCTACCCCCTATGACTCACGGCTGCCCCTTCCCCTGCGACTCATGGCCTGCTGAGAGGGTCACAGCTTTAGTAGTATAGATAATGGTGGTTCCCCTGTGATTTCGTTGTGACTCATGGCTACCCCTAACCCTGCGACTCACAGCCTACTGATAAGGTAGCAGCTTTAATCCTTGGCCAGTTATTGGCAGCTCTTGAGACCTTAGACCCTGAAAAGAATAGTTGAAGTGGGTAAATGGTGCTCTGAAGTGGGGTGATTCCTTATCGTCGGTGGGTGGGTCTCCGTTTGGAGGGGTGTGCTCGAACCGCTATTACCTGTACTACTCACGCCCTTTACCTGAGCGGCTCGCGCATCTTGCGACATGGATTTAGCTTGCGGCCATACGTAATCGTCATGTTGACAGTTGAACTATTATGAATGTATATTTAATATAGTCACTGGGACTATGATCACCGAGCAGTTAAAGATGAGGGGCTGTTGGAGGGGAGTGGGACGCGCGGGAAGTAAGGACGATGAGGTAGCGCCACCTTACGATTGCAGTGTATTATAATTATTGAAGCGATCACCGCAGAGCCATTCGAAGCGAGCCTTCTTAGCATTGCTATAAACTCTTTGGTGCTTCGGGGCTTCGCTCTATCGCCTGTTCCTGCAATGCAGCGCTCGAGCTGTTTGGGGTAGACAGCACGTATGTCACGGCTGAATAGTCCCAGCAATCAGTGATTAACCAACCAGGCCTAACCACGCATATACAGCTGTTACACCCGCCCATTGCATCCCAAGTCACCCTCAAGGTGTTAAGGTCAGTTATCTATAAAGATTTTTATTTTAAGCGTGCAACTGACCACGTGTAAGCTCTTTAAACGATCACCATTATGATCGATACTCATGACTACGCCAACTGCGGGCTAAAAACAAGCAATGGCAGTTTCCCAACCACATATTTATTTTGTCAGCTATGAGAACAAAATCACACCAGGACACATTAACGAATTTACTATATATTAAAAAGAAAACAACAACACCATTGCAATATGCTTCCAACAAGTCAGTAAACAGGACAAACGCAAATCATCATTACATTAAAAATCTTCCTGTAAAACAAATTGTCATAAAACCAGCGAACTACCTTTAAGTTACAATATAAACCATTAGAAGAAACACACAAAGTCAACAAAGAGAAAAGCATATTTGTTATAAATATTTGTATTGTTGTAGCAGATTTCACGAACCATAGAAAAGAGGAAGAAATGTCTGTAGATTATTGGCGCTTAAGATTGATCAAATACCCACCATCCCATGTTGTTTAAATAAGGTATGTGAATGATTTTTGTTTGCGGACAATAGTACAGATGATGGACGAAAGCACTGCGAACAACTACAACTCATATCCCTTGTAAATGATTAACCACCTTAGCAAAGAAAATGTCGGTCGGCCCACTTCGCGTTGTTGCGCCCATTAGTCAAGACTGTTGCGCTTGAAAAAAAGATGACAAGAATTAGTGGCTACAGCGCACATAGCAATTATACAATAGTGGCACCATCATGATATCGCATTAATGTCCCAGTTATGTCTTCTATCGATGTCAGGACAAATCTTGACAGGCTCTTATAACAGCTGTTATAGTTATTCATTGATTAGCTGTTATTCATTGATTAGCTCTGAAGTAATCAAATACTCATTAAAGATGGTATATATCATACAGCGTATTGTATTTTAGCTTGAGAGCAAATGCATGGTATGCCACAAATATGTGATGCAGCTCATTATACAATTACTGCAGGCAGAAGTATGTCAAATATTGTAATAATTGGAGTGATGAATGCATATTATGTATGGTAGTCATAAATTGTAATGCAATAACACTAAATAGTTATTATTTACTTTTGTTATAGCGTGCAACGAACAATAATAATTGCACAGTAAGTATATTAAACTTGAATGTACATTGCCATCCATTTGTGTGGTATTGCATCGGCAAATGTGAATTATATTTTGTCATAAAAACTGATCGCTACATCAAATCCCTTTACATAGGTTCAACTGAGTCTGCCACTGCTTTGAATGACAATAGGCAAGAAGTGGTTGGGATTGAAAACGAATATTTCTAACATTCAATTGGCCAGAACACTGTAAAGAATCAACGCTGCCAGTACACTGAGGGCAAAAAGGCACCTGACGTATAAAGTGTCATCATTCTTGGCCGCTTGCCGTGTCTTCAAGGGTTCTGCCACGCGGTCCCACTGTGTGAGTATGGCCTTACGCGCACCTGACCAAGCTCCGGGGCCATTCAGACGATACTGATAAGGCGTGCAAGGTCCAAAAACAGCATATGCGGCCAGTTTTGGATCTTTCAGGACCAAATTCACTATGCAACACACAGTCGTTGTTCAACCATTAATACACGCGGCCAAAGTTAACCGGCTAATAACCGACAATATTTTGCTAATTAGAAGTCATCCATCACCTCGCGACATTAACATATGGGGCCGTATTCATAAGGAGAATCTTAACTTGAGTCCTCTCTACATCAGTATCAATCTCAGCTGAATTCTAAAAAACGTTGCACTGAGGCATTTCTTCGGAGCGCCGTGGCATGCTACCACCTTCCCACGGAGTTATAGATGGCGATTAACCGTGCTCTCACAGAGTGGTCACGGTGCGTACAATGCGCTAACGGCGTACCCAAAACGTTCGTATTGCATGCGCGAAGTGTATACAAATACTATTACCAGTTGCTATTACGGTCGTCGTTCGTCGCACGACCACGTAAAAAAGCATCATGGCCGGCAAGAGGGGCACCAGCGGCAGAAGTAAGAGGTCAACTTGGGAACCCAGTCCACCGCCATTGCCTCATCAAGCAGGGTAGTAGTCACATCCTACTTCTCTGGCAAGAAGTCTATCCTAATTGTCTACGTCATACATTGCTTCCATCCGACCACAAAAGAAGGCCAAGACCATAACAGATCTCACTGCTGCCCAAAAGAAAGACCTGGCATCATGACTCGAAATGAGTGACCTCTGCGGTCTGCATTTCATGAACGCCACAGGATTGCCGTGAGGACGCTTCCCTGGCGTGACAGTTGTTTTTGTATATAACTTGGCGATCTCCGTCTACTCAATGCTTGCAAGCAGCCAAAACAGACTAATGACTATGATAAGGCATTGTTTGTAATAATTGGCAATATAATCACAGCTAATCAACACGAGTGAGAAATTATTGCATGAACGATGCTTGCACTAATAGCATTATAATTCCGTGATGAATATAAAATTTCGTCCACTGAGCTCTATTGTTTGACAATCTGTTTGAATTCACCAAAAAGTCATGTCATTAGACTGTGACGTTTGCTATTCACTGATGCATTAATTGGAATGTTTGTTGTCAAACAATCTTGTCGTAGGTCTGGTGCGTTTTGACGCACAGCTTATCCACTCTCAATATCTGCACCTTTATCATGGAGTAGATACACCGACTTGTGGGCTCTCTGTCTGCTTGCCTTAAATTCAATAATGGGAAATTTGAATGCTGGCGCCGTTGTTCTTATTATAAAGTAAAAGATAATTCACGGTAACATGATAAATCGTGAATAATTTTTTTATTCATATGGAAACTCCCACCCACTATGATCATCCCGCAAGCCATTTCTAACTCTAATCCACTACGAGCTGTCTCGCTTACAAAGTAACAACAGCCTATCCCAAGAGACGTGATTTTTTGTGAAGAATTACCCAATTCGTTATTTGAAAAAAACTTGCGGGCGAAATAATTAAAATTTCCTGCTGAAAATTAGTGAGTGTCATAATTAACGAACAGCTAATCATGTTGTAAAAGGCATGTACATGGAAATATTACCGTTAGACAGCCGTTTTCAAGCTAGCAAACTTAAGCCAGCTCCAACCAGGCCTAACCACGCCTGTACAGCTGTTACACATGCTCACTGCATCCCAAGTCACGCTCTAAGTTCACCTCGTCGGATTATCATCCCTGCCGTGGGGCTTTAAGCCTATAGATTATTTTGTTACACACTGTATATATACCAAGCCTTTCGGCATATTGAATAAACGATCTTAAATGTTAAGGTCAGTTATCTATAATTATATGTATATGCAGCGTGCAACTGACTACGTGTAAGCTCTTTAAACGATCCCCATTATGACCGATACTCATGACTATGCCAAATGTGGGCTAAAGAACAAGCAATGGCAGTTTTCCGACAACATATAATATAGGACTGTCGTAATTAACGAATGGCTGATCATGTTTTGTAAGGCATGTGCCTGGAAATAATACCGTTGTACAGCCGTTTTTAAGTTTGAGCTAGCAAACTTAAGCCAGCTCCATAGTCGGTTTTTCATGAATACGGTTGAGACGGTCAGCTTACCTTCTCTAAAACCTGAGCTTGCGGTCGTAAGATTATTTATGAATACGGCCCTTATTCGTCAATGTTGGTAGATACTTACATATATTTGGTCTACACCCCACTAGTTCTGCCAACTCATCCATAAAAGGAATCCAGTCAACCTGAATTGTGAAGCGTGGAGAATATATCTCTCCGTCATCTTGGCAGCTTTCTGTTTTATTTCCAGATCCATCTTCTCTCGGCTAGGGAGTCTCACTAGACCCTACATAATGACACGATGAATTGTTATCAATCATCCTTCGCAATGTTATCATTATCAAATTATCAGCCCTGCATATCTCGACGAAGTGATGCCAGAAGTACCTTGAATACACGGGCTGCGAGACGACATTGGAGCTCTGATACGGGCATAATAGCCCCGATTGGCTGAATAAAACCAATTGCCGCTATAGTGTGAGGTGCCATGTTTGGAGCGAACATATACTTGTATAGATGTGGAACGTTATCATTCACTGCAAATCCAGGATGATTCACGTAGGACAATCCAAACGTGTATCCTGTGGCGTAGATTACAACATCTATATCTTCTTCCACTGTGCCGTCTTCAAACTCAACACCTGTTGTGGTAAGCTTGCCTACATTTGGCTTTAGAACAACTGCGCCACACGTGATTTTAATCGGCAGCTCATCATTGACCACGCGGCTCTGAGAATCAAATCTGTGCTTGGGTTTCAGGCCGTAGTCAGCGTGGTTGAACGACTTGTTCAACCTGGACTCCATGATTTGATTTCGAACCTGTCGAGGCAGAAAACCTTGCACCATAACGTTGAAACGGCGGTTCATGGCCATATCAAACGCCTTTCCATTCTCCAAAAGACGACTACTAATCCAAGCTCCTCTGCGTGTGCTCAAGTACACCTACCAAAATATGAGGTGCTTTCATGCGTATTGTATCAAGAAATCGGAGGTAGTTAAACAATAACCGATTATCACTCCCTCTAGCACCGATACAAATTACAGTTAATTCGTGATGAATTTGCTTATAAATAGCAATGAAGCTCCGAAAAATAGTGGCTTAAAGTAGATGGAAAATGACAACTAATTGTTTGCAAACATACCTGCTTGCAGATGTTACTGAGTTCCACCGCAACATCAGCACCGGAATTGCCGATTCCAACCACCAAAACACGTTTATCTTCATATCCCCTGTGATTACGGTAGTCGTGAGTATGAGTCTGTACTCTGCTAAAGTCTTCCATTCCCGGAAAAATTGGCATTTTCTTGGATGCGTGGTGACCCGAACAGAGCATGACCGCGTCGTATACTTCCTCCTGGTGATCGCATTGACCTTCTGACATGAATTCGATAGCCCATTGACCCGTGCGCTTAAAATCAAGGGTGGGTTCAATGTTCACGATTTTGGTATTAAATCGGATGTATTTCTTCAGGTCGAACTTTTCAACGTACATGTTGAAGTACTCTAGCAGTTTGGTGTTGCGCATATAATTCGGGTAGCTCCCGGGGATGGGGAAATCGCTGTAGCACATCATCTCCTTGCTGGTGTTGCTGACCGTAGTTTTCATCACGCAACCCACATCGTCCTCTACCTTGTCAGTGTAGTACCATAGCCCGCCAATGTGGTCCGTCTGTTCAAAACAGACAGGCACTAAACCTTCATCCAGACAACATTTGATAGCTGGGATCCCACTGGCTCCTGCCCCGACGATCGCCACCTTTTTTGCCATATGAACGTCGGCTCTGCAAATTATCGGCATAAGCACAACTCTTATGCTTTGCTGTGTACTGAACACCAACGGCTGGTTCTTCACAGAAAAGCATAGCAGTTCACTATTTTATTGGCAAGAACCCAACAGTGTATTTGCCTGACAGCAAGCTGCTTGGGAGGATGGGACCAGATGCGTGTCATTCGGCAGGTGCAACTTAAAACTATCCCCCTTTCTGTAGACGTCTAAGCCGGAGTCCATTATCACATACAGGGCAAGTGCAGTAGTATAGAAATTACCGGTCCTGGTCCACCTTACTTAAATCAACCAACGGGGGCTAGTTTTGATTCCGGGTTTTCGATTTTTGGTCCCTGGCGCACCGAGGTCGTCATCAAGACCCAACTAGTAAACACAACATCGTCAAAACGTTGAGTCCCATCTGGAATTGTGAAGGTAACAACCCCATTTATAGCATTTACTTCTATCCCAAGATCGAATGATGTAATCTGCTACTTTGGGTGCTACCTGATGCTCAGATGCCGCAAGACGATGTTCTCAATTAAATATTTAACATCTAGACTATATACACTGGAATGGTGGTATTTGCAAACAAGTGCCCTTGGATGATGCTGGGAAAAAGAGACCCTGTAGACAAGAGTTCTGTAATTTACACAAATGTAATTGTGGGTTTGACAAGATCAACCACAGGCCTGTACACCACCAGAAAAAGAACCCCAACTACGTCATCCCCTGTACTGGACAACTCCCAATGATAAGTACAACCGTCCTGACTCACCATGAAAGGTGTATTTACTGGTAGAGCAATTCGCTTTTATTGTCTGGCACAAGCCTGCAACGGAGACTCAAAGTGGCCGACAATGATTTGGCCATCTCAAGAAAAAGCGGCGACCTATGTGTTAGGCTGCAGAAATGACATCTGCTGTACTTCAAGCTTCGTAAGTGCGAAAACTCGGTTATTTACAACAAAAAATGTTAAAATATTCTTTCGGGTGTAAACCAATTTACGATACGACCATTGATCATGGGAAATGACGCCAGCGACATCCATAAACACATGTAATGATGCTGACGCTGTCTATGCTAACATTAGGCCCAATTGTTATGACCATCAAACGTACATAGTCGATTTTATAAGCGATAGAAAATTTCTTGGTATTTTTAGCTGTTTTCATGAAGCACATTGGTGATGGCGACACCGAGCATGTTGAGCCTGCACTACGTAATAAGCAGGAAGCGGTTCTCTCCACAGAATATATTGGTGATATCCTGAACAAGGGCAATGCCAATATCCACGAGTGGTTGGAGAAGTGGACCAACAGAAGTTCCAGCTGGGAGTTTGAGTCAGTCAAATTTCTGAGGATTGACATTACCAGGTTAGAGACGACCGCAGAAGGAAATACGTACCTCGATCACCGATGTGCTTCATGCGCCTCACCTGCAGTGCAATCTAAGCGGCCAGAACTTCAGGCATCTATTTACAGACGCCTCTTAAGAACATCAGGGCGTCCCTGCAGAGGGGGTGACCTCCAAAAACGCTCATCACAAAATGCAAAACAACAAAGAATGGTGGGATAATTGTCATGTGTACCTCGATCGAAGTGCGCTGTACCGGTAACATAGTACGTACTTTGTTTGAAGCTCGTACTTCGTTCTGCGGTCAGTCCGCAACCTGATTACTCGCTACTGGCGATTTAAAAGTGACTCCTAACTGCCACTACCGAGGATGATGTCAAAGACGAAGGTGATAATAAATGTGAAAAACGCGGACGACTACTGCCTTCTATGGCCTATTGCACCCGGTCACTAAACACTCACAGCGACCATCAAAGTATAACATTCAGTGGCTGTTAGACCTGCTAAATGGTAAAGGGGTAGAGTTTCCATCAGCAGTGTCGCAGCTTGAGAAGGTAGACCAGCATTTGCCTAACCTAGCCCTGAGCGTCTTTGGCTGGGAATGAGGGACTGCTATCATACATCACATCAGTAAACAATCGTGTGATATACCACGTAACTCATGCTGATTGAGACGGATGGCAAATTCCACTACACTCAGATCAAAGATCTGAACCGCATGCTGTATGATCCGAGTAAGTGCAAACAACACAAGTTCTTCTGTCAGCGCTGCCAACATAACTATACCACTGATAAAATGCTCCAGGCGCACGAGCGTAAATGCATGGGGATAGTGCAGGCTGCTGTGCACGATGACATGCCAGAAGAAGGGAAGAACACCTTTCCAGAACTTGCACAAGCAGCTGGCATCGCCGTATGTTATATACGCCGACTTTGATGCGCTCACAGTGAAGCATCCAGGCCCTGCACCTGATCCTATCGAGAGCAACACGCATAAGACAGAGGAACATGATCCATGCGGATACAGCTATGCAGTGGTCCGAAGCTATGGTCAGACCGAACCCCCTTTGGTGTACAGAGGAGTAAATGCTGTGGTGAAATTCTAGCGAGCCCTGTAACAGGAAGAGCGCATGATCACAGCAGTTGTATCTAGCCTGCTCTCATACGCAGGACACGTGAGGCCAGAACATCCCACAAGATGGCAACCCACTGTCATGTGTGTAAAAAGAAACTTGGAGGCGGCTCTGTTAGTGACCAATACCATATTACAGGTTAGTAAGCTGCGGCCGAGTCCCAAGACAACGGCCGTTCCTGTGGTCTTCCATATCCTACGGGGCTACAACTCTTGATGCAGGCCATCAGCAAGGTGGAAGGCCAAATCAAATGCATCCCCAACAACATGAACAAGTACATATCTGGGATGTACTCAATCCTGATGTCGGACACGGGCGAGATCAGAAGGGCGAAGGGATTGCAGAAGGCTGTAGTGAAGATGCACTAATGCCACAAGCAATTCATGGAGTCTCTGTTCACACAGAAGCAGTTTCACCATGAAATTCTCTCTTTTGTCTTTTCTCTCTCTCTCTCGCTCCCTCTTTCTCACTCTCGCTCAACTCTTGCTCTTGCTCGCTCTCTCTCTCTCGCTCTCACTCGTTCTCGCTCTCGCTCGTTCTTGCTCTCTCTCTCTCTCTCTTTCACTCTCACTCTCTCACTCTCTCGCTCTCTCGCTCTGGCTCTCTCTCTCTCTCTGCTCTCGCTCTCTCTCGCTCTCTCTCGCTCTCTTTCTCTCTCTCTCACTCTCACTCTCACTCTCGTGCTCACTCTCTCTCTCTCACTCTCTCTCTCTCTCTCGCGCTCTCTCTCTCTCACTCTCTTTTTCTCTCGCTCTCTCTCTCGCTCTCTCTCTCGCACTCTCTCCTGCTCTCTCACTCTCGCTTTCTCTCTCACTGTCTCACTCTTGCTTCAACGTCCAAAGTGGTGTGTTTCACACCATGTATTGCACCAATGCCAGCTTCAGAATCGAATGCCTACTCCTGGAGTATGACATGGTCACCAACGCCGCGATAGATCATGATAACCTGCACTCTATTAGCTCTAGGTATGTTACTCTTTATGGTTATGTTACTTTATGCTTTATGTCGGTGCCTGCTATAAATCCTTGCAGTGGAAGTACTTGCTGGCATGCACAGTCGGCAGTACTGATGATATTTACGCAATAAACCCGCTCAAATCTACAGTATTATCACATAAACACCCCAAAGCCTAATGAATTTAGTGACGAAAATACCTGTTAAGGATTATTATTGCATCCTCAATCATTCTATATGTTAAACGGAACATGAATGGGAAAGGTCGGTGTCTAGGGTAGCTGCTTTGCATTCGGTGAGTAGGCTGATATGCTCAAAACCCGTTATTGTATTCTGCCTGCTGCAATACAGATTTGCTCAAAAGACAGCTGAGTTAAATGCTACGCTGGTACGATTGATCGATTGAGGCTAAAAACAGTAATATGCCTTGACAATCATCATAGCGAAATTAACCAACCAACCAACCAAGCACCCATCACTGAATAATAATAACGTCCTGTTTGAGCAATCTGTAAAAGGGCATGTGCACCAAATGAAGATGATTATTTCCCATATGAGAACGTTCTGACAGTAGTTTATTTTGCGAAGTCGACGATCAATTAATTACAAAAAACTTAGCAATAGTCCCTAGAAAACTGCATCCAATAGAAGCACCACTATGATGTGTGCATTAATGGAATATCAGCGAATAACCATGTATCGAGCAAATGGGCGTGTATCAAGTGCTACAATCAGTGAATGTTGGTAAATAGGTCACAGCCCCTATAGCTATACAGAGGGCTTGATAAAATAGACGAGCAAATAGTGAAGGCTTTCACATGCGTGGCAAATGCTCGTGGTCGATTGGAAAATGGTCACAACCTCTTATAACAAAGCATCGATCTTAACGATGTATCGGACAGGGTTAGTCTACCGCGCTATATTTCACAGCCTTATGCATGCTGCATCTGTTGCGTTCAAGTATGCGGAGTAAAAATTAATCAATCAAATACAGTAATCGTACTTTGGATAATATGTCAGAGTTCTGAGAACCTATGCCTCCCGGTCTTCATCGTGAATATTGGTAGTGAAATAACTTTCGATACAACTCATTGCTTCTATAAAGTACTATGAAATGAGAATTTCACTCGTGGTCTTAGAGACTGTACCTTGCAAAGAGAAGGTCGTTATTGATTTTATCCAGCCATAACATAAGCTTATGACAGGGAATGACTAATTGTAAGAAGCTATGATGGGGCCTTTCTAATGCGTAATATTATTCTTGGTCCTTCAAAAAGGGTACATATCAAGCCCGACAGCGACAGTGGTAAACAGTCTATTTGTGGCAGAAATGATCTGCAACACTTCATTACAATAATGTACCTACCAGAGCTTCATTTAACAGAAGTAAAAAGCTAGTTGGAACAACCATACACAAGTTTTTTTGCGCACAATCTGTAAGTTAAAGAGGCTTATTTCAACCCACCAAATCTTCTTGGCTCATTCGTGTACTACATTATATTTAGCAATAAGTAGTTTGAAGAGATTTGCGAACAGCTAGCAGCACACTTTTCAATGTTATGACGGTGGCGTATCGTTCTGAAGGCCCTGTTTTATACAGACAGACATTGATATGCACCCCTACGATCACATTTCTCATAAACCTTTTGCGGTTGGCACGTTGCCTCACATATGATTGGCTACATGGCAATAAGCAATATACAAAGACATGTGTCCGTGACGTTTCAATGCAAACACCACGCTGATTAGATACCTTTCTTTTGGATATTAAGAGGTTACGTAGATTTATGACATCTAAGTTTACAGAGGTGACGATGACCCAAAGGAATTCTAAAAGTGTATGCAAATGACCTAGTCGGAATAATTGTTTTGCTGCGATTGGGCGATGGCAATTCAGGGCCATTGTCACAGTATCACTCAATAATCCTCATCGATCACCGCCGTGATATCACTTTATTAATCAAAGCAACGCACTGCCCTCTTTCTGGTCTTTATGAGCGTGAATGGCGGTTATTTTCTAGCTTTATCGCGAAGTGTGATCGTTTCATAATACGGTTGCAAACAGCTAGTTTATTCAGTGGAATGACAACTTTAACCGTCCAGTAAGCGTCACGATATCTGACACATATAGAGAATTACGACGGCCATTATTCATATTTAAACCCTAATGAGTCCATAATGTATGAACGAACTAAGTAGAGAACAATCTCTCAAAAACGATTAAGGACGTTACTGTTAGGGTCATCTGCTGAGTGATCGAGACGTAGCGAATCTTGCAGCTGGTAAGCTTATTCAGAAAATACATATTTGTACCCCTTAACTCGTACAAAAATCGTACAGGTATCTTAAGTAACAAAGCAGTATGATTTCGGGAACGCAAAAGGGTAAATTACCCAAAATTATGTGGTTTCAAGGTGAACCAAGTTCTTACATTCTTTTTTGCACGATAAAAATCAGTGTAATACACATTTAACACTACTACCATGCTGTGACTAGAAAAAGCTACCCATGCCATTATTCAGGGAGAGATCTGGAGAAACGCTCGGTTTAGAAGTCTTTCCAGCTGTGCTGTCAGGTCACGACTACATATACGGTGCATATGTCGCCCTTAAAACTTTTTTATTTTTGTTTAAATATTTGTTATGCTCAGGCCTCCCATATCACTGCTGCAGAAACAAAATAATCACGCGGTCAGAATATATTCAAGTCTATGAAACATATAGCTGGAACCCATATAAACCAATTGTTTGTTACTGGTGCTTGCACAGACTATTCAACCAGCGTCTTCTTGCATTTGATATCAGACAGTCTGTGTCCAGTGTATCAGTCTATACACTGAAAGACATCTTTTCACCTTGCAATCATACATCTGTTGAACTAAAAACGAATCGCCTAAGACGCCATAGACATGTACTCTTGTCACACAGCGTTGGGTGCATCGACGACATACATGTTTGGTCGGCCGTCAAGCTGTCAATAAACGGCGCCGTACGAACACACGCAAGGAAGATGCAGTTTATATCGGCTAGATGAGATGATGTCACATCAGAATCGAAATGGATAGGAACCATCAATAATAACTGCCATGATTTGACATGGAAGAAGTAGTCGATCTGACTATAACAGCATAACGCACAAATCTAGAGTACCAAACTATCAAAGAATTTAACTAAACACTACGATAATGTCTGTACCTATAATCAGCATTAATAAAATCGTATATAATTTTAATGCCCGACATACTTTTGTATCTACCCTTTACATCCCTCGGCGCAGGATTAAATTAATCACCCTTGATTCCCTCGAGCGCCATGTTACGTTTAGGATGTGATGAATAAGAAAATTAACGCTGAATAGTTCTTTCAAGCATTTGCTTATAACCTGAAAGATCATGTATACATAAACGCCCGACATTAGCCATTCAAAACCAGTCCAGTAGTGTTACAGATATGAAATGCTACATTAAATAACGCATCAGTCGCATAATTCATTATAAATCATATGTATATCTCTTGAATAACAGGATTTAACAAATCAAGTGCTCACCTTACATTTGCTCGACCATGGCGCGAAAAGACTTGACTTGTTAAGATCACTGGAGGAAAGGTGACAGTATCAAAACGATAGGCGCATAGAATGCTATCATATAATGCTTGATATGTTTGAGGTAGAGTCGCCTGAATATGAGATGATTGAGGTGAAGCAGCTTAGGAAATAACGAATCGTTTCAGGCTTGCATAAAGGCAGTGCTTTGACACAGATTCGTGCCATGCGATGCGGCATAAGTGATAATGAGGAATTATACATAGTACATGAAGGCAGGCAATGTTTTATCAGCGATACAAATCGTCGATCAGCTGATGACAGCACCAAGGGCCATCAATACGACGGAATGCAAAACAATCGGTTGTCATAGTTGCGGCACATAAGATACTCACTATCAATGCGATGACTATTGAGAGACTAATTATATGTAAAAAGAGAGAACCATTGAACAAAAACTGAACATTTACGAGCTCTCGCCGCCATGAGCTAATTGCATATCATGTCCGATTTATCGGCTTTCAAGCGTATCATCATACGTGACGAGACTTTTGTGGTGAGTCAGCATAATAGTATCGCATCCGATATGCTGATACAATAGTTACGGAGTAGAATTGTTCTCAGAAACAAGTTCATCCAAATATAGAGTAATATTGTAAGGTTTTTTGTTTGGGATATGGGAGGAGTGTTGATAGCCTGATGCATGTATCCTTCATATAGCTATCCGCATGTTAGCACAACGAAGGTGCACTACCTGTTAATTGATGATTTGAGGTTCTTTTAAGGCTCTGAAATGTTATATGTTTTGCTGAAAGTCAAACGCGCAATTGATATGTAATCCCAGTAGTGGCCCGAGTGTGACGAAACGGTATACCTGTCTAGGTTCGAAGTGGCGGCTCGTAAAATGATTCAACGCGAATTTAGTACTGTTCCAATGTAATATATGCGCAGATGTTGCTTTTTGCTTAGCATAGTGAGGGAGAATTATTAAAATGATATTTATTCGTTCATTCGGAGCCTGTAATTTTGTCGTAGCTGTTTACATGAATAATTCAGAGGGGCATATCAGTAAGCCAAGAGCGCATCAAACAAGTCAACTGATATCGAAATGGTGAAAGGAACAACACCTCATAACAACCATACGCGGCTCTGAAACCCATCAACTAATATAACGTGACTGTGTTTAATCAAACCAGGCATCGGGTAGTATTGCAAGTACACAAGCCTCGTTGACTTCACAAACGGGGCAAGTCACATATTATGATATCAGAACCACCATAAAAAACTGCCTAATAAAACAGGCACCCAGAGATGTGAATCTTTATGGAAGGCGTGTGTGAAATATGCCGGTATCACTTGCTGTGTACATGCCTCAACGGATAAAATCGATAACAGGCAGATAAGAACTCCATAGGCAAGTCCCATTACCACGACTTAAAACGAGAGCCTTGTCAATTGTTGTCTCAAAAAGAGCATTTGCATGCCCTGAATATGGCTCGTCCCATCAATAATAACAGAGAAATTTTAACTATGCCTGGGCTTTATATTGTTTAAGTGCGTCATCAACATAGCATTATGACAGTTTGCGTTGGTGCAAACTAATGATTAGAAAACAAAAGTATCTACTAGTCGTTCCAAAATACTAAATAAATTCGTTGGTTGCAAACATGGATGTTAAATCGAGGTAAATAGATAACTCGCTTGTGGGGAAGTCGCTTAGTACGAACTAAATTTAAGCTTACAGAGTCGGTCTTGGTGAATTATTGTTCACTGAAAAGTAGCTTTGTATCATTTCCTGACTGCTAACGGCATAATTGTCTACAAAGGTACGCATAATGTGCCGATAGTTAATATAATAAAAGTCCAAGATACTCTTCGCCCTTTACGCCAAATGCAAAGCACATATGCCGACGAAACTAACACATGCATGCGCGGTAGACGTTGCAAGTGCTCTTTTTAGAATCGAATAAAATTTTAAAATACGTACAACACGACGTTATTTAGCTTCCGCTTATCATTCTTTTTACCTCGCATGTGCATGCATGATTATTGTTTCGTTTATTCGAGCATCGCAATAATGTGGTTAGGGTCTTGAAGTACCACTTTATGCATCTCAAAGGAGGGGTATTGATACTTGGTAATGTTCCTTACTTAAAGCCCTAGAGTTTACAAATATTACTGCAGAAGAGAAATACATACTTTGCCATTTGCCAAACCGAGTAAACAAAACGCAAAACGGGGAATTAATGCACTGGCATAAAACAGCTTTTGCATTCTCATTTCAACAAGATAGAAGGTGCACTCATTCCAATGATACTTGTACATAATTCATGGCTGCAGATGACTTCATCTTGTACATAGATAGAAGCATGGAAAACATATCTTCAAATATTGTCCATGCGATATCACATGAGGGAGAGCCTGTATCCCCATGTTAGCGCCTGTTGGTTTCTTTTTTCCCCATATAATATATTCAAGGGTTATGTAAGTGTTTTAATAATCCCATAAATAAGGGCTGCTTCCTAGACAAAACTTAATAATTACCATTCTTGGCATTTGTCGTCTTATAATTGTATCGCAAAAACAACTGGTTTATTTCAAAATAGTTCACCTGAATAGATGAACAAATGGTACAAATGGTAAACCAGTAATGACCCATTTTTATGCAAAACCGTTATCCAGCAGCAAATGACCCCGTTTTGCACTAATTTCCCGTGCAAGTACAAGTAGCTAATATTATTGTATCTTACAGATTAGCCTTTGACAGACATGGAAGAATTTTTAGTGCGCGTTATGATGCAAAGAAAAAATTCAGAGACATCGGCCCATGTTTTTACAAGCTACTAACACCGCTCGTTCTATTTATATATAAATTACGACGACCCCATTGTCGTCTTTTAGCCAAGTGAGGACCGTACTTTTAAATGGTGCCATAAAGTGAGAGGGTCGTTAGGATCTGAAGATGGATCCAAAGGAGCAACAAACGCACCGGAAATACCTCTGGCGTCGAAAAAGGAAAAATCTCCCTCATCTCCTTTTAAACACGGCATCTACAGGTCCGAATGGGGACGAATACCTCTCGTATTTACAGGTCCAAGACAGATACCTTACATAACATAGGGTCACGATAATTATCAATATTAGGAGACAGGATCGTGCGCTTGATTACCGCGTGTAGGTGCCATCGCGATAAGTATGTTATCGCATTGTCCCGCGGTTGATATGGAGAAAGACATTCGGACACTCCGCGTCCTCGTGTTCTTTCCCCACATCACCCACGTGACCATGGCATAACAAACATCTTAAACAGACAGCCTCGCGACGTTGGATCATTTGCTTGTGGTCATATCATGTTATCTTCGCCTAATGACGGGTGTGTACTTTATGTAATGTCATAATCATCACACAGCGCGACGGAGTGAAGCCTGTTAGGATAGCAAACTCTTTGAAGTTATCATGACAAACAGGGCAGTTGTGGCATTCGTTTCGTCTCTATGTTATTTACTTAAAGGTGTTTTTCATTTTGATAATATCTCATCTTCAGTCCGCTTCACATACTCTTTTGCAATGGCACATCAAGAGGCGCATGCTATATTTCTGACTTTCGCTAGTAAATTGTCAAATGCTTAAATCTAAGATAAAGTAACTGGATATATCTGTTACAACTTCGGCGACGTTAACAGATTTTTCAGCCAGAAGAGCCCATTTCAGTAGAGTCAATATCTTCCACATAAGCCGCAAGACACAGCTCCCTGAAACGCTGGTACAATGGATTCCCGTGCTTTTGTTGACTACGGGCTTGTGTTTTACTGATGCACACGCATAGCTAGTCGGAGTAAGCCTTAGCATAGCTACAAACTCTTTGATACTACCCCGTTCATGTTCGGCCATAGTATTGCATCTATGCAATGTACGCTTTCTCGTTCCTACACCGCAGTTTTAGTGAATGGTCAGATGTTCGCGGGAGGGTGATATTATAGCTGTTAATGATTTAAGCCTGCTTATGTCGATTTAATAGCTTGCCATTGTCAAAGTTCCCGTCAATCTGTGTGACTGTTACTTGTGCAGAAAATATAGTCATGAACAAAGATCTCGACATATCGATGCATAGATACCACCGACACGGCCTGCTTATTAAGTCCAACTCTGTTTCGCTCAACAGGATATTGATGATCAGTGAAACATGCAGAATTGTGCCCGCGCTACCAAAGACGGTACATGATACATAATAATGCATAGCAGGATGTGGCAGGAGAGCAATTGAGGATGCTATAAGACGAAAGCAAATAGGCAAATGGAGCGCATATTCTGTAAGGTTTGTAATCGTTGCTTTCTTGCACGTGATAAAAAGTTAATGATTCATTCCGTGGTAGTTTTCGATTTTCGTTTTGTGTAAAAGTGTGGGATAATGTATACTAATTGGGCTGCTCAGTGGACTTAAGCTGTTGATAGGATTTATGACACTGCATACGATATTTTTCTACAGACAGTACTCGACACCATATTAAAATGTTTTATCGTCATATGCACGTTTACTACGTTGAAAAACAACACAATGTTGAAGTTTAGCTTTGTTTTTACTGGGCCTATTTTGTCGGCAATGCTTATCGTAAGAGCCCATTAAATATAATTAGCAGTGTTGTCCTGTGTATTGTTCCGTGAAAGTTTTGGTCAAATATGAGGATATAAATATTGGTCATTATCTGCAAAAAACGGCATACAGGGAAATGTAACCATTCGTTGGAAAGGTAATGTAATTAAGGGAGATAATGCCATAAAACCGATCGCGCAGTATTGATGCTGATCACATTGGACTTTGTATCCTGAATTAGTGATAAGAAAGAGCAGGCTATACAAGCTGCATTACCGTTTTAATTAAGTCATTGAGTGCAAGAAAAATATGAGACCGTATCCACATTCATGAACGCAACATTCACTCATATTAGCTTATTTGCACTGACATTCTACGATCAATCGTGCAAACCAGCCAAAATTGTGTAATTTGCGGCGGCTTATAATTTCACACTGTAATGAAAGGCATCGATCACGTTGCAATGGCACTACACAATCAGGCTGAGCCCTCCGATACAAAGTTTAGGTGTGAAAGGCCCGAACATTGATTTGTAAGGCAGTCCCATTCCTAGTTAAGCTTTAAGCAATTGACATCAGTACCTTGTAATGCCTCGTCTATTGTCTTCTGAGGTTCATTGTTTTTCGCGATATCATTTGTTCGCGATAACAAAATGACCGTGTATTCTCATACATCAATAAAGTGTTGGTCGATGCCTTATTATAAGTTTTGGTGGAGCAGTAGTAAATGGAGAACGCGAATGTTGCCATATATTGTTCTGATGCCATTTGTCACTGAACAAAACTTGACGTTTGGTGACAAATTACAGACAACAAGATATAAGGTGATCGACGGATCAACTGAATTGAGCGTGCCATCAGTCATTTAGTGTGTATATCTTCGTAGCCGATGTGAATGAGCATCATTTAGACGATAGTAAATAAAGGTCTGTGCTAAAGATCATTTTTGTGTGGATGAGCAGAGCCTTTACAATTGTGTCACATATACTTTCTGTTTTTATGATATATATAACCACCCCTTTCAAGTATACCTGAATTATGTGTTGTTCCATATATATAATTAGGTTTTTTCCCTTCCTCAATGTACAAAGTACTTGATGAGTTAAAATCGCATTAGCAAAGAATGCCACTAATTGTTATGCTTCACACCTATGAGATTCTACTAGAAGTATATTACCCGGCTGATGAATTTGTCCAAACTCAGTTGAATATCCGGCAAATCGAAGAGTTATCGTGATAATCTTAATAATTTTAATCATGTGATTTCTACCAGCACACAAGTATTTCACTATTTGTTTAGTGTACATCTAATAGATAACTAGTCATTGCATTTAGCTACATGTCACTTTGCCCTTAGTTCCATGTGCATACTGATTTGTACAGTTGTTGCATTCAGATTGATAAAATGATACTAGTTAAAACCGTTCGTTCTGTTGCTCAGGCTTATAACCATGACGTAACTGCTCTTGGTATAGACATTTGAAAGCAGATATCGCTGTTCTGATGGTAAATTAGTTTTCGCAAAGATAGCAGTTAATGTGTGAATATTGATATATTAATAGTACATGCCTAACAAGACCTTATGGCACTTTACGTTTTACATCGGAAATGAAGCTTAAATAGTAGTGCGCAAGCAGTCTGCGGACCGAATACGTGTTATGAATGTTCTGGAAGGTCCCTGACATGCGCACGTTTTGACGTTTTGTAAGCCTTAGCCTTTTTCGCCTGGCATGGGTTGGGTTCGTGCGCCAGTATTGACATGATGATCAGCGCATATTCGCTTATAGTAAAGTAGTCAAATATGTAGGCTAGAGCTATGCCTCGGTCTTACAGCGTGATAATAATCTGTTACGTCACTGAATGTTCTCAATTTTGAGCGCCACGTTTTGAACAAGGATTGTAATATATTTTTATTATGACATATGATATATATCAAATATTTAGCTATGAAGGAATATCTGTGATAATAATCATATATCATAATATTATAAGTTATATATATATTTATATATATATATATATATATATATATATACATATATATATATATATAATATATATATATATATATATATATATATATATATATATGTAATATATATATATATATATATATATATATATAGTATATATGTATATATATATATATATATATATATATATTTATATATATATATATATATATATACATATATATATATGTATATCTATATTGATACATATATATATTTGTATATAATATATCTGTATATATATATATTGATATAGATATATTTATATATATATATTCTATATTGATACATATGTATATATGTATATAAATATCTATATATATATATAGATAGATATATATAAATATATATATATATATATATATATATATATAGATATATATATATATATATATATATATCTATCTATATATATATATATATATATATATATATATATATATATATATATATATATATATATATATATATATATATATATATATATATATATATATATATACACATATACAAATTTACGAGAAAAACCCGCACATTTATATTAGCCTTCTGCAAACTTTTTAAGATAACTTAAGACCTAATTTACGGCAAGTCTCTGTGTTAAAGTAAGTTCATTCGCTGACGATTATGCATTTTCTCCAGCTGCCTGAAATCATTTGTTGACGTGGCGTTGCTGCGAATCATTAGGTATACACTTATACATTTTAACTTGGCATTTACCGCGGCCGCTTTAGGCAACGTTCTCGTTTTGCCATGAGCTTATATATTTTAAAGCCATATCCGTCCACATGCACTTAATGTAATAGTGTGGAAAATTACTTGGTCTGATATCCTATGAATATATACATTGGTGTAATCTATCAATTTTTGGTGTGAATCTACAGATGGAGATTGTGGTAAGGGTTGCTTGTTTCATACACATTTGCGGATATGGGGATATGGCCAGTGATTATGTATAAACCTCTTAATGTGCTCTATTGTAGCCAGACTGCCTCTGCGGAGCGTATAAATGCAATCATAGCTGGTTGAGAATAGCTTTTGGACCTTTTAAAGCAAACGTCTTGTCGGCATCAAAAACAACTAGGCAGAAATGGATACCTCCTGTAAACATGCTGTGATTTTTTGTTTCATAATCCTTGATTATATAACTATTTCCCACCCCATCAAAATGGTAATGATAAGGATTATTTCTGTTTTTATCGAATCACTTTTGGACCATGTACATTTGCTATTTTTGATAGTGACTAGTGCTTCAATGTATAAATTAACATGGGGTGCCTGGCATGCCAACTGACCATCGTTCGTTATAACGAGCAGGAACTCATACATGTGGGCTGCTAGCATTTTGGCATGCGTTTGCCGGATGACACTGATAAAAGCATTCAATGCCGCTACATTTCCTGGCAAATTGACTGGTGATAATAAGCAAAACCATCGACATTTTATGCAATTTCGGACAAGACCTCTTATACTTCTCTTTCTTCTTACTATTATAGTGTTCCTGTGGAAAAATTAGTATTTCAGCACGGGATTGAGTATAATGCATACCTTCATGTCGTAAAATTGATATATACTCTCTCCGTTCTTACTTAAATACCCTGCATATTGAGAGTGTATTTTGGAGATTGAAATATGGCATAGCACAAGATTGCGAACGGAAAGCTAAACTTGCCAACCGAACACAAAGCGATAAAATATTTACTCACCACATTTACCATACAGTCTTAATGTAGGTTAATTGGCCGGTATCTTCTCAGTTTATGACAAATGCATGATGGAAAGCAACCATTACCATACGCTAATTATCAGAAGCATGCTGCATAGATCACACTTGTGCATTGAGAACCAGATGCGTCATCATTAATGAAAGCAAATTTAACACTATGTTTTAATAGTACATGAGATCGTACCCTTTAGGATTTTGTAACTCCTGGATGGATTTAAGCAAATATCTTCCCCCTACTTTATGTTTTACGAGTTGTCTAAGCCAAATTCTATTATAAAAACATATGGCCTCTATGCTTTGTCGTAAAGGACGCATCGATGGTGCATTATTCTGTTAATGCAGCTGACAAATACGGCCACTGCGTTGTTCTAATCGATAGTTATTCATTTCGACATATGCATAATTGTCATTAGGATATATGCTTATACAAAAAAGCCACTTTCTAATGCTAATACGATTCATTATAAATGTCATGATTATACAATTGCAATAACTACTCTGAAAAAAGCATAAATTACAAGTATGTTTGTTCGCTCCTTGCAACATGCATGATACGACGCTATGTAATCGGGTACCAATAATAAATAAAGCCAATAATTACCATTTCGGAAATCATTAGAGGCATTAAAATTGCGTAAATATATATGCGTAAATATATATAAAATGTATATTTACATATATTTATAAATATATATACATATATATGTATGTATGTATATATATATATATATATATATATATATATATATATATATATATATATATATATATATATATATATATATATATATATATATATATATATATATATATATATATATATATATATCTATACATTTATATATCTACATTTAATTACATACACATTTGCTGGATGAAACAGTCGTTATGGCTTTGTGGCTATCGATGAAAGGTAAGTGGTGCCTGTTTCACATATTTTCGAAAAAAGGGTAAATCAGTTAGGAAATATGTCAATCTGTGCTATAGTTGGTGCCTCGATAACTCTTACGAGTGCTGTATTGATATCTAACACCAGAACTGGCCCGAGCGTGATGAAACGTTATACCAGTCGGGGTCCAAATTAGAAGCTGGTACAATGATTCATCGCAAAAAATTACTGTTACAGTGTAATATATGCTCAAATATTGCTTTTGGTGCAAACATTATGATGATTTTCACTCGTTCATTGATACTGTGCTGACTTTTGTTTTTTCTCCGCAAGCCATTTGAAACATTTGTTGCACGGAACTTTGAATGTTGTTGTAGCTTTAAGCCCCCAAAAACCTTTAACATGAATAATTCAGAGATGCATGTCAGTTATGCAGGAGCGTATCGAACAAATAAAATGATACCGAGATAATGAAAGCAACAGCACCTCATTAAAACCGTAAGTGGCACAGAAACCAATCCATTACTTAACCGTGATTTAGTTTTTGCAAACCAAGCATCGTGTTGTATTGCAAGCGCCCAAGCCGCGTTGGCTTCACGGATGGGACCAGTCACATTTTGTGATGTCATAACCACCATGAAACGCTGCCTAAAGGAATAATCATCGTGAATCTTTACTGAAGGCGTGTGTGAAATATACCGATATCACTTGCTGTGAACATGCCTCAATGGATAGCATCGATTAAATGCCGACCAGAACTCCATAGGCATATCCCATTACCACAATCTATAACGAGAGCCTTGTCAATAGCTGTCTCAGAATGTTTATCGGCATGCCCTGAATATGACTCTTTCTCTCAATAATAAATGGGGAAGGTTAACTGTGCTTGGACTTTACTTTGATTAAGTTCGTCATTAACATAGCATTATGGCAGTTTGCAGCGTTGCAAACAAACGATCAGAAAACATTAGCATTTACAAGCCGTTCCATTATGGATGTAAATAAATAACTGCTAGCGGGGACGTCGCTAAGTACAAGCGTGGTCAGAACTAGATTTCAGCTTATGAAGTCGGTTTTCGAAAAATAGCCTCGTATCATTTCTAGGCCCTTTACGCCAAAAGCAACGCACACGTGCCTACTTAGCTAACAAAATGCATGCGCGGCAGACGATGTAGGTTCCCTTTTAAGTATGGGGTAAAGTATGAAAAGAGCACAACCCTTCCCATGACATTGTAAAATTCCTACTTTTCATTCATTTGATCTCGCATGTGCATGCATATTTACTGTTTCGGGTATTCCAACATCGCAGTGATGTGGACTGGGTCTTGGAAGTGGTAAATATTAATCTCAAAGGAAGGGTAGTGATACTAGGTCATGTTCATTCCAAACAAGCCTTAGATTTTACAAATATTGCTCCGGGTAAATTAGTGCAAAACAGGGAAATGATGCGCTGGCATTCAATGAGTTCTAAATATTTCGTTTTCGCTAGAACTAGAAAGAAGGGGCACTTTTTCCAATGATATTTCAGGGTTGCAGATTACTTTAATTTGCACAAAAAAGGTATATATAACATATTTTCGTTGCAATGACGCTTTTCAGTTGCAATGTTAACGATGCTTTCCAATGCCAAAAATTGGCCAAATGATATCACCAAAACCTACGAATGTTTAGCTACTATTCTTTGCATTTGCCGACGTACGATTGCATCGCCAAAACGGCTGGTTTATTTCAACATAGTCGCTATGAATAGAGATGAACAAGTCTTACTAGAATATCATTACATACCAAACTGTAGTGCGCAATAGACCCGTTTAGAATCATCCCTTGCAACCATACCACTGTGCATAGCCTTTACAAAGTAAGCAAGAATCAGCCAACCAGGAACGCGTGACAAATCAAGTCCCGTGAATGTGGTGCTATTTCTACAACATTGGAAAGCTTAATCAATCATTCGGTGTCAATTATATATGGCAGGACACCTCTTTATACATACAAAGCGATGCACATACGTTCCGTTAGCTCATATTATTGATGCTCACAGATCCAGGCTGGATTACCGGAGTAATCTTGACAGACGTGGGTATAGAGGAATTGAGGAAATGCGTGTTATGATGCACTTGCGTACAGGCTTGCAAATTCGCATTGTAAATTCGCAGACAATGGGATTTGTCTGCATGATGTTGTATAACGAGGCATGCTGATTGTAAATAAATAATAGACACTGTTGTATTAGAATTAAGTTAACCAACCAACGCATCCACGTGCAACGAACTTCTCATATTGCGTTACACAAAAACATTTATTTATTCATATGATATATGCAATGTTGAATAAATTTCTATCATCAATAATTGTTTTCTTCACAAAGATAATCGCGAGCTAAATATAGAGATAAGAGTGAGTGTGGATATTAGGGAATTGTTAGGCGTAGCTTTAATACAATGTGTCAATCATTATGATGATGCTTATGATCTATTGGTCAACTGATTCTGCAAAACTTTGGCGCTCTATCACATCAGTCTTTCCTTGCATATATCACAAAATGATAAGGAATGTTATTGTATTTGTATGTAAGATGTTCCGTCAATAATCGAGCATCATCGTGGATTTTATATAGTTTTGCGGGGGCGGATGCTGAATGTGTAATCAGGTGGTTCGGCGAAGGGATGAAATAAATCAAGACATATATAGTAAGTTCAATTCACTGAGCAGCCTTATTGCTGACAAGAAAGCGGACATGCGTAGCTTATTTGTATTAAAACGCCAACCATCTTGAAATCGGAAGCAAGTCATATTTCAGGTGATATCGGTGCAAATATAAGTCGCGTTATAGAAGAGGGCATGATCAATTTGACGCACTCAAAGATTACCTGTGTCATGCTGGTTCAGCATTGTGAATAGTCACAATGATAATCGCGAATCGATGCTCTTACAATACCCTGCTATGTCGTCACGAAACGCTACGTCCCTTGGAGGCATATTTTATGTGAAAAACATAGGAATATTTATTTCATCAAAAACGGCGGACTTTCAATAAATATAGTTGCTATTTTGCAAATGCAGAAATCAGTAACATTTTGGCTGCCTTGTGTAATTTTGTTGAATGCTGTGACATATTGGTATGACCATCATCACATGTTTATGACATATATATCAGCTCCATGTTTGCTGTCATCTGGGTGATTACTTTCAGACAGCTCTTGTAACATGCATTGCTCTTGCATTCTTGACGCTTCGAAACATATCAGACGGTCTGGACAGTATGCACTGAGCTGACACTATACATCATAATCATCTGTGCCTTAGCTTTCGCGCATATAGTAATCCACGTTCAAGGTCATATTAACTTATCACTTTGACCGTAATTGTTGTAGTGGCAAATGGTAATGGTAAGTAGCTACACATCCGTAAATATGTGAGCTTTCGCTTTGCACGTGATCAATGTCAAACTCATTAGGACCACAGATGATTCTCCGTTTCGTTGTCACCCGTCAGCCTTGTTAATGACATAGTCACAAGCCCGGCCTTCAATATGGTTGTATTCCTAACCACGCAGCAGCCGTGGTACAAGCAAAGGACAATCACCATTAACCCTGATTGGCTTCAAGCTATAAAGATTGTAACAATTCCCAAGCAGCGCCCTTGGACTAAATTCTGTGGCAAGATTGCGTATAGTGTACTATTTGTGTAATCCTTACCATGATTGTTGGATCTTCTCTGATTTCATGTTATAGTATAGGGCATGCTATTTTGTTGATATTATGCTATATTAATCAACCGTTGAGCATCTCTAGTACGTAGCAGCTGCTACACACTTACTACATACCACTAGTCGTGGAGTGCTTAGTTGTTTTTAACATGTCTTGGACATTAAGTAACATTTGCTTGATGCTTATATAAACCTTCCTGTGTCTATCACATAGCTTGTAGACAGATCGCAGCCATTCCCACCAGATTCAAGTTTGGTTTGTTAACATAAGGAAAACATGTTTGACTGGAAACACCATCATTGCGCAAGAACAACACAGACTCAGAGCAGAATCAAAATCTTAAAGATTGGTGCTGAGCGATTTCTTAACTTTTGGTTCAGTATTTGCTTCTGCGATTAATGCGTGTGATTGACGGCACTGACCATGATTATTGTAATTGCAGCATGTGCCGATGCTAGTTTGAACAAAGTAATTCCTACAACTTCCTTTGGGCACTATTTTCATTGCGATCAATAGAAAATTAAACTGCAAATATCTAACAAATATTGCGTCCTGGTTTTATGGTTTGCATCAGTGAGGGGTTCAGAACCTGTGTGCGTAAACATTTAGCATCATCTGTGACGCATGCGATTAGTTGACGGGCGCTCATACGCGACTTGCTGATTCATTGAAACTAGGCGCGCTTGAAAAAGAGGTAAATCACTTTTAGGACTTGTGTGCATAATTTGTACTCGCGAAGATTTTGTTGGTTCATCTGAGTCTTGTATGTTGTCAATTTTGTTACCGTTATCAGGTAGTCTCGCAAGGAAGAGAAACCCCATATAATGCATAGGTCGATGAGACACGTGACTCTGGCAGCGATTGGCTCCAAATTGCAAACGGAAAATCGCAGCGCTTCGGCATCTTGTGATTTTTTGGGTGCTTGCGAAGGGTCAAGTACTGCCAGCATTAGGCGTTTTGCAGTCGTCACCCTTTCCTTTTGCATGAGTTGGTATATAAAGCCAAGCCGCAGGTTTCGGCGATAGGCGATGTCTGATAATGATATTAAAGCGTTAATCTTAATGCAAACAATAAGTCGAATCATTACTACATATCATTCGAGTTAGCTCAATGATAGTGAAATTGCTAGCTCGTAATATCAGAGACATGCCCTGACCTACAATGTATTTACATACTACATGCATGACCGTGGATGTACACATGAGTGAAAAAACACGGGGCCTGTGGATGATAGCCTTACGCAAGCATCGCTGCCTTTTGTGGATACGCACTGCTATAAGAGAAACGTATAATTGTAAGACATATGGTGAGAAATGCTATTGAGGTAAGCGTCACACCTCGCACAACACTACTTCTCGACGTACATCATTGATTTTGTCTCATTGGATAATAAATGAAGTGGCCATAACATACGTTATAGTCAAATAATAATTTGCTTGGCACAGCATAAATAAAACATATTTGAAAGACCTTACGGGTATATCGGTAATGAAGCTTAAATAGTAGCGCTTAAGCATTAAAGCTCCTACGCGGTCGAAACTAAAGATACATTGGTGAACTTTTGCTACGTGCATTCATCATCAAGGAGTACCCTGACATGCGCGCGCTGACGTAATAGTGATGTTTGTGGGGATTTTGGTTTTTAAGCCCTTCCACCATTGTGATGTATGATTTGTGTGGGTTCTTCTTCCAACCATTCACATCGCTCTGCGAATATTCTTTGATATTATAGTCTAATATGCTGGCTATTCACTACTGGGTGATACAGCGCTCTTACTTCTATGTTATAGTGATGATGGTGTTGGTAATAAATAGTCCAATGAGTACATCTACAATTTTGTTTTGCTTCAACCGAATGCGCGCGATGATAGATATGTGCATTTTTTAACATTTGTGAACGGATGGTCAGGCAATATAACACGTCAGATTTTGATTATTTACGATTATGGCTACATTGTGACATAATAAAATAAGATCAGTGTCAAATATACGCGGGTATATTTTATTCTGTTGCAATAATCTCTTATCATGTCTAGCAATAATCCAATTATTGCTATTTGTTATGCGATACAGATACATTTACAAAGCGTTAGCCATTGTGTGGATATTCAGAGATATCTAGAAAGAATGTTGGATACACGTAAATACTACACCATCGAATGAATACACACACATATAGAGATATATATATATTAGAGATATAGAGATATATAGATATATATATATAGATATATATAGATATATATATATATATATATATATATATATATATATATATATATATATATATGTATATATATAGATATATGTATATATATATATATATATATATATATATATATATATATATATATCTATATATATATATATATATATATATATATATATATATATATATATATGTGTGTGTGTGTGTGTGTGTATATATAGATACATTCAGGAGTACCGTTTATATAAGCTAACTGCCTACTCATAAGTTATTTAAGACCCCATATCTCTGTGTATGTGCATAAAAGACGTTTGTAAATTTAGCAGAGCTGCGTTCGGCATTCAGACGACAGCATTTCATTTTTACTTGTTTACTCAAGAGATGCGTTTACTGCGGACGATATAGGCATTATTTTCGCTTTGTCGTGTACTAATGTGTTGTAAAACCATATCCCTCCACATTCAGGTTATTTAATAGTGTGGAAAATTACTGATATCCTATATGATTGGACAACCGCTCGAACCACTATGGAATCTAGCGGTTATTTTGATGTGATTCTATAGCTGGAGATCAAAGGTGGGGTGCTTTTCTCATTTATATGGGAGACTATGGAGTATAAAGCCAGTTGATGCCTCTATATCCTCTAAATGTGCTATGTTGTAGCTAGATTACCTCTGCGAAGCAAATAAATGCAATTTTTGCTTGTCGAGGAAAGCTTGTGAGCCAAGTGCCAATAATTATTACTTGTGAAGTAACTGTATCGTCGATATAGAATAAAAAATAGGCAGAAATCAGTAATTTATTTCCTACTCTAATGAAGTTGCTATGAAAAATAAATATTTAATATCTATTCCGGGCAGAAATGCGTAAGTATGTTTCAACTCATATTTTATATTACTTGCTCATAACACACCTAAAAATGATACGTACAACGATTATATTTTTTGGTCGAATAAATTCTGGACCATATAGAACTGCTACTTGTTGTTTGTGACTAGTGATTTGAAATATAAATGAAGACGGGTACCTGGCTTGTCAACTGACCATCATTCATTATAACGAGCAGCAACTGATAAATGCTTGATGTATAGAGGCTGCAAACGTTTTGGCATGCATGCACCGGATAGCACTGATAATAGCATTACAATGTATGGCGAATTGACCTATCTCCATCTATCGAAATTTTCCGGTGGAAAACTAATATATCAGTTGTGGATTGAGCAAAATGCATACATCCATGTGGTAACGGTGATTTATGCTCTCTTCGCTCTTGCTACAATACCCTGCAAATTGAAAGACAGAAAGACTTGCAAAACCAATGCAAAGCGAAAACGAAGTTGCTCACCATATTCTTCGTGGAGTCCCAATGTAGGCAACGTGGCGTCTTTTCCCAGGTTATGACCTATTTTAGTAAAATGCACGATTGCATGCAACTGTAACCACACGCTAAAATATGGGAAGCATCGTGTGAAGATCAGACTTGTGTACCGAGTACCACATGCAACATCATTAATGTAAGCAACATTCAACGCTTTGTGTTGCTAGCTCACGAGAAAGTACCAACAATGATTATGTACCTCACGGCTGGATGTACGCTAATATCTCCATGTTATGACAAGTTACTATATATCTATACTATATATAAATATTGCATTCTGTGCAAATTTGCATTCATACCTACGAAAACTTGGACTTGCAATTAGTTACATTTCTCTCATCTTTGCAATGCAAACGAATAATATATATCAATGAATTTCATAGCACTTAAGTAAGGTTTTAATTCTACGGAAGATGTATGTAATTGGTCGAATCAGATGAATACGTCTACTTAGTTGTGGTTACTAATCCATATTGTAGCTACGGCGAATAGATAAAATCTCACAGGCTACCGACTGTTGAATAACATGTGACGACGCCAGTTGATAATGCTAACCACGGCGAGAGCAACAACATAAGTCAAGCAACAACTCATTGTTTGTGAACTAGACTTAAAGCTAATGTTATAAGCAATCAGGGTTTACATGTCTGATGGTATGACATAAATCCATTCATCGGCTGCAAATACAACGGCAGAAAAGGAACACATTTGTATTACCTACAGTGCACCTTCACCTAAATATATCGAACTTACGTCAAATGTAAAAATGAGGCTCTATATCTACCTACAAGCACATGTGCTGTTTATCCACTGTGGCATAAATTAATATAGCGATTATCTTTTGATCACACGCAACGAAACCGGTGGGAAGGAGATTTCAAGGGTGTATCCATGAGTTATCGTAATGCAAGTGGCTTCTAAATCCCAACGCTTGAAGTATTGCATGAGCAATGCCCAAGGTGTCCAAACTGCACATGCTATAACTGTTCTACAACGAGGTCATTATGTATATATATATCCTACACTACAATAAACAGTTATAAAAGTGTTTTAAAGGGCTATAATGTCTTGAATTTATTAGTATTCGAAGCATGAAGTATATATCGCCGATATAAACATATTGGAACATGGAAAGGGGGAGCATTCCCAACAAGTATCGTTTATCCTTACACAATAATACCGACAAAGGACGTTAATTGTCTTGATAATAAATTTTGTTGCGTCTTTTGAATACTTATATCTAGCGTTCACACGCCGGTCTACGTCGAGACAGCTGTGTAATACGCAAGAAAAACTAAACATTCAATAGGGTTAAAGAGACTGTTAAGCCCCATATTTGTAACGAGCTGCTTGACAACTGCAAATTGGAAACCAACAGTTTTAAATTTTCAGATTTTCAGTCGCTACGCGGCGCTGCGACCTCAGAAAATAGATCCTTGCTTCGGCTGTCGCCATTTATGCTGTCGGAAATTACCCTTCCTGATTGCCGATCAAATTTATGCACAATGATGCCTACACCTATGATGAGATAAGATTTGATGAAATCTACATTTTGTAACCAAAGCGGAATCATGCACATCGAAAGCTAGGTAATTATAGAGCGCTTAATTATTTACAGCTAACATGTGTGCGGTTCATGGTTTTAGGGAAGCACACTTATAGATGGAACGACACACTAAATAAAACAGATTTCCACACTACACCATGAATATATCCAGTCAACATGATATTCGATCAAGTAAACTTTTGGACACGAATCAAAAGATGGCAATATTTATGTCTGCGTTAGCATTAGTTATGTATTAACAAAATAATCCCTGATGTCCGATATAGGACCGAACAGCCTGTTTAAGAAAAAGCACGAGGATATTTGAAAACATAATCTCAATAGGTCGGTTAACCTCATAGAGGGGTATTACAGGCAAGGCATATATGCAGTCAGTGTTTGCATTACAGTAACGTGTTAAATTTCATCTCAACAATTGTGAGAATTATGTATTCTACTTTTCGTCATTATTACACTAGTTGAGCAATCTATGAAACATCAGGGTGGTCGATATTCATACCATGGTATCATCGTCTCCCGTATTGGCATTCTACGATGTTAATAAAACCAACAATAGAGGTCGCCAATGCCAGTGGATATGGTCTTGGCGGCGTCTTTGTGCAAAGGCTTGGTGAAAACCTCATACCTGTAGCTTACTGTTCCAGAACATTGACCAAATAATGCCTATTGTACAAGGTTAGGACAATGTACATTTTCCTTCTAATTCTCTCGACCTGAATCTAGAGCTCTCGCGCAAATGGGGACCCACAACAAGACTAATGAATCGCCCACTTACACTAATGAATCCCCCCACTTCAGCATATTTTAGCCCAGTTCGACTATTGATTTTCACAGAGAGGCTCTGTCGCTGTAGTCGAACTGGGCCAGAATACGCTGAAGTGGTGAATTTCCGTCCACTTCTGACCACTTTAGCCCAGTTCGATTAATGATCATTAGTGTAAGAGGACGTAAATCACCACTTCAGCGTATAGGAGTCCATAAGAAGGCCCACGAATTGCAAGTGCCACCCACAGGCCAGCCTCCTCCAACCCACCAGCAAGCCCAAGAGGCCCCCCGGTGGCCACACAAAGCTTGCTTAGGGTCTCCCACTCCCCAAAGAGCTAGATTCTCCGGACAATAGACTACAGGCGGGGCAACGGGTTGCAGGAGTCCACATGGGGTCCGTGGGGAAGGCCCACGAGTCGCAGGTGCCAGCCTACAGGCCAGTCCACCGGCCACAGAGCCTTCCGACCCATGGTGTACCCCCTTTTAGAGCTTTGCGAGTACATAGTACACCATGCCAAGATCCACACTACCCCGAGAAGCCTATACCGAGATACGGTCTGGAACCCTGGGGTAGACAGCACGTATATCACGGCTGAATAGTCCCAGCAATCAGCGATTAACCAACAAGGCCTAACCACGCATGTACAGCTGTTACACCCGCCCATTGCATCACAAGTCACCCTCTAGGTGTAAAGGTCAGTTATCTATAAACATTTGTATTTTCAGCGTGCAACTGACCACGTGTAAGCTCTTCAAACGATCACCATAATGATCGATACTCATGACTATGCCAACTGTGGGCTAAAGAACAAGCAATGGCAGTTTCCCAACCACATATTTATTTTGTCTGCTATGAGAACAAAATCACACCAGGACACATTCCCGAATTTAATACATATTAACAAGAAAACAACAACACCATTGCAAAATGCATACAACAAGTCAGTAAACATCTCAACAGTACAACCGCAAATCATCATTACCTTAAAAATCTTTCTGTAAAACAAATTGTCATGAAACCAGCAAACTACCTTCAAGTTACAATATAAACCATTAGAACAACACAAAGTCAACAAAGAGAATAGCATATTTGTTATAAATATTTGTATTGTTGTAGCAGATTTCACAAACCATAGAAAAGAGGAAGAAATAACTGTTGATTATTGCCGCTTAAGATTGATGAAATACCTACCATCCCAGGTTGTTTAAATAAGATATGTGAATGTTTTTGTTTGCGGACAATAGTACAGTAGATGGACGAAAGCACTGCGAACGACTACAACTCACATCCCTTGTAAATGATTAACAACCTTATCAAAGAAAATGTCAGTCATTTAATATGAAGCCACAACGGGCTCTCTCGCCCACTTCGCGTTGTTGCGCCTATTAGTCAAGAGTGTTGCGCTTGAAAAGAATATGACCAGAATTAGTGGCTACAGCGCACATAGCAATTATACAATAGTGGCACCACCATGATATCGCATTAATGTCCCAGTTATGTCTTCCTATCGATGTCAGGACCAATCTGGACAGGCTCTTATAGCAGCTATTATAGTTACATCTTTCTCATGATCTCCGCGAGTCATTGCTTCAATAGTCTGAATGTTATTCATTGATTAGATCTGAAGTAATCAAATACTCATTAAAGATGGTACATATCATACAACGTATTGTATTTTAGCTTAAGAGCAAATGCATGGTATGTCACAAATATGTGATCAGAACAAAAGTCGATGCAACTCATTATACAATTGCTGCAGGCAGATGTATGTCCAATATTGTAATAATTGGAGTGATGAATGCATATTATGTATGGTAGTCATAAATTGTAATGCAACAACACTAAATAGTTATTATTTACTTTTGTTATAGCGTGCAACGAATGATAATAATTGCACAGTAAGTATGTTAAACTTGTACATTGCCATCCATTTGTGTGGTATTGCATCGACAAATGTGGGTAATATTTTGTCATAAAAACTGATCGGTACATCAAATCACTTTACAAAGGTTCAATCGAGTCTGCCACTGCTTTGAATGAAAATAGGCAAGACGTGGTTGTGATTGAAAAAAAATATTTCTAACATTCAATAGGCCAGAACACTGTAAAGAATCAACGCTGCCAGTACACTGAGGGCAAAAAGGCACTTGAAGTATCATCATAAGTGTCATCATTCTTGGCCGCTTGCCGTGTCTTCAAGAGTTCGGCCAAGCGGTCCCACTGCATGAGTATGGCCTTATGCGCACCTGACCAAGCTCCAGGGCCATTCAGACGATACTGATAAGACGTGCAAGGTCCAAAACAAGCATATGCGGCCAGTTTTGGATCTTTCAGAACCAAATTCACTAGGCAACACACATTGTTTAACCATTAATACACGCGGCCAAAGTTAACCTGCTAATAACCGACAATATTTGCAAGTAAGAAGACATCCATCACCTCGCGACATTAACATATGGGGCCGTATTCATAAGTAGAAGCTTAACTTGAGTCGTCTCAACCTCAGTCTCAATCTCAGCTGAATTCGAAAAAACCGTTGCACTGAGGCATTTCTTCGGAGCGCCGTGGCGTGCTACCACCTTCCCACGGAGTTCTAGATGGCGATTAACCGTGCTCTCACAGAGTGCTCACGGTGGGTACAATGCGCTGACGGCGTACCCAAAACCTTCGTATTGCATGCGCGAAGTGTATACAAACACTATTATCAGTTGCTATTTCGCTCGTCGCTCGTCGCACGTCCACGTAAAAAAACATCATGGCCGGCAAGAGGGGCACCAGCGGCAGAAGTAAGAGGTCAACTCAGGAACCCAGTCAACCGCCATTGCCTCATCAAGCAGGGTAGGAGTCACATCCTACTTCTAGGGCAAGAAGTCTATCCTAATTGTCTACGTCATACCTTGCTTCCATCCAACCAAAGAAGAAGGCCAAGACCGTAACAGATCTCACTGCTGCCCAAAAGAAAGACCTGGCATCATGACTCGAAATAAATGACCTCATCTATATCAAGAAGGTCAACGCCTACAAGGACTCCGGGATGAAAGAAGCTCGGTGGGAATCCAAAGCAGCGAGCATTGACAAGGATTCGGACATCCTGAATACGTGATACAGGACTTCTACAGTGTCCGTACTGCGCTCGTGTGCGTCCTTGGTGCTGTAGGAGACCTTACTGCGCTGCTAAGGCGACCTAACGGCATTCCTACTGCGCGCATGTCAGAACGCAGTGCAACGGCTCGTACTTTGTGCATGCTAAAAGTGCGCGCCGTCGCATGGCGTTGTAGGCGCCCCCTTCGCGTAAAATGGAGATGCCATCGCGTTGCTGCGGTGCTGTAGGAGACCCTGCCTCGCGTTGCTCTGCGGTCTGCATTTCATGAACGCCGCAGGATTGCCGTGCGGACGCCACCCTGGCGTGACAGTTGTTTTTGCATATAACTTGGCGATCTCCGTCAGCTCAATGCTTGCAAGCAGCCAAAACAGACTAATGACTATGATAAGGCATTGTTTGTAATAATTGGCAATATAATCACAGCTATTCAACACGAGTGAGAAATGATTACATGAACTATGCTTGCACTAATATCATTATAATTCCGTGATGAATATTAACACTTTCGTCCAATGAGCTCTATTGTTTGACAATCTGTTTGAATTCACCCAAAACGTCATGTCATTAGACCGTGACGTGTGCTTGTCACTGACGCATTACTCAGAATGTTTATTGCCAAACAATCTTGTCGTAGGTCTGGAGTGTTTTGACGCACAGCTTATCCACTCTCAATATCTGCACCTTTATCATGGAGTGGATACACCGACTTGTGGGCTCTCTGTCTGCTTGCCATAAATTCAATAATGTGAAATGTGAATCCTGGCGCCTTAGTTCTTATTATAAAGTAAAAGATAATTCACGGTAACATGATAAATTGTGAATAGTTATTTTATTCATATGGAAACTCCCACCCACTATGATCATCCCGCAAGCCATTTCTAACTCTAATCCACTACGAGCTGTCTCGCTTACAAAGTAACAACAGCCTATCCCAAGAGACGTGATTTTTTGTGAAGAATTACACAATTCGTTTTTTTGAAAACAACTTGCGGATAAAATAATTGAAATTTTCCGATGAAAATTAGTGAGTGTCATAATTAACAAACGGCTAATCATGTTTTGAAAGGCATGTACATGTAAATATTACCGTTGGACAGCCGTTTTTTAAAGTTTGAGCTAACAAACTTAAGCCAGCTCCAACCAGGCCTTACCACGCCTGTACAGCTGTTACACCCGCTCACTGCATCCCAAGTCACGCTCTAAGTTCACCTCGTCGGATTATCATCCATGCCGCGGGGCTTTAAGCCTATAGATTATTTTGTTACACACTGTATATATACCAAGCCTTTGGGCATTTTGAATAAACGATCTTAAATGTTAAGTTCAGTTATCGATAATTATATGTTTATGCAGCGTGCAACTGACTACGTGTCAGCTCTTCAAACAATCCCCATTATGACCGATACTCATGGCTACGCCAAATGTGGGCTAAAGAACAAGCAATGGCAGTTTTCCAACAACATATGATATAGGACTGTCGTAATTAACGAATGGCTGATCATGTTTTGTAAGGCATGTGCCTGGAAATACTACCGTTGAACAGCCGTTTTTAAATTTGAGCTTGCAAACTTAAGCCAGCTCCCTAGTTTGTTTTTCATGAATACGGTTGAGACGGTCAACTCAGCTTACCTTCTCTAAAACCTGAGCTTGTGGTCCTGAGATTATTTATGAATACGGCCCTTATTCGTCAATATCTCCAATGTTGGCAGATACTTACATAAATTTGGTCTACACCCCCCCCCCCCCCCCCCCCCCCCCCCCCCACTAGTTCTGCCAACTCATCCATAAAAGGAATCCAGTCAACCTGAATTGTGAAGCTTTCTGTTTTATTTCCAGATCCATCTTCTCTCGGCTAGAGAGTCTCACTAGACCCTACATAATGACACAATGAATTGTTATCAATCATCCTTCGCAATGTTATCGTTATCAAATTATCAGCCCTGCATATCTCTCATCAACGAAGTGATGCCATAAGTACCTTGAATACACGGGCTGCGAGACGACATTGGAGCTCTGATACGGGCATTATTCACGTAGGACAATCCAAATGTGTATCCTGTGGCATAGATTACGACATCTATATCTTCTTCCACTGTGCCGTCTTCAAACTCAACACCTGTTGTGGTAAGCTTGCCTACATTTGGCTTTAGAACAACTGCGCCACACGTGATTTTAATCGGCAGCTCATCATTGACCACGCGGCTCTGAGAATCAAATCTGTGCTTGGGTTTCAGGCCGTAGTCGGCGTGGTTGAACGACTTGTTCACCCTGGACTCCATGATTTGATTTCGAACCTGTCGAGGCAGAAACCATAACGTTGAAACGGCGGTTCATGGCCATATCAAACGCCTTTCCATTCTCCAAAAGACGACTACTAATCCAACCTCCTCTGCGTGTGCTCAAGTACACCTACCAAAATATCAGGTGCTTTCATACGAATTGTAACAAGAATTCGTAGCTGGTTAAACAATAACCAATCATCGCTCCTTCTAGCACCGATACAAATTACAGTTAATTTGTGATGAATTTGCTTATAAGTAGCAATGATGCTCCGAAAATAGTGGCTTAAAGTAGATGGAAAATGACAATTAATTTTTTGCAAACATACCTCTTGCAGATTTTACTGAGTTCTACCGCAACATCAGCACCGGAATTGCCAATTCCAACCACCACAACGCGCTTGTCTTCATATCCTCTGTGATCACGGTAGTCGTGAGTATGAGTCTGTACTCTGCTAAAGTCTTCCATTCCCGGAAAAATTGGCATTTTCTTGAATGCGTGGTGACCCGAACAGAGCATGACCGCGTCGTATACTTACTCCTGGTGGTCGCATTGACCTTCTGACATGAATTCGATAGCCCATTGACCCGTGCGCTTAAAATTAAGGGTGGGATCAATGTTCCCGATTTTGGTATTAAATCGGATGTATTTCTTCAGGTCGAACTTGTCAACGTACATGTTGAAGTACTCTAGCATTTAGGTGTTGTGCATATAATTCGGGTAGCATAGCAGTTCACTATTTTTTAGGCAAGAACCCAACAGTGTATTTGCCGTCCTCTACCTTGTTAGTGTAGTACCATAGCCCACCCATGTGGTCCGTCTGTTCAAACAAACAGGCACTAAACCTTCATCAATCTGGCATCGCCGTATGTTATGTACGCCGACTTAGATGCGCTCACAGTGAAGCGTCCGGGCCCTGCACCTGATTCTACCAAGAGCAACACACATAAGAGAGAGGAACATGAGCCATGCGGTTACAGCTATGCAGTTGTCCGAAGCTATGGTCAGACCGAACCCCCTTTGGTGTACCGAGGAGTAAATGCTGTGGTGAAATTCTAGCGAGCCCTGTAACAGGAAGAGCGCATGATCACAGCAGTTGTATCTAGCCTGCTCTCATACGCAAGACACGTGAGGCCAGAACATCCCACAAGATGGCAACCCACTGTCATGTGTGCAAAAAGAAACTTGGAGGCGACTCTGTTCGTGACCAATACCATACTACAGGTTAGTAAGCTGCGGCCGAGTCCCAAGACAACGGCCGTTTCTGTGGTCTTCCATATCCAACGGGGCTACAACTCATGATGCAGGCCATCAGCAAGGTGGAAGGCCAAATCAAATGCATCCCTAACAACGAGAAGAAGTACATATCTCTATCGCTATCTAAAGTATAAGCCTGACGAAATGAAGCACCGGGAGCTACTGGGCAAGGGGGTGTACCCCTTGGAGGGGGCAACTTTGAGGCTCCATTACCTCCTATACAGGAGTTCTACAGCAAGCTGTCTGCAACGGGCATATCTACTTGGGAAAATAAACATGCACTTGCGGATGTGTTTTAGATATTCCACAAGACCTGTCGGATGCAGTACGGTCTGGACCCAGCCAACCATTACACCAGTTCTGGACTGTCATGGGATGTACTCAATTCTGATGTCGGACAGGGGCGAGATCAGAAGGGCAAAGGGATTGCAGAAGGTTGTAGTGAAGATGCACTTACGCCACAGGCAATTCATGGAGTATCTGTTCACACAGAAGCAGTTTCGCCATGGAATTCTCTCTCTCTCTCGCTCTCTTTCTCTCTCTATCTCGCTCACATGCTCTCTCTCTCTCTCACTCTTGCTCGCACTCTCTCTCGCTCTCTCGCTCTCTCTTGCTCTCACTCTCTCACTCTCTCACTCTCGCTCTCTCTCTCTCACACACACTCCGGTTCAACGTCCAAAGTGGTATGTTTCACACCATGTATTGCACCAATGCCAGCTTCAGAATCGAATGCCTACTCCTGGAGTATGACATGGTCACCAACACCAAGATGGATCTTGATAACCTCATGGACCAAGTCTTTAGTAGAGCCAGAAATGGCTGCTATCCCTGATGACGAACCCAGCACTCCTGTACCAGGCGTCTCTCGTGACGTGAAAACCGACCAAATCTAATTGCTAACCTCGATGCCGTTCAGTTGTTGGGTACATGGTAAGAAATGCTACGTGTGAGCTACATTACCGCTTTGGCATGTACTTAGCTTCTCTAACCGCAGCCTGAACGACAGCCGAGCGCTGTCAATCAGGTGACACAAGTTGATTGTCATGCTCTCCTCTACGAACATACACATGTTGCACTCTATTAACTCTAGGTATGTTACTCTTTATGGTTATGTTACTTTATGCTTGATGTCGGTGCCTGCTATAAATCCTTGCAGTGGAAGTACTTGCTGGCATGCACAGTCGGCAGTATTGATGATATTTACACAATAAACCCACTCAAATCTACAGTATTATCACGAAGCCTAATGCATTTAGTGACGAAAATACCTGTTTAGGATTATTATTGCATCCTCAATCATTCTTTATGTCAAACGGAACATGAATGGGATGGGTCGGTGTCTAGGGTAGCTGCTTTGCATCAGGTGATTAGGCTGATATGCTCAAAACTCGTTATTTTATTCTGCCTGTTGCAATACAGATTTGTTCGAAAAACAGCTGAGTTAAATGCTACGCTGGTACGATTGATCGATTGAGGCTAAAAACAGTAATATGCCTTGACAATCATCATAGCGAAATTAACCAAGCAAGCAAGCACCCATCACTGAATAATAATAACGTCCTGTTTGAGCAATCTGTAAAAGGGCATGTGCACCAAATGAATGAGATTATTTCCTACATGAGAACGTTTTGACAGTAGTTTATTTTGTGAAGCCGACGATCAATTACTTAAGGAGAACTTAGCAATAGTCCCTAGAAAACTGCATCCAATAGAAGCACCACTATGTCTAGATTAATGGAATATCAGCGAATAACCATGTATCGATCACATGGGCGTGTATCAAGTGCTACAATCGGTGACTGTGGGTAAATAGGTCACAGCCCCTGTAGCTATACAGAGGGCTAGATAAAATAGACGAGCAAATAGTGAAGGCTTTCACATGCGTGGCAAATGCCCGTCGCCGATTGGAAAATGGTTACAACCTCTTATAACAAAGCATCGATCTCGCATTGACATTTTTGATGCAGAGAAGTCGTTATTATAGGGCCAAACTGTGTTCCTCAGGTGTCGTGCTAAACTAATTCTCATTACGGGAATACGTTAGTTGCCAAGCAGTCAGCGATGTATCGGACAGGGTTAGTCTACTGCGCTATATTTCACAGCCTTATGCATGCTGCATCTGTTGCGTTCAAGTACGCGGAGTAGCAATTAATCAATCAAATACAGTAATCGTACCTTGAAAAATTTGTCAGAGTTCTGAGAACCTATGCCTCCCGGTCTTTATCGTGAATATTGGTAGAGAAATAGCTTCCGATACAACTCATTGCTTCTAAAAGCAATATGAAATGAGAATTTCACTCGTGGTCGTAGAAACTGTACCTTGAACAGAGAAGGTCGTTATTGATTTTATCCAGCCATAACATAAGCTTATGACAAGAGAGTGATTAATTGTAAGAAGCTATGATGGGGCCTTTCTAATGCGTAATATTATTCTTGGTCCTTCAAAAAGGGTACACATCAAGCCCGTCAGCGACAGTGGTAAACAGTCTATTTGTGGCAGATATGATCTGCAACACATAACAATAATGTACCTACCAGAGCTTAATTTTAAAAAAAGTAAAAAGCTAGTTGTAACAATCATACACAAGTTTTTTACGAAAATCTGTAAGTTAAAGAGGCTTATTGCAAGCCACCAAATCTCCTTGGCTCATTCGTTTACTACATTATATTTAGCAACAAGTAATTTGAAGAGATTTGCGAACAACCAGCCGCACATTTTTGAATGTTATGATGGTGGCGTATCGTTCTGAAGGCCCTGTTTTATACAGACAGACATTGATATGCACCCCTACGATCACATTTCTCATAAACCTTTTGCGGGTGGCACGTTGTTTCACATATGATTGGCTACATGGCAATAAGCAATATACATAGACATGTGTCCGTGACGTTTCAATATAAAACCACGCTGATTATATACCTTTCTTTTGGATAGTAAGAGGTTACGTAGATTTATGACATCTAAGTTTACACAGGTGACGATGACCCAAAGGAATTCTAAAAGTGTATGGGTGCAAATGACCTAGTCGGAATGATTGTTTTTTTGCGATTGGGCGATGGCAATTCAGGGCCATTGTCACAGTATCACTCAATAATCCTCATCGATCACCGCCGTGATATCACTGCCCTCTTTCTGGTCTTTGTGAGCGTGAATGACGGCTATTTTCTAGCTTAAACCGAGCTTCATCGTGAAGTGTAATCGTTGCATAATGCGGTCGCAAACAGCTAGTTTATTCAGTGGAATGACAACTTTAACCGTCCAGTAAGCGTCACGACATCTGACACAAGTAGAGAATTACGACGGCCATTATTCAACGAACTAAGTAGAGAACAATCTCTCAAAAACGATTAAGGACGTTACTGTTAGGGTCATCTGCTGAGTGATCGAGACGCAGCCATTCTTGCTGCTGGTAAGCTTATTCAGAAAATACATAATTGTAGCATAGTACTTGAATACAGCAGCTCACAAGAGTCGCAGTCGCGTTGCTCAAACTTAGCTCTAAGTTTGCAAACACAATTGTGTGGTGATATTGAGCCACTTTTACATTATATCCGAATGTGCAACTGGGATGTGAACATAATCGGGTGTCTGATTCCTACATCGATAATATGTCAATGAAGCAGTTTGGTGTGCATGCCAAACTTTTTTACTGTTTACACACGGTTATTCAAATAAGAAACTGACTGCCACTAGCAAGTTAAGCTGCCCTTGTCCTAACACTAACTAACCTTGCTGTTACTCTGATGCTAAAGCCCTAAGAAGTCAACAGAAGCCGGCCATCAAATAATCAATTGTTGAAATAACACCATAGGCCTTCGAACATTTTTTTTGCAAGCTTCATCACTACTCAAACAAGGTTAGCCCCTTAACTTGTACAAAAATCGTACAGATATCTTATGTAACAAAGAAGTACGATTTCGGGATCGCAAAAAGGTAAATTACCCAAAATCATGTGGTTTCAAGGTGAACCAGGTTCTTACAACTTTTGCACGATAAAAATCAGTGTAATACACATTTAACACTGAAAATAGTAACACGACCACAGACGTTAATTTTTAACAAAACCTTTTATGTATTTCGCCTGGTATGGTCCGAAGCAACTTCGATAACGCGAATGGACTAGATTGTTTAACATGCATTCATAATATAATAATAATAACATTTATTTCGCACTCGTGGTACAGATATTTTATGACGATCAAGTTCAGGTGCAATCATTTAACAAAGCGTGGGGTGCCATTATAATGTGCAAATAAAATTAAGTAGAACATTGAATATATTCACATTCACGGGCCCTACAAAGTTCTTGTATTGAGTTAACAAAGTTCAATCTTTCTTGATCAATGTTCGGTAGAAAAATCTTGCTTGAAATATCATTAAAAGTAATGGTCTGGTCGTAAATCGTAGCAGTATTTAGATTAACGATACTCATAATATATCTTATATTATTTGCGACATTCGAATTACTAAAGGCACATAATCGGCTTACCGCCGATACAAGATGATTCGTGCTATTAAGACTATTTAAGAAAAATTTCATACATCGCAACATTAATTGTTCTCTTAGAGGTAATCTACCAGCTAAAAAAGGAATATACATTGATCTTGTTCTAGGGTGTAATTTCCATATATGGCGGATGCATTTGCGCCAAGTGACACATAAGCTTTTAAATGAATTACTCGAGAGCGTCCATAATGGGGATCCATAAAAACTTGTGCAATATTTGTCAAATAGTGTATTACGAACATTTACTGTGCAGTGACCGAATCTTGACATCAGCATATTAGTTTTCGACACAACATCACCACATGCAGCATGAATATTCAATTGTTCGGAATTTCTTCCTATATAGGATCCAAGATGGATAGCATGTTCACTTACATTAAATCTAACACTGTTCAGTTGTAGATTCACATCGCGCTTTTGACAATTAAAAAGCAACAAATTGCTTTTTGATGTGTTAAATATAACATTATATTCCTTGGCAAACTCTTCGCAAGTTTTAAGCATAGATTTAGCCGCATTTAAAGAAGGAGCAATGAGAGCGACGTCGTCAGCATAACTCAGTGCGCCTGCATAACGGTGACCAACATGGCACCCGATCCCTCTGTTTGAGAGTCGTGACAATAATTCATCGATATACACGCCAAACAAAATAGGTGACAAAACCGCGCCTTGTTTGACTCCATTAGTACAATTAAACTTGTCAGAGAAGCTATTGCTCCACTTGACTCTTAACGTTTGATGCGTATACATGTTAAGAAGTAGTTTAGCAGTCATAGCACACATACCACGCTCTCGTAACAAACCAAACAATTTCATAAAATTAACTCGATCAAACGCTTTGGAAGCATCCAATAATATGACATAACATGGTGAGTCTTCGCTGACATAATTATCTATGATTTCCTTTAATACAAAAGTGCACTGTGTTGTTGAGTGTGACGGTTTAAATCCAAATTGTAAACTACCCGATTTCAATACATCACTTTGATAGTCAATAATCACATTATCTAACAGTTTCCCTATGATACTACTAAGAGCAACTGATCGATAATTATCACTACTATTCAATGATTTTTTTCTGTTCTTAGGAATAGGAACAAGAGTAGATGTTAGCATACCACGTGGCGTATGTGCATGATTCAACATCATAGTAAAAAGTTTTGATAGGTGGGCATATAACTCATCACAGCCATTCAGTATATGATCAGAAGTTATTTCACAAACACCGTCTGTCTTATCTCGTTTAAGCTTACAAGCTGCTTGCCTAACTTGTGAAATGTCGATAGCATGCAAAGAGCCACATGTACCACCAGCACAATTAGAGTGTACATCATGACTCAATGATACATTAAGGGCAGCCATTGCAGACTTACTATAAGACACATTATTGTAAAGTGTTTCATATTTATTTTTAAAGACATTGCACATCTCGTCGTCGCCGTGCACGCCATCCATTACGGACACGGTCGACTTATTTTTGAAATGCTTCTTCCGTATTTCTTTCCAGAAATTGCGACCATCACTTGTGGCCAAAGAAACTGCCATTCTATCAGACGCAGGCTTATTTTGATTTCTGATCACGTATCGTGACGCCCTTTTATAATCCCGTTTGGCTTTACGGTGGATGTCTTTAAGAACACCAGAGGAGGGGCACCCATTTTCCACCCAGAGTCGACACCAAAATATTGATTTTGCTTTCAGCTGATTGACTTGCTCACCCCAGCCAGGCCGATGTTTACGTTTCCTAGTCCCAGGAATACACTGAACAGCTGCTCGGACACACGCATTCACGATTTCCTCATAGTAACGATCAATGTCTTCATAATGGTTAATGCAATTAATCTGTGTACAACTAATTGCATCATTTGAGATATTCAGGTCAAGTAATAACTTCCTCAATTTGCGCATATAACTATGAATATCGCTGACATCACATTCCCTCCATTTTGGTCTATTAGTGGTTGGGCGCTCATCATTAACCACCCGTGCAACATGTATATCTAGCCGTGCAAGTACAGGACTGTGGTCAGATAAATTATCTCCTTCATGAAGACATTCGTATTTTGACACCGATGAACTCAGACTTTCGGACAACATAAAATGATCTAATGTTGACCTTGTATGTGACATATCACTCTCATAGGTAAAATCTACACAGTTATTATCTAACAAATCGCAAGGAATTAAACATTGCTCCTGACAAAAAGTCTTCAAGGTAACAGTGTGAGGGGAATCGGCGCGAGCGAAGTCTGTGTTTAGGTCACCTCCAATAATTATACCATCGACATCCGTACAAGACATTATGACTGAGTTGACGTGGACAAGCAGCTCGACATACTCATTGGAAGGTGCTGACTTTGGACTAACATCACATGGCATATACAAATTGATAACTAGAATCCTGTGGGACATATTGTTAGAGTGCAGGGTTAAAATGCAAGCGTGACACCTTCTATTATGTACACCATCGATCGGGGATATAGTTAATTTTGACGACTTTTTGTGTATAAACGCACAGCCACCATAAGGTCTTCCCTTAATCAAATCAGAGTCATCCATACCAGAAATGCCTGTAACTGATACATCACCAATGCGATGCTCGAGCTGAGCAAGATCTATTTCTAACAACCAATGTTCTTGGATTAAGAGAACATCACATTTGCCTAATAGATTGCGTATGTACATTATGGTGCCTTCATTGTGGCCTCGACAGTTATACGTGCATATTGTGAAGTTGCAGTCAGTCATTGTAAAAAATGATATTTATAAAACACAAATAACGCAGTTATGCATCTACCTTACTGCGATAAAATCTTCTCACACATACACCGCATGGCCAAAATTTCTCTTCTAACATTGGACCAACATCTGATATTTTTACCTCAATTTTGAAGCTGTCAAATTTTGCTTCCGCATTTGATACTTTTTCTACTGATCTTACCTTAATATTAAAATCTTCAACATAAGACTCAATATCCTTAATGTTAGTGTCTTTTTCAATCCGGTAGACAAACAGGTGTCTACTTGGCTCAGGTGCGCCACGAAGTTTGCTGGAAGTCCCAGTTCCCGTAACCGGACGAGCCTTTCGACGGATTTTCCGCGTGTTCCGCTTCTCTACAATCTGAAACTCTTCATCTGGAGATCTGGCTGTAGATATGGGTACTGCTGACGACAAGTTAGTGGTGGCAGCAGCTGTGGGAGTTCTTAGAGCACCTTTTACAGTTGATGCCCCAGTAGTAGATGATGGTGCTGGTGCTGGTGATGAGGTCGGTGTAGTATCCGAGATAGTTATCACCGGCATCAGCTTGGGTGTTTCATCATGAGAGCGCGAGGTCACAACTGATGCATAGGATTGACTTCTATGACTTTTATCCTCTTCAATGTGTATCTTCAACTTTTGCAATGCATCTTCTAAATGAGACACTCGCTCACATAACGATATTGGACACGTTTCTGCGGGGATAGCCTTAGGAATGCGATGCAAACCTTGAGGACTCGCAGCAAATTGGGGCATCTTATCAGAAGCGTCTAGTTTCTGGAGTCCCCCGATAATGTCGTCAATATTTGCATCAACTTCGGCTCGAGTTGGGGAATCTCGTCTCTTAACGAATGGCGGAAGGATGTCACTCTTCCCTACGGCCCATAAAGCTTCTTTCGCTTCATGAATTTCATCGACCGAGTAAAACTCACGACATGCTTGTCGTATCTTTGCACAGGGGGAATTATCCATACTGTAAACGATGAACGTCAAAACAGAGTTCAGCGTCACATCTGACGCAATCCATTCACTCGACATCTTGTTGTATCGATCCGGTCGTGAGCAGATCTATGGATCTTTAAATCTTTAAATCAGGCTTCCGATGGATCTTGTGCACGGTACATTTTAAGTACAAGTTCCTATTCTATGTATGATTCAGTATCAAAACTTACATAGATCGATTCGCTGTTGTTTCACCTTCAAACAGGTATAAAACTTTACGCCATAGACACTTTAGCGCCCGAATGACATCAAAAATCAGCTCTCCTGGCGAGACACGACGATCCACACCAACCCTCAATTAAAGGCGGACATTCACAATCTGATTGAAGTATTAGATATTATGAGGATTTGCAGATCAGTGATCCGACCAGACACTCCTTTGTTTCAATGAAGTTGACAGGCGATGCTTATTCGCTTATTTGATATATCACTCACTTCTCGAATCGTCAGTCAAGAAGAGAATTCAGTCATGTAATAAATCATTCAAATTCTCTCGCCTTTGATTGTACGTTAGCAGAAAGATTAAGTTGATTGTTTCCGAGACGTAGCATAAAATAATCGGCATCAAATGTCTCGAATTCATCTTTGGTTGTAATTTATTGATGAACGGGCATTTCGTGTAATGACAACGCGCTCGATAAACTTGGCTATTTCAAATAATCAACAAACTCCAATGGATCAGAATTATTCACAGCCACACATCAAAAAGAGCAACATCTCCTCAAACTTTTTAAAGCAAGGGTACAGCTAGGCGGTGATCGGCGAGAGTTTTCCCACTAAGCAAGACGTAATCATAAAGGTTTGGGCGCTGGAGTCATACAATTGTAAGGGGATGATTTTAATATTACAAAGCATAACATATGATATGACTATGGAAGTAAAGATACTAGCAATTTCTGCAAATATAATGTCGATCCATGGTGTAGTATTTACCTGGTCCACCCGGGTAACATAGATTATAAACGGTGCTATGTTGTTACTTCTCTCCGCTTTGAAAGTTCAGTAAATTGTACGAAATCTTTCTTGTACCCTCCTTACACCAGTGTCAATATGGTAACTAATTCCTGATGGCTATCTTGCAAGTGCCGAGCCGCTGTATCTATAAATACCCAGAAGACAAGCCAGCGGTTGCCGACGCAGCAGTACTATGTCCATGAATTATCCCTTTGCATGCTAATAATGTGTGGTAAAATTTCGACCTAACCGTTATTTATGGTTTGACGAATGATAACAAGTGTTTTCCAATCGATGTGTCAGAATGCAAGTTATACAGTTCCAGGAGAATCTGGATGCTGTTATTTTTGATACTTGTGTTGATGATGGTACACATAAGTGATCATTGATGTTTCACAATGCAGGTCTCCGATCTGACACGATGTGTTTGAACTTAAGCAAGGCAGGATGTCTGACGTGTATTGTGCTGCTTACAATGTGTCTCGAAGAAACAACCATTCATCACCAACGAGAACAAATTAATGCATCGCTGTGATATAGGCTGAGAACTACTCTCATGGGTTTCATTCAAGTGCTTTTATGTCCGGTATAAGATCATGAGCTTCATATCGATTTTAAGAATAATTAACGACACAAATGGTATGCCATGCACCATTGCGTTTGATACAAAACCCCAAAGTCACTTATCTCCAGATTCGAATAGTGCAAACCTTTAACAGTAAATGCTGCTGCATACTACGTTACGTTTGCTGAACGATGGGTACTTCGTTGTCCAACAAACGCAGAATACTCAACGATGGCCAAATGAGTACAAGTCGGTAGGTATAGAAGTGTTGCTGCTATCGTGTCAAATGACAGATGACAGGTGCTAAACTGTTAACTAATCATCATCTCGGTCAGGTTATCATTTGTATTTCTAGCGTGTATCGAGGCGACAGTTGAAACCACAACCTGAGGTTACCTTAAAAAGTATGTAGTAAAAGATTTTCAACCAACAGTCGGGAGATTGGTGCTTGATACAGTGAATAGCAGCGCATTGGATGCATGGCAAGTTTAGAAAGCATGAGTTCCAAATGTCATAATTCATGCAAATAGTTGCGACTAAGCAGCATTAACATGACATTATCGTCAATCAGAGGCTGAATTATGTTTTTTAATGTAAGCGCGAAAACCAAAGGAATAAGTTCATGGCGAATATTCAAGCTGTTCCATGCTGTGACTAGAAAAAGCTACCCATGCCATTATTCATGGAGAGATCTGGAGAAACGCTCGGTTTAGTCTTTCCAGCTGTGCTGTCAGGTCACCACTACATCTACGGTGCATATGTCGCCCTCAAAACATTTTTATTTTTGTTTAAATATTTGTTATGCTCAGGCCTCCCATATCACTGCCGCAGAAACAAAACAATCACACGGTCAGAATCTATTCAAGTCTATGAAACATATAGCTGGAAGTTAAACACATGTGCTTCGTCAGTCATAGCATACCCATATAAACCAATTGTTTGTTACTGGTGCTTGCAAAGACTATTCAACCAGCGTCTTCTTGCATTTGCTATCAGACAGTCTGTGTCCAGTGTATCAGTCTATACACTGAAAGACATCTTTTCACTTGGCAATCATACATCTGAAAGAATCGCCTAAGACGCCATAGACATGTACGCTTGTCACACAGCATTGGGTGCATCGACGACATACATGTTTGGTCGGCCGTCAAGCTGTCAATATACGGCGCCGTACAAACACACGCAAGGAAGATGCAGTTATATCGGCTAGATGAGATGATGCCACATCAGAATCGAAATGGATAGGAACCATCAATAATAACTGCCATGATTTGACATGGAAGAAGTAGTCGATCTGACTATAACAGCATAACGCACAAATCTAGAGTACCAAACTATCAAATAATTTAACTAAACACTACGATAATTTCTGTACCTATAATCAGCATTTATAAAATCGTATATAATTTTAATGCCCAACATACTTTTTATCTACCCTTGACATCCCTCGGCGCAGGATTAAATTAATCACCCTTGATTCCCTCGAGCGCCAGGTTACGTTTAGGATGTGATGAATAAGAAAATTAACGCTGAATAGTTCTTCCAAGCATTTGCTTATAACCTGAAAGATCACGTATACTTAAAATCACATAAACCCCGACATTAGCCATTCAGCCCCAGTCCAGTAGTGTTACAGATATGAAATGCTACATTAAATAACGCATCAGTCGCATAATTCATTATAAATCATATGTATATCTCTTGAATAACAGGATTTAACAATTCAAGTGTTTACCTTACATTTTCTCGACCATGGCGCGAAAAGACTTGACTTGTTAAGATCACTGGAGGAAAGGTGACAGTAGAATAGGAATAGGCGCATAGAATGATATAATATAATGCTTGATATGTTTGAGGTAGAGTCGCCTGAATATGAGATGATTGAGGTGAAGCAGCTTAGGAAATAACGAATCATTTCAGGCATGCACAAAGGCAGTGCTTTCGCACGATAGCTTATTCCTTCTACGTTTGAGAATTTACGCTTCATTGACAGTTGACGATGTGTAGAGGGAATTGAATGCCACCAATAAAAGTGTTACACTGCACAAAGAAGCGGTAACACAGATTCGTGCCATGCTATGCGGCATAAGTGATAATGAGGAATTATACATAGTGCATGAAGGCAGGCAATGTTTTATCAGCGACACAAATCGTCGATCAGCTGATGACAGCACCAAGGGCCATCAATACGACGGAATGCAAAACAATCGGCTGTCATAGTAGGGCACATAAGATATTCACTATTAATGTGATGACTATTGAAAGACTAATTATATGTAAAAAGAGAGAACCATTGAACAAAAACTGAACATTTATGAGCTCTCGCCGCCATGAGCTAATTGCATATCATGTCCGATTTATCTGCTTTCAAGCGTATCATCATACGTGACGAGACTTTTATGCATGTATCCTTCACATAGCTATCCGCATGTTAGCACAACGAAAGTGCACTACCTGTTAATTGATGATTTAAGGTTCTTTTAAGGCTCTGAAATGTTATGTTTTGCTGATAGTCAAACGCGCAATTGATATGTAATTCCAGTCGTGGCTCGAGTGTGAAGAAACGATATACCAGTCTAGGTTCGAAGTGGCGGCTCGTAAAATGATTCAAAGCGAATTAGTACTGTTCCAATGTAATATATGCGCAGATGTTGCTTTTTGCTTAGCATAGTGAGGGAGAATTATTTAAATGATATTTATTCGTTCATTCGGAGCCTGTAATTTTGTCGTAACTGTTTACATGAATAATTCAGAGGGGCATATCAGTAAGCCGAGAGCGCATCAAACAAGTCAACTGATATCGAAATGGTGAAAGGAACAACACCTCATAACAGCCGTACGCGGCTCTGAAACCCATCAACTAATATAACGTGACTGTGTTTAATCAAACCAGGCATCGGGTAGTATTGCAAGTACACAAGCCTCGTTGACTTCACAAACGGGGCAAGTCACATATTATGATATAAGAACCACCATAAAAAACTGCCTTATAAAACAGGCACCCAGAGCCGTGAATCTTTATGGAAGGCGTGTGTTAAATATACCGGTATCACTTGCTGTGTACATGCCTCAACGGATAACATCGATAAAAGACAGATAAGATCTCCACAGGCAAATCCCATTACCACGACTTATAACGAGAGCCTTGTCAATTGTTGTCTCAAAATGAGCATTTGCATGTCTTGAATATGGCTCGTCCCGTCAATAATAACAGAGAAATTTTAACTATGCCTGGGCTTTATATTGTTTAAGTGCGTCATCAACATAGCATTATGACAGTTTGCGTTGGTGCAAGGTAATGAAAACAAAAGTATTTACTAGCCGTTCCAAAATACTAAATAAATTCGTTGGTTGCAAACATGGATGTTAAATCGAGGTAAATAGATAACTCGCTTGTGGGGAAGTCGCTTAGTACGAACTAAATCAAGCTTACAGAGTCGGTCTTGGTGAATTATTGTTCACTGGCTTTGTATCATTACATGACTGCTAACGGCATAATTGTCTACAAAGGTATGCATAATGTGCCGATAGTTAATAAAAGTCCAATATACTCTTCAACCTTTACGCCAAATACAAAGCACATATGCCGACGAAACTAACACATGCATGCGCGGCAGACGTTGCAGTGCTCTTTTTAGTATCGAATAATTTTTTTAATACGTAAAACACGACGTTATTAAGCTTCCGCTTATTATTCTTTTTACCTCGCATGTGCATGCATGATTATTGTTTCGTTTATTTGAACATCGCAATAATGTGGTCAGGGTCTTGAAGTACCATTTTATGCATCTTAAAGGAGGGGTATTGATATTTGGTCATGTTTCTTACTTCAAGCCCTAGAGTTTACAAATATGTCGGCAGAAGAGAAATACTAACCATTTGCCACACCGAGTAAACAAAGCGCAAAACGGGGAATTAATGCGCTGGCATAAAAACAGCTTTTTCATTCTCATTTCAACAAGATAGAAGGTGCTCTTATTCGAATGATACTTGTACATCATTCATGGCTGCAGTTGACTTCATCTTGTACATTGATAGAAGCATATGAATCATATATTCAAATATTGTCCATGCGATATCACATGAGGGAGAGCCTGTATCCCCATTTTAGCGCCTGATGGTTCCTTTTTTTCCCATATTATGTATTCAAAGTTATGAAAGTGTTTTAATAATCCATAAATTAAGGGCTGCTTCTTAGACAAAACATAATAATTACCATTCTTGGCAATTGTCGTCTTATAATTGTATCGCAAAAACGACTAGTATATTTCAAAATAGTTCACCTGAATAGAGATGAACAATTAGTACCAGTATGATCAGTATAAACCGTTATCTAGCAGTGACGAGTAAACTATTTAGAGCTATCCCGTGCAAGAAGTCCATTGTATCTAGTCCTTACAAAGTAAGCGAGGAATCAGAGGATCAGAAATGCGTGGCAAATCAGACCCCGTGAAGGTGGCAGATAAATAGCGTAATTTATAGAATATTGGAAAGCGATGTACATATGTTCCGCTACCTCATATTATTGTACCTTACAGATCATGACAAAATACCCCTGATAATCTTGACAGACATGGATATTGAGTTTTTGTCAGAAGTGCGCCGTATGATGCAAAGGAAAATTGAATTCAGACACATCGATCTTTAATGCACCACCATGTTTTTACAAGCTACTAACTAGACTGCTCGTTCTATTTATATATAAACTGCACCGACCCCATTATCGTTTTTTTGTCAAGTGAGAACGAGGTACTTTTAAATTGGTTCTATAAAGTGAGGGGGTCGCTTGGGAAACAAAATAAAACACATTGATAATTTCCTGCTGTGGCATATTTTGACACTTGTCGAAGGCAGTGCCTTGTTCACTCTTATCATTTTTAAATAAGGCTTAGATTGTTCTTACTAAAAAAAATACTCTGAAATCTCCTGAAATCCACTCACGTCCTTTGTTCTCGTACATCTGAGACACTGGTCTTGATACAGTAAATTAAGCCATGAATACAGATCTCTATTCACATAAACTTCGAAACGGATTGCTAACATTAGGTGTGATAGGATTTCTCAGTGAAAAGGGCAACTTCATGCCGGTTCTAGCAAAGGTTATTAATGGTTCACGGTGCTCGATAGCAGGACATGACCTGTAATTATGTCAGGATGATATCGCATAAATCCACTTGAGCGCTAGGGAATGCGCAAAATTTAATTCTATTTTCAAATGTCAATTTGCAGTCTATGGATGTCTTACAGGCCATATGTGTGATAACTTTGGGATTTATAACCATGCACAGCGCATAACATATTAAGACGCTATGCATGCGCATCGCCTCGTTGAAAAGTTACGTTAAGATATGAACGTCACCCAAGTTAAAAAACAGCACAACATCCGAGCCTTGGATTTACAGCATAAATTGCTTATAGACGTTTGCCGGCAAAGCCCATGGTACGAGCCAATAAATTCTAATTAACAATGATTTGTGATGCTGACGTTGTTATGTCTTTTACGGCGTACCAGCAAAGGCCTCAAAAGGAATCATTGTCGATTGGAAAACAAAAGTTTTGACGGCATCGCTATTCATGAAATATTTATATACTTTTATTTTGGAATATGCAGTTTTGAAGGTGATTGCGAAGACGAATTTGTTCAGACGGTTTTGAAACCTAATATTCCGGTCTGCAGCGTAACTTGATAAATATCTACGCTACATTTGCAACTGCAGAGCAACAACGCCGTCTATCGCAAAACGATGGATAAAAAGCTCAATCCAGTGTCCTAGCACAATTCGATTTAGCTTAGTCGATGGATGCAAGATTAATGGATGACAAGCACTGTGACTGAGTGAATAGCAATGCGTTTTGTTATCACCAGATAACCTTCATACACGATATATTTTGAATTTTTACCTACGCAATATTGCTCTAGACACCAACGTTCCGAATTCGACATTACACAGTGTGATTGATCTTTACAGGATTCATCACACTTATAATGCATTAACTAACATGCATGATATGTTTTCAGCAAGGTAATTAAGTGTGAGCGTTATATGGAGTGGAACCGGGTTACAAATAGTCATTGTAAGACAGAAGCGGCCCCATCGTCACATAATCTTTGGGGGAAGTTATTCATTCAGCAGCTACAACTCCCCAATTTCCTCTAATCTAACATCCCATATATCAGGATTGCACCGTAGTAACATTTTCTTGTGCAATCAGCGTATATGTGAATCGCGCGTGCAATTCGCTTTTTTATTGGCTTCTTAATTCTCCGTGACTTCTTATAGTACTGCATTATCGAATGCTTTTATACATCATCTGACATATGTAGATGTTTATTATTGAACAAAAATATGTGTTTCTGTGTCAGAATAACGCATTCAATTGCTCCGAAGCACCCTGTGATTTGTGTGTATTTTATTAACAGTGTGAAGACTGAATAACTGAATATTTCCCCCTCTTTAGGCAATGGCTTTATTTGGTATTTGTTCGCATACAAGATGCGCAGTATATTACCTCTTTGTTACATGTTATATTGCACTTTTCGATCCACCACGGAAAGTCTTTACTCCCAATTCAATGGCTACCTAACTGAAAAATTAATGCCGACAGTCTCATTGGTGGTATATTGCTTCTTTGTTACACGTCATATTTCACTTTTCGATCCACCAAGATCAGACTTCACTCCCAATTCAATGTCTAAATGAATCGTGATAAAGACACAGGGGTGCATTCTTTATCAGGTCAAATGGTTCTCTCAGTTATGTGACACTAACGCCAGAAATGAATGTTTAAAATTGCAAGGACTAAGGAAGGCATTAATGTATTCCATTTACGTTATTTTGCTCAATGATATGCATTGGTAGTGACATAAATATGCCTTAGAATACATGATCTTTGCTTTCCAGCGTATATACACACACGAAATAGATTTACACGATCTCTGAAAATAGTACAAAAGCAGATAAATGCTTTGTCTAAAACTGCCTTTATCATAGGCAGCAGATGCAATTTAGTGCTTGAATTTGAACCACTGGCTTAGCGTTTTGTGTTTGATTAAAACTTTCCAAAACTCATAAATAATGTATTGGCAGTATTATTGCAATCACATAACTGCATATTTTAACATGTTGTTCGACCAGCGATTGTTATTAACTATATTTGCGCACTGCAATTAGAACGGTTGCTAAGCACCTGTACAATGCTGATAATCACATGTATCATAATGGGCTTAGAGTTCACCATGTGGAGCACGTTCCAGCCTAAATGGATATTGCTAAGATTCATACATCCTACGTATAAATGACTTGTGACGTGGTTTATTGCATCCTGCATAAACGCAGTCCTGATAGGGTTTCGATTCGTTCGCTCTATAGTCCATATCGAGCAAGCTAAACCGCTAGTTACAGAGTTAAATGATTGCGAACCAGGTTAATATACCCGAATAAGATTCATAGATGTTTGTGTCTAGTATAAGGCTCATTAAGCATTACCATTGTTTACAATCATCCCGTTAACGAAATATGCTGATTGCCAAAAGAATGATGATATGCTGTAATCTTGTTCGTTAGGATGTCTTATCATGCTTTATCAACGTGTTATAACAAGCAAGAGATCATAGTGTTTGTGTCCAATGAATTGCTTCTGTAGCTCTTATTCAACATAAGTAGAGAATCAGTTGTGAGCAATGACTTAATAAACGGGCGCTATGATGGTATTTGACTGACAAAGATTCATAAATTGTTAAAAACAAATACCACCGCCTGTGATATGCTTCCTTGAGAATAGTAAGGTTCAAGCTGATATGAAGATATAAACGAATATGATAATGATATAGGCTGCTGTCGTTAGGAGTTGACAGCTAAAATATTATGGTGGTTACTAACGATATAAAACAAGAGCTAAACAACGCTATAGGGTACAAGATTATGTCCTGGTCACTGAAGTCGGCGGGAATTTCAGGAAATTTGTCTTGGAGTCAGTGGCGGGCGGACGGGTTATCGGCGTCTTGTTTTTCACCATGCTGCTTTTTGAAGGCTACGTTGAACCGTGACTTCAAGCGCCACAGCCAACCAGAGGATGCTTTGAAACTCGGCACCCTCTTCATTTCCGCTAGCTGGAGAGCCTTTGATTGAATTTCTGTTCCGGAGAGTCGTGTGCCTTGGGCCCACTTCTGTTTGAACCATGTAAACATTGCCTCATCCAGTTTTTCGTCTCCACCCGCTCTCTTTCTTTTTCGGCTTTCGTATTGGCCGGTTCCTTGTTGCTCCAAGATGTCATTCCGGTTCTTTACTAAGCATGATATGGTGGACGTGGAAACTTCCGATTTCATGGCGATTGTTGCTTGGCTTTGGCGACTTCTTTTTAGTTCTTTCAGGATCTCTACTTTCTTCTGTAGGGTGAGGTCTTTTCTTCGAGGCATTGTGACAGTTTCTTTGTCAGTTTGATGATGAATGATGACACTTCTGCCTTTTAAACCACCTGACTTGACACTTGATCAGGAGTCAAGGCGTCAATGTGAACTCGCTGGGCTCCGCAACCACCGGAAACGGGAATTGGGCACGCTGACAGTGCCCAATCGTAATCTCCAATCGTAAGTCACGCTTGTTAGTCAGCCGCCAGCATTCCCTAGATGATTTAACTACCTCATCAACTTCGTTTAACTGGGGTGATCAGAGGTCGGGTGATCAGAGATCGTTAAGTAATCAGGATTGAGCCGTTACAGTTGAAGGTATATAAAATCGATCGATGGCAACGCGTCCCTTTTAACGAGGCGATTCGTCTGGAATGTCCCGATTAACTGCGTGAAATAGTCTTGCTTTGAATGGTTTCCCGGTCTGCGTCCCCATCATCGAGGAATCCCCATTGGCGAGGTCCCGTTTAACGAGGTTGCACTGTAGACGATTTATATCAATCCCTGTGGCTCCCACTCTTCAGCTCGATATGGTTGTTTGTTTGTCCATGGAGGCGTCTCCGTTGTTCATCATAACGCTTGATAATCCAATGTAGCTCACAGACAGGCATCCTTTTTTTGCACTGGTTCTTAGAAATATACGTTAATAACTTAATGATACTCGTACTACCGCTATGTAATCTCTATTATTTCTGATTATATCATCGGTTATAGTACTAAATTCATAGTTCTCCCTAGGGAACAGATTTCACATGGCCATAATTTGTTTAAAAGGGGTTGGATTTGAAATGCAGGTAACATATTAATATCACAGCTATGGAACAAGTAAGGCCACTGGTAAACACAATTTTAACACCGAGGTTATGGGTAAATATAGTTCAAAAATGTTTTTTTACTGTCAAAAGCTCTGATGAAATATTATTGCATCATTAACTGAGTAAACTTGGCATGTGTTATATTGTCTATAAACTATAAAGTGATTAAAAAGGTCACTTGTATGGCAATTATGAATGTTTATTGACATTTCAAGCATAATTAAGAGTTTGTGGCACATCTATTTGGAACCAGCACTGCTAATGACAATTATGCATAGTTAATGACATTTCAAGCATAAATAAGAGGTGGTACAAGGGCCATGGAACTTGCGCTGCTCATTCAAATTATTTTCAAAGTAGGGAAAGTCCCATTGGCAGCTTTGACTTAAGAACTTCTTTCTTCCCTGAAACAATCAACATGTACACATGTTAAGCAAATTACTTGGCACCACTAATCCAGAAATAACAGTTCTATTATTCCACCAAAACTGGAGGCAGAGATGTGTGGTTCAGATTGATGGGTCATCCCACAGAATGTTAGGTAGTGTTCCTTGCTGGTACAACTATAACCTACCATTTGTCTGAATGAATGGTGTAGAACAACTCAAGGTGTCAAAGTGAGGTTGTGTGTGAGGGTAGCGTCAAATGAATAGTGTCACATGCATTCTGTATAAGATGGTGACCATAAATGTTTTACAGACTAAATTGCTGTTGAACTCAAGATTGCATCACCAGCAGGTTTTAGATTGCCCGGACATCTTCAGAAAGATGCACCGAACAATAAGAGAGATTATTTTAGAGCTACACAGATTGTACATTGAGTCAATGTAACTACTACTTTTGTAATAATCTATCTGCAGTGTAATGCTGAGAATAGAAGATATAACTTACTGATTAAGCATCAGCTAAAGTTACTTAATCATGAAACATCACATGGCAGTGCATGGATAATCTACAAGCTTAAATAACAATTTAGCATATATCACAATTGATATTACTGGGAATGATCTGTCTGTCTCATTTTTCCTGATTAATACAGTATATTCTGAAGTATATGTACCATACATGGGAGTAGTTTCCTTAGACTGGGGATCTGAATAGAACTTCTGAAGGCAAGTTGTAGAGCTTGGGTCTGCCTTGTATCCCATTAGAAGCGTCTGCATGTGCATTGGTATATTGTTTTCATATTTCGCTATTAGTTTCTAGTCATAGCAGACCTGTAATGACTTTCATAATATAGCACAGACCTTTATAGACAATGCAGTGGATAGTGCCGTTTATATAAAGGTCACTTAACTAGAATTCATTTATAATGCAAAGAAGCCTTTCTTTAGTTTATACCTTGTCACTAGTTAACAGATCACAGAGGAATAAAAAATACTCACTTGTATCTTTGATGCATGTTCTGCTCGAGACTTCCTGATCTGACTCCGATTCACTAGAAATCAAGTTGTTTTTGTTTGCATCTTTAAGTCTGGGGTCTACAGGGCTTGTTGTTCTAGGCAGACTTGTGGCATAACTGGTACTTGCTTGGGCTGCTGGTTCAGTATCTAATAAACAAAAGCACATACATTTTACAATATGCATTGCAAAATTAATATAATTGACACATTACAGACTATGCATTAATTCAGATGTAAACAATGAGAAACAATGCATATTTCTGCCATTGCTTCACATTTGTTCATAAGTATGTGACCTGCATATTGTGTGAGTTTTCAGAACCATTTAATTGATCATTTCATGACAATCGGACCGTGTTCCAAAAATGTTGGTATGGTTGTGGTACAAAATTGAAAAATACTTCATCATATAATGTCTCTCGATACAACCAAACTAAACAAACCGAATGTCAAGGCAATCCATTTGTGCCAAGTACACGCCCACTTCAGTTATGGTCAATTCAGGCAGTGGTCTCTGATAGGTTCCCAAGCTAACATCTGAAATAGGTACCTATATTAATGAAACAAATATGGGTAGCTTAGTGGAAATATACATATCTGGTTGTATCAGAATAGAATTTCTTCCATATTCACAGTACTTTGGCCCAAACTTTAACAGAGCTCTATATATATGACAATGCATTTCAATCTGCATCTTTATTAGAGAACTAAATAGGAATGGAAGCTTGAAGAGCAATGCGGTTAGAAGATAGAGACCCAGTATACAGATGTTGGTTATTTATTTTCACAATATAACACCTCATAAAATGTTTCCACACTCATTTATAGGATACCTGCAGAGGTCAGAGCACATAATTCAATGTCAGGAAAATATTATCTACTGTCAAATTACATAATAATCATAGTCATGGTTTTTATAGCACAGATGCTCATTTATTATGCAATTAAATAGTTATGCATTTCAGAGGCTGTTTATTTAGTGGCTTGTGTTATTTGTATTAGGTGACCCTCTGGTGATATCTGACACTTTCAAGTCTATATTTGCACCATCAACTTATTCCCTCTTTTGATAGACCATCACATTGGCCATTGCCTGGATAGGCAACAGCCCAATATGCATGTGATTTTATGACTATCCAAGAGTATTGATTATAATTGCAATCTGAGGACCCTTTGACCTTTGAGGTCTATCATATCAAGATAATTGGCAATCGTTAAGTTTATGAAACACCAAGTGACGTGGATAAGCAGCCACTGTTATGTGTTGATAAATTTATAAAACCATCAATGGTGCTGCAACATTAGTCTCTTCAATCACAACTTGCCAAACAGTGCAGTACCATACACATTATGGTTATGTCTTACCATCATATCCATATAACATCACATCTATCTTCATGGCTGAAGCCTAGTGAATGGAGTGAAGGGCATCCATTAATTGTTAAAATTGTTAAGTTGATGTTTCATAGTCAAGTTCTCTTTGCATTTACATATCACCGAACCGTCTTAGCTATAATAGCAAAACAAGTTTATCAAACGACAATTTTTTTTTCAACTTAACACAACCATCCAACAGTATTGAAACGAAAGCTGCTAACTAGTTCTTAAGAACCAAGTGGAGCTTGTGCTCAACAAGGGAGTACCCCATCGATCGACTGTTGGTCTGTTGGGCTACTGCTAAGCCTAAATTGTGGAACAGCTGATCGCAATCGTTCCGTAAAGACTAAAGGGAATTGGGTCATGGATATAAATTCGGTCAGGGTAGGGGTAAAACGTGGATTAGGTAATACAGAACACGCAGTAATAGAGATAATATATTATTTTACCGACATAGCTTCTTTTCCGTCCATGTCCGAATGTATTTGTTGGGAAATCCGTATTTAACAACAAATTTCTATGCTTTCTGCGAAGTCATGAGGATGCAGTCTAATGTGGAGTTATTGTTTACGAGTTTCGTAATCTATGAAATGCCATTATTAGCCGTAATACTGTAACAATCGTATCATTCTTAACCAGGGCTGT
>CM067358.1:32082178-32101496 GCA_034190875.2 Urechis unicinctus
TATATATATATAAAATATATGCATATATATATATATATTATATATATATATATATATATATATATATATATATATATATATATATATATATATTTATATATATTATAATCTACGCATTGATATTAGCTTTCTAAACTTTTTAAGTTAACTTAAGACCTAATTAACGGTAAGTCTCGGTGTAAAGTAAGTACATTCGCTGACGTTAATGCATTTTCTCGAGCTGCGTGAAATCATTTGTTGACGTGGTGTTGCTGCGAATCATTAGGCATACGATTATACATTTTGTCTTGGTCACCCAATGTTTGCATTTACTGCGGACGCTTTAGGCAACGTTCTCGTTGTGCCATGAGCTAATGTATTTTAAAGCCATATACGTCCACATGCACTTCATGTAATAGTGTGGAAAATAACTTGGTCTGATATCCGATTAATATATACATCTGTGGAATCTAGCAATTTGTTGGTGTGATTCTACTAATGGAGATCAAAGGTAAGGGTTGCTTGTTTCATACACATTGGCGGATATTGGGATATGGCCAGTGATTATGTAAATCTGCTAGATAGATGATGCCTCGATAACCTCTTAATGTGCTCTATTGTAGCCAGACTGCCTCTGCTGAACGTATAAATGCAATCATAGCTGGTTGAGAATAGCTTTTGGACCTTTTAAAGCAAACGTCTTGTCGGCATCACAAACAACTAGGCAGAAATGGATAACTCCTGTAAACATGCTATGAATTTTTTTTTCATATTCCATTATTAAATAACTATTTCCCACACCAAGGAAAATGGTAATGACAAGGATTTATTTCTGTTTTTATCGAAATAATTTTGGACCATGTACATCTGCTATCTTTTGATAGTGACTAGTGCTTCAATGAATAAATTAACACGGGGTGCCAGACATGCCAACTGAACATCGTTCGTTATAACGAGCAGGAACTCATACATGTAGGCTGCGAGATTTTTGACATGCGTTTGCCGGATGACACTGATAATAGCATTCAATGCCGCTACATTTCCTGGCTAATTGACTGTTTATAATAAGCAAAACTATCGACATTTTATGCCATTTCGGTCAACACCTCTTATATTTCTCTCTCTTCTTACTATTATAGTGTTCCTGTGGAAAATTAGTATTTCAGCACGGGATTGAGTATAATGCATACAGTCATGTCATAAAATTGATTTATACTCTCTCTCTTGCTTAAATACCCTGCATATTCAGAGTGTATTTTGGAGATTGAAATATGGCATAGCACAAGATTGAGAACGGAAAGCTAAACTTGCCAACCGAACACAAAGAGATAAAATATTTACTCGCCACATTTACCATACAGTCTTAATGTAGGTTAATTGGCGGGTATTTTCTCAGTTTATGACATATGTTTGGGGGAAATGCATGATGGAAAGCAACCATTACCATACGCATATTATCGGAAGCATGCTGCATAGATCAGACTTGTGCATTGAGAACTACATGCGTCATCATTAATGAAAGCAATATTTAACACTATGTTTTGATAGTACATGAGATCGTACCCTTTAGGATTTTGTACCTCCTGGCTGAATTTACGCAAATATCTTCCCCTACTTTATGTTTGACGAGTTGTCTAAGCCAAATTCTGTAATAAAAACATATGGCATCTACGCTTTTTCGTAAAGGACGCATCGATGGTGCATTACTATGTCAATGCAGCTGAAAAATACGCCACTGTGTTCTTCTAATCGATAGTTATTCATTTCGACATATGCATAATTGCCATTAGGATATATTCATAAAAAAAATGCCTTTTTCTAATGCTAATACGATTCATTATAAATTTCATGATCATACAACTGCAATAACTACTCTGAAAAAGCATAAATTACAAGTATGTTTGTTCGCTCCTTGCACATGCATGATACGACGCTATGTAATCGGGTACAAATAATAAATGAAGCCATAAATTACCATTGCGGAAATCATTAGAGGCATTAAATTTGCATATGCGTTTGATCAATTGACTTCATCAGGAAGTGAGAACTAGGGAGCTCAGATACCAGTTTTAATTGTCAACTCTGTTATCAATCTAAGCGCCCAGGGCGCATACATTTTCATCATTTAATCCGTAAGATTGTTAGTCGGGGTTTGAACGCAGACGCCATATGAACAATCGGTCCCCTATCTGCCAGAACACAACACACACAAAGGAACACCCTTTGAAGAATACTTAACACCATAAATCCACATCAATTCATTGTCAACATTCATCGGTGATATATCAAGACAGAACAATATAGCCAAGGCCTCTTAGAAAAACTCAAGCTGCTGTACAGGAAATGTATTTTTGTCATCATCTCAGCAGGAACTTCAAGCAAGGTTTTAAAGCGGTTTCAGCAGTCATAAACCGAGGATAAAATCGATTCATTCGCATCCTGTTTAATATATTATGGTGTAGTCAGTCAATGATGTGAATCGAAATTTTTCGAGCATGCTAGTCATCACAGTGTAATTAATTGGATCATTTATTGATACCACCAGCTGTTGTGTGGGCTAATGAATGCTGAGCACCGTTTAGCATTCGGCCAACCATTCGCGAATGCCACAATCTAATCTTAGTGACGAGCGTGTATTTGTAGATGTTAGGATCGAGGAACATTATTTTTACTTTATACATTTGTCGATGATAACGACCTGCACTTCTGAGGGCATGCAAAGACCAATTGCCATGTAGATATGCTAAAGAGAGCTAACATACTTCTGTATGTCACACCACCCTTTTTCATATGTGACTTATATGTATTTCGGCGTATTAAAAACCATACAGCACTCGTAAGAGTTATCGAGGCACCAACTATAGCACAGATTGACATATTCCCCCACTGATTTACCCTTTTTTCGAAAATATGTGAAACAGGCACCACTTACCTTTCATCGTTAGCCACAAAGCCATAACGACTGTTTCATTCAGCATATGCGTACATAATTAAATGTATATATATATAAATATATATATATATATATATGAATATCTATATATATATACATACATATATATATATATATATATATATATATATATATATATCATACATATTAACACACACACACATATATAAATATGTATATATAGACATATATATAAATATATAGATATATATCTATACATATTTATGTATATATATATATGTAGATATATATATATATGTATATATGTATATATATATTTATATATATATATACATATATATATATTTATAACTATATATACATATATTAAAATATATATATATATATGTTTTTATATATATATTTATATATATAAACATGTTTTATATATATATGTATATCTAAATATATACATAGATAATATCAATACATATTTATATATATATGTATATATATATATATATGTATTGATATACATATATGTACATATGATTAATATCTATATTTATATATATATATATATATATATATATATATATATCTATATATATATGTATATCTATATATATATATATATATATATACTCTATATATATATATATATCTATCTCTATATCTATATCTATCTATATATATATATCTATATATATATATATATATTTTATCGAGTCAATTCCTTTGCGATAATCCGATAGATAAGTGTACATCATGCCTTTTTCAATCGCACAAACCATAATGTATTTGTCAATTTTTGTATATATAGGGTCATTCGAGAGAGCAAAGGGTGAAGACATAATCTGGAACAAAAATTGCTAAAGTGCATGTAGACCGATTATGTTCTCTATTGATAACTAATGTAAATCACTCGTTGTTGCTGCGTTTTATATCCAAGGGCTGTACTATTTGCCAATATCCTTCGATTCGTAATTACTGCATTATCAGAATAAATGTCTATTTACAAATCAAGATGCCATACGATACGTCCGCTAAAGCGTTATTTTATATGCCATAAAAAGCAAACAAGGAACGGGCATAATTCCGTTTTCTTTAACAGGTAAATGTTCTAAATGTAAAGGGTATTTATTCTTATTAATTAAACTGTGGTTAATTGCTATTAATTCCTGCAGTAGGTTTGCAATAGTTTATTTGAAAGGAGCAGCCTTAAAGCAACAGGGAATGCCTTCAATTAGAATGTGCTGTTAGTAAATGACTATTGTGGTGCAACGTTTCGACGCAGAGATATGTTGGCTTTGATAGGCGTATCCATTGGAAACGTAACACACGATTACGGACAATGAGACAACAGACAATTTGAGATATACGGATAAGAGTCATTATTATGGATACCAAAAAGTATTGTTGGGCAATATAAATTAAGGAAATACACTTTAGTGGCGCATTTCAGTAGTTATGACAATACTTATTATCTTTTGCATTTTTACACACACAGCTGTGGCTTATGAAATATTTACTAATGTTATTATCAATGTGTAATTAGCCAGAGTATTGAATGATAACTATTATTTTATATCAGGCATTTTTATCAGGTATAGCAAATTTTATCGACAAGTGACATACTCTGAATAATAAAAATATACCGTTAAAACAAAGCATTGTTCATAGTTGAGACAAATTCAATTGCATGACTATTGAAGAGCTACTAGTATTTAACAACGGAGAACCTTTCAACGAAAACACAACATTTACGAACTCTCGCCGCCATGAGCTTATTGCATATCATGTCCGATTTATCTACTTTTCAAGCATATCTTCATTTTTGAAGAGGCTTTAAACGCCACATCTGTAAATAATATCGCAACAGATGTGCATGTTACACATCTAAGGACATTACGTAGAACTGTATCTAGAAACAAGGCTATCCTAACACCAAGTAGTACTGGTAAGTACTTTGACGCGGGAGTGTTGATGCATTGATCCTTTATTTATCTATCGGCATGTTGTAGTCTGCGTCCCAGACTCTATGGGTTCCGCTACGCTTCTCGCCCTAGAGTCTACGGCCAGACAAGTTCTAAAAGTGGCGCGTCCGAATATTCATTAGACACCTTCGTTAATCTTCGTGGCAGACACGGTTTGACCAATCAACGCAAAGGTTGTGACCCAGATTGACCTTAGTAGCGCTCATCCGGCTCATGAAACTGACTTGTGATACGCACCCTCGGTTTTATGTGACGTCATGTACGTTGTTGTGGTCTGCGTCCAATGAGAACACACAGAATGTCATCTGGAATTAGGGGCCGTCTCGCGGGTTTTGGCGCCGTTTCTTCGCGCGGAATTTCGGTTTCGATTTTAACACCTGATGCAGATGCAGACGACGGTGATGGATATACTATTATAGCGATGGATGCGTGTTTTCGGGAGTTTGTCGATGTGAAGTGCGTCAACTGCAGCTTCATTTTTGATTTATCTAATTTGAAGAACTGCGTCAGACGTAGCCTTTTTCATGATATTCATCACGCTGAGCGTATTTTTACATTCTACGGACTTGGCGAAGTTGCAGACAGTGTTTTGGATAGTTGTCCAAGTGGACTATTCTTATGTCGCCAGTGCCACAGGGATTTCGATAAATTGTCAGCCCAGCAGAAGAAGTTGAGGGATTTGTCAAAGGCTCTGACCTCAGACAATTGTTTTTTCACTACCCTCAAAAGGAAGAGAGAGACTGATGTGGCCCCCAAAGATGTCAACACCAACGAAGCTACCTTGGATAGTCCAACAACACCTAAAAAAAATCCAAAGAGGAGGGCTCTATTTTCTACCCCAACGAAACACCATTCTAGTAGCCCACGAGTGACAGTGAGTACATATTAATCAAAGAAAATGAATGTTTAAGAATTATGTTATTGGAAAAAAGCAGTTTGTGTGATTTTAAAATCTCTATGTATTATCATTTTGTTATAGGTGAGAGTCACATACCAAACTTCAGGGTACAGAAGTACTCATCTACAAGCAAGATCATGTCTAAAGCAAGTTGTCAGGAAACTTGTACGCAAACGGTAAATCTTTTAGAAATTTAAATGTGGTTGAATGCCAATTATTGCCCCTATTTTTAGCTTTATTTAATTGTTGTTTTATTATTTAATATTGTATCCAGGTATAAGGCTGCTCTCAGAGAAGCTTTCCAGGACAAGCAAATGCGAACAGCTTTTCTTCAAATTGCATGTGAAGTTGCTCGGGCTGAGTGCAAAAAGGTCATTTCACCGCAATTCCAAAGCGTGCTACGGAGTTCACTTCAAGCTTGCAGGTTCAATTTTGGAGAGGTCGTTCAAGAATTCCGAGATGGGGCACCACTCATGTATACAGTATTCAAAGCTGCTATGCCAACAGAGACGGATACCAAAAAGACTGTCGAAATTAAACTGGCCACTGTCATTTCCATCCTGTTGCATGCCAGCAATGTACGAATGAGTGCCTTTCAGAAGTACGTGGGCATGATATTGTACAGAGGAAATGCCAAAGACAAGGTATGGCTAAAAAATCATACAATTATATACCTTGTGGGATGTTGAAAGAGTCTAAACAGTTAAAATAGAAAATGTTAGTAAGATACAGTACCAAGTTATTGAAACTAAATAATAGACAGATAGATACTTTTTCTTATTAGAGCTTCAAAGCTAAATATTTCTAAACGAGCAATTATATGAGATACTTTGATGTTACAGACTTTCAGACGGTTGAACGCCCTGGGCCTGACAGCATCTAAGGCTACTATACGAAGTAGGATTGATAACCTATCTCTGGACTATGACAAACCGGTCTGCGAATGGAGAAAGAACATGGAACTTCAAAGCGGCTTAGGACAGGTAACCTATCTTATCCTTACACATGACTCTCAAAAAAGGTTACAATTTAGATAAGGTTAGCTCACATATATATTTTGCTCCTGTTATTAGGAATCAGACCATTCATCTACCCTAACCAGAGCTGATCAGTTACATGTGGAGAGCACGGTTGGCCATGGGGCTTGCTCAGATAGTCCTCATGAGGGAGACTCTGGCTTTGATGAGCTTGGGTGCATGCATTTGAGTTACATCACAGCAGACAATCAGCCTTCACACAGCACTCCAATAAAGTCATGCCCAGAAACCTCGCTATCACCACGCCCTAACCAAGAGTTCATAGACATCAGTGTCATCGACGGTGGGGCCGCAACATTTGATGAAGTTCAGCTCTCAAAGCAAGTGAGTAGAGAGGTAATTCACCAATTTATAACCTTACAACTCCCCCTCCTTCTTCTTGCTGTTCTTCCACACACGCACACACACATATATACACATATATACATATATATATATATATATATATATAGATATATATATATATATATATATATATATATATATATATATATATATATATATATATATATATATATATATATATATATATATATATATATATATATATATATATATATATATATATATATATATATATATAGCACATGCATGTGTCCATTTATGCCAAATGACATTTTAATTATGTGCTTCGGTTGCAGCCTGTGATGTATGGACCTGTGCTCCCTGATCTTCAACCTGGCTTCCAAATAGTTTTTGACAACATCAACATTAGTAAAAAGGCTCATGCAAAATCCAACGGGAAAAACACTCATTTGGACTTGGTTCATGGCTATGCAATACTTGATGATATTAATGTAGAGCATATGGATGACTCAAAGCCAGTTTGCAGACATAATGTCTCTTCCAAACTCAGCATTCATTTTGAGTGAGGAAGAGCACAGTGACATCAAGAAGCATTTGGCCATTCTGGTGCAAAGGTCCATGGTGCAATATATTCCTTTCTTCAAAGAAGAATATGCAGAATATGTAGTTCACCATATCTACCATCCCTACCAAGATCTCATGGCAAAGAAATCAACTGTGGTGAGTAGGAAGCTTGGTTAGAGTATTATGGATAAAGTAAAACCATTTATCACACATTTTGGTGAATTAAAAGTAAAGTCGAAGGTGTAGTCAAGAAAGTGTATCCATAACACAACACATAAGAAATATACAGTCAATTCATTATTGCTGACAGGTACCGCTAGGGATATTGGAGAAGAACGAGGGAAAATCTGAAGAGATGATAGAAATACTGCAGCACTACCATCAGTATGTGCCCTCTGTAGATAACACTATTCTTTCAGTCCCCATTGGAGGAGATGGTTTGACTGTCCTTAATGGGCTAGGTGCTAAGGATGCCAGGAGAGACGGTGACAACCCACTTGATAGACTGGAAGGCCTTGTTCTTAAATCTGAGGACTGGCACAAGGACACTATCACTAGTTTACAGGTACATAAGCCAACCCATTGTAACATAAGACATTATGTTAACAAGATTATCTGATGCCTGTTTTTTATTTTAATGGTAATAGTACAATATCACCATGCCTTATGGTATTATTGAGAACATGATTTGCAATAACACTTTTGGAGATGTTGAACTGAGCAATTGTAAGAGCACCAGGGAGCCATTGTACATCAGAGGTTTACTGCTGAATAGTCAAAATCAGATGAAACATATATCCAATAGTGAAGTAATTAACAATGGTATGTTGCAGGATGTGTACAATCAATTTTACAATGACAGGAGTGCTCGTCAAAAAGGAACATTGTACCAAATCAAATGTCGATTTGATAGAAGAAGGAATGTCCGACCAGATGTCAAGCAGGCTGTTGATGCTGACAGAGAACTTCTCGAGTTTGCCACTCACATTTACATATGTCTAGCTGTATTTTTCATTGTAGACATGGACTTCGATCGCCCTCCCAAACACATCCCTCTGCCGGAAAACCAGAAGGAATTTTTCCAGAAGGTATAATCATACATATATTAAGTAGAAGTTATCATACACTTACAAATACAACAGAGGGTGTGACTGTTTTGAATTGGTAAGATTGAACAACAAGGTTGATAACTGCACATGTACTGACTTTAATTATTCTTCTGTGTTCAGACTGCTGAACAAGTGGTGGACATGGTATTCGTGCCATACGAACAAATGCCTACAAAAGGTATTGGAAACTATGAGCAACAACCTAAACTGCCCCGAGTGCAGTGTCCATTTGCAGGTTGCAATAAAGACTTCGCGAAAGTTGGTATGCACCTGAGCAGGCACATGGAGCAGTGCCTGAACAGAGACGCTCCTGCTGGAGAGGTGAGGCCATCCCGAAAACCGTTTCCATGTGGCTTTCCAGACTGCCCAAAAACATTTATCCTTGATGGGAGGAACAGAATGAAGCACCGAGAAGCATGTCCATTTAGTGCTAGGACAACCACAGTACCGCATCCAAATGAGATAATTCACTTACCCAAAGGCTCGACAGCTTGCAGTGATGGAGTAAGCCGGTATAGCCGGGCATTGTTGAGGGAAGGCCTCCTTGATTGGGCTAGGCATGATGCTGTCAGAGAGGGTGATGGACAACGCATAGTGTTGTACTGGAAAATGGACATGCTTAGTTTTTGTTCTCAGAAGCACCCACGGTATGCGAAGATGGCCTTTATGGTTCAGGCCCAAACCAACAGTGTTTGTTCACCACGCTTGGCGTCAAAAATAAAACTGAACCGCACAGTTAACGTTCACGGCGGCCTGGGCAACAGGATTAGTCTGGATAAGTACATGGAAATACTTAATAGGGAGGTTAAACCGGAACTGGACCACAAAGGTGGAAACCTCACCTCACGGACTATATCTCGAGTGGGAAAGTGTTTGAAGGTCTGCAAAGACATTGAAGACCACATAGACAAGACCATCGGCTTCTACTCTGGTGTTGGTAAGCACAAGGATGCAGATTACAGCAAACAACTACCAATATTGGTGGGGGAGCTGCAAGAAGAAAAGCTTTTTGATGAGATACATGGAAGGCTACACGGTTCATTTCCTGATATCCCTATAAATAACTATGGAAACATCAGCTATGACAAATTGAACAACTGGGTATCGGAGAGGAAAGTTGAGATGAGTCTGCTTCAGAAAAGCAACATGTTCAAATAGCTTAGGTTGCCAAATCTATGGACCCATAGCAGAGACACCTCAACACCTGCAGCCTAAGCAATATTTCCCATTCCCATGATTGACTGAACTGTTCATGAGATCCAAATGCTCAAGTTATGTTGCCTCTTCAGTATAACTCTGCATGTGTGGTTGAGGACTTGGTGTCTTTCTTTTATAACCTACCATTTTGTGTTTTCATGGCCATAAATGATTGCTGTTGTGCAGGTCTCAGGGTTTTCAAATGGTTTTTATACATTGTTTTTATTAATGTCATTTCAATATTGTATGAGCAGGTGTGCTGTAGATTCCAATGTGATCTGTTGATTAATGAACATCAGACTCATCATTTGTATGGCAATGACTTTGATCAAACGGTCCTTTAATGATATGAATAAATTATTCACAGGCATGGAGATTACGACATGGAGATCAAGTGTTTGAAAAAGAGTGTATATACATGTGCTTTTCAACTACTGCTGTGTCATTGTTCACTTAACAACTACACTGGCCCGCCTCCACACACAAATATATATATATATATAATATATATATATATACACATATATATATATACACACACATATATATATATATATACACACACATATGTATATACACACACATATATATGTATATATATATATACACACATATATATATATATACACATATATATACACATATATATATATATACACACATAAATATATATATATATATTTACACATATATATATATATACATATATATGCACACATATATATACATATGTATATATACATATATATAAATATACACATGTATAAAAATATATATATATATACATATATGTATATATATATATATATATATATATACATATACAAAACCATTCCAGCCACCAGCAGAACATCCAAACTAGTACAAATCCAGCATTGTTGGGCACCAAACTACAAATGAGCTATGTAGGATCTGCCAACAGTAAAGTTACATACTCCATTACTAAAAATTTTTAACATACAAGCACAGATAACATATCATGAAAAAGCACCTAGAAGAAAAGCTCATGCTTCCATTGTGGTTATATCAGACTAGAAATACTAACTTATCAATCAGAATCGGATGAAATACATGAGAGGTCAGGACATGTGGAAGGAAACACTTCAGAAATAAGTTCAAGAATAGTAATGACAATGGAAAGATCAGACAGACCCGATTCTTCCATGACATCATCAACTGTCAGTATGTAAGGGCAATAAAAACCAATACAATTCAATAGATAGTCAAGACTTTTACCAACAGAGGTAACTTCCTCAAAATACTCACTCAGATTTTCCCTTAAGATACTCAAACCCTCAGCAGTAACTTCCCTGTTAACTGTCTTGTTGGCTTTTCCAATTGAGAGGGCAGTATTTACTTTGGGTTTAAAATCCCAAGGCTTTGGCAGAGGGTTGTCACATGTTGTTTCACAAATGTCGCAACACAGCAAAGGATTGGCACTTCTAGTGGAAGATTCTTGTGGCACACCATTAAGTTTGAAGTAATCCAGGGCTAATTTTCTACGACATTCCTGTCCTTTCACAAGAGATAGCAGGGCTTTGGTGGTCGTTCTCAAGGACGTGGTCTGTGGTTGATGGTAAATCACAGAGAACGTTTGCTTGCCATCCCTCCCTGCTCTCCCACTTTGCTGGATGTAAGACTCCATTGAGCGTAGACAGCCGTAGTGGACGACTGCACGAACATCAGGAATGTCTACCCCCATTCCAAATGCTGAGGTAGCAAACACAATTCGTATTATCGAAGCTACTTTGGGAAAGTCTTCCAATACATGTTTTTTGTTCAGTTCGGCTGTACCTCTATGGAACATTGCTAAGTGGCAGTTATCTACCGATGGCTCTGAATGACGGTAGGCTTTGCCACCCAGTGTGTCAAGGAACATGCCAAACAATTGTGCTACAGAAGAGACATTTCGGCAGTATACAACAGTTTTCGGCATGCTGCCCCCCATAATGCACAATTTGTTCAGGAGCCAGTTCAGGCAAGAAAAAATCACCTACAGCATTCTTTTGAGCTGACACAAAGATGTTTGGGCGATCGGACGAGAGGTGAACTAACTGTGGATCCTTCATGGATAGCGTCTTCTCAACATCATCACGAATTTTTTGAGTGGATGTCGCTGTAAGGGCCATGAAGGGCACAGTGCCAGGCAAAATAGCTCGGATGTCTCCAATATACCGGTAGTCAGGTCTGAAGTCATCACCCCTGAAGTAAATAGAAATAAACAAAATCAAATCAAATCATCAAGCAACGACCTAGTTAAACTGCGCTTGGGAACACATTTATTTAAGTGCATTAATGGGCAATAGTTGTCAAGAACAAAAAGTTTTGCCAATAGCTACTGTATTACACAATGTATTAAACATAGTTACTTCGAATCAACCAGTTGATAGGACTTGTTTGCCAGACATGATTTGGGTCAGCTTACATATTTGTTTTATGTGGTCATATAAACATATAGTTATATAGTATTAAAGGGGAAGAACGTTTGCTGGAAGTAATACTTGGCTATTGTAAAAAACATTTAAGCAAGGCCAAGTGTAACATTATACGAAATTAGGTACCTACCATTCGGAAATGCAGTGGGCTTCATCGACAATAACAGTTTTGATCTTATTCTTATAAAGATCGGAGAGGAGCACTGATCTCCACATTGGGGCATTCAATGCCTCTGGGCTTGCGAGGACGACTGAGTACTTCCCTGACTGTACTCCTGCTCTCACGGCTGGATCGTCCTGGGCCTCGCCAACAAACGCAGCTCGCACACCCATATCCTGCAATCGAGTAGCCTGATCCGACATGAGGCTTATGAGTGGCGATATTACAAGGAGAGCTGAACCACTGACTCCAAGCATGGCACCGAAAGCCGTAGCTAACAACGCATAGCAAAATGTTTTCCCCGCCCCGGTGGGCACATTCACGAAACAGTCACGACCCATCAAGCAGCAGAGTGCACAATCCTTTTGAAAGTCTTTCAGTACCACGCCATGCGACTTTTGCGCGTAATCGAGGGCTTCCGTTGGTGTCATTTCAATGTTAAGCAAGAAAATATACTTCTGTTCTGGTGAACAGAGGTGGGAAACGGAGCGAATCAAAACAAATATGGCGCCGAATCTTCGGAAAATGTGACGCTGACCAATGAGAGACAAGGACTCAAAGTACCCGAGAGAGAGCGAGAGACACGGCTTGTGATTGGAGCATCCCAAATCTGGGATGCCCGTCCAGTTCAATATATTATGGTCTCCCAGACCTGAAGGCGAGACTATTGAATATCAGTAACATGTAAACAGCGCCCGCAGCCATCAGGCTGGGGGACCTTGACTAGGCATGTTGCGCAATACCTGTAAACTGATGAATTTGTTTTTTTAAGTCTCTGAAATGTTTAATTGTTTCCTGAAGATCAAACGCGCTAGTGATATTTAACACCAGAAGTGGCCCGAGCGTGATGAAACGTTATACCAGTCGGGGTCCAAATTAGAAGCTGGTACAATGATTCATCGCAAAATATTCCTGTTACAGTGTAATATATGCGGAAATATTGCTTTTGGTGCAAACATTATGATGATTTTCACTCGTTTATTGATACTGTGCTGACTTTTGGATTGCTCCGCTAGCCATTTGAAACATTTGTTGCACGGAACCTTTAATGTTGTCGTAGGTTTAAGCCCTAAAAACCTTTAACATGAATAATTCAGAGATGCATGTCAGTTAGGCAAGATAAAATGATACCGAGATAATGAAAGCAACAGCACCTCATTAAAACCGTAAGTGGCAAACAAACCAATCCATTACTTAACCGTGATAAAGTTTTAGCAAACCAAGTATCGTGTTGTATTGCAAGTGCTCAAGCCGCGTTGGCTTCACGGATGGGACCAGTCACATTTTGTGATGTCATAACCACCATTAAACGCTGCCTAAAGGAATAATCATTTAGAGTCGTGAATCTTTACTGAAGGCGTGTGTGAAATATACCGGTATCACTTGCTATATACATGCCTCAACGGATAGCATTGATTAAATGCCGACCAGAACTCCATAGGCATATACCATTACCACGACCTATAACGAGAGCCTTGTCAATAGCTGTCTCAGAATGTGTATCGCATGCCTTGAATATGACTCTTTCTCTCAATAATGAATGGGGAAGGTTAACTGTGCCTCGACTTTAGCATTATGGCAGTTTGCAGCGGTGCAAACTAACGATCAGAAAACATTAGTATTTACGACCCGTTCCATTATGGATGTAAATAAATAACTGCTAGCGGGGAGGTCGCGAAGTACAAGCGTGGTCAGAACTAGATTTTAGCTTCAGTAGTCGGTTTTCGCTCGCTGAAAAATAGCCTCGTATCATTTCTAGGCCATTTACACCAAAAGCAACGCACATGTGCCTACTTAGCTAACAAAATGCATGCGCGGCAGACGATGTAGGTTCCCTTTTAAGTATAGGATAAAGTATGAAAAGAGTACAACCCTTCCCATGACATTGTAAAATTCCTGCTTTTCATTCATTTGATCTCGCATGTGCATCCATATTTACTGTTTCGGGTATTCCAACATTACAGTGATGTGGATTGGGTCTTGGAAGTGCCGTAAATATTAATCTCAAAAGAAGGGTAGTGATACTAGGTTATGTTCCTTCCTACAAACCCTATATTTTACAAATATTGCTGTGGACGAGAAATACTTACAGTGCCATTTGACCGACTCCAGGTAAAATATTGCAAAACAGGGAAATGATGCGCTGGCATTCAATCAGTTCTAAATCTTTCGTTTTCGCTAGAATTAGAAAGAATGGGAACTTTTTCCAATGATATTTCAGTGGTACATCATTCATGGTTGCAGATGACTTAAACTTGCACAAAAAAGGTATATATAACATATTTTTGTTGCTATGACGCTTTTGTTAACGATGCTTTCCCATGCCAAAAATTGGCCAAATGATATCACCAAAACCTACAAATGTTTAGCTACTATTCTTTGCATTTGCCGTCTTATGATTGCATCGCCAAAACGGCTGGTTTATTTCAAGTCTTATTAGAATATCATTACATACCATCTTGTAGTGCGCAATAGACCCGGTTAGAATCATCCCTTGCAACCAGACCACTGTGCTTAGCCTATACAAAGTAAGCAAGAATCTGCCCATCAGGAACGCGTGACAAATCAAGTCCCGTGAATGTGGTGTTATTTCTACAGCATTGGAAAGCTTAATCAAGCATTCAGTGTCAAGTATATATGGCAGGACACCTCTATATACATACAAAGCGATGCACATACGTTCGTTTGCTCATATTATTGATGCTCACAGATCCAGACCGGATTACTGGAGTAATCTTGACAAACGTGGGTATAGAGGGATTGCGGAAGTGCGTGTTATGATGCACTTACGTACAGTCTTGCAAATTCGCATGGTAAATTCGCAGACAATGGGCTTTGTCTGCACTATGTTGTATAACGAGGCATGCTGATTGTTAATAAATAATCAACAATGTAGTATTAGAATTAAGTCTGTTCAACTAACGAACGCATTCACGTGCAACGAACTTCTCATATTGCGTTACACAAAAACATTTATTTATTCATATGATATATGCAATGTTGAATAAATTTCTATCATCAAAGATAATCGCGAGCTAAATATAGAGATAGGAGTGAGTGTGGATATATGAGAATTGTTACGCGTAGCTTTAATACAATGTTATATAATTCCACAAATGTTCGCCGGTGTGTGCTTGTTAAATTATGCATAATTGCAGTGTCAATCATTATGATGATGCTTATGATCTATTGGTCAACTGATTCTGCAAAACTTTGGCGCTCTATCACATCAGCCTTTCTTTACATATATCACAAAATGATAAGGAATGTCATTATATTTGTATGTAAGATGTTCCGTCAATAATCGAGCATCATCGTGGATTTTATATAGTCTTGCGGGGGCGGATGCTGAATGTGTAATCAGGTGGTTCTGTGAAGGGATGAAATAAATCGAGACATTTGTACTAGGTTCATTTCACTGAACAGCCTTATTGCTGACCAGAAAGCGGACATGTGTAATTTATTTGTATTAAAACGCCAACCATCTTGACATCAGAAGCAAGTCATATTTCAGGTGATGTCGGTGCAAATATAAGTCGCGTTATAAAAGAGGGCATGATCAATATGACGCATTCAAGGAATACCTGTGTCATACTGGTACAGCACTGTGAATAGTCACAATGATAATCGCGAATCGCTGCTCTTACAATACCCTGCTATGTCGTCACGAAACGCTACGTCCCGTGGAGGCCTATTTCATGTGAAAAACATAGAAATATTTATTTCATAAAAAATGGCGGACTTTCAATGAATATAGTTGCTATTTTGCAAATGCAGAAATCAGTAACATTTTGGCTGCCTTGTGTAATTTTGTTGAATGCTGTGACATATAGGTATGACCATCATTACATGTTTATGAAATATTTATCAGCTCTATGTTTGCTGTCATCTGGGTGATTACTTTCAGACAGCTCTTGTAACATGCATTGCTCTTGCATTCTTGACGCTTCAAAACATATGAGACGGTCTGGACAGTATGCACTGAGCTGACACTATACATCATAATCTTCTGTGCCTCAGCTTTCGCGCATATAGTAATCCACGTTCAAGGTCTTATCAACTTATCACTTTGACCGTAAATGTTGTACTGGCAAATGGTAATGGTAAGTAGCTACGCATCCGTAAATATGTGAGCTTTCGCTTTGCACGTGATCAATGTCAAACTCATTAGGACCACAAATGATTCTCCGTTTCGTTTTGTTACCCGTCAGCCTTGTTAATGACATAGTCACAAACCCGGCCTTCAATATGGTTGTATTCCTACCCACAAGGACGATCACCATTTACCCTGATTGGCTTCAAGCTATAAAGATTGTAACAATTCCCAAGCTGCGCCCATTGGACGACATTCTGAAGCAAGATTGCGTATAGTGTACTATTTGTGTAATCCTTACCATGATTGTTGGATCTTCTCAATTGATTTTATGTTATAGTATACGGCATGCTATTTTTGATATCATGCAATATCCGGATAAATCAACAGTAGGGCATCTCTATTACGTAGCGGCTTCTACACACTTATCACATACCACTAGTCGTGGAGTGCTTAGTTGTTTTTAACATGTCTTGGACATTAAGTAACATTTGCTTGATGCTTATATAAACCTTCCTGTGTCTATCACATAGCTTGTAGACAGATCGCAGCCATTCCCACCAGATTCAAGTTTGGTTTGTTAACATAAGGAAAACATGTTTGACTGGAAACACCATCATTGCGCAAGAACAACACAGACTCAGAGCAGAATCAAAACCTTAAAGATTGGTGCTGAGCGATTTCTTAACTTTTGGTTCAGTATTTGCTTCTGCGATTAATGCGTGTGATTGACGGCACTGACCATAATTATTGTAATTGCAGCATGTGCCGATGCTAGTTTGAACAAAGTAATTCCTACAACTTCCTTTGGGCACTATTTTCATTGCGATCAATAGAAAATTAAACTGCAAATATCTAACAAATATTGCGTCTTGATTTTATGGTTTGCATCAGTGAGGGGTTCAGAACCTGTGTGCGTAAACGTTTAGCATCATCTGTGACGCATGCGACTAGTTGACGGGCGCTCATACGCGACTTGCTGATTCATTGAAACAAGGCGCGCTTGAAAAAGAGGTAAATCACTTTTAGGACTTGTGTGCATAATTTGTACTCGCGAAGATTTTGTTGGTTCATCTGAGTCCTGTATGTTGTCAATTTTGTTACCGTTATCAGGTAGTCTCGCAAGGAAGAGAAAACCCAATATAATGCATAGGTCGATGAGACACGTGACTCTGGCAGCGATTGGCTCCAAACTGCGGAAAATCGCAGCGCTTCGGCATCTTGTGATTTTTTGGGTGTTTGCGAAGGGTCAAGTACTGCCAGCATTAGGCGTTTTGCAGTCGTCACCCTTTCCGTTTGCATGAGTTGGTTTATAAAGCCAAGCCGCAGGTTTCGGCGATAGGCGATGTCTGATAATGATATTAAAGCGTTAATCATAATGCAAACAATAAGTCGAATCATTACTACATATCATTGGAGTTAGCTCAATGATAGAGAAATTGCTAGCTCGTAATATCAGAGACATGCCCTGACCTACAATGAATTTACGTACTGCATGCATGACCGTGGATGTACACATGAGTAAAAAAACACGGGGCCTGTGGACGATAGCCTTACGCAAGCATCGCTGCCTTTTGTGGATACGCACTGCTATAAGAGAAACGTATAATTGTAAGCCATAATGTGAGAAATGCTATTGAGGTAAGCGTCACACCTCGCACAACACTTCTTCTCGACGTACATCATTGATTTTGTCTCATTGGATAATTAATTTAGTGGCCATAGCATACGTTACTGTCAAATAAAACATATTTGGAAGATCTTACGGGTCTTTAAGTATTAAAGCTCAAGCATTAAAGCTCCTACGCGGTCGAAAATAAAGATACATTAGTGATCTTTTGCTACGTGCATTCATCTAGGAAGTCCCTGAAATGCGCGGCTGACGTTGGCAGGATTTTGGTTTTTAAGCCCTTTCCATTGTGATAAGGTTGGTTCTTCTTCTATCCATTCACATCGCTCTGCGAATATTCATCTATATTATAGTCTAATATACTAGCTATTCACAACTGGGTCATACAGCGCTCTTACTTAAACCATATCGCTCAACATTCAGGTTATTTTATAGTGGGGAAAATCACTGATATTCTATAAATGATTGGACAACCGCTCGTATCACTATGGAATCTAGCGGTTATTTTGATGTGATTCTATAGCTGGAGATCAAAGGTGGGGTGCTTGTTTCATTTATATGGGAGGCTATGGAGTATTAAGCCAGTCATTATGTAAATGTATGCGATAGTTGATGCCTCTAAATCCTCTAAATGTGCTATATTGTAGCCAGATTGCCTCTGCGGAGCAAATAAATGCAATCTTTGCTTGTCGAGGAAAGCTTGTGAACCAAGTGCCAATAATTATTACTTGTGAAGTAACTGTATCGTCGATATAGAATAAAAAATAGGCAGAAATTAGTAATTAATTTCCTACTCTAATGAAGTTGCTATGAATCATAAATATTTAATATCTATTCTGGGCATAAATGCGTAAGTATGTTTCAACTCATATTTTATATTACTTGCTCATAACACACCTAAAAATGATACGTACAACGATTATATTTTTTTGGTCGAATAAATTCTGGACCATATAGATCTGCTACTTGTTGTTTGTGACTAGTGATTTGAAATATAAATGAAGATGGGTACCTGGCTTG
>CM067358.1:32101596-32170174 GCA_034190875.2 Urechis unicinctus
CTGTGGTTTAAACACTTGAAGGGTGCATGCATGAGAAGTAACCCGAGATTGATCTTAGACGCTGAAGTAGCAAAATTAATTAATGGCGAATGTGTTGGACGGGATCCCTTTGTGGTGGACTTGCCAGTTTCTACACCAGTTAGCGCCTCCAAATGCCTACAATGACCGTGTTGCAGAAGCCATCCCTCTAGTGAGTCCAAGATGGCTGCTTATTTACATGCTTGAGGAGGTCATCTTTTCCATTTCTTTTCAAGAATGGATTTCAAAGATCTTAACGGCCCACGCCATTATTCATCACGATTCCTAAAATTCGGTTTTCTTCTTATACTTCCGACATTGCACGAACGGCATGACATCAAATTACATATGTGTCAAACGTGTGTGGTAGATACGTCGCAATCGCAATTTTCTTGTGTTTTTTTATCATTTGCTGTGTTCATGACTCTCGCAGCAATTGACGCGCAAGTAAAATATCCTCCTTGAAAAGGATAAATGTCCTTGCTGTTAATAATACACTTCTAGCGGCATAGAATGCAACGTCATTAGAATTTACTTCAAATTTCATTTCCATTTGTAGACCACATGTTTTGAATGTTGTAGTTGGATGAAAACTGACTAGATCTAACAGAGTCGAGATCCCCTTTGCATCATCGTTTGTCTTTATGTATGACATGTCGTGACTGCTAAGTGCTGCGGGTAAGTTCATTGTGCTTCGAGGCTGAGAGTATGTCAAGTTAATCAGGCAAAGACAAGTCCAACATTGCCATGTGTAATGTTGTCGGGCGATGAACGAAATCACCGTTAGATACCGTTAGATACTCCGAGACAAAGAGAAGTATTCTTCAATGACTGATACTTGCTCAGGTTTTCTGTCGGCTTAACGGCATCAGGCTTACGTCAGCATGTGTACGAACCAATGCATGTTCGCGGCCACACACTCGATGTTTTGATAACACGGGATACGAGTTCTGACATCTCCGACATAGAGTGGTCGGAACCTGTTGTGTGTTTGACAAAGCAGATGTTCCAGCCACCATTCCTCCGTGATCTTAAATATATCAAGTGCAAAGCCTGCCCCAATACAGGAAACAGTATTATTCCGGAAATTACGATTCATTGATGTTGACGCCTTTCAGACAGGACATTGCCTCCTTTGCTATGCTGCAGACTTTCGGTGGGTTAGTTGCTGAGCTCGTGTTTGCCTATAACCAAGGCTTGAAATCACAGATTGATACCCACGCCCCTCGCCGTATCAAAAACATCGTACCACGTCCTTATTGTCAATATAACATAGATGAGTTGCATCACGAAAAACACCTACGTTGTCAAATAAAACGTCAATGGCGCAAACACAAGCTCTTAGTTAATCATTAAATATACCGGGAACAGTGCGTCGTTTGTAATGAGCTGCTGAACCGAACACGGATGTCTCGCTATTCTGAGAAAAAAGTAGCCTGTTGACGGGAACAACGAAGATCGCCAAACATCTTCTAGGCGAAGTGGTGTGCACCTTGTTGCCAACGGATGCACCATCGAGCTCATTCCCTGCACATGTACTATCGCGAGACAGCTTGAATAATGTCTCAGATACTTGCGCGGCCAGATGACCTGTCTATCATTGAAAATCACGCTCTGTGCCTCCAAGCGTATTTTGGTTCGGGCTCAGGACATTACATTTAGAGTAGAAGGCTCCTCTGTGAACCCGTCAGCACTTACAATAATTTTTAGAGTTGTGTACGATACTTAAATGTCGATGGGGCATCACGAGAATACTTTAAGTCAATCCGCATGCGCACAGCTTCGTCCGATGTTTCAAATCAATGACGCTACGTAATCGTTAGTAAACGACTTAGTAACATAGCGGCCAGATTACTACAGCGCCCTTTTATGGACACTGCTTTAGTAATGTGCAACAGAAGCTGCAGATTGTACAAAATACGGCAGCTCGCATTATCGCCCGAGCCAAAAGAAGCAGCCATATTACCCCGTCTCGCGAAACGTCACTGGCTGCCTATCAAGGCATGCCTGGAGTACAAGACTCTCCTTTTTTGTTTTTAATAGGAATGCGCCTCAATATATATCTGATATGTACATCGTACATCAACCAAAGATATCGGTGAGGTCCCCCACCACCGAACATTACGGCTGACGTCGCCTTCCATACACTGCTGCAGTTCTATGGTTTCCCAGCCATTTGCGTCTAAAAAACCGATGTGCTTATACTGAGAGATATGTGATGATTATTCAAAGTAGTAGCGTATTTCAATTACGAAATCTTAGGTTACTGAGTTTTGCAGATATTCATCAACAAGCGGAGCTAAGATGGTGAATTTGCTCCCGATGATTTATTGGGTAAATATAATCGATCGATAAAACATTATTACTCTGACAATAATAGCGTCCACACACAGAAGAGCTAACCAAAGCGACTGACGGCGTAAACGCAACAAAATTTATGATGCATTATTAATCCCTTAAGGTGCGGTGTTCACTAGAAACTACAATTTTATTTCAAAATGAAAGTAGATGGATATCGAATCCAACAGGGAATGGGATAACAAAATTCCTTGATTAATACTTCACGTGAGTATCTTTTCAGAACGCACCATTGGGTGCCTCGGTATTTGATATGTTTGTTCTGTTTTTTCGAATACTATCATGCGATAACAAATTATGATATATATTGCATAATCTACATCATGACGTTCCACGATAGCAGGCATGGTTTATGAGATATTGAAAATATGCAGCAGCCATTTGAATCACCAAGTGCCATGAAAACGATGTTATGCATCATAAGTATGTCAATGTTTAGGAGAAAATAAATTAACACGGCCATTAATCATTACGGCCTATGCCGCGAGCCTGTAAAGCACGCTGAAAGTGACCGTCGTCATGCCCTTAACAACAGTCATTTGTTGAAACCTCTGATAAAGAACAGACAATTAACGAAAATAGTCAGCTTTTTCTATAATTTACACTTAGGTCATAAAATGTGTGAACAAAAAATTATTTAGACTTTAATGTAAACAGAGCATTGGGTTTTATTTCTGAATGCATATTTTGAATACATTCGGCAGTCATAAACCAGCTTCTTAAACCCGGTATCAGCACAATTCGACGTTAGCAGCATGTGTGAAAATCAAGGTTTTGTTCAATTGTTGGGAATCCAGTTGAGGTAGCAATTATATATGCAAACATACAATAAATGTTGACCAAGTAAAATCGCTGGTACTATTGGACAATAAACATGAATTTATACAACGATAGACGCTTTCGCTGTTTTGAGCGGCAATTATTACTGTGCGGAACAAAACCATTGTTATATTAACGAAGCTTTTGCTTGATATTCCGCCTACGTAAGAGTATTCATATGAAAGCTGCATTAAGAAAATGTTGCTATCTGCAAACAGTTGTTGCAACCAAATGTCTGTGATGTCTTCTTTATATAGACGCTTTCATTTTTGTTAAATAAAGCCGTAACATTATATTACCAGCTTCTCAACCAATGTCGGCTTGTTTCGCATCCTTTTAGGCATACCAAACCTCGTTCAAATTCAATCTCAAAACTTATTGGTCGACCAACGACCATATACAAGTCATTTGGCATCCGTTGCTTAGCATTCATCATCATTCATCAATGGAATTTGAGCTGCAGTACAGTTCGCTTTTTTTGATGATTCGATCGTCTTAGGAATCGTTAATTAAGATTAAGCCGTAGGAGCGGAAAAATATGATTTACTATTTTTGTCCCTATACATTTATAATGCTTTTTCGCGGGCGATAGCCATTTTGTCATGTTCCAGTGCTTAGGATTAACTATGGTATGTTTTTGTGGTCGAATAGTTTTCACAAATATCTAGTTATCGCCATTGGTGAAGAGCGTCGAGAAAAGCTATGCCATATTCATGCGAACACTTCCACAGCGCGTTATTAAACGACAATACACTGTGAACACTTTGTATAACACAAACATTGCACGCGCAATATCTGCATCATTTTAGGGTGGCCCTCAGGGAAATAAACCGAGCAAAATCTATTGACATGAAAGATTTCTACTTATTTTGGTTAACATTATCTCACCAGTATTCTTTTATCATTAATTCTGATACTCATAGCTTTGTCATCTCTATTTTCAAGCAAGACATATGTTTAGGTTTATAAGGCATTATGGCATTTATATTATACAGCATAATATAAGAGAGGTTTCGTTTCTCTGTAGCTATGGTGATTTAAAGGCCTGAGGTCACCATGAGCTTAATTGTTATTTGACATCACCCGTGATTTATTATAAGTAGTAAGTTCGTGTTAGCTTATACGCCACATGATTGATTGTAACTCCCGTGCTGCCCTTTGTTGTAGTTATATTATATTTCCAGATGAAAGAATAAAAGTGTCCGACCTTTGATTGAAAACCGGGAAGCTGGAGGTCACCAATATTTAATATGAGGGTCTGCGGATTATGATTCACAAAGAATATGCATTTTCAGTTGATGCAAATAAGCGATTAACAGCATCCAAATCGACACAAACATTTCCTAATCAATGAGCCAGCAGCAGCAGAAACCTGTTACATGCGCCGTGGAAGATCATGACGTTTTATGTCGTTTTAAATTTAATAAAGCGTCAATCACGGTACAATGGCGGCAGGTTGTGTCCATCGCTCAAACAGGTTTACTTGTTAAAATACCGAGGTGATCTTGCTTTTACAAATATGCATAGCTTTACCCTTTGTGCATGTCAGTGATTTAGTAAAATCTCGTTTTATGACTTCATGTCTCTGAAGGAAAATGACACCAAGGTTGCAGGTTATTTGTTCTTGCACTGTTTCGAGTTGATACTTTTAGACTTCATAATGGGAATGCTGACTTTCATATCTGTAAATAATTGCAACAGCAGCTTAATGTAGAGAGCCACCCTTACCTCAAGCTAATCAGCGAGATCCAATCCGATTACTATTCAATGCTATTTAGTAATTCAACGGGCTAATGAGATGCGGGAAATCTATCAAATACACATGCCTATTCCCCACCCCCGTCAATTGTATGTTATTTGGTTTGAATCGTCAGCAATGTGTAACTTTGGTTGTAAAGGTCAAGATTGATATTGCGACATCGATAACCACATCTGGCAAACCACATACATCGCGATATGGGGCCACCGACGAATCTGTCAAATTTAGCATGCTGTCATCAATCTATTGTGTAAGTCCGCATTGTGCCGATATGCATAACTAATTAATATGTTAGAATTTGTCGACCCACATTGTACTCACCTACGAAAGACGGAAAGTTACCAATGTAAGATTCGCACTGCTGTTACCATTTACGTATAGGTTTTTAAGAGATATAAACTTGGCTTTCAGCAGAAGAAGATAGGTGTTCACGCTTTATTCACCGTGGCAGACACGCGCTCAGGCTGCCACAACACAATGATTATCAGATTCGCATGGTATCCAAGAATAGACCGACATTTCTTAAACAAAACATACATGGTTTATGCATTAATAATCCTGTGGCATTGCGTACAACCATATCCATATCGAGCTTAGATCTATCATTCATAGAGCGCATGGGAAATGCCACCGATATTTACCGGATTAAATAGATACAATAAATGAACAAATGAAACCATTCTTGATTAAACTATTAATTTGTTTAGCGTATACGGTAAGCAGGGCGAGTCATTGTGTATTTATTAGTATGGTTCTTAGCAAAAGTGACTACTGTCAGTCAACTAAATAAACGTCCAAACAGTGTCTTCGAGACCACGTGGTTATATAGTTAGGGTACTCAGATGCAATAATTTGTCTGATGCCGCTTTTTACGTCTGCGCACATGAATCTAACCTAGTAGCACGCGCAGGATCTTCTTGGTTTTGCGCAAGCTTTATCTGCAGTGTGTCTTTTGTTTCCAATAACTGACCTAAACATTTGACTAGATTGCAACTAGCAAATAAATCGTTAAAAATTTAACAAAAATGATAACAGTTCGAACTTTTTACCCGGAGATTAGTCCTCCTTAGCATGTACTAACTTGTCAAACGCTCGCCACAAAAATAAGTGGATATTGCCGCAGTCAAGTAGCATGTTTATTATGAGTCTCTATCCCTAATATACTTCATATAATTGACCAGAGAAACGACGAGGCTACACTTTGTGTGAGCCTATTACTCACAAGAGTGATGGGTCAAATATCTTTGCCTCAGTTTCAACGTCATATTATTAGAACATGTGGCCACAGTGGTTAATTTTGTCAACAGTTTATCTATGTTACTCCATGTGCCATTGCATACAACACGAATGGCTGTGTTAAAGTGTGCATAAAAGTAATTTAGTTACTTTTTGAAAGCATGCAATAGCCGGCTGTTGACTAGGTCACTTTTCCGTTGATCTCCGCAAAGGGCCTTGCTGCCATTAACAAGGGAAAATAATTTTCGTACATTACCCTCGTTTGATGTGCTATTCATGAGCAATTTATTTGTGAAAGCGAGCAATTTCGCGAAAATGTACACATACATACCGTGCTGCATTTGCAACAGCGTTTTGTCAGACAAATAATTAATTGTCAACTGTAGCTTTGGAAATGTCTCAATATCTGTCAATTCGTAGAACTCTGACAGTTCGAAGAATAAGCGTTAGAAGCCATCCGGAAACAGAAAACAAGTACAGCTTCGTTTTTGCTGACATCAAACCTCAGACTAGCTGAAAGTAAGCAAATATTCAATGTTCGTGATTGTGGGAACTCTTTGGTCTAAATCACATCGACAAATTCATGCTGATAACGCATATTCATTTGAGTGCACACTGCAGCTGATCCACATCATTTAGACAGTGACGTATCTCATGAACGTTGCACGTTTTACACCCTGAACTAGTAACACTAATCTAATTGCAGGGTATATAATCGTCTAACTGCATGCATTGGTCAGCCATTGATTGTGAAATAGACCCAGCTACTTGTTTGCCTTGTGCTCGTTAATCACACATGCCGAGGGAAAGTGCACGTTGTAACCATATACCCTGGAGCTGTCAATATGGCAGTTGCAGGCACGTAATCATATGGAATGTGCTTCCCTTGAATTTCTATTGTAGTTTGAATAACTTGTCACTGGCCTTTTCATCATATGTTTGGGTTTTTTCTGAGGAAAATCCTCTTTAAGAAGTTAAATGTGGATGATTTTAGACTGACAAAGAAGCTAATACACACCTATTAGTGTCAATGTGTTTACCCTTTAAGGTTATTGCATATAGTTATCCAACCATAGCACTGTGGATATGCTGTCAAATCTCAAGGCATAGCGCGAGCCAAATGTACAGTGAACGAGGTATGTCTACATCACGTTTGCATAGCGATACACGCTGATGTTCGATAACTATCAAGCACTGCAGCATTCGAGTTTTATTCTCTAAGCAACAAAAGCATCTATGTTCAACGAGTTTTGTATATTGAGTCCGACAAACACTACTGCAGCAGCAACACGACTGTACATGAAAATGCACAGCATTGATAAAATAGAACTCTTAGCGGGAAATAGTGTAGTGTTTTGATTCAATGTTTTGATTCTAGTACGTAAATATACCATACGATATGTTTGTCTCATCACATTCATCTGCCTATATCATACAACTGCGCATTTGTCCGTGCTAATCAAACATTTATGTCACAAGAAGTCCTCTCAAGCCTGTTATGCACTTTTTCCTCACAAATGTACAAAGACAAACGGCCTAAGAGACACCCAGATCAGGTGTTTCATTCATGGCGGAGCCAAGGAACATGATCCGGCAGAAAATTTCTTCTGTACAGGAGCAAAGATATATACGTAATATTGTAAGGCTCTGGCTATCAACCAGCATTATTTATAGCCAAATGGAACGAAAGATCCTCATTGCATGTTCACTTCCGTTTGTTTTGACAATGAGTGTTATCTGCATGCGTCATCTGGGCATACTTTTTTCGTGAATATGGTAATTTTCCGGAATTAAAGGGGATGAAGTTATTAGAACTTTTTCAAACAGCGAGTGGATTAACAAAAGGAGCACGTGCAAGGAATCGAGCCTCAGAAAACGCGCAGTTTGTTATTCCTACTTGAACCCTACACATTATTAATTTAATACATCTGATGAAGCAATAAAATGCTGCTTTGCTTAAAAATTCAACACGTAAGGCAAAAACTAAAAAAAAAATGAAGTAACGAAAAAAATACAGTTATCCACTAATATGGCAATTTCTACTCACTGAAATACTGTCAGTGTCGCTAAATAAAGACGCGGCTAAATGGACATTGTCATGCTCACGCATGCCAACATGATTTGTTTCCAATTTTTATTTGTTGCTTCTAAGTATGTTCTGTTCTGCTACGATACATCATCATATTTTGCCCCATTGTCTTTGCGCTGATAGAATTTCACTTTACTGCCGATCATTCTCGCCAATTATATTCAGTTTGGACGTTTTACTGACTCTGAGTCAGCTCCACTGGGAACAATAATTGCACGGCAGAAGGTTTCTATGACACTGAGAAGACACGTGGGTCGTGCTGCGTTCTTACTTTTATACGGGTTATAAAGCAATCTATGGGAGAGGAAAATATTAAAAGCCTACCCTTTCTGCATGAAAAATGCTAGTAGAGCAGCATCCAATCAGTCAGACAGAAATGAGTATAAATGATTAAGTGACTATGGATGTATCGATGTAATACTAATAGAGCGAACGCGCATGATCCACCAGTATGCTTATTACACTACTAGATGTAACGTAGTATATGCATTCAAACCAGAGTTATGGCAACCTAAGTGTTACCTTCGCTGGAAAATCAAACATGTTCGTGCACCAACAGGGATCATTGAAAGCAATAATTAGCTTGAAGTGAAAGGCCACAAAACAAGGCATGCTGCTGCCGCTACACTGGCCGTCAACATGGCAGCAGTCTCACCTATCGAGCAATCCCCATTGACCAAGAGGGTCCCAGGCAATAAAACGAACCGCATTGCGCATGCAACGCAATTCTGTTCGACATTCCAAACGCGATTGCACCTATTGCATGGTGTTTGTAGCACCATTATCATATTGGCTAAATACTGTCGACTATGTGTTGTGTTTTAAAGCATGATAACATCGGTAGAATTGCACATGATGACAACAGAATCACACAATATGTTGTTGATAGATACATGATCATGCGCCAATTCACAGCATCCCCTTTTAAGAACATGCTGTTTTTTTATGCATTATTAAGTCAATCGAACCATAATGGAACGACATTCAGTTACATCAGACCTTCCTGCTTCTGTCGCAAAGGCGGCAACATATTCTTGATTGCAGCCACGTACACAACATCCTTATGTATTTTGTCCAAAGCAAGATTGATATTTTGCTACGAACATTTGGAAACCCCACCATGGCGCTAAGAAGCGGACATACTCTGATGACCCTGATCAAGTTGGGTAAACAATAAATACACTACGGTTTGTTCTGAACAACGAACTAGCTATCAGTTTAGGATTGACTTCTGTGGTGAATGCCTATCACATTCAACGGTTGTAATTCATGTGCTTATACATCCCTTTGAACAATTTCAAACTTTCCAACCTGAGCCGTGGTTGATTTACCGCAAAGCAAATTGTAGTCATATCATTGATCTTCACTGAGTGGAACTACCGGAGTGATGTGGTTGCTGACCCATTATACGTCCTTATCAAGCACCGCAGCTAGACTATTGTATAAGTAATTGCTTTTTTTCTGGGTTTAATGCAGGAGGCGTTATGTATAAGATTCCAATGCCAATCTTAAGATCATGACTAATTGGGGAACATTACGCCTAAGAGCACTCAGAAATGATCGGTGCATGGATAGCTTGTTGATATTTTTTGTCGCAACGAATGTCAACTGAGAGTTCCATTTGTGTTTTTAGGAGGCTGCCCGTCGTTTGAACTCTCCTGGACAGTATTTGATGAAAGATTTTTGTTCACATCGCCCCGATATAGTTATATTTGCTTTGCGTCGAGTGTTGGGACAGTGCATGGTATTACTGATAGCATTCTGTGATAAAGCACTATCCGTTGCATGAATGGATGAAGCAACTCCTACTTTCAGTATTTGGATATGGGTTTCATTACTTTTCTTCAGCTAGATTTATTGTGAGCGGTCGACGAATGCTGGGATATTATGTATTGGACAGTGGCAAGTCGTTGAAGACCAAAGAACTGGTTAATGCGTCGCCAACAAATGTTTTGTTCATTAATTGTCATTAACACTTTTATACATACACTATGTACTTGCTGTGTATGATTTACCAGCCTGTATTCATTTTAACCATAAGCCATAGCAACAGTTTGATTCTTGAATATTTTGCTTGCATATCTATTGGTAGATGCGCCCGGTTATTATCATAGCAACTGCTTGACGGCCAAATCGCTCCAATGCGGTTGCAAAATGTCTATGAAAACATATTGTTCGGAACGAGCCTCAGCAAGTAGCTATGCAAAATTATCAACTGATGCAATGTATTTGTGATATCATGGGACCCACGGAGCCGAGTCTCAATAAAGCTTGATGGATAATTGTATTTACCAACGATAATGCTGCTGGTTGGGATTTTGTAAAAGCTGCTACCTAATGTGACTATGCACTGCTACACATGCCACACGAAACTCTTAACGTAATTCTCCGAGCAGTTGCTCGTGTCAAAGTGTCGGGTATCTTCCTGTATATCAGTGTACACGTCCTCTGTTTTGATCTCCATCAGCAGCGAGTCCGTATCGGTATTCAGCAGGCAAAAGTCGTCACCATACATGGACTTCATGGTGTTATAGTAGAGGTCGTACATCAAGTGTTTGTCCAGGTCAAGAATACACATCCCTGCATACACCGGCAGGTCAAGTACCAGGCGGGTCTTTTGCATGTACAGGGCCGCCAGATTATCGATACTGTGTTCATTGCAAAGGCAGGATATTTTCCTCTTCCGATGAGCGCACCATTTGCACGTTAAAGCATTTTCAAAGATTCTCCATTGTCTTACATAACACAGAGTTGTTCACTGGCTTAATTAGGTCCTTCTCAAAGCCGTTGGTAGCATCCCTACGTAGGATGATGTTCATTCTAATGTAGGGCTCCACCCATCGTCGAATGAGAGCGTACGGTGTATCTTAGACAGCCTCATCCCTAGCGATACGTTCAGGGTGAGTTTCCTACAGTGGGTCACATACTTCTCTTTGTTGCTCAGGTTGGGTACCAGCTTCTCGACCTCCACTGTGCTCCCCGGTGTACCCAGGAGATTATTCTGAAAATCTGACCGCCATTTCTTTTTGCACAGCCATTCGCTCTGGTGCTAGTGGATACTCGTTATGTGCATCGTAGATTTCGGCAGGTTATTCCAAATCTACTTCAATTATATATCTGGTTTTTGGCCAAAAAATTACACAAGTTCAATGCTTAATACCTCCATGCTTTAGAAGTCGATTTAAAACAGAAAAAAAGTTTGCATATTCTGAAAGTATAATGTAATTGTAAACTGTTTTCTGAATATATGTAGTTGTAAATAATGCATTGTTAAAAATGTCTAGTAGCCTAAATATGTTAGCTTTTTTATTTCGCAATTAATAAACTAATTTCATTCCGATTAACATTTACATTTTCTGAAAGATGATTTTATTACCAAACTTTGATAATTGACATATGCTATCAAAATATTGTCGTTTTAAAAGCGCGTGGAGTTGGAAAACAAATTTCACTTAGTAACTTTTCGTCAAATGTTCGATTGCTTATGACATAGTAAATATCGGTCCACTAGTCATAAAAGTTGTTGTCATCATGAACAGCACAAATCTTATACTTAAATATGATAGATATTGATATGTTCACTTCCGGTTACGAACGAATAAGTTTTAAAACGTGTCGTATCTCCGTCGTTAATGATCATATTGAAAATATTATATCACTCGAAAGAAGCCCAAACAATTTTTAATATGTAACAGAAGCATATATACTGGGGTACTGGCGCAGTACCCTACTATATATAAAACTCACCCTTTGACAGCTTACACAAGATTTTTTCTCACCCTAGGGCGCCTCAGACCCAACCCCCAAACGGGGCCGAGGGGCTAGTTTGTTGTGATCATAAGCCAGGGTGTCTATGACTTTGGTTTTCTAGACTTTTTGGTCTGATGACACCTGTACGGATTTCGTTAGCCCTGGGACTTCCAATATGGTATTTGAGTTTTGCCTGTCTGATAGACGTACTTTTCGTCACACTTTCTATTTCGCTTTCTGATAGCACAATTTTTTCCCCAGATTTTCTATGGGTGCACTACAGTGTGTCGTTCACAACCTGCTAACAATGTCCTCTAGATGCTCCACTCCATCAATAAGATCATCGTTCTTAACCTCAAGATCTCTCACCATGTCCCACTACGTCATTATAATTACCCAGCGGGCACAACACGTGGAATCCACGTGGAAAATACGTGGAAAAACTGGTGTAATACACGTAGACAAATGAAAGGCAATTTGAAACCACGTGGATATAGACACGTGGAAAAGACGTGTGCCCTTCCATCTAAATTCAGCGATACAAAATTTCTGTATTCAGGTGGTTTTTACTTCCTCTTTAGTCAACTTAGTAATGCTACAATACAATCTTTTTGTTTTTTAATAGATTCGACAAGACCATTGAACCAAGTACATTTATTTCTCAGAAATATCCAACTATTAGTGCTACATGATCACAAATAACGACATTAAACATCTTTTTTTAAACATTACGAGTAAATGTCAGCATACCAAGGCAAAGAATTAGTGGAAAAAGACAGGTTTGTTCATAAACACATTAAACCAGTCACTACATGCATGAGCATCATGAATCTACACAGATATGACATGATTTACTTTCACCCTAATAAAATGCAAATAATAAAATGTACTTAAAAGGCCACTGAAATGCACAACCGATTTTTTGTTATCTAATTTTGACGATAATTTTTAAGTGACACTAGTAAAAAAACTGTATGACGTCACCTAATTGACATAAAGCAGTCTAATTCGTGTGGATAAATGGCTTTCATCAGTAAACCACTAAACGAAAGTGAGTGAATGAGTTCGATGACGTCGGACAGGAAAGTCTGCGAGTTCGATCAATAATATCTCGGCAACCAGTTATGACATCTCAGTAGTACTAGTGTCAACATGTCCCAAAAACATCTTCAAAATTAGATGACAACACAAATTTGAATTTTGCATGTTAGTGGCCCTTTAACCCTTAGCCTGCTGTATAAGTTTTGTACCTCTTTTACCCTGGTGCTGCATTGGGACAAGGGAATCCCTCTCGGAGCCAATGACAATGACAGATCTACGAACATGCTGTCTACGTCATTATAACGCGCGGTTATACACAGCATGTTTCAGAAACGACATAAGTCGCGTGCAGCAGCGGGATGTCAACAATCCGAAACGACATATGTCGCGTACAGCAGGCAAAGGGTTAAGTAAATGGTCTAGTCAAATCTATTAAAAATCTAAATGTGTGAGTATATCAAGAAAAATTACCAGTAGGCAATATTTAAACTTTTTCACTTGAGTGCATTCCTTAGTCGGTTGGCTAGTAAGACATTAACAGCAGCCTCGGTGAAACCATGACTCTTCACTACACTATCTGTACAGTACAAAGAGGACAATTTAAGCTATCATATTTCATACATCGTACAACTGACTTTCATTCCTTATTGTGTATCATTAAATCCAAATACTATCATGGACTTCCAAGTAATTAGCCAATGGTGAACCTACCAACAATTAGTTTGCAGAGTGCCATTTTCTCAAAGCTGGCTTTGTCACCTCTTGACCCATTCATGTTAAGCTTGCACTGAAGGGAATTAGTGATAAATCTGCAAGCAATATGTCTGAATGAATACAGTTAGTGCATGAAAATGTCTTAAACATTGCCAATGCGGACAAAATGCATTTGTGAAAGTTGTTTGGATCATTTATGTACACATCATATACATCTGCAGAGTGAGAGAGAATCTCATCTGCTTGTCAAATTGTTCACCATATCCCGTACACTGCTACCACCAATTTTCATACACTTCTGAAACTGGCACCAAACTGTGACATTTACCCAATGTGTTTGAATTAACTGGCTTATTTAAATTGTTGGTTCAGAGTATTCTTTTGCATATATATAAATGATTATTTATGCAAAAATAAACAAGTCAGAATCACCCAGTAACAGCAAAGTAAAAGACCACAAAACCACAAGGAATAATTCAAAAGCATGTTAGTTGAATTGGGTGTAACAGTCATTCCAGACAATACAGTATATGATAATATGGAGGCATTCTAGTGGAAAATATTTCATTGCTGTTTATTAGATCTGACACCCACTATTCCGTAACAAAACTGCAAGCAATATGGATCCACCACTTCACCAAAAATACACATGATTTCCACGTGAATTCCAAGTGTTGTGCCCACTGGGTAGTCTCCATATCAGTCAGTTTGTTCTCCAGATCTATTTTTTTGTCTTTCATATAATCTGTATCTAACATCAACTTTTTTTACATCGCCCTCAAGTTCAGTAATACGCTCTTCGGTGTTCATTTCTATACCACATACCCTCGTTTAATCAATAGGCCGATTAACAGTCCACTCAATGGTAAAGAAGCAGCCAATGCGTCGCCTTTTTCATCGATTGAAACAGTCTGACTTCCTTTAACAGATCTAGCCTTAATTTTGCCCTTTATTTGGGTATATTTTATGACCTCAGCTAAAACGAGCTTAAACTCATGATCCGAGCTATTACCATCTTCAAGTGCTGTCAGACAATGTCAGCAATGGTATTCAATTTACTCTGCGCTAGAATGCGGATCTGATCATGTTTTTCCACCTTGATGGTCAGCCGCCGACTGATGAATTTTCAAGCAATTACAAGTAGCCCACAAGCGGCTCCAGTAGCAACCAACACTGTGGCAATAGTAATCGCAACTAATGTAGACATTACACCTGCACCGCTTGCGCCAAGACACATACCAACAGCAACTAAAGCAGTGTCTACTGCGTCAACTGAGTGTACTACACACCTATATTTTTTTGTACAGCACCATATTTTTCAATTTCTTTCTCAAGGTATTGCTTATTGTAGGTGATCTCATTCAACCGATAGGAGTGGCCTGGATTCTCATCAGACGGCTCCGGAGGAATGTTTGGTTGTTGTTTGATATTGCCGTTGTATACATCTGTACTTACTTGATCGAGGTGGATATAAAGTGGGTTAAAGATGCTAAAGTTGATGGGCCGGTCACCTTTGTAAGTACCTGAAGGAATCCATTCTCCACCCAGACCGTTATCAAGACCCAACATTTTTGACACACAGTCGTTACATTGAAAAGTCTCATCAGGAATTGGGAGGTTAATAGTCCCATCTAAAGCATCAACCTCTTAACTAAGACCTACAGCTGTAAATACCTCTTGTATAAGTTTGAAGTTCCAGAGGCCAGGTCTCAACTGGGCACCTCCTCCTTTTCCTGCAGTCTTTGACCGCCATTGAATGGCCTAGTTTGATTCAATGTTTTACCAACCCACAGTATACGTGATTGACCTAAGACCTACTTATAGATCACCCGCACTATTGTCAATAGAATTTGGTAGGGACAGAGCCTCGCCGCTTTGAACATTAGACAGAGTATGATACATAGCACTATGAATAAACAAGCCTTTAGTTTTAATAGAAAAGCTACATAAAACGGGCGGGGTGTATCCAGCCATTTTGGTGGGAGATAAACTAATCCGACAAACAATTCAAGTCGTTCACAATGGCGGACAAAGTAGTAAAATACTGGTTGACAAATCCTATCCAGTTTTGGCAGAACCAGTTAAACTTTGCAGTGTGGTGTGCAACATCCGGCTGCGACGTGTCATCCCACGACCACCTCGAGGCTGGGATTCCACTCGTGAAAGCTCTCTACATATTTCACCTTTCTTACACAGTACGTAGCCTATTAGCAGAACTACAAGCGCCTCTACCTCAGGATCATGCCTATGACCCCCAATAACAATCCATATGACAAGAGGGCATATCAGAGACTCTGCATTGACTTTGGTGTTCAACCAAACACAGACTGGCGCCAGAAGGCAAGCGCCACTAATAGTGGCCTCGGTGTCTAATATGCACATGATGTGTATGGTTACGGGAGTGTCGTCAAGGTTGATGGTCGAAACGTTCGTTATGACCCTACACGGATGGCCTTTGAGGCGGAAAAGGATAAAAAGCTAGGTTTTGCCCATGCGAGCAACCTACAATCCTTTCAGGAGAAAATGGCCGCTGTTCTACATCTAGCACAGGGACCTGAAGCAGACAAGGCATGGAGTACATTCATACTGGACACGTCTGAGGGCCGGCGTTGAGCGAATTAACAACAGCATCAGGACCTATGTCTTGGCCATTCTTAGTGCTCAGGCTCAAACCTGCTCAGAGATACTAGGTGTTGGAACGTCCTTTGATGCCCAAAAGCAATTTCAGACTGACGTTGAGGATGCCATCAACTTCCCAGCGGGACATTTCGTCATCCATCCGCCGGTATCAGAACGTCCTCCAGAATGCTTCCTCCAAAGTTGATTATGTGTTGGGAACGGGCCTGTACATGGCTCCGTAGAATATGAGCCTCGCCATTGATAACGTTGCTGGGTACAACTATATGATTACTATCGCCGCTGGGGAACATCAGATTGGCAGCCATATTGATGTCAACTCGGTTCCGGTGGTTCCAGATAGAGGAAGCTTTGAGCCACAGCCAGATACAGATATGGGAATCCCCTCTCCAGGCGTTCCAAGTGGCGTGGCCGCGGCCGGTCTGTGTGGGGTGCACGAGGATGAGAAAACCGCTCTTATTGTAGGAGGAATCGCTATAGGCTTAGCTATGCTTTGGTTTGCTACGTAGTAAGTCACAGAGTATCAGGAGGATAACTCCCACCAATGCCACAGCTGCGGCTTAAACATGTTCTGCCATCCAACCAACCATCTTTGCAGCTGACTTAAGCAGCCATGATACGATGGAGCCAATGATTCCTGGAAAGGGCAGATGCTGCCTTACCGGCCTGGGTTGCACTAGTGCTCCCTCCACCCGTCCAAGCAACTACCAGGGTCAAGATTGCCAATCCAATCGCAGTGAGGATGGAGGCGATTGTAATGCCCTGCTCCCGGAACAGGGTGCGTACATGCTCAGCTAGCCTTGTGTCCTTGTTAAGAAGTCTGTTGATCGTTTCCCTGATGCGGTTAATTTGGGTTCGCAGACGATCACGGTTTACAGAGGCAGCCTCAACACGGACACGCCGCAGGTCTAACAGCTCTGCACTCTCATTTGCTTGGAATTTGCATGCTCGACTATCACCCCTCCCTTCCTCATCCAGGCTTACCATTTTAGCTTTCCGCCGGTCTATATCCCTTTCTATCTCAGTTTGTGACACCACCTTTTCGGGACCACTCAGTAAACCCCAAACCATCACGGACGACATTTAACCCCCCTCCCCCTCTACTAGCTTTTGTTTGAAGTGAAAGTGGAGTTTTAGTACGCAAATTTGTAATACTTATGTCAGGGTAGTCCTTCAAAGGTAACTCTCCTCCAAGTTCAAACTTTGTATTATTGCGGATGAGGGGGGTTCTGTAACCTTTTTCAGCCAATGCATTGTAACAATCATTGACAGCGCCTATAACTTAATGCCTCCCTGTGGTATAGACGTATCCATCTGAATGTCCCCTCCCATAGCACCTTGAGTTGGGAGTGTCTCTTCCTCTATTTTAGCTGTGGGCTAATCCTCATCCTCTCTTCCAGTGTTGTGCCAATCCTCATCCACTGCGTCGTTAAGTGTTGGGTTGTCAAAGTCCATACTTGTGTGTTATACATATAATTATAATTAAGCATTCAACATTTCGAGTACTTACGGGCGCAAACTAAACCCACACTGCCGGATACGCGAACCCCTAGGAGTAAAGGGTGTGCGACAGTCTGTAGTTATTACAAACAATCCAAGCACTATTGACAAGAACCAACAACTGCTGGTTCGCTTCCCCAATCTAGGCGCAGACGACGTCATTGTCCCAGGAACAGCACGGCTGGCCTTTACAATCACGCTGACCTGTGCTGAGTTTAACCACAGGTTGTGCAAAACCTGGGCCACGCCGTGGTTAAGAAAATGACAATCAAGATATCTTGCAATGAGGTCATGTCTATTGATGACAACGATGAGTACTACTGGTACCACGACTTTTGGCGGACTGCACAGGAGGGACAGTGCCTACAATATCAGGGCATTGACACATCGGATGACAGAAACACAACTAAGATAAGAATGAGGGCAGGATGAGACCGAGGAAGAGGACAAGGCCGTAGCCGATGTGTATGGTAACAGGTTCTACGTTCCACTTGACTTTGAACTCCTCGAGAGCCACATGCCATTCTACCAGAGTGCTCTTAATGACAATAGTACAACTCTGTGCTGAAGGACTAACGTGGACAGAATCACTGGATGGTGCTCTTTCACACAAAGGACCGTGACTCTTTTAAAGACGCCTTACGTGAAAATGATGTAATTCCAACAGAGGAGAAACTTGCCACAGTACGCCAACTACTAGCAAAGACCAAGCATGCAAAACTGCTGCTGAATACTGATCAACCTACTGCATATGCCGTCGATTTAAGTGATATTGGCCTTGATAGCAGCCACTGCCTCAGTAATCTATTTAGGTTTCTTCATCTGGGTAGCAGAGTAGTATTTTGAAGCTCGAAGACATATATGTATATTCATGGATCCTGATACCATTATTGATAAACTCCTTGAAGAGGACACGACTTGCTTAGTGGAGACAAAGTCTGAGGGAGCGGAACCTAGTTGCTCCGAAAATGTAGATATGTCTTCTAAGAGAGATCAGCTTGCTGCCGGACAGGCCCATCAGTACCTTGGTTCGGAGTGCTTTGCAGTTGATCAGGTTGAATCAATGTCTGATAAAGAGATCATAAAGCTGTATGTGAGATACGAGGCTTGGCTAGGCGCTAGCATGACGCTCACTCTAGGTACAACAGTCTACCAATCCCACCAGAACACCAGCCAAAGCTAATTACAGACCTCGAGACTGACCCATTTGTTGGACACGTGCTAAGCACTGCCACTGGTGAGCTATATCAACACTATGGTATGTTTTTAGCTCCATTAACCGCGGCTTAAACAACAATTAAGCACTGTCAATTTGGAAAAAACAAGCACCGAATCAACAGGGGCTGGTTGAGAGGAAGGCACCACTATAGTATGTGTTTAACTTCGCTATATGTGCTTAACTACGCTATCACAGGTGCTTAACTTCGCAATAACAGGTGCTTAACTCCACTATAACATGTGGTTACTAAAAGGTGTCAATTGGACGAATAAATTTAGTAAGTAAAAACGGAAGAAACAAACATGAATCAATGGGAAAAAACACTGGTGGAGATAACGTCAGTGACCACTACTAAAAACGCTAAAAGGGTTGCAGCAGGACAAAAGGGAGCTGCAGCTCAAAGAGCCAATCAAAATAAGCTTCTGAAAGAGCACTGAGAGGCTAAGACCGCGCTTACAGATGCTAGAGACGAAGCTGTGGAGCCAATATCAACGAGCAAGCCTCTGGAAAGGTGGGCGTTGTCAACGTGGGCTGCGCCTTCAGTTGTCGGCAGCTTTGGGGTTTTTGGACTAGCATTGTATTGCTACAGGCAGAAACTAGTCTCACACCCTAAGCAGATTGTGGTACAAAAGCCTTCAAATGCTCATTTAAAGGATCCATTTTATATGGAATAAGATGACAACACCAATTACTGATGGAAAAATGCTCGTCAGGTGTTTCCGGTATTTCAACAGGTTATGCCAAGCTTGCTAAGATGGCTCTGGGTGGTGTGGCGCCACGTATTGATTTTACCCCACGGGACCTGGCTACGGCTGTTGCCGATGTATCACTAGCCACGGCAACAGAGGATATGTTAATTAAACAATGATTCTTACCAGTTGATATACTGAAGTAATGGCCACACTCGGGCTACTTGTTGGGGGTGCTCTTGTTAACGCCCTTGCATTCTCTGGGAGCAACTTTTTATTCTCAAAATTACGAGGCAGCCAAGTGGATGCGGAACGTAAGCACCATGATATGGCAGTCGATCAGCTTCAATTTGCTCAGCCTGCGGCCAAGAAGCAAACTGAGCATTTAGACTTCATCAATGAGCAACTGCTCCACCAGGGACATGCCGAGCATACTTTGCGGGATGTGGACGAAGCTATGCGTGAGTACTCCCTGATTACGGGTAAAACCGTTGACCCGCTGGGCTCTGAATCTTTGCTTTTAGACTTCTAGGAGACCTCAGATGGTCAAAAAGAGCATGAGGTGGCGTTCATTATACTGGGTATGGCTGCGACTGAACTGGTTGCATACAGGCTTGCTAAGTAGATCATTTGGAGACTCAAGCGTTTACTTTGTATGGATTGTTGCATACAAAAAATCTACTATGGAGCTTATCGGGGAAGCTCATATCCGCCATATTAGCTATTTCTCGATATATGAAACGCTGAGATGTAAGATAAGCGCCGCAAGTTACTTAGAAATAAAGCTGTGTTTACTGGCAGCATTATGATTCTTCGATCATGGACGTTGTTCACATTTTACGGCACACGTTTGTGGTGCGGCACTTCTTTACATCTACGAACGTCAATGGATAACTAAGGCCTGACGAACCACCAATGAATGTGTTATCAGCAGAGATGAGAGAAACAATGATTTGGTTGTTCAAACGTGCAACAAGATAAGTATGCTCACACGTAGTCTTGAGTTGCAGGCTGACAAGGAGAATTGTGCCAGCCCTACAATATACAGCAGTTCACCATATTGTTTATGCCATGAGGAAAAGAATGATTCCATGGTTGGTTGTGACAATAGTGAATGTGTTAACAAGTGGTTTCACTTCTCCTGCATATCCATGAAAAGGCCCCCAAAGGGTGCCTGGTACTGCAAATGATGTAGGTAGTCCAAGACAAAATAACTCTTAAGCATTACATTTGTATTTACATGAATTATTCATCTCATTGACTTTTGTATTGGTTCAATAATCTTGAGTGGTGACAATTCAGTGTTCTGTTATGTATATCTGTCTCAAATGAAACAGGGGCAAAAGTTTTCCTCTTGAGATAAATCTAGACATGTAACGTAATTGTCATAACTTAAGTATCCATTCAGGACAAATAATTATACTTTGCACACGAGCTAAAGTGAAGCTATCACAGAGGCTTAATGAAAACCCTCATCATATCTTCCTCATTGACAATGATGCTGTCTCCAGCATTGAAAAGCAAACAAGCAACCACAACAATCTTATCTACACAACTGTAAGGTGAGTCATTAACCTCATCTGCAACAGACTTTACCAGACGAAGGGTGAGCGTACCTTTCAGAATCGAATATCGGCTCATCACACAGCCAATTACCCTCTCAATGTGTATACGAATAGTTGACTTCTGACGAGACTTCTCAACATCGTGGGCAGGGAGCTATTTATGGCGTTTGATAAAGCTCGGAACAACTAGTTCTGCTCTGCAAACAGTGGCCAAATCGTCTTGGACCAAGAATACCCTATCGGCCAGTATTTGGTTTCCAGGCTGGTGCAGATCAGTACTTATAAAACCAGAATCCTGTACAATAACTCCATCAGAGGCTCTCCCTCCCCAAACAGGAGACACAAAGGAGTATATGCCACACACACTTTTGCTGTTGAATGTTTTTTGTAGTTGCTATAGGTTTTTTCCCTAGCACTTAAGTCCTTTGGCTGTTCAATGAAGATTTCAAAGCAATCAACTATTGATGTGAGACGCAGATATTCAGCTTTGAATGCAAGGGGGATGGTTGCATAAACGGCATCTCTTTCAGGCCACGTGATAAGGAACTGCAGTTTTTCAATTTCATGCATGAGATCAATCCATCTCCAGAAGATGTCAATAACAGTGGTAGTTCCTATTCCGCACTGGTAAGCAAGCATCTGAAAAGGGCAGTCCATTCTTAATTTAACTAAAGTCACAACAAATTGGTCACGTGCAGGCAGACTGGCGGAGGAATGTCTTGGTGTAAATGGCTTTTGAGCAGCAAAAATGGCTTGAAACTGTTCCCATTTCAAACCAGTATAAAAGTGACATTTCTTGTCGTTGTCTACCACTGTGTCAGCAAATAGTGCTGATACCTTCAATTTCTCTTCAAGTGTGACAACTTTTTCTTTGGCAAGGGCTAGCTCCAGTTGAAACTGTTCCACAGAGGATGAAGGAGGTGTGTGAGGACTTTCATCACTTTTTCTGGGGTGGAGATTGAAGGATGCTGACAGGGTTGATTCAAGCTGTTTGATCACAATTGGTTGGTAGGACCATTTTCACCACCTCTGACATGTAACACATTCAGACAAATACTGTCAAAAAACATGACCTGTCAAGCATTGCATCCTCTGACTTTCACTCTCTCTTAGTATCAAGGGAATTCATATTTTGAATGGTTGGCAAACTGAACAACAAATATAACAGGAATCCAACCTCAATTTTCTCGGCATCTCGTCCTTACCTTACCTTCTTGACCTTTTCCTTGAGTTTTCTTATCTCCTTAGCCTTTGTCCTGACTGGGTACCCGGAAAGTGAGAAAATATTGGTGTCACCCAGTCTGGATGCAGCTCATCGTTACTGGGTTTACCTGTGATCAGAACCAAAAAATTACATAATGTAGGAAGCTAGTCTGCATTCACTCTGAGGACAAAACACAAAAACAAACATAAGTGCTATCGGTTCCTGACCCAAATCTCCCCTTTCGTTCACCATTGATTGCTATTTAAGTTTCGGTAAACTAATCGGACATATTTCATTATTGTTGTAGCAGTAAACAAAACTCACCAGTGATGAAATGTTTTCCACAGAGTACCAAGTTAGGTGTTGGCCGTCACAATGATCTATTATCGTTTTTTCGGTTCACTGCCAAAATCCACTTTTCTTACCATTTGTAGTGCTTAGGGAAAGTGTGGAACGAAGGCTTGTCCATCATGAGGTTGTGATTCGTGCAATTAACGGCACAACAACTTTTAGGCATGTTTAAGGAATAGAGATAGACGTCCGTTCAGCTTGAAAACGAAACACGAAATGACCGCCGGCGGCGATAAACACAGCTGATTTCACCGTTGCTATGTGCGTTGTGCGCCTAATGCATTTTGGGAGACCTGAAATGCCCGAATGACTGATAAGCTCCACAGTCCTAAGGGCTATTGGAAAGGCATTACAGCTATCAAGAAGCTTGTAAACAGTAGCGAGGGTTTCTGAGGAAGTCACCAGGGGGTGGCTAACAAAGCAAGCTATATGGCAAATCTACCTGCCAGCGCTAAAACACATTCCAAGGCCGAAGTTTGATGTCCCTATCCCTAATGAGGTGCACCAAGCCGATCTCTTATTTCGTCCTCATGATATTGTAAAGCGCCGGACTTACAAGTATGCCCTAAGGATAGTTGATGTGGCCTCGCGTTACAAAGCGGCCGAGCCATTGACTACAAAATAGGCTAAAGAGGTCGCAGGTGCGCTCGAAAGCATTTACAAGCGAGGACTGCTGCATTGGCCTAAACTACTTCAGGTCGACCCCAGACCGGAGTTTATGGGAGCGGCAAATCAGCTGCTAGCAAAACATGGAGTATCAGTCAAGCGTGGCCGTGTGAATATCCATCGAGACCAGGGTGGACACCAGTATGCAGTAGAGTTAAGGGATACTGGAAAACGATCTACCGAGTGGGTTTCTCTACTACACGCTGTAGTTTCTGCGATAAATAATGAGGTGACCCGCTTGACTGGAAAAAAAACCTAAGGATGCTATGAAGGCAAAACGAGTTGCACAAAAGCCCTCTTCAGTTGTGCCAGGGCGCCTGCTGTGGGTCAAAGAGCAAAAGCTTCCCTCTCGTGTTGGCGTTTGCTACCTCTACCAGCCTAGTGAGGTCGAGCAAGAACAGCAGTGTCGGGCCACTGACCCTGTGTGGTCACTCAATGTTTACTGGATTGGGTGCTCTGTCACTAAATCTTGTGAGCCTGTACTCTACTATTTATTGGATGGACCACTCCATGGCTTTGTAAAGGAGGAGCTGCTTGTGGTGTCGGCCAATAATCAGTTGCCACCAGACGGTATTGCCAATTAGACAACAGAGATCATTAGATATAACAATGGTAGTATATGGCAATAAGTGCCCATGCATATTTCTCGAGAAGATAGTCACCTGTAACAGGCCCTGTACGCAAGAGCAAGAGTTTTGTGGATTACACAGATATAAGATAAAACATGGTGTCGTTAATCGTCTTTTCACGAGTTGCCAGAAGTCTATAAAAAATAATAAGGTAGCAATGTGCATGGATTGTGGGTTCGATAAAGTCAACCACAGTCGACTTGCGACAGACTGAAGCCTAAAAAAGATGAGCCTTGTCCCCTGTTAAGAAATAGAAATTCTGTCACTGTCAAGTCGTTGTTTTTATGTATCAAAGAATTTCCTTTTAGACTAATGGAATTGTATAGTAGCCATGACTCATAATACTAGAGCACGTAAAGCCCAAAACGATTATGTTACAATTCACTGTTTTAAACCGCCTTACACACGCTCTAAGCTTGCACATTAAGCACTCAAAAAGCGTTATGAATTTGACCGTACATACAAAGAGATATTTGCTAGATTAAGGGCTGGGGTGGAACACACCCCTGTCCCTGCCCCTGGGCCGTGCACACCTTCCCCTGCCTCGTGCACACCAGTCCCCACCCGGCACACCCCAGTCCCCACAACCCAGTCCCCAGTCCCCCCTACGCGTCTTAAGTTTAAGAAGACTGAAAGAAGGTAAAGAAGGCAATCATAAACGTAAAAAACACAAACGACCCATTCTGCCTTCTATATTCCCCTGAAGCGGCTCCGCACCCGACTGCCAAGGACCTGCAACGACCATCAGAATATAACATTCAGTGCCTTTTGCATCTGTTGGAAGGCAAAGGCTTAGAATATCCAACACCCATGCCACATATTAAGAAGGTAGAAAAGCATGCTAACCTAGCAGTGAACGTCTTTGGCTGGTATGGGAAGGCCATCATCGTTCACCATATCAGTAAGCACTCTGGTACATGCATAAACCTCATGTTGGTTGAGGAGGACGGCAGGATATATTACACGCAGAATAATTATCTGAACCGCTTGCTCTATGATCAGAGTAGCATAAAGAGTGTAAGTTCTTCTGCGAGCAATGCTTGCACGGCTATACAGCCAAAAGACTGCTCTCTGAGCACAAACCCGAGTGCTTGGGAATAAGGCAAACTGCTGTTAGGGTAGAGATGCCCGAGGAAGGGAAGAATATCCTATCCTTCCAGAACTGGCATAAGCAGCTGCCTGCCCCTTGTCATCTACGCCGATTTTGAGGCTCTGACTTTTAAACTTCCTGGCCCTGCACTTGATGCTTTGAAGAGCAAAACGCAGAGAACACATGAGCATGAGCCATGTGGTTACGGCTATGTGGTTTTCCGATGTGATGGACAGGTAGAACCACCATGTGGTTTATAGAGAGGCTTACACTGTGAAGAAATTCCAGCTCGCCCTACAACAGGAAGAGCTGAAGATCAAAACAGTTCTATCAAACCCTGTCCCCATGTGCATGACACAAGAGGACAAAACAGTGCACAAAGCAGCTACCCATTGTCATGTGTGCAACAAATAACTGGACTTGAACTCTGTCCGTGACCATTGCCATGAAACAGGTGAGTACAGGGGGGCAGCCCACAACCCCCGCAACTTGAAGCTGCGGTTGAACCCTAAAACAACGCCCGTACCTGTGGTGTTCCATAACCTGCGGGGCTGTGATTCCCACCTCTTGATGCAGGCCATGAGCAAAGTGAAGGGGAACATCAACTGTATCCCCAACAACATGGACAGTTGCGCTTTATTGATAGTGCACAGTACCTACTGGCCTCGCTCGATAAGCTGGTGTCTGCTAACAACCCAGATGCCGTTGCAGTCACGGTAAAGTATGAGCCAGACCAGACGAAACGCCGGCTATTGCAGCGCAAGGGAGTGTATCCCTATGAGTTCATGGACGGCTGGAATAAGTTTGATTCCCATCTCTATCTCCCCCTCGGACTCAAAGTGGTGGATAGATGAGATCGGTGTATACACCCTGGCCTATGGTCAAAACAAACTAGCACCTCGGCCCCGTTTGGGGGTAGGGTCCGAGGCGCCAAAGGGTGAAAACAAATCTTGTATAAGCTGCCAAAGGGTGAGTATTATATATAGTAAGGTACTGCGCCAGTATATATACTACTGTAACCCATCCTTTTGCGCTGTTAATTTAAGATTGTTGTCACACAAAGCAGGATTGTGCGCAAAGTACAACGGGTGTCACTTAGGCGAGCTCTTCAATGGTTAGTCAACAGCCGCTTACACATCGGAGAGTATAAAGTTCGCCGCTGCTCTCTGATTGACTCATTGGGTTGCTGTCAAGTATAGCACGCCGCGGTAAAAAAAAGCAAAGGTTTTCCTTGAGTCGGTCAAATTATTGTCATTCTGTCATGGCCCGAAGAGCATTATTTCTTTGATAAATTTGATCGCTTTTAACATCATCAATATAAATATGATGGTCAGAAAAACAATAATTCAAAATTCAAAATCCATAATCACTTGGTCAATTAAAGGCCCACTCTGAAATTTTAGTACAGCGGGTGTCATTTCTGCTTTGTTTTCAATGGTTTGTTAGCAGCAGCCTGCTTATCGTCTTGTACAAAGGTCGCTGCTGCTGGTTGTTGCCAAAACTTTAAAATCCATGAAAACTTGGTCTTTTATGATCCGATACAGTTCGCCAAGCTTTACCATGTACTCGTGGACATCTAGATTTACAAGTCTGTCCTTTGTGACCAGGAGTAGGGAAACACCGGCAACAGTCATTCCTAGGTTGCATGGCTTGAAGTCAAGTTTGGGGATTGCCCCACCCAGAGCCATCTTAGCGAGCTTGGCATAACCTATAGATATACCTGAATCAACAGGCACCGTGGTACTGCGCGTTGACGAACATGTTTCCATCGGTGCTTTGTGTTGTCATGATTAACTTATCCACAAAGAAAGAGATCCTTAAACTGTGCGACCTGCCTTTGTTGACTTCGATGAATGACAGCGAATGGAGACAGACTAAAGGCGCTGTGTGTTTTCAAATAGAACCTGTACCACCATGCTAGTACACACGCAGTAGTATAGGTAATAGCGGTTCGAGCACACCCAAACGGAGACCCACCCACCGACGATAAGGAATCCCCCGACTTCAGAGCATCATTTACCCACTTCAACTATTCTTTTCAGGGTCTAATGTCTCAAGAGCTGCCAATAGTTGGCCAAGGATTAAAGCTGCTACATTATCAGTAGGCTGTGAGTCGCAGGGTTAGGGGCAGCCATGAGTCGCAGGGCCAAAATGACCCAAAATCAAGTCGCGACGAAATCGCAGGGTAAGGGAGCCACGAGTCGCAGGGTACAAGGAACCACTGGCCACTAGTCATAGGTGGGTATTTCGTCGTGACTTGATTTCGTGCCATTTGTACCCCCTTTTAGACTAATAAAACATTAGAGTAATGACGCCCCACCACATACGCGCGAAACAGGATCAAGCCGACTATGCTGAAATCCACGGCCAGGTCCTGCAACCCTATCCATGGACGAAGGTCGCCCTTGGGGCACTCATAAAGAAAAACGCCTTCGACAGGACGTACAAGGAGATGCACACAAGAATGACAACCATGGCGGACTGTGACTCTCAGCCGCCGACTCCATCCCCCCAACTCTGGTCTGAAGTGGCGAATACACCGGCCCCACACCCCAGGCCCGCCTCCAGTTCCCACTCCCCGCCTCAAATACAGGAGAACCAAGCGAGCCATCAGCAACCAACTGCAAGGCTGGGTCATGAACGTTCCCAAGACTCACTCCTACGCCCCATACCTCCTGACTCTCCAGAAAGGTGTGCAACCCCAGGTTCTTAAAGTTCTGGTACAGGAGCTGAACCGGCTAGGTGGCCTCAAAACCCAGTTCGCAGTCAAAGTAAGTCTCTACAAGACCGACAAAGATGGTGTCACAGAGTACACAGAGCAAGTCCTACGAAACAAGCAGCAAACGGTTCTAGGCAAAGAAGACAATGACTTCGCGATAGACAAGGCCGGCCCCCAAATCCAGGAGATGCTGGAGAAGTGGGTTAACCTAGGTTCTGGGTGGGTCTTCGAGGCGGTAGAAACCATCTGGATCGACATCGCTTAGTATCAACCACTCAAAGGCGGCTCCTACCTCCCTCTACCGCCACCACTGGCAAAGAAAGAGGCCATCATAAACGTAAAAAACTGGGACGACTTCTGCATTCTATGGTCCATCATCTCAGCACTGTACCCAGCTGCCAAAAACCCCCAGTGGCCATCAACATACAACATCCAGCGGCTCCTAGATAAGCTAAAGGGCTCAGGTGTGGCATACCCAACCCCCGTCTCCCACGCCGAAAAAATCGAAAAGGCTCTTGATCTAGGCCTGAGCATATTTGGCTGAGATGGGAAAGCTGTCATGGTCCACCGGATCAGCAAGCACCCCGGCAACTGTATAAACCTCATGCTGATCGAGAAGGATGGAGTATGCCATTACAGCTGGATCAAGACCGCCTCCTCTACGACCAGACAAAATACGAGGGCCGCAAATTCTTCTGCGAACGCTGCCTCTATGGCTACACCCTTCGGCCCTCCTCCAGGCCCACAAGCCAGAGTGTGCAGGGGTCGGCCAAACAGCCGTGTGGGTAGACATGCCAGAGGAGGGGAAAAACATCCTATCCTTTCAGAACTGGCAAAAGCAACTCCCGGCCCCCTACATCATCTACGCAGACTTAGAGGCGCTCACAGTGAAGCTGCCAAAGTCAGCACTCAATCCAGAAAAGAGCAACACCCAGAAGACCCAAGAACACCAAGGCTGTGGGTTCGGCTACATAGTGGTATGGTGTAATGGAAAGACCTCGCCCCAGTAGTCTACAGGGGAAAAGACACTGTGGAGAAGTTCCCCAAAGCCCTACAACAAGAGGAGAAAAAGATAAAATCAATTCTCTCCAAGCAAGTCCCCAAGCGGATGACCCGAGATGACCAAAGAGTCCACCAGACCGCAACCCAATGCCACGTCTGCAGCAAACCACTACTCACCGACCGGGTCCGCGACCACTGCCGTATAACCGGCAAGTACAGAGGGCCAGCCCATAACGTCTGCAACCTAAAGCTTAGGCTGAGCCCAAAGACAACCCCAATCCCCGTGGTCTTCCATAACCTGAGGGGCTATGACTCCCATCTCCTAATGCAGGGCATAAGCAAGGTAGAGGGAGATATCAACTGTATACCCAGTAATAGCCCAGACGCCTTCACCGTAACGGCAGAGTATGAGTCAGACCAGGCAATGCGAGGGCTACTCCTACGCAAGGGAGTCTTCTCCTATGAGTTCATGGATAGCTGGGATAAGTTTGATTCTCCCCTCCCACCCATCCCTACAGCAAACTCTCGGAGCAGGGCATATCAGCCACAGACTACGCCCACGCGCAAAGGGTCTGGAGCACGTTTGGCTGCAAGAACATGGGCGACTACTACGACCTCTACCTCCGGACAGATGTCCTCCTCCTAGCCGACATGTTTGAAACTTTCCGGAAGACCAGCCTAAAGCAGTACAGCCTGGACCCAGCCCACTACTATACCACCCCAGGCCTCTCGTGGGACGCTCTACTAAAGAGCACAGAAGTAAAACTCGAATTCCTCACCGACTACGACTTCATCAAGAAGGGTCTGCGTGGAGGAATAAGTATGGTATCGTGGCGCCACCCCAAGGCAAACAATCCCTTCATAGGAGACTTCGAACAGGACAAGCCCACAAGCTATATCCAGTAACTCGACGCCAACAACCTCTATGGATGGGCAATGTGCCAGGCCCTACCCACCTCGAACATTGAGTGGGTGGACCAGCCAGAGTCGCTCTCCAGAATAGTCCGCACCCACCCTGATGATGCCGAGACTGGGTACATCCTTGAGGTCGACCTAGAGTATCCAGCTGAGCTTCACGACGACCACAACGATTTCCCCCTTGGCCCCAGAGCGACTACTTGTCCAGAACGAGTGTCTCTCAGACTACCAGAGAAACCTCCTTGACGAATACGGCGGCCATGGGGTCGAGAACCTGGCCGCCATCCACATCCACAATGCCCACCTGGTCCTCAACTGCCCAGTCTAGGTGGGGATGTGCATACTCGATCTGTCCAAGCACCTCATGTATGACTTCTACTACAGCACCATTAAGTTCCAGTACGGCCAACGGGGTCAACCAACTCTATACGGACACCGACTCCCTCATCCTGGAGATCCGCACACCAGACATCTACGCCGACATGAAAAAAGACAGCGCCCTATTTGACACCAGCAACTACGACCCAGCCCAAACGCTCGACAGCAACGAGAACAAGAAGGTTCTAGGAAAGATGAAGGACGAGTGCGGCGGTGTACCCATCAGGGAGTATGTAGGCCTGCGCCCAAAGATGTACTCCATCCTGATGTCGATCCCGGAGGAAATCAAGGAAGCAAAGGGCGTAAAAAAGGTAGTGGTCAAGAAACACCTGAGCCACGCCCAATACCTTGAATCGCTGTTCGACCAGAAGCGGTACCGCCAGGGGATGAACATGCTCCGAAGTGACAGTCACAAGATATATGGGCTGCACGTCAACAAGGTGTTTCTATCCCCCTTTGATACAAAGCGATGGATAGCTCCGGGTGGCGTACACACCCTAGCCTACGGGCATAGCCGCACCCAGGCCTACCACCCAGCGTAGACCACCGGCTGACGGGGTGTATCGTATTCAACCATGGGTGTATCCACACCTTCCACCTACGACCGTCCAATGAGGGGTGATAGTGAACTTCCCACATCACTGTTGGATACCTCTCCCTCTACCACGTCAGCAATCAGGAGGTCATCCACCTTGCCCGCTATAGTGAGACTGGTGGTAGCCTGAGGACAGCGTAAAGGAGTGGTCTTCCTGTCCTGAGGGGGTTTGGGTGTGGGAGCGGCACAACCGGACAGACGTGGGGTCTTAGTCTTCCTAGCTCGAGAAGGTTTATCTAGCACGCCATCATCAGTCATACCAGTCTCACCGGAGTCGCCATCTGGGCCTTCCTGTCCTCAAGCATCTTCTTCTTCCTCATGAGGTTGTGGTTAACACTTTTGTATCCACAACCCATACATAATTTAAGGTTATTTTTAATGCCCTTCTGGCACTCTACACAAAGTCGATTTACGATCCCCTGCTTAATCTTAAACCTGTGCATTGTGCAAAAGTCAAACTTACAGGGCCTGTCACAAGGGTCTCTCTTCCTGAGTAATATCCAGGGACACTTTCCAGTTGCTTCCATTACTACCTATCTGCCTTTTGTTCAATTGGTAAAACCGTCTGGTGGTCACTGGGTATCGGGCGGTACAACAAGCAGCTTCTCGTTTACAAAGCCATGGAGCGGTCCATCCAACAAATAATAGAGAACAGGATCACCAGATTTAGTGACAGAGCATCCAATCTGATAAACATTGAGTGACCACACAGGGTCAGTGGCCCGCCGGCGCTGGTCTTGCTCTGCCTCACCAGGCTGGTAGAGGTAGCGAACGCCAACACCAGAGGGAATCTTTTGCTCTTTAACCCCCAGCGGGCGCCCTGGTACAACTGCAGAGGGCTTTTGTGCAACTCGTTTCGCCTTTATAGCATCTTTAGGTTTTTTTCCAGTCAAGCGGGTCCCCTCATTATTTATCGGAGAGACAACAGCCTGTACAGTCGAGAAACCCACTCGGTAGATCGTTTTCCAGTATGCTTTAACTCTACGGCATACTGGTGACCAAAGAGTTGCTCAGCCAGTGTTCGGTTAAATCGTTCTACTATAGCCTGATCTTGATGGATATTCACACGGCCACGCTTGACTGATACTCCATGTTTTGCTAGCAGCTGATTCGCTGCACCAATAAACTCCCATCCGGGTCCACCTTAAGTAGTTTAGGCCACCCCAGCAGTCCTCGCTTGTATATACTCTCCAGTGCACCTGCGACCTCTTTAGCCTCCTTTGTAGTCAATGGCTTGGCTGCTTTGTAGCGCGAGGCGACATCAACCACTGTTAGGGCATACTTGTAAGTCCAGCGCTTTACAACGTCATGAGGAAGAAATAAGAGATCGCTTGGTGAACCTCAATAGGGACAGGGACATTGGACTGGGAATGTGTTTTGGCACTCGCATGTAGATTTGCCATATAGCTTGCTTTGTTAGCCACCCCCTCGCAACTTCCTCAGAAACCCTCACTTCTGTTGCAAGCTTCTTTATAGCAATCATGCCTATACAGTAGCCCTTACGACTATAGTATATCTTTTGCATGCGACTATCCAAACAAAGTAAATGTCCGAGCCTCCAAATGAACTACTTGGCAAGCCTGTATGCAACCAGTCCAGTCGCAGCCATACCCAGTATAATGAACGCCACCTCACGCCCTTTTTGACCATCTGAGGGCTAGTAGAAGTCTGAAAGCTGTGGCTCAGAGCCCAGCGGGTCGACGGTTTTATTCGTAATCAGGGAGTACTCATGCATAGCCTCGTCAGCATCTCTAAAAGTATGCTCGGCATGTCCCTGGTGGCGCAGTTGCTCATTGATAAGTCTTGGCCCATGCTGCCTGAGCAGATTGAAGCTGCTCGATTGCCATATCATGGCGTCTATGTTCCGTGTCCAATTGGCTGCTTTGTAACTTAGAGAATATAAAGTTGCTCCCAGAGAATGCAAGGGCGTTAACAAGAGCTCCTCCAACAAGTAGCGCGAGTGTGGCCAATACTTCAGTATATCAACTGATAAGATTCCTTGTTTAATCCTTAGTGGCCATAGCTAGTGATACATCGGCAACAGCCATAGCCAGGTCGCGTGGGGTGAAATCAAGACGTGTCACCCCACCACCCAGAGCCATCTTAGCAAGCTTGGCATAACCTATTGATATACCGGAAACAACTACACCATGGTACAGAGCGTTAACGAGCATTTTCCCATCAGTAATTGGTGTTGTCATCTTATTCCATATAAAAAGGATCCTTTAAATGAGCGTCCGGAGGCATTTGTACCACAACCTGTTTAGGGTGTGAGGCTACCATCTGGTGCCTGTAGCAATACAATGCGAGTCCAAACACCCCAACATCCAAAGGCGCAGCCCATCTTCCCCGTGCCCACCTTTCCGGAGGCTTGCTGGTTGATATTAGCTCGACAGCCTTGTCTCTAGCATCTGTAAGCGCGGCCTTAGCCTCTCGGAGCTCTCTTAGAAGCTTATTTTGATTGTCTTTCTGAGCTGCAGCACCCTTTCGTCCTGCCGCAACCCTTCTAGCGTTTTTCGTAGTGGTCACTGACGTTATCTCCACCGGTGTTGTCTCTCCTTGATTCGTGTTCGTTTCTTCCATGTTTACTTACTAAATTTATTTGTCCAATTGACAGCTCTTAGTAAGCACCTGTTATAGCGTAGTTAAGCTCATGTTATAGCGGAGTTAAATACATACAATAGCGTGCAAGTGTCTTCCTCTCCCCCAGCCCCTGTTGTTCCGATGCTTGTTTTTCTAAATTGACAGTGCTTAATTGTTGTTAAAGCCGCAGTTAATGGAGCTAAAAACATACCATAGCGATGATACCCCTCACAAGTGGCAGTGCTTAGTGCGTGTCTAACAAACGAGTCAGTCTCGAGGTCTGTAATTGGCTCAGGCTGGTGTTCTGGTGGGATTGGTAGAAACATACAAGCAATACCTGAGTATAGCTGTAGCAATGATTGACCTAGAGTGCGCGTCATGCTAGCACCGAGCCGAGTCTCGTATCTCACATACAGCTTTAAGATCTCTTCATCAGACATTGATTCAACCTGGTCAATTGTAAGGCACTCTAAGGTACTGACGGGCCTGACAGCCGGCTATGACGGCAGCAAGATGATCTCTCTTAGAAGACACATCTACACCAGGGGTGCAACTAGGTTACGCTCCCCCAGACATTGTCTCCACTAAGCTAGTCGTGTCCTGTTCAAGTAGTTTATCCATAATGGTATCAGGATCCATGAATATACGTATACGCCTTCGAGCTTCAAAATACTGCACCACTACCCAGATGAAGAAACCTAAATTGGTTACTGAGGCAGCAGCTGCTATCAAGGCCAATATCACTTCAATCGACGGCATATGCAGTAGGCTGATCAGTCTTCAGCAGCAGTTTTGCGTGCTTGGTCTTTGCTAGTAGTTGGCGCACTGTGGCACATTCCTTCTTTGTTGGATTACATCATTTCCACGTAAGTTGTATTTCTGTCATCTGATGTGTCAATGTCCTGATACTGGAGGCCCTGTCTCTCCTGTACAGTCCGCTAGAAGTCGTGGTAACAGTGATACACATCGCTGTCATCAAAAGACATGACCTCATTGCCAGAAATCTTGATTGTCAATTTCTTAACCACGGCGCGACCCAGGTTTTGCACAACGCTGCGGTTAAGATCAGTCGAGGTCAGCATGATTGTAAAGGCCAGCCGTGCTGTCTTATGAACAATGACGTCGTCTGCGTCTAGATTGGTGAAGCGAACCAGCAGTTGTTGGTTCTGGTCAATAATGCTTGGATTGTTTGTAATGACTACAGACTGTCGCACACCCTTTACCCCGAGCGGTTTGCGTATCTGGCGGTGTGGGTTTAGTTTTCGTTGGTAAGTTCTTAATTACACTTATATCTTTAACACATAGACATGGAGTTTGATAACCCAACATTTGACGATGCTGATGAGGAGGGGGCTATGGGAGGGGAGTGGAATGAGACTATCTTTGATGATGAGGAGCCTAACCTCATTGATGAAACTTTAAATACGTCGAGTACGACAAGTCCACCATTGGCTATTACTGAAATGCCTGCTGGGTTAACAGAAGATCAGGTAGGTTCCAAAGAAGAAACTGAAGTCTTAATTACGAGGTGGCAGAAGGCAGTGTCTAAGCATGGACTGCAGGCCACTCTGGAGTTTAGATCGTCTCAACAAGGTGAACTTTGCGCTAAGTGGGGCCGAGAATGGAAGCTTCTGACATGGAAGAACAATCCAAACAAATTCCTCTCTCCTAGGAGTGTGCTAGATTACGGTGATACACAGCTTGCTCGGGGATTTGGAATGACACCTGAACTATCCACAAAGGCAATAAAAGTCCTACAAGGTGTTGACAAAGCTGCTGCTAAAGCGGAAGCTGGAGAGATTGAAATGAGCGTCCTCGACCCTGAAGCTGTGACAGAGCAAGGTTGTGTGAAAGAAACAAGATTAATAGAGGACATTCATAACACCATACAAGACCTATGTATATATTGGTGACTCACAAAAAGTGGATAAAAGTGGCGGTACTATGGCTGGAGACCTTGAAATGGGAGATAATAAAATCGTTCAGTTGGGAGACCCAATATCGCATGAAGATGCTGCTAATAAAAAGTATGTTGATGAGAGACACAGACAGCATCGTAGGGACCTGAGAGAACACATTAACTCCCAGACAAAACCCCTCATTACTATATGGGAAGAAGCAAGTGGCCCCCTTCACAGAGGATATGAGTGGTCGTTTGGCCATGGGGCTAGGGATCGAGACTCACAAGACTCAACCTGTGGATATACCATGACACCTGGTGGTAGGATCATTCGTATGGGGTTGTCTTCAGGAGTTGGTGCTGATACTGGTTCTATAGCAGTCGTTCCTGTTATTAATGGAACGAATCAAGTGGTAGGAATAAGTAAGCCTGCTGACCAACGGGCTTTTGTAATATCTTTAGACCAGCCTTTACATGTAGATCAAGGCATAGTTATTAACTTTTATACAACCACACAAAACAGAGGGGCGACTTGGTCTGTAGCTTCACTCCTAATTGAACTTGACTTGTAGAAGTATAAAGGAGCAGTATGAAACAACAACAAACGACCTCACCGTTAAATCCTTGAGAAAGAAATTGAAAAATAATGTGCTATGTACAAAAAATATAGATGTGCAGTAAACTCAGTGGACGCTGTAGACACTGCTTTAGTTGCTGTGGGTATGTGTCTTGGCGCAAGTGGTGCATGTCTGATGTCTACGGTGGTTGCTGCCCCCATTGCTACAGTCTTGGGTGCTATGGGGGCTGTGTGCGGGCTGGTTGCGATCGCAGGGAATGTCATCAGCCAGCGACTGTCGGCAAAGGTAAAGAAGCACGACCAGATTCAAGTTCTGGCACAGAGCAAACTAAACACGGTTACAGATATTATTTCGGGGGCGCTTGAAGATGGCTTTATCTCAGACGATGAGTTAAGCTTGTTTCGGCCGAGATCGAAAAATATACTCGAATGAAAAGCGACATTAAGGCTAAGATGTTGGTTAGAGCAGCTCCACCCCCCGAGGTGCCTAGGTCGACCACCCCCACAATTGGCTGACTGTCCATTTGAAGAGTGGATTTGTTGGGTATAATGGAGGCAGTGATAAAAATTTTCTGCAACGATTATACCGGAGTCAAACAAAATACAGACAAGTGGGAGACCACGAGGAAGTGCTGCGTTGGCGGAATTGACTACTCCGCCATCATAGGTCAAAACTACTTCAGCAGCTATAGTAAGAAGTTGACTGAAAAAACTAGCAACAAGGGTGTTTCTTTAGCGTGCCCTGCCTCTGGGGTACGACTTATGAGGAGGTTGCAATTGCGGTATTGGAGAAGGTGTACAACATCAAGGTCTACGGAAATAATATTCTATTCAGGGTGGCGCAACGGTCTACTCTCCAGATGGCTTTTGTGTGCTCCCGATCCGGCGGCGGTGTGGCCAGGGGTGTGGGGGTGTTGAGTGGATGCTGTCTGTCTGGGGCATCCTGAGAAGATTGTGCTGCTCGAGATAAAGTGCCCCCACACTCTGAGTCCTGGAAGGGTGATTCCGAATATGTATAAGCCTCAGGTTCTCTTGGGGCTGCACCATAGTCCGGTGGCAACCATCGGGGTGTTTATTGATTGCGTTTTCAGGTTGTGTTCCTTTGAGGACCTGAGGAGGGCTGAGGTGTATAACCAGGTGTATCACAAGGATCGGAAGAAGTATAAGGAGACGGTGGCTTGGGGTGGGCGGGGGTGGAGTGTCTTGCAGACGGCGACTATGGCGCTAATGGGAGGTTTAATAGTTGCCTGGAGGTGGAAAAGGAGCATCACGGTCCTTGGTTGGTGAGACCGAGTGGCACCACGGAGAGGCCAACAGGGTCTTTCTACTGTTGGAAGCTTTTTACGATGAGATTGATAACCGCTCGTCCTGATCCCGACTTTGTCGAAAAGAACGACGCTAAGGTTGCCCAGTTTATACAGGACCTCGACCACGTGAAAAATGGAACTTACACGATTACACTTGGCTCCGGAATGTTTATGCTTAAGGACCTCTATAGATAAAGACCTTGGAGGCTGGTAGTATACATGGTAGTGGCTCCCTCTCCCCCATGTGGTCGTGGGTCCCTACCCCTATGACTCATGGCTGCCCCTTCCCCTGCGACTCATGGCCTGCTGAGAGGGTCACTGCTTTAGTAGTATAGGTAATGGTGGTTCCCCTGCGATTTCGATGTGACTCATGGCTACCCCTAACCCTGCGACTCAAAGCCTACTGATAAGGTAGCAGCTTTAATCCTTGGCCAGTTATTGACACCTCTTGAGACCTTAGACCCCGAAAAGAATAGCTGAAGTGGGTAAATGGTGCTCTGAAGTGGGGAGATTTCTTATCGTCGGTGGGTGGGTCTCCATTTGAAGGGGTGTGCTCGAACCGCTATTACCTGTACTACTCACCCCCTTTACCTGAGCGGCTCGTGCATCTTGCGATATGGATTTAGCTTGCGGCCATACGTAATCGTCATGTTGACAGTTGAACTATTATGAATGTATCTTTAATATAGTCACTGGGACTATGATCACCGAGCATTTGAAGATGAGGGGCTGTTGGAGGGGAGTGGGACGCGGAAAGGAAGGACGATGAAGTAGCGCCACCTTACGATTGCAGGGTATTATAATTATTGAAGCGATCACCGCAGAGCCATTCGAAATGAGCCTTCTTAGCGTTGCTATAAACTCTTTGGTGCTTCGGGGCTTCGCTCTCTCGCCTGTTCCTGCAATGCAGCGCTCGAGCTGTTTAGGGTAGACAGCATGTATGTCACGGCTAAATAGTCCCAGCAATCAGTGATTAACCAACCAGGCCTAACCACGCATGTACAGCTGTTACACCCGCCCATTGCATCCTAAGTCACCCTCAAGGTGTAAAGGTCAGTTATCTATAAACATTTTTATTTTCAGCGTGCAACTGACCACGTGTAAGCTCTTCAAACGATCACCATTATGATCGATCCTCATGACTACGTCCACTGTGGGCTAAACAAGCAATGGCAGTTTTCAAACACCACATATTTATTTTGTCAGCTATGACAACAAAATCACACCAGGACACATTAACGAATTTACTACATATTAACAAGAAAACAACAACACCATTGCAATATGCTTCCAACAAGTCAGTAAACATCTCAACAGGACAAACGCAAATCATCATTACATTAAAAATCTTCCAGTAAAACAAATTGTCATAAAACCAGCGAACTACCTTCAAGTTATAATATAAACCATTAGAACAACACAAATTCAACAAAGAGAATAGCATATTTGTTATAAATATTTGTATTGTTGCAGCAGATTTCACGAACCATAGAAACGAGGAAGAAATGTCTGTAGATTATTGCCGCTTAAGATAGATGAAATACCCACCATCCCATGTTGTTTAAATAAGATATGTGAATGTTAGTACTCATATCCCTTGTAAATGAATAACCACCTTAGCAAAGAAAATGTCGGTCATTTAATATGAAGCCACAACGGGCTCTCTCGCCCACTTCGCGTTGTTGCGCCCATTAGTAAAGACTGTTGCGCTTGAAAAAAAAATGACAAGAATTAGTGGCTACAGCGCACATAGCAATTATACAATAGTGGCACCGTCATGATATCGAATTAATGTCCCAGTTATGTCTTCCTATCGATGTCAGGACCAATCTGGACAGGCTCTTATAGCAGCTGTTATAGTTATTCATTGATTAGCTGTTATTCATTGATTAGCTCTGAAGTAATCAAATACTCATTAAAGATGGTATATATCATACAACGTATTGTATTTTAGCTTAAGAGCAAATGCATGGTATGTCACAAATATGTGATCAGAACATAAGTCGATGCAGCTCATTATACAATTGCTGCAGGCAGAAGTATGTCAAATATTGTAGTAACTGGAGTGATGAATGCATATTATGTATGGTAGACATTAATTGTAATGCAATAACACCAAATAGTTATTATTTACTTTTGTTATAGCGTGCAACGAATAATAATAATTGCACAGTAAGTATGTTAAACATGTACATTGCCATCCATTTGTGTGGTATTGCATCGACAAATGTAGGTTATATTTTGTCATAAAAACTGATCGGTACATCAAATCACTTTACATAGGTTCAATTGAGTCTGCCACTGCTATGAATGAAAATAGGCAATAAGTGGTTGGGATTGAAAAAAAAATATTTCTAACATTCAATAGGCCAGAACACTGTAAAGAATCAACGCTGCCAGTACACCGAGGGCAAAAAGGCACTTGAAGTATAAAGTGTCATCATTCTTGGCCGCTTGCCGTGTCTTCAAGGGTTCTGTCACGCGGTCCCACTGTGTGAGTATGGCCTTACGCGCACCTGACCAAGCTCCAGGGCCATTCAGACGATACTGACAAGGCGTGCAAGGTCCAAAAAGAGCATATGCGGCTAGTTTTGGATCTTTCAGGACCAAATGCACTAGGCAACACACAGTCGTTGTTTAACCATTAACACACGCGGCCAAAGTTAACCTGCTAATAACCGACAATATTTGCTAATTAGAAGTCATCCATCACCTCGCGACATTAACATATGGGGCCGTATTCATAAGGAGAATCTTAACTTGAGTCGTCTCAACCTGTCTCAATCTCAGCTGAATTCTAAAAAACGTTGCACTGAGGCATTTCTTCGGAGCGCCGTGGCATGCTGCCACCTTCCCACGGAGTTCTAGATGGCGATTAACCGTGCTCTCACAGAGTGCTCACGGTGCGTACAATGCGCTGACGGCGTACCCAAAACGTTCGTATTGCTTGCGCGAAGTGCATACAAGCACTATTACCAGTTGCTATTACGCTCCTCGCTCGTCGCACGTCCACGTAAAAAAACATCATGGCCGGCAAGAGGGGCACCAGCGGCAGAAGTAAGAGGTCAACTCAGAAACCCAGTCAACCGCCATTGCCTCATCAAGAAGGGTAGGAGTCACATCCTACTTCTAGGGCAAGAAGTCTATCCTAATTGTCTACTTCATACATTGCTTCCATCCAACCACAAAAGAAGGCCAAGACCGTAACAGATCTCACTGCTGCCCCAGCGGATGACCTGGCATCATGACTCGAAATGAATGACCTCATCTATATAAAGAAGGTCAACGCCTACAAGGACTTCAGGATGAAAGCAGCTCGGTGGGAATCCAAAGCAGCGAGCATGAACAAGGATGTGCGTCCTTGGTGCGCGCCCACAGAGTTCCTGCGGTCCTGTAGGAGACCTTACTGCGCTGCTAAGGCGACCTTACGGCATTCCTACTGCGCGCATGTCAGAACGCAGTGCAACGGATCGTACTTTGTGCATGCTCAAAGTGCGCGCCGTCGCATGGCGTTCTTGGCGACCCACCGCGTCAAATGATTATGCCATCGCGTTTGTGCGGTGCTGAAGGAGACCCTGCTGCGCGTAGCTCAGCGGTCTGCATTTCATGAACGCCGCAGGATTGCCGTGAGGACGCATCCCTGGCGTGACAGTTGTTTTTGTATATAACTTGGCGATCTCCGTCTACTCAATGCTAGCAAGCAGCCAAAACAGACTAATGACTATGATAAGGCATTGTTTGTAATAATTGGCAATATAATCACAGCTAATCAACACGAGTGAAAAATGATTAGATGAACAATGCTTGCACTAATAGCATTATAATTCCGTGATGAATATAAAATTTCGTCCACTGAGCTCTATTGTTTGACAATCTGTTTGAATTCACCCAAAAAGTCATGTCATTAGACTGTGACGTGTGCTTTTCACTGACGCATTAATTGGAATGTTTATTGTCAATCAATCTTGTCGTAGGTCTGGAGCGTTTTGACGCACAGCTTTTCCACTCTCAATATCTGCACCTTTATCATGGAGTGGATAGACCGACTTGTGGGCTCTCTGTCTGCTAGCCTTAAATTCATTAATGGGAAATGTGAATCCTGGCGCTGTAGCTCTTATTATAAAGTAAAAGATAATTCACGGTATCATGATAAATCGTGAATAATTTTTTTATTCATATGGAAACTCCCACCCACTATGATCATCCCGCAAGCCATTTCCAACTCTAATCCACTACGAGCTGTCTCGCTTACAAAGTAACAACAGCCTATCCCAAGAGACGTGATTTTTTGTGAAGAATTACCCAATTCGTTTTTTTAAAACAACTTGCGGATGAAATAATTAAAATTTTCCGATGAAAATTAGTGAGTGTCATAATTAACGAACGGCTAATCATGTTGTAACAGGCATGTACATGGAAATATTACCGCTAGACAGCCGTTTTTAAGCTAGCAAGCTTAAGCCAGCTCCAACCAGGCCTAACCACGCCATGTACAGCTGTTACACCCGCTCACTGCATCCCAAGTCACGCTCTAAGTTCACCTCGTCGGATTATCATCCCTGCCGTGGGGCTTTAAGCCTATAGATTACTTTGTTACACACTGTATATATACCATGCCTTTCGGCATATTGAATAAACGATCTTAAATGTTAAGGTCAGTTATCTATAATTATATGTATATGCAGCGTGCAACTGACTACGTGTCAGCTCTTCAAACAATCCCCATTATGACCGATACTCATGACTACGCCCACTGTGGGCTAAAGAACAAGCAATGGCAGTTTTCCAACAACATATATTATAGGACTGTCGTAATTAACGAATGGCTGATCATGTTTTGGAAGGCATGTGTCTGGAAATACTACCGTTGGACAGCCGTTTTTAAGTTTGAGCTAGCAAACTTAAGCCAGCTCCTTAGTTTGTTTTTCATGAATACGGTTGAGACGGTCAACTCAGCTTACCTTCTCTAAAACCTGAGCTTGCGGTCGTAAGATTATTTATGAACACGGCCCTTATTCGTCAATATCTCCAATGTTGGCAGATACTTACATATATTTGGTCTACACCCCACTAGTTCAGCCAACTCATCCATAAAAGGAATCCAGTCAACCTGAATTGTGAAGCGTGGAGACTGAATATATCTCTCCGCCATCTTGGCAGCTTTCTGTTTTATTTCCAGATCCATCTTCTCTCGGCTAGGGAGTCTCACTAGACCCTACATAATGTCACAATGAATTGTTATCAATCATCCTTCGCAATGTTATCGTTATCAAATTATCAGCCCTGCATATCTCGACGAAATGATGCCATAAGTACCTTGAATACACGGGCTGCGAGACGACATTGGAGCTCTGATACGGGCATAATAGCCCCGATTGGCTGAATAAAACCAATTGCCGCCATAGTGTGAGGTGCCATGTTTGGAGCGAACATATACTTGTATAGATGTGGAACGTTTTCATTCACTGCAAATCCAGGATGATTCACGTAGGACAATCCAAACGTGTATCCTGTGGCGTAGATTATGACATCTATATCTTCTTCCACTGTGCCGTCTTCAAACTCAACACCTGTTGTGGTAAGCTTGCCTACATTTGGCTTTAGAACAACTGCGCCACACGTGATTTTAATCGGCAGCTCATCATTGACCACGCGGCTCTGAGAATCAAATCGGTGGTTGGGTTTCAGGCCGTAGTCGGCGTGGTTGAACGACTTGTTCAACCTGGACTCCATGATTTTATTTCGAACCTGTCGAGGCAGAAAACCTTGCACCATAACGTTGAAACGGCGGTTCATGGCCATATCAAACGCCTTTCCATTCTCCAAAAGACGACTACTAATCCAAGCTCCTCTGCGTGTGCTCAAGTACACCTACCAAAATATCAGGTGCTTTCATGCGTATTGTAACAAGAATTCGGAGGTAGTTAAACAATAACCGATTATCACTCCCTCTAGCACCGATACAAATTACAGTTAATTCGTGATGAATTTGCTTATAAATAGCAATAAAGCTCCGAAAATAGTGGCTTAAAGTAGATGGAAAATGATAACTAATTGTTTGCAAACATACCTGCTTGCAGATGTTACTGAGTTCCACCGCAACATCAGCACCGGAATTGCCGATTCCAACCACCAAAACACGTTTATCTTCATATCCCCTGTGATTACGGTAGTCGTGAGTATGAGTCTGTACTCTGCTAAAGTCTTCCATTCCCGGAAAAATTGGCATTTTCTTGGATGCGTGGTGACCCGAACAGAGCATGACCGCGTCGTATACTTCCTCCTGGTGATTGCATTGACCTTCTGACATGAATTCGATAGCCCATTGGCCCGTGCGCTTAAAATCAAGGGTGGGTTCAATGTTCACGATTTTGGTATTAAATCGGATGTATTTCTTCAGGTCGAACTTTTCAACGTACATGTTGAAGTACTCTAGCACTTTGGTGTTGTGCATATAATTCGGGTAGCTCCCGGGGATGGGGAAATCGCTGTAGCACATCATCTCCTTGCTGGTGTTGCTGACCGTAGTTTTCATCACGCAACCCACATCGTCCTCTACCTTGTCAGTGTAGTACCATAGCCCACCAATGTGGTCCGTCTGTTCAAAACAAACAGGCACTAAACCTTCATCCAGACAACATTTGATAGCTGGGATGCCACTGGCTCCTGCCCCGACGATCGCCACCTTTTTTGCCATATGAACGTCGGCTCTGCAAATTATCGGCATAAGCACAACTCTTATGCTTTGCTGTGTACTGAACACCAACGGCTGGTTCTTCACAGAAAAGCATAGCAGTTCACCATTTTATTGGCAAGAACCCAACAGTGTATTTGCCTGACAGCAAGCTGCTTGGGATGATGGGACCAGATGCGTGTCATTCGGCAGGTGCAACTTAAACCTATACCCCTTTCTGTAGACGTCTAAGCCGGAGTCCATTATCACATACAGGGCAAGTGCAGTAGTATAGAAATTACCGGTCCTGGTCCACCTTACTTAAATCAACCATCTGGGGCTAGTTTCGATTCCGGGTTTTCGTTTTTTGATCCCTGGCACACCGAGGTCGTCATCAAGACCCAACTAGTAAACACACCATCGTCAAAACGTGGAGTCCCATCTGGAATTGTGAAGGTAACAACCCCATTTATAGCATTAACTTCTATCCCAAGATCAAATGATGTAATCTGCTACTTTGGGTGCTACCTGATGCTCAGATGCCACAAGACGGTGTTCTCAATTAAATATTTAACATCTAGACTATATACACTGGAATGGTGGTATTTGCAAACAAGTGCCCTATGATAATGCTGGGAAAAAGAGACCCTGTAGACAAGAGTTCTGTAATTTACGCAAATGTAATTGTGGTTTTGACAATATCAACCACAGGCCTGTACACCACCAAAAAAAGAACCCCAACAAAGTCATCACCTGTACTGCACAACGAAATGATGTTAGCTGGCTAAAAACTACCATTGATAAGTACGACCGTCCTGACCCACCATGAAAGGTGTATTTATTAGAAGAGCAATTCGATTTTATTGTCTGGCACATGCCTGCAACGGAGACTCAAAGTGGCCGACAATGATTTGACTATATCAAGAAAAAGCGGCGACCTATGTATTAGGCCGCTGGTAAGGCCTGCAGAAATGACATCTGTTGTACTTCAAGCTTCTTAAGTGCGAAAACTGTCGGTTATTTACAACAAAAAATGTTAAAATATTCTTTCGGGTGTAAACCATTTTCGGATACGACCATTAATCACGGGAACTGACGCCAGCGACATCCATAAACACGTAATGACGTTGACGCTGTGTATGCTAACATTAGGCCCAATTGTTATGACCATCAAACGTACCGGAAACGTCCATAATGTATGAACGAACTAAGTAGAGAACACTCTCTCAAAAACGATTAAGGACGTTACTGTTAGGGTCATCTGCTGAGTGATCGAGACGCAGCGATTCTTGCTGCTGGTAAGCTTATTCAGAAAATACATAACTGTAGCCCTTAACTCGTACAAATATCGTACAGGTATCTTAAGTAACAAAGCAGTATGATTTCGGGAACGCAAAAGGGTAAATTACCCAAAATTATGTGGTTTCATGGTGAACCAGGTTCTTACATTTGTTTTGCACGATAAAAATCAGTGTAATACACATTTAGCACTACTACCATGCTGTGACTAGAAAAAGCTACCCATGCCATTATTCAGGGAGAGATCTGGAGAAACGCTCGGTTTAGAAGTCTTTCCAGCTGTGCTGTCAGGTCACGACTACATATACGGTGCATATGTCGCCCTCAAAACTATTTTATTTTGGTTTAAATATTTGTTATGCTCAGGCCTCCCATATCACTGCTGCAGAAACAAAACAATCACACGGTCAGAATCTATTCAAGTCTATGAAACATATATCTTGAAGTTAAACACATGTGTTTCGTCAGTCATACCCATATAAACCAATTGTTCGTTACTGGTGCTTGCACAGACTATTCAACTAGCGTCTTCTTGCATTTATTATCAGACAGTCTGTGTCCAGTGTATCAGTCTATACACTGAAAGACATCTTTTCACTTGGCAATCATACATCTGTTGAACTAAATACGAATCGTCTAAGACGCCATAGACATGTACGCTTGTCACACAGCATTGGGTGCATCGACGACATACATGTTTGGTCGGCCGTAAAGCTGTCAATATACGGCGCCGTACGAACACACGCAAGGAAGATGCAGTTTATATCGGCTAGATGAGATGATGTCACTTCAGAATCGAAATGGAAAGGAAACCATAAATAATAATAGCCATGATTTGACATGGAAGAAGTAGTCGATCAGATTATAACAACATAACGCACAAATCTAGAGTACCAAACTATCAAATAATTTAACTAAACACTACGATAATGTCTGTACTTATAATCAGCATTAATAAAATCGTATATAATTCTAATGCCCAACATACTTTTTATCTACCCTTTACATCCCTCGGCGCAGGATTAAATTAATCACCCTTGATTCCCTCGAGCGCCAGGTTACGTTTAGGATGTGATGAATAAGAAAATTAACGCTGAATAGTTATTTCAAGCCTTTACTTATAACCTGAAAGATCATGCATACTTCAAATCACATACACGCCCGACATTAGCCATTCAGCCCCAGTCCAGTAGTGTTACAGCTATGAAATACTACATTAAATAACGCATCAGTCGCATAATTCATTATAAATCATATGTATATCTCTTGAATAACAGGATTTAACAAATCAAGTGTTTACCTTATATTTGCTCGACCATGGAGCGAGAAGACTTGACTTGTTAAGATCACTGGAGGAAAGGTGACAGTATGCAAAGAATAGGCGCATAGAATGCTATTTTATAATGCTTGATATGTTTGAGGTAGAGTCGCCTGAATATTAGATGATTGAGGTGAAGCAGCTTAGGAAATAACGAATCGTTTCAGGCATGCACAAAGGCAGTGCTTTCGCACGATAGCTTATGCCTTCTACGTTTGAGAATTTACGCTTCATTGACAGTTTACGATGTGTATAGGGAATTGAATGCCACCAATAAAAGTGTTACACCGCACATAAAAGCGGTAACCAACTCTTCACCCTATCTACACAGATTCGGCCTAAGTGATAATGAGGAATTATACGTAGTGCATGAAGACAGGCAATTTTTTAGTGGCGGCTCGTAAAATGATTCAACGCGAATTAGTACTGTTCCAATGTAATATATGCGCACATGTTGCGCATAGTGAGGGAGAATTATTAAAATTATATATATTCGTTCATTCGGAGCCTGTTACTTTGTCGTAGCTGTTTACATGAATAATTCAGAGGGGCATATCAGTAAGCCAAGAGCGCATCAAACAAGTCAACTGATATCGAAATGGTGAAAGGAACAACACCTCATAACAACCATACGCGGCTCTGAAACCCATCAACTAATATAACGTGACTGTGTTTAATCAAACCAGGCATCGGGTAGTATTGCAAGTACACAAGCCTCGTTGACTTCACAAACGGGGCAAGTCACATATTATGATATAAGAACCACCATAAAAAACTGCCTAATAAAACAGGCATCCAGAGATGTGAATCTTTATGAAGGGCGTGTGTGAAATAAGCCGGTATAACTTGCTGTGTACATGCCTCAACGGATAACATCGATAAAAGGCAGATAATAACTCCATAGGCAAGTCCCATTACCACGACTTATAACGAGAGCCTTGTCAATTGTTGTCTCAAAAAGAGCATTTGCATGCCCTGAATATGGCTCGTCCTATCAATAATAACAGAGAAATTTTAACTATGCCTGGGCTTTATATTGTTTAAGTGCGTCATCAACATAGCATTATGACAGTTTGCGTTGGTGCAAACTAATGATTAGAAAACAAAAGTATCTACTAGTCATTCCAAAATACTAAATAAATTCGTTGGTTGCAAACATGGATGTTAAATGGAGGTAAATAGATAACTCGCTAGTGGGGAAGTCGCTTAGTACGAACTAAATTTAAGCTTACTAAGTCGGTCTTGGTGAATTATTGTTCACTGAAAAGTAGCTTTGTATCATTACCTGACTGCTAACGGCATAACTGTCTACAAAGGTACGCATAATGTGCCGATAGTTAATATAATAAAAGTCCAAGATACTCTTCGCCCTTTACGCCAAATGCAAAGCACATATGCCGACGAAACTAACACATGCATGCGCGGTAGACTTTGCAAGTGCTCTTTTTAGTATCGAATAAAATTTTAAAATACGTACAACACGACGTTATTTAGCTTCCGCTTATCATTCTTTTTACCTCGCATGTGCATGCACAATTATTGTTTCGTTTATTCGAGCATCGCAATAATTTGGTTAGGGTCTTGAAGTACCACTTTATGCATCTCAAAGGAGGGGTATTGATATTTGGTAATGTTCCTTACTTCAAGCCCTAGAGTTTACAAATATTACTGCAGAAGAGAAATACATACTTTGCCATTTGCCACACCGAGTAAACAAAACGCAAAACGGGGAATTAATGCACTGGCATAAAACAGCTTTTTCATTCTCATTTCAACTGGTTTATTTCAAAATAGTTCACCTGAATAGATGAACAAATGGTACCAGTATGATCATTATATACCGTTATCTAGCAGTGCCGTAAAGACCCATTTTGCACTATCCCGTGCAAGAAGTACATGGTACTAAGCCTTTACAAAGTTAGCGAGGAAACAGAGGACCAGAAACGCGTGGCAAATCAGACCCCGTGTAGGTGGTAGATAAATAGCGTAATTTATAGAATATTGGAAGGCGATGTACATATGTTCCGCTAGCTAATATTATTGTACATAACAAAATACCCCTGGTAACTTGACAGACATGGATATTGCGGAATTTTCAGCAGTGCGCGTTATGATGCAAAGGAAAATCGAATTCAGAGACATCGATCTTCAATGCACCACCATGTTTTTACAAGCTACTAACTAGACCGCTCGTTCTATTTATATATAAACTACGACGACCCCATTATCGTTTTTTTGCCAAGTGAGAACGACGTACTTTTAAATTGGTGCCATAAAGTAAGAGGGTCGTTAGGATCTGAAGATGAATCCAAAGGAGCAACAAACGCACCAAGAACACTTACATCCGTCTCAAAACCACTGGCGTCGAAAAAGGAAAAATCTCCCTCATCTCCTTTAATAAACACGTCATCTACGGTGGCTGAGGCCGAATGGGGGATTAAACGAATACCTCTCGTATTTACAGGTCCAAGACTGATACCTAACATAACATAGGGTCACGATAATTATCAATATTAGGAGACAGGATCATGCGCTTGATTACCGCGTGTAGGTGCCATCGCGATAAGTATGTTATCGCATTGTCCCGCGGTTGATATGGAGAAAGACATTCGGACTCTCCGCGTCCTCGTGTTCTTTCCCCACATCACCCACGTGACCATGGCATAACAAACATCTTTAACAGACAGCCTCGCGACGTTGGATCATTTGCTTGTGGTCATATCATGTTATCTTCGCCTAATGACGGGTGTGTACTTTATGTAATGTCATAATCATCACACAGCGCGACGGAGTGAAGCCTGTTAGGATAGCAAACTCTTTGAAGTTATCATGACAAACAGGGCAGTTGTGGCATTCGTTTCGTCTCTATGTTATTTACTTAAAGGGGTTTTTCATTTTGATAATATCTCATCTTCAGTCCGCTTCACATACTCTTTTGCAATGGCACATCAAGAGGCGCATGCTATATTTCTGACTTTCGCTAGTAAATTGTCAAATGCTTAAATCTAAGATAAAGTAACTGGATATATCTGTTACAACTTTGGCGACGTTAACAGATTTTTCAGCCAGAAGAGCCCATTTCAGAAGAGTCAATATCTTCCACATAAGCCGCAAGACACAGCTCCCTGAAACGCTGGTACAATGGATTCCCGTGCTTTTGTTGACTACGGGCTTGTGTTTTACTGATAGCTAGTCGGAGTAAGCCTTAGCAAACTCTTTGATACTACCCCGTTCATGTTCGGCCATAGTATGGCATCTATGCAATGTACGCTTTCTCGTTCCTACACCACAGTTTTAGTGAATGGTCAGATGTTCGCGGGAGGGTGATATTATAGCTGTTAATGATTTAAGCCTGCTTATGTCGATTTAATAGCTTGCCATTGTGAAAGTTCCCGTCAATCTGTGTGACTGTTACTTGTGCAGAAAATATAGTCATGAACAAAGATCTCGACATATCGATACATAGATACCACCGACACGGCCTGCTTATTAAGTCCAACTCTGTTTCGCTCAACAGGATATTGATGATCAGTGAAACATGCAGAATTGTGCCCGCGCTACCAAAGACGGTACATGATACATAATAATGCATAGCAGGATGTGGCAGGAGAGCAATTGAGGATGCTATAAGACGAAAGCAAATAGGCGAGTTTTGGTACCTTTGCTGGAGCGCTATATTCTGTAAGGTTTGTAATCGTTGCTTTCTTGCACGTGATAAAAAGTTAATGATTCATTCCGTGGTAGTTTTCGATTTTCGTTTTGTGTAAAAGTGTGGGATAATGTATACTAATTGGGCTGCTCAGTGGACTTAAGCTGTTGATAGGATTTATGACACTGCATACGATATTTTTCTACAGACAGTACTCGACACCATATTAAAACGCCACGCATACGAAAATTGTCGGTGAAATGTTTAATCGTCATATGCACGTTTACTACGTTGAAAAACAACACAATGTTGAAGTTTAGCCTTGTTTTTACTGGGCCTATTTTGTCGGCAATGCTTATCGTAAGAGCCCATTAAATATAATTAGCAGTGTTGTCCTGTGTATTGTTCCGTGAAAGTTTTGGTCAAATATGAGGATATAAATATTGGTCATTATCTGCAAACAACGGCATACAGGGAAATGTAACCATTCGTTGGAAAGGTAATGTAATTAAGGGAGATAATGCCATAAAACCGATCGCGCAGTATTGATGCTGATCACATTGGACTTTGTATCCTGAATTAGTGATAAGAAAGAGCAGGCTATACAAGCTGCAATACCGTTTGAATTAAGTCATTGAGGGCAATTGTTGGAGAAGCGTATATTTCGAAGTTTTTAAAACGCTGCAAGAAAAATATGAGAACGTATCCACATCCATGAACGCAATATTCACTCATATTAGCTTATTTGCACTGACGTTCTACGATAAATCGTGCAAATCAGCCAAAGTGTGTAATTTGCGGCGGCTTATAATTTCACACTGTAATGGAAGGCATCGATCACGTTGCAATGGCACTACTCAATCAGGCTGAGCACTCCGATACAAAGTTCAGGTGTGAAAGGCCCGAACATTGATTTGTAAGGCAGTCCCATTCCTAGTTAGGCTTTAAGCAATTGACTTCAGTACCTTGTAATGCCTCGTCTATTGTCTTCTGAGGTTCATTGTTTTTCGCCATATCATTTGTTCCCTGACTTGCGCGAGTTGACGTTTTGAAGGCCTTAGCCCTTTTCGCCTGTGATGGGTTGGGTTCTTGCGCTCAGTATTCATATTGATCAGCGCATATTTGCTTATAGTAAATGCTAGTCTAATATGTTGGCTATCCAAGCCTCGGACGTACAGCGCTCTTAGTATATGGTGATGTCTGCGGACCAAATACGTCACTTAATGGTGTCTTTAGTAGTGCATACGTATTCTACATGACGCTATGCTTCAGGATCAATCGACGCATGTTCTCAATTTGGTGAGCGTCAAGTTATGAACATGGATAGTATGCCTACGTTTATGACAACGCCGTGACATGACATGTATGTTCTGTTATAATAATCTCTTATCATAAGAAGTTATAATTTTCATAAATATATATATATATATATATATATATATATATATATATATATATATATATATATATATATATATATATAGATATAGATATAGATATATTTTTATTTTCACACACATATATATATATATATATATATATATATATATATATATATATATATATATATATATATATATATTTAATATATATATAATAAAATTCAGCATAATAATACCATTGCGGAAATTATTAGAGGCATTATATTGCATATGCGTTTGATCAATTGACTTCATCAAGAAGTCAGAACTAGGGCGCTCAGATACCAGTTTTAATTGTCAACTCTGTTATCAGTCTTAGCGCCCAGGGCGCATACATTTTCATCATTTAATCGGTAAGATTGTAAGTTGGGGTTTGAACGCAGACGCCATGAGAACAATCGGTCCCCTATCCGTCAGAACACAACACACACAAAGGAACACCCTTTGAAGAATATTTTTCACCAGAAATCTACATCAATTCATTGTCAACATTCATCGATGATATATCAAGACAGAACAATATAGCCAACGCCTCTTAGAAAAACTCAAGCTGCTGTACAGGAAATGAACTTTTGTCATCATCTCAGCAGGAACTTCAAGCAAGGTTTGAAAACGGTTTCAGCAGTCATAAACCGAGGATAACATCGATTCATTCGCATCCTGTTTAATATATTATGGTGTAGTCAGTCAATGTTGTGAAGACCTGCGCTTCTGAGGGCATGCAAAGACAAATTGCCATGTAGATATGCTAAAGAGAGCTAACATACTTCTGTATGTCACACCACCCTTTTTAATAAGTGACTTATATGTAGTTTCGCGTAAAAAAAACCATACAGCACTCGCAGGAGTTATCGAGGCACCAACTGTAGCACAGATTGACATATTCCTTCATTGATTTACCCTTTTTTTCGAAAATATGTGAAACAGGCACCACTTACCTTTCATCGATAGTTTCATCCAGCAAATGGGTATATAATTAAAAGTATATATATATATATATATATATATTATATATATATATATATATATATATATATATATATATAGATATATATATAGAATATATATATATATATATATATATAGAAATATATATATAATATATCTATATATATACATATATATATATATATATATATATAGATATATATATAATAGAGATATATATATATAGACAAATATATATATACATATATATATTCCATAGATATATATATACATATATATATATATGAATATGATATATATATATATATAGATATATATATATACATATATATACATATCTATATAAATATATATATATATATATACATATATATATATATATATATGAATATATATATACATATTGATATATATATGTATATATACATATATATACATATGTACATATATATATATTATATATTATATATACATATATTTCAATATATATATATATATAGATATATATAATATATATTATATATATACGTTTATATATATATATATATATATATATGTATCTATATATGTACATATCTAATATATATATATATATTATATATATATATGTATTGATATATACATATATGTATATATGTACATATGATTAAATATATATATAGATATATATATATATCGATATATATATATATCTATATATATATATATATATATATATATATATATATATATATATATATATATATATATATATATATATATATATATATATATATATATATATATATATACTATCGAGTCAATTTCTTGGCGGTAATCTGATAGATAGGTATAGTAGTATAGAGACTGGGGGTACGAGCACAGCAATCTAATACAGCAACCCAGAAAACACACATGTACAGGGTGACTCACATGAGACAGCGAACCGCTCGCACCTCCCCCCTATACTATACCATATTAGCCCCGCCCTTCAAGCCCCTATGGTATAGGCCCACACCAGTAGTTAGTCACCATTGAGGTCATTGAGTGATAAATATCTGCGACCGTCGCTGTAAGTTCCTTTTTTCACGCGGTTGAGGTCCTGTATAAACTGGGCAACCTTGGCGTCGTTCTTCTCGATAAAGTCAGGATAGGGACGAGCGGTTATCAATCTCATCGTAAAGAGCTTCCAACAGTCCCCGTCGGCCTCTCTGTGGTCTCACTCGGTCTTTCCAACCAAGGACCGTGATGCTCCTGTTCCAAGCCCGGGCAACTATTAAACCTCCCGTTCGCACTATAGTCGTCGTTTTCAAGCTCCTCAATGGACACCCACCCCCAAGCCACCGTCTCCTTATACTTCTTTTGATCCTTGTTATACACCTGGTTATACACCTCAGCCCTCTCCAGGTCCTCAAAGGAGCACAACCTGAAAACGCAGTTGACAAACACGCCGATGGTCGCCACCGGACTGTGGTGCAGACCCAGCAGAACCTGAGGCTTATACATATTCGGAATCACTCTCCCAGGACTCCGAGTGTAGGGGCACTTTATCTCGAGCAGCACAACCTCCTCAGGATGCCCCAGACAGACAGCATTCACTCCAGCCCGCCGGATTGGGAGCACACAAAAGCCATCTGGAGAGTAGGCCGTCGCGCCGCCCTCAATATAGATATTATTTCCTCAGACCTTGGTGTCGTACACCTTCTCCAATACCGCAATTGCAACCTCCTCAAAAGTCGTACCCCAGAGGCAGGGTGCGCTAAAGCGAACACCCTCGTTGCTAGTTTTTTCTGTCAGCTCCTTGCTATAGCTGCTGAAGTAGTTTTGCCCTATGATAGCGGAGTAGTCACTTCCTCCAACACAGCCCTTCCTCGTGGTCTCCCACTTGTCCGTATTTGATTTGACTCCAGTATGATCGTTGCAGAAAGATTTTATCGCCGCCTCCATTATATCTAGCAACCCCCACTCTTCAAATGGACTGTCAGGATCATACCTTAGCGTGTCTAGGGGGCGATTCTGCCGCTTTCAAACATTTTGCTTTAATGTCACTTTTCATTTGATTATATTTCATGATCTCGACCGAAACGAGCTTAAACTCATCATCTGAGATATACCCATCTTTAAGCGCCGCCGATACAATGTCAGCAATAGTATTCAATTTGCTCTGAGCGAGAATGCGGATCTGGTCATGCTTTTTCATCTTAATGGTCAGCCGCCTTCTGATGAATTTTCCAGCAAGTAGCCCACAAGCGGCTCCAGTAGCACCCAACACTGTGGCAATAGGAATGGCAACTACTGTAGACATTACACCTACACCACTTGCGCCAAGACACATATCCACAGCAACTAAAGCAGTGTCTACAGCGTCCACTGAGTTTACTGCACACCTATATTTTTTGTACAAAGCACCATATTTTTCAATTTCTTTCTCAAGGTATTGCTTCTTAAGACTGATCTCATTCAGCCGATAGGAGTGCCCTAGACCGCATGGAGGAGGCTCCGGATTTAACGGTGCAGTCGTTTGTTGTTGTTTCATACTGTCTTTGTATACATAAGTCTATATATCAAGTTCAATTAGGAGTGAAGCTACAGACCAAGTCACCCCTCTGTTTTGTGTGGTTGTATAAAAGTTAATAACGTTGCCTTGTTCTAGCTGTAAAGGCTGGTCTAAAGTTATTACAACAGCCCGTTGGTTAGCATGCTTACTTATTCCTTCCATTAATAACAGGAACGGCTGCTATAGGACCAGTATCAGCACCAACACCCGAAAACAACCCCATACGAATTACATAACATGGTATTTCCACAGCTTGAGTCTTGTGAGTCTCGACCCCTAGCCCCATGGCCAAACGACCACTCATATCCTCTGCGAAGGGGGCCACTTGCTTCTGTCCATATAGTAATGAGTGGTTTCGTCTTTTCATCTACGTATCGTCTCAGGTACCTGTTCTGCTGTTTATATTCAGCATCAATATACTTTTTATGAACAGCATCCTTCGGTGAAATCGGGTCTCCCAACTGAACGATTTTATTATCTCCCATTTCAAGGTCTCCAGTCATAGTACCGCCACTTTTATCCATTTTTTTGAGTCTACATAGGTCTTTGTGGCATATTCCGAGAGGTCGGCACCCTGAACAGTGCTTGCCGGTTTTTACCTAGGTCCATAAATGCTCGTTTTTATTGAAATATTGTAAATTCAAGAACAACGCTAACAGTTAAGTCGTGGTTATCCAATAGCCTTTCTTTTATTATCGCATAACTGAACCTTTAACTCATGCACTGTTCCGCTCGTGACACGCTTACAGACAGGATTGGTGATGTTCGTGGTTATAATATCACCGAAAGAGCCACCCTCTAAGCCAACAACTTCAAGAAGCGTAGTGGACGCACCATCTAGCATGTTGTGCGTGGTGCTGACTTGATTGAGGTGAACATAAATTGTGTTAAAGATGCTAAAGTTGATGGGCCGGTCACCTATGTAAGTACCTGAAGGTATCCACCCCCTACTGAGGCCGTGAAGACCCAAAATTGTTTACACTCCGCCTGTTATGTGCGCACCCCCATTGTCTGGAACTGTTAGGGTAATAACCACATTTACAGCATCAACCTCCAAACCGATACCTAATGGTGTAATATGCTCCTGAAGAAGGCTGAAGCTCCAGAGGCCTGGTTTTAATGAAGCGTATCCTCGCTCTTGTGTAGTCCTTGACCGCCATGCAATGCTCTCGTCTGATTCTAGATTGTACCAGCCCACAGTATACGTGATTGACCTTAGGCCAACACATTGATCACCTGCAGTGTTGTCAATAGGTTTTTGCAGGGACACAGCGTCGCCGCTTTGAACATTAGACAAAGTGTGATACATAGCACTATGAATAAACAAGCCTTTAGTTTCAATAGAAAAGCTAAATATGAAACGGGCGGGGTGTATCCAGCCTCATATGGTGTGGAAGATAAACTAACCCGACAAACAATTCAAGTTGTTCACAATGGTGGTACATTCACAGCATTGTTTCCTGATCTATTCAGTAACTATAAGGTGCCGCCGGTAACAGCGGACAAAGTAGTAAAAGACTGGTTGACAAATCCAATGCAGTTTTGGCAGAACCAGGTAAACTTTGCAGTGTGGTGTGCAACAGCCGGTTGCGGCGTGTCATCCCACGATTACCTCGAGGCTGAGATTCCACTCGAGAAAGCTCTCTTCACCTTTCACCTTATTACACAGTGCGTCGCCTATTAGCAGAACTGCAAGCGTCCTACCTCAGGATCATGCCTATGACCCCTATAACAATACATATGACAAGAGGGCATATGAGAGACTCTGCACTAACTTTGGTGTTCAACCAAACATAGACTGGCGACAGAAGGCAACCGTAGCTAATAGTGGTCTTGGTATCTTATATGCACATGATGCGTATGGTTACGGGAGTGTCGTCAAGGTTGCTGGTCGAAACGTTCATTATGACCCTACACGGATGGCCTTTGAGGCGGAATATGATACAAAGCCAGGTTTTGCTCACGCGAGTAACCTACAATCCTTTCAGGAGAAAATGGGTGCTGTTCTACATCTAGCACAGGGACCTGAAGCAGACGAGGCATGGAGTACATTCATACTGGACACGTCTGATGGTTTTACACAAACCGGCGTTGAGCGAATTAACGACAGCATTAGGACCTATGTATGGGCCATTCTTGAGGCTCAGGCACAGACCCGCTCAGAGATACTAGGTGTTGGAACGTCCTTTGATGCTCAAAAGCAATTTCAGGCAAACGTTGAGGATGCCATCAACTCCCCAGTGGATATTCCGTCATCTATTCGACGGTATCAGAACGTCCTCCAAAATGCCTCTTCAAAGGTTGATTATGTGTTTGGAACGGGCCTGTACATAGCTCCGTCTGATATGAGCCTCGCCATTGGAGACGTTGCTGGGTACAACAATCTGATTACCATTGCAACTGAGGAGCAGCAGATAGGCAGCAATGCTGATGTCAACTCGGTTCTGGTGGTTCCGGATAGAGGAAGTTTTGACCCTCCGCCAGATACAGATACAGATATGGAACTCCCCTCTCCAGGTCCTGCAGCTCTGCAAGCTCATTTACTTGGAATCTCCATGCTCGACTATCACCCCTCCCTTCCTCCTCCAGGCTTGCCATTTTAGCTTCCTTAAGTTTTATATTCCTTTCTATCTCAGTTATCTTAGCTAGGTTGTTGACCAGCTCACCCCTCTGGGTCTGCGTAGCCTTATCAAGCCCCATAAGCTCTCTGAGTGGTAGTTCGTTGTCTGTTTGTGTACCTAGGTCTTCTATGGCGTTATGAACGCCCTCTATGAAGCTTGTTTCTTCCACACCACCTTGCTCTATCATGGCTTCGGGGCTGCTCATTTCTAACTTCGGAAGTGCAGCTTCCGCTATAGCAGCAGCTTGGTCAACGCCTTGTAGGGCTTTTGCTGCCATTGTGGATAGTTCAGGGGTCACTCCAAGAGCCCGAGCATGCTGTGTACCACCGTAATCTAGGATACTCCTAGGAGAGAGGAATTTGTTAGGATTGCTCTTCCATATCAGAAGCTTCCATTCTCGGCCGCACTTAACCCAAAGGTCACCTTGTTGAGACGATCTAAACTCCAGAGTGGCCTGCAGCCCATGCTTAGACACTGCCTTCTCCCACCTCGTAACTAAGACTTCAGTTTCTTCTTTGGAACCCATCTGATCTTCTGTTAACCCCGCAGGCATTTCAGTAATAGCCCAAGGTGGACTAATCGTACTCGACGTATCTAAAGTTTCGTCAATCAGGTTAGTCTCCTCATCATCAAAGTTAGTGTCATTCCTCTCCCCTCCCATAGCCCCCTCCTCATCTGCATCGTCAAATGTTGGGTTATCAAACTCCATGTATGTGTGTTAAAGATATAATTGTAATTAAACATTCAACATGACGAGTACTTACGGACGCAAACTAAACCCACACCGCCGGATACGCGAACCGCTCGGGGTAAAGGGCGTGCGACAGTCTGTAGTCGTTACAAACAATCCAAGCACTATTGACCAGAACCAACAACTGCTGGTTCGCTTCCCCAATCTAGACGCAGACGACGTCATTGTTTCAGGGACAGCACGGCTGGCCTTTACAATCACGCTGACCTCTTGATTTTGAACTCCTCGAGAGCCACATGCCATTCTACCAGAGCGCGCTTAGTGACAGACTGGAATAAGAGCTCACATTCAACGACTACAATCGCGTGATTCACGCAACAGGCGACACCGCTGCAAGCTACAAAATTGATGGCATCTCGCTCTAGTATGACATGGTTACCCAAACAGAGTTGGCCCGCATGATACGCACCCAGTACACAAGTCGGCTCTCGATTCTGTATGACCGTGTGCTTCGTCACAGGAAGCTTGTATACAATAAAAGAGGTGGAGAGGAAGACACCACTTCCTTGCTATAGTATGTGTTTAACTCCGCTATAGCATGTGCTTAACTCCGCTATAGCATGTGCTTAACTCCGCTATAGCATGTGCTTAGCTACGCTATAACAGGTTCTTACTAAGAGCTGTCAATTGGACAAATAAATTTAGTAAGTAAACATGGAAGAAACAAACACGAATCAAGGGGAGACAACACCGGTGGAGATAACGTCAGTGACAAAAAACGCTAAAAGGGTTGAGGCAGGACGAAAGGGTGCTGCAGCTCGAAAAGCCAATCAAAATAAGCTTCTGAGAGAGCTCCGAGAGGCTTAGGCAGCGCTTACAGATGGTAGAGACGAAGCTGTCGAGCCAATATCAACGAGCAAAGCTCCGGAAAGGTGGGCATGGCCATCATGGGCTGCACCTTTGGTTGTCGTCGGTGTTGGCGTGTTTGGACTAGCATTGTATTGCTACAGGCACCAGATGGTAGCCTCACACCCTAAACAGGTTGTGGTACAAAAGCCTCTGGACGCTCATTTAAAGGATCCGTTTTATATGGAATAAGATGACAACACCAATTAGTGATGGAAAAATGCTCATCAACGCTCTCTACCACTGTGTAGTTGTTTCCGGTATTTCAATAGGTTATGCCAAGCTTGCTAAGATGGCTCTAAGTGGTGGGGTGCCACGTCTTGATATCACCCCATGGGACCTGGCTATGGTTGTTGCCGATGTATCACTTGCTATGGCCACAAAGGATATGCTAATTAAACAAGGAATCTTACCAGTTGATATACTGAAGTAATGGCCACACTCGCGCTACTTGTTGGGGGTGCTCTTGTTAACGCCCTTGCATTCTCTGGGAGCAACTTTTTATTGTCTAAATTACGAGGCAGCCAAGTGGACGCGGAACGTAAACGTCATGATATGGCAATCAAGCAGCTTCAATCAGCTCAGGCAGCATGGGCCAAGAATAGAACTGAGTGTTTAGGCATCATCAATGAGCAACTGCGCCGCCAGGGACATGCCGAGCATACTTTTAGGGATGCGGACGAGGCTATGCGTGAGTACTCCCTGATTATGAATAAAACCGTCGACCCGTTGGGCTCTGAGCCGCAGCTTTCAGACTTCTACGAGCCCTCAGATGAACAGAGGGGGCGTGAGGTGGCGTTCATTATGCTGGGTATGGCTGCAACTGGGCTGGTTGCATACAGGCTTGCTAAGTAGGTCATTTGGAGACTCGAGCGTTTACTGTATATGGATCGTCGCATGCAAAAGATCTACTATAGTCCTAAGGGCTACTGGAAAGGCATAACAGCTATCAAGAAGCTTGCAACAGAAGCGAGGGTTTCTGAGGAAGTTGCCAGGGGGTGGCTAACAAAGCAAGCTATATGGCAAATCTACCTGCCAGTGCCAAAACACATTCCCAGGCCAAAGTTTGATATCCCTGTCCCTAATGAGGTGCACCAAGCCGATCTCTTATTTCTTCCTCATGATGTTGTGAAGCGCCGCACTTACAAGTATGCCCTAACATTGGTTGATGTGGCCTCGCGCTACAAAGCGGCTGAGCCATTGACTAAAAAAGAGGCTAAAGAGGTCGCAGGTGCACTCGAGAGGATATACAAGCGAGGACCGCTGGGGTGGCCTAAACTACTTCAGGTGGACCCCGGACGGGAGTTTATGGGTGCAGTGAATCAGCTGTTAGTAAAACATGGAGTATCAGTCAGGCGTGGCCGCGTGAATATCCATCGAGATCAGGGTATAGTGGAACGCTTTAACCGTACCCTTGCTGAGCGACTCTTTGGTCACTAGTATGCCGTAGAGTTAAGGGATACTGGAAAACGATCGACTGAGTGGGTTTCACGATTGCAGGCTGTAGTCTCTGCAATAAATAATGAGGTGACCCGCTTGACTGGAAAAAAACCTAAAGATGCTATAGAGGCAAAACGAGTTGCACAAAAGCCCTCTGCAGTCGTACCAGGGCGCCCTCTGGGGGTCAAAGAGCAAAAGCTTCCCTCTGATGTTGGCGTTCGCTACCTCTACCAGCCTGGTGAGGCAGAGCAAGACCAGCGTCGGCGGGCCACTGACCCTGTGTGGTCACTCAATGTTTACCGGATTGGAAGCTCTGTCACTAAATCTGGTGAACCTGTACTATACTATTTGTTGGATGGACCTCTCCGTGGTTTTGTAAAGGAGGAGTTGCTTGTGGTGCCGTCCGATACCCAGTTGCCGCCAGACGTATTACCAATTAGAGTAATAGATATCTATATATTACAATGGTAGGATTTCACAATAAGTGCCCATGGATATTACTCGGGAAGAAATACCCCTGTAACAGGCTCTGTACGCAAGAGCACGAGTTTTGTAATTTACACAGATATAAGATAAAACATGGTGTCATTAATCGTCTTTGTACGGGTTGTCAGAAGGCTATAAAAATTAATAAGGTAGGATTGTCTATGGATTGTGGGTTCGATAAAGTCAACCACAGTCGTCGTCGTCAAAAGAAAAAAAATGCTTCACAACGGCCTATAGCTGGGGACACTGACTCGCTAGTCGGCGCCACTGAACGGGGATTCCCCACTGTATAAAAATAGAAATCTTGTGGCGCTGTCAACAACATAGTTTGGCGGTCAGGCCTATGTGCGACGAAGCGTGACACCTTGTCAGAGACGGGTGTTTACTGCGTAGGTCAAAGTCCGCTCACTGTATTGTCATTGCCTTTTGTGTATCAACGAATTCCTTTTTAGACAAATGGAACTATAGTAAACATGACTCATAATCAGCGAGCACGTGAAGCCCAAAACGATTATGTTTCAATTCACGGTTTTAAGCCTCCTTATCCACTCTCTAAGGGTGCACTCAAAGCACTCCAAGTGCGTAATGAATATGACCGTACATACAAGGAGATGTTGGCTAGATTAAAGGCTGGGGTGGCACGCACCCCTGTCCCTACTGCTGCCCCACGCAGACCAGTCCCTGCCCCACGCAGACCTGTCCCTGCCCCACGCATCCCCGCAACCCAGTCCCCAGTCCCCACAGCGCGTCTTGCCTTCAAGAAGACTAAGTGGGCTGCTAAAAACTATTTGCGTGGATGGGTGATGAACGTTCCTGAGTCTCACCCCCTTAGCTCGGACCTTATGATGTTCTTTAAGGGCATGCGTCGGAAGATGCATAAAGTTTTGACTGGTGAGCTGGAAGAGCTAGGTGGAATCAAGTGTCAGTTTGCCCTTAAGGTAAGACTATCAAGCACGCAGATGATGACAGCACTGATTATTTTGAGCCTGTGTTGGGTAATAAGCAGCAGGTGGTTCTCCCTCAGAAGACATGGATGTTGCGTTGGACCAGAGTGTTTTTAATATCCAAGAGCGGTTGGAGAAGTGGACCAACCAAGGTTCTGGCTGGGAGTTTGAGGTGGTCACAACTCTGTGGATTAATATTGCCAACTACAAACCGTTGAAGGGTGGCTCCTGCCTGCGACTTCCGGCTGCGCTGGCGGCTAAGCAGGCCATCATAAATGTAAAGAACTGGGACGACTTCTGCATTCTATGGGCTGTTGTAGCCGCTCTGCACCCGGTAGCCAAGAACCCACAGCGACCATCAAAATATAACATTTAGTGGCTCTTAGATCTGCTGGAGGGTGCAGGTGTAGAATATCCTACACCGGTGTCGCATGTTGAGAAGATAGAAAAGCATGCTAACCTAGCCTTGAACGTTTTTGGCTGGGATGGGAAGACCACTATCGTACACCGCATCAGTAAGCACTCTGGTACCCGTATAAACCTCATGCTGATTGAGAAGGACGGCAAGTTTCATTACACGCAAATCAAAGACCTGAACCGCTTGCTGTATGACCAGACGAAACATAAAGAGCGCAAGTTCTTCTGTGAGCTATATCTGCATGGATATACCTCAGAGGGTCTGCTCCTGGTGCATAAGCCTGAGTGTATGGTGATAGGGCAAACTGCTGTGCGAGTGGATATGCCTGAGGAAGGGAAGAACATATTATCCTTCCAGAACTAGCAGAAACAGCTTGCTGCACCCTACGTCATCTATGCTGACTTTGAAGCGCTCACAGTGAAGCTTCCGGGTCCTGCGCTTAATCCTGGTAAGAGCAACACGCAGAGAACGCAGGAACACCAAGGATGCGGCTACGGCTATGTGGTTGTTCGTTGTGACGGTAAGACCGAACCACCTGTGGTTTACAGAGGAAGCGATGCTGTGGAGAAGTTCTTACAGGCTCTGCAGCAGGAGGAGCAAAAGATCAAAGCAGTTCTGTCCAAGCCTGTCCCTATGCGGATGACTCGGGAGGATAGAAGGGCACATAAGGCTGCAACTCACTGTCATGTGTGCAAGAAAAAACTGGGCTGTGACTCGGCTGTTCGCGATCACTGCCATATAATAGGCTTGTACAGAGGGCCAGCCCATAACGTGTGTAACACCCATCCCTGTGGTGTTCCATAACCTGCGGGGCTATGACTCCCATCTCTTGATGCAGGGTATAAGCAAAGTTGAGGGGAACATCAACTGTATCCCAAACAACATGGAGAAATATATCTCCCTGTCGCTTGGACAGTTGCGCTTCATTGACAGTGCACAGTTTCTCCTGGCCTCGCTTGATAAGCTGGTGTCTGCTAACAACCCAGATGCCTTTGCTGTAACCACGGAATATGAGCCAGACCAGATGAAGTGGCGGTTGCTGTTGCGTAAGGGAGTCTTCCCCTATGAGTTCATGGACAGCTGGTATAAGTTTGATTCCCCTCTGCCGCCAATCCAGGAGTTCTACAGCAAGCTCTCTGAGGAGGGTATATCTACTGTAGACTATGCCCATGCACAAAAGGTCTGGAGCGTGTTCGGGTGTAAGAACATGGGTAACTACCATGACCTGTACCTGCGGACAGATGTACTGCTCCTGGCAGATGTGTTTGAGGTGTTCCGCAAGACCTGTCTTAAGCTGTACGGGTTGGATCTGGCCCACTACTATATCAGCCCCGGTGTGTCATGGGATGCTTTGCTTAAGAGCACAGACGTGGAACTCGAGCTACTCACCGACTATGACAACCACCTGTTCATTGAGAAAGGTCTACGCGGCGGTATAAGCATGGTGTTGCGCCGCTACGCTAAGGCCAATAACCCGCTCATGGATGACTTTGACCAGGATAAACCAACGAGCTACATCCAGTACCTTGATGCTAACAATTTGTATGGGTGGGCTTTGAGTCAGCCTTTGCCAACTGCGGGTATTGAGTGGGTGGCTCGGCCGGAGGATCTACAGATACAGGACCACCCAGATGATGCCGAGACTGCATACATACTTGAGGTTGACTTGGAGTATCCTACTGCACTTTATGACGAGCACAACGACTACCCGCTGGCTCCGGAGCGGCTTCTTGTATAGAATGACTGGTTATCTATCTATCAGAAGAACCTCCTGGGCGAGTTGGGTGGCACCCTGGGCAAGGTTGAAAAGCTGGTGCCAAATCTGCGGAATAAGGAGAAGTATGTGGTGCACTACAGGAACCTCAAGCTGTATCTGTCTTTGGGGATGAGGCTGACCAAGATTCATCGTGCACTTGTCTTCACCCAAAGCCCCTGGATGGAGCCTTACATTCAGATGAATACGGATCTGTGAAAGGTGGCCACCAGCGACTTCGAGAAGGACCTCTACAAACTAATGAACAACTTCGGCAAGACCATGCAGAACCTCCGCAGGCGGGTAGATGTCAAGATTGTTTGCTCAAAGGAAGAAGAAAGAATGCGTAGGATTATTGCATGTCCCGCCTACGCGCGTCATCAGGTGTTTGATAATGACCTGGCCGCTCTGCACATGCACAAGACTCTGGTACTGAACCGCCCGGTGTATGTGGGCATGTGTATACTCGACCTCTCCAAACACCTGATGTATGACTTCTATTATAATCCCATGAAGCCCAGATACGGCAAGAACCTTGGCTTGTTGTACACAGATACGGATTCGCTGCTAATGGAGATACGCACGCCTGACGTGTATGCTGACATGAAGGAAGATGTCCATCTCTTTGACACCAGCAACTTTCATCCCTCCCGTAGTCTCTACAGCAGTGTGAACAAGAAGGTTCTGGGAAAGATGAAGGATGAGTGTGCCGGCGTGCCCATCAAGGAGTATGTTGGTCTGCGCCCTAAGATGTACTCGATCTTGATGTCGAGTCGGGATGAGATAAAAAAAGCAAAAGGTGTGAAGAAGGTGGTGGTGAAGAAGCATCTAAGACACGCTCAGTACGTGGAGTCACTGTTCGCCCAAAAACAGTTTCGCCACGGAATGAACATGCTCAGGAGTGACTGCCATAAAATATATGGGCTCCACGTTAACAAGGTGTCTCTCTCCCCATTTGACTCAAAGCGGTGGATAGCTCCAGGTGGTGTAGACACTCTGGCCTATGGGCACGCGTCGATATGTTGAACATATGAGGGCTGAGGTATAGAATGAGCACCGATGAACATATGGGGGTGGCCAAGCTGCAGGCAGACGTGGAACATATATGGGAGGAGAAGGTGGACCTTGAGATTTGGAATCAAAGTATGAGGACCTTTTGGAGCGCGTGAGTCGATTGGAAGAGCTTATTCCTCAGGGTCCTGTTGTAGATGGTTGACATTGCGGTCGCCCTCTTTAGTGGGCCTATACCATAGGGGCTGAAAAGGCTGGGCTCATATGGTATAGTATAGGGGGGAGGTGCAAGCGGTTCGCTGGCTCATGTGAGTCACCCTGTATATGTGTGTTTTCTGGGTTGCTGTATTAGATTGCTGTGCTCGTACCCCCAGTCTCTATACTACTGCCTTTCAATCGCACAAACCGTAATGTATTTGTAATATGTTGTATATATTGGGTTATTCGAAAGAGCAAAGTGTGAAGACTTGTAATCTGGAACAGAAATTGCTAAAGTGCATGTAGACCGATTATGTTCTCGATTGATAACTAATGTAAATTACTCGTTGCTGCGTTTTATATCCAGATGCTGTACTATGGGCTAGCATCCTTTGGTACGTAATTACTGCATTATCAGAATAAATGTCCATTTAAAAATCAAGATTCCATACGATACGTCAGCTAAAGCTTTATTTTATATGCCATAAAATGCAAACAAGGAACGGGCATAATTCCGTTTGCTCTAACAGGTAAATGTTCTAAATGTAAAGGGCATTTATTCTTATTAATTAAACTGTGGTTAATTGCTATAAGTAGGTTTACAATAGTTTATTTGAAAGGAGCAGCCTTAAAGCAACAGGGAATGCCTTCTATTAGAATGTGCTGTTAGTGATAGACTATTGTTTTGCAACTTTTCGACGCAGAGATATGTTGGCTTTAATAGGTGTATCCATTAGAAACATAACACACGATTACGGACAATGAGACAACAGCCAATTTGATAAAGAGTAATTATTATTGATACCAAAAAGTATTGTTGGGCAATAAAAATTAAGGAAATACACTTTAGTGGCGCATTTCAATAGTTATGACAATACTTATTATCTTTTGTATATTTACACACACCACTGTGGCTTATGAATTATTTACTAATCTTATTATCAATGTGTTATTAGCCAGAGTATTGAATGATAACTTTCATTTTATATCAGGCATTTTTATCAGGTATAGCAAATTTTATCGGCAAGTGACATACTCTGAATAATAAAAATATACCGTTATAACCAAGCTTTGTTCATAGCTGAGACAAATTCAATTGCATGACTATTGAAGAGCTACTAATATTTAACAATGGAGAACCATTCAACGACAACTGAACATTTACGAACTCTCGCCGCCATGGGCTGATTGCATATCATGTCCGATTTATCTACTTATCAAGCATATCTTCATTTTTGAAGAGGCTATAAACGCCACATCTGTAAATAATATCGCAACAGATGTGCATGTTACACATCTAAGGACATTACGTAGAACTGTATCTAGAAACAAGGTTATCCTAACACCAAGTAGTACTGGTAAGTACTTTGACGTGGGAGTGTTGATGCATTTATCCTTTATTTATCTATCGGCATGTTGCGCAATACCTGTAAACTGATGATTTTTTTTACGGCTCTGAAATGTTTAATTGTTTCCTGAAGATCAAACGCGCTATTGATATCTAACACCAGAAGTGGCCTGAGCGTGATGCAACGTTATACCAGTCGGGGTCCAAATTAGAAGCTGGTACAATGATTCATCGTAAAATATTCCCGTTACAGTGTAATATATGCGCAAATATTGCTTATGGTGAAAAACATTATGATGATTTTCAATCGTTCATTGATCCTGTGCTGATTTTTGTTTTGCTCCGCACGGAACCTTTAATGTTGTCGTAGCTTTAAGCCCTAAAATCCTTTAACATGAATAATTCAGAGATGCATGTCAGTTAGGCAAGAGCGCATCGAACAGATAAAATGATACCGAGATAATGAAAGCAACAGCACCTCATTAAAACCGTAAGTGGCACAGATACCAATCCATTACTTAACCGTGATTAAGTTTCAGCAAACCAAGCATCGTGTTGCATTGCAAGTGCCCAAGCCGCGTTGGCTTCACGGATGGGACCAGTCACATTTCGTGATGTCATAACCACCATGATACGCTGCCTAAAGGAATAATCATCTAGAGTCGTGAATCTGTACTGAAGGCGTGTGTGAAATATACCGGTATTACTTGCTGTGTACATGCCTCAACGGATAGCATCGATTAAATGCCGACCAGAACTCCATAGGCATATCCCATTACCACAACCTATAACGAGAGCCTTGTCAATAGCTGTCTCAGAATGTTTATCGGCATGCCTTGAATATGACTCTTTCTCTCAATAATAAATGGGGAAGGTTAACTGTGCTTGGACTTTACTTTGATTAAGTTCGTCATTAACATAGCATTATGGCAGTTTGCAGCGGTGCAAACAAACGATCAGAAAACATTAGCATTTACAAGCCGTTCCATTATGGATGTAAATAAATAACTGCTAGCGGGGACGTCGCTAAGTACAAGCGTGGTCAGAACTAGATTTCAGCTTATGAAGTCGGTTTTCGAAAAATAGCCTCGTATCATTTCTAGGCCCTTTACGCCAAAAGCAACGCACACGTGCCTACTTAGCTAACAAAATGCATGCGCGGCAGACGATGTAGGTTCCCTTTTAAGTATGGGGTAAAGTATGAAAAGAGCACAACCCTTCCCATGACATTGTAAAATTCCTACTTTTCATTCATTTGATCTCGCATGTGCATGCATATTTACTGTTTCGGGTATTCCAACATCGCAGTGATGTGGATTGGGTTTTGGAAGTGCCGTAAATATTAATCTCAAAGGAAGGGTAGTGATACTAGGTCATGTTCATTCCAAACAAGCCTTAGATTTTACAAATATTGCTCCGGGTAAATTAGTGCAAAACAGGGAAATGATGCGCTGGCATTCAATGAGTTCTAAATCTTTCGTTTTCGCTAGAACTACAAAGAAGGGGCACTTTTTCCAATGATATTTCAGGGTTGCAGATTACTTTAATTTGCACAAAAAGGTATATATAACACATATTTTCGTTGCAATGACGCTTTTCAGTCGC
>CM067358.1:32170274-32307774 GCA_034190875.2 Urechis unicinctus
GCATCTTCGATCGATACCAGATACCAAAGGATTTTCTACAAATATATCTTGCAAGCTTCCAAGAACCAGCCCGGACAGGCCATATTCTCGACTTTGTCTACCTGTACAAATGGGGCCCCAGCGGCGGCAAGCTTCGTATTGTATCTTTGAGGCCCCGAAAAGCAGACAAACCACACAGCAAATGCGATGACGATTGTCTCCAAATAGGCCCACCTCCAAGGATCTTCAAGGATCCAGATAGTACTTGCAAATGTGGGGCAACAGACCACTGCGTCGATAGCAAGAAATGCCCGCTGTGGAGCCATCGCAACATTGTCTGCAAACCCAGACCGGTACCATTGCCGCTTGTAGTACCAGATACAATAGAAATTTCGTCTTGCATCCGAAACATCCAGAATCTCTACCATTGCCAAACTACGGAGGTCCTAAAGAACTAGAACTGCCACCACTTCGAGAGGAGGAGCAGCGGAAAGCATCGGCGCTGCCAGCCGGAAAGTATCTTTGTAGAGTACCCTTGTTCTTGGAAACCCCGTAAAGCCCAACTGCAGTCCCGGTCCATGGATACCGGATATAAGAAGCCCTTCGAGCACATGGTGGAATAGAAGCCCTCCGAATAGCCAAAACCCCATTCTCCTGCACGCTAGGCAATCTTTGCTTCTCGCCGGCTACATCCAGGAAAGACGATAGAGAGGCAGAACTGGACATGCAACGAAAGCCACAACTCCACCAGCCACGCACTGCCAGCAGCCTACTCCATGCTGCGAGACGCACCACCGCCCACCGCTAATCTCCTCCAGCCTACCACACAGCCAGCCAACCCGCAAACCACCCGCCAGCCAAGATGCTAGCTAGAGCCTTTCTCCATATACGAGGCCTGCCAACCAACCTGGAAGCAAGCCGACACACCCAGCCCAGCCCAACCCATGCCCAGCCCAAACCACACCAAGCCCAACCCACGCCCACCCACCCACTCTCCCCAACCCATCCTCCAGGGTCGGCAGGCACCAGTTCTCCCCACAAGCTCCCACCAAGTAGCCGAGCCCTCCGCCCCAAGCAATCTATTTGTCTTACAAAGCCTATCCCCAATGGAACCTCGGCCTGTTCTGTCTCCTATTCCATGTAGAAAGGGTGCATAATTAACCCGCCCCCATAATCGAAGTAAAAGCTTGGTTTATGGCGTCCAAAAATTATTAACACCAGCAGATATGTTATGTGCGTACCCATAATTGATATCACTGCCTGCCGTTATCTTCCCAGTACAGATATAGACGACAGTACTTGGAGCGATAGCATGGCTCTCAATTAATTGCATTCGCCTATAAATGTTGTCACCACCCTCCCAATAAAAACAATAGAACTAAATAACTATCAAATGTAAGAGTGAGAGTGAGAGTGAGAGTTTGCTTACCATATAAGGTTTTTAAAATTTGTCCGTATGCAGACATAATGCTGACTTTGCATCAAAGGAGTAACGAAGGAGAGGGTAAAGTTAGTATGATATGTTGGCTTTGCTTGTGTAGCTGCATTAAAAATATATGGTGCCTATCCAAAATGCTCCAGTTGTTGTATGAACGCCTTCTTACAATTTTACAGTATGTAAATAGAATCCAAGCTGCAAAATGTCCTAATGGGAAACTCTGTTTCACTTTACATGTTAGACCCGTATTATATCGAGGTTAACGCATTGTCAGCCAATTTCATACACAAGCTACGTGATACGAACATATAGTGTGCTGGGCAGTACACTCAATACACGAACTACTGACGAGGACCATCCTTAAAAGTAGCATATCCTAGCCATTAGGGGTCGCCAACATAGCAAGAATATGTGCATTCGACAAGCTGAAAGCATGAATATTATCCGACAACTTCTTTTATCGCATGCTTGTTACACATTACCCGATAGCAAAACCGGCTCATCAGCATTTTAATGGCTAGTTTATGTAACCTCGGCTGCAAATGCGTCGCTACATTTTCCTTAAAATATGATGCTATGCCCAGAAAGTGCAATGTGGCGCTTGTAAAACGAGGACAAAAAGATGGGACGAACATGGGCGACTGCGATTGCAGTAATTTGTGTTTGTGTTCCTCATGAATTATGCAACGTTATCTTGCGAAATTATAAAAAGATGTTAATCTCTATGCTGTTAAACGTTTTTGCCAATAACCCTGTAAATGCATCATACATTTTGTTCAGATATCAAGCCAATATATATTTACTATACGTGAAAGTCACTACACATTACGTTGTGCCTCTGTTAACAGATATCCGGATTAGTTGCCGTAGCAAAACTAGTTATTATAAGGTTGAAAAGTTCGTTTATACTCGAAAGATGCATATTGTGTCTTTTTTCCGGGTCATAGCTTAAAACTTGTTGGTTTTTCACTGAAAAGATATCACGATATATACTGATTCTACATGTCCATTGCTTACATTATAGGACGACTAAATTTTGTGTTAAGCAATTCAAGCGGAATGTTCTATTGGTAAACGGATATCGGGAGTATTGCTACATTGCTGTGTTATTTCGCCGTCGAACTACTATCCCTACGCTGTCGGTGACAAGCTCTGTAAAGCACTGTTTGTGGACAGCGTGCCTATTTGTGTTGGCGAAGACATATTCAGTGAGGAACAAAGTGGACTCAACAACATATAAATAACGCACCTACACCATGTCAGTTTTATACATGCATGGAGCGCTTGTAATCTTTCATTAAGCATTGCTGCCCCATCACCGAGGTGCGTTTTAATAAACTCATATTCATTCCTTCGGTAGCAGATCACACACCAGGCGTTCATGAATTACAAGTCACTTCCTGATTCTCCTCGAACAACTTTAAAAAACCCTCTCACAAGAGAATACGCACGGCGGCTCACATAATCATATTGCACAGCATATCCAGTTCGTTAAATATCGATGCATTCGCTGCAAAGTTTTTAGACTACCATTGATGACACAGATCTCAGACAAGCCAGTATCATTGCACAAACTATCAACAGAGAATTCAACAGCATTCTGCAGTACACCGCCGATCGAATGTCACTGATATTTAAAGCCAACTGGTGTTACAATTCTTACTAGAGTTTTATTGATTGGCTGAGCTGGTACACAATAGTAACAGTTCGAACTGCACGGGAGCAGGCTGATTTAGAAATGAGTTGATACGGTTGCATCGTAACTCAGGGGTGTAGCGTATTCGGAAGACGAAACACGACATTGAAATCTGAAACGTCTGGCACTTATTACAACTCATTGGTAGAACAGGACAGAACAGTGTTTGTTCAATTAATCTGCAACGATGTCGGTACTAGGTTCACCCGTAACCGATTTGAAGGTGACAATAGACCAAGTCGATAAACAAGACTTGGAGGTCATGCATAATTTCACAGTTGAGCATGGGTGGGGGATGAGCCTTGATGGTCTTAAGGCATGTTATCTGTATGACCCGAGAAGCTTTATTGGCGCGTATGCAGAAGTGGAAGGCAAACGCCAACTAATTGGTGAGTATTCATCTTCAAAATCAACGCTATATTTCACAATCTTTTGATTGCCTCTCTGTTGCTTTGTTGTTTTAATATGTTAAAATGTCTCTGCTGGTCACAGGACATTGTATTGCCCAGCCTTGGGGTAGTGATCGAGGGTATTTTAGTGCTTTTGGAACCACGAGACGGTACCGTGGATTGGGCGTTGGCAAGCAGGTGTTTGGAGCAGCACTTCAGAGGCTCCACGGTAGAAACGTATTTCTCGAGGCAACGACAGCATATATATCTATGTATGAAAAGTGGGGTTTGTTACGTGCTCCGGATGAATTCAAACTTCTCAAAGTTGTGGGTTTTCCAAATATACCACGTCAGATCAAGACCGATGAAAATGACCTCAATACTGAGCGGATCTCTGAGTTGAACATCCATGAAGTCATAGAATATGACCGAATTAAATATGGTGCAGACAGAGGTGGTTTTCTTCAACACTGGTTTAAAGCGTCTACCTCGACGCCATGGTTAGCTAAGCGAAATAGCCAGTGTGTCGGCTACGGTTCATTGGTGGAAGCGTCGCCGGGTTTGTACCAACTGTCACCACTGTATGCTGACAACGATTGTGTGGCAGAAGCTATCATTCTAGTTTTGGCCAAGTCCGGGCTTCCTATTGGATCCAAGATGGTTGCATATGTACATGCTGGAGGTCATCATTGTAATTTCTTCTCCATAATTGGCCTGAAAAATATTGAAGCAATTGATACGTCACCTATGTTCAAAAAGCCTGCCAAAAACTTTCCATTGGGCAATATTTACTCAGTAATTAACCGTGAGAACTGCCAATTTTAGGTTCCTGCTCACAGGTCGTTACGGAATCTTATAGAGATTATAAGGAATGTGTGCTACCACACACTTGGCTCTAAAGTTGCTCTTTGCACTGAATTAGTGCCGGTGAATTCAAATATGAACACTTCAATTTTACTATTTGTCATATGTAAATCTGCGTGCAAGAACCATTTTCCATTCTGATTATAACCTAGTTAGATGAAATACATTGCTATATGGTACCATTTATCCAATAAACATTCATCGGTCGCTGGGCTTCAATAGAGATGACTAAAGTATGAACTCTCAAACTGCTCTAAGGTTTGTAATACGTTGCCATTTTGGCGCATTGTTTGGTATTGAAATTTAATACCGTGTAGTAAAGGCTAACACACTGACCATTGACAATCATCGTGTTACAGCTGCATCATTTCTTGCCATTGTATGCCATGTTCTATTGGAAAGAGTTTAAAATGAACGCAACTCATCTTTACTTTAATCAGGAGCCATCAATAAGCTACCACAAAACGCTCCTCCCTTTTTGTATACTGTGGTGTTGATCAACCATGTGATGTGTTATACACACTATTGCAGTCATTACAATCCAGACTCTGGTGAAAAGCGTTTTGCGCGACAGGTGTTGACCATTCAAACTATAGGTCACTGCGTAATGTTGCACCTGTTTGTGATCTAATGATAAATACAATTACTTTTGAGTTCGGTCATATAATATTAAGTTTGAAACAAAACAGTACGTTTAATAGTGTTGCCCAATTCCAATCAACTTTGATGTAGAACTGCTAAAAGATTACCATTTACAACAAGTCATGTTGCACCATCATCGGCATGTCTTGCGGCTATCGGTTTACTGTTTTGTTGGTTCGAATTTACCTCGCTGAGTGCATGCCTGGCGAAGCAATGTATTGAATGTGCCGCGGTACGTCATCTTAGTATTGCTCCCGAAATGGTAATCTCAAGGTTCCGGGCCCCTACGGTAACATTCCCATGGATTTTGGCACAAACGTAGAGGTCCACTGGATACTTTCAAGGTTCCCAACCTGATTAACAGCAATTCGATACTGCGAGATGTATCAACTGTGATTAGTATTTCATATCATCACCTACATCTTAAATTAACATAAATCACAGTACGTTTTATATCAAGAAAATGTGATTGGCACTCATTAGACACATCATGGACAAAATATGGTAACTGGCGCAGGCGTATTGTGATTAATGACAAACATTCGGGGACCTTTTTGCTGGTTCTATATATATTGGGCCAAGTAAAAAGATTAAGTATCCCAATGCTCGAAAGTTTGGCGTCAGTAGCCGAACCAGTGCGGTCACTCCGCATGTGAGACACCCGCCTGCTTCGCTTTCAGCACTAAATAAACCCATGCATTCCTTTGCTCAACCCGACTTTGGCAATCAGTTGCAAAAGCTAGCCAACCATGCAATAACTCATCTCGTTATAGATTGAGCCGAGGAGTAATTAAAATGCACCCTTTATAACCTCATGGAACCTGTTTGCACGAGCACGTTCACTTCGTTTTACCCCACGTTGAAACGCACAGTCAAAATTTTTTCGGGGATCCCACTCACCAACCGCCACTTACCTAGTAGCTGGGGTTCACGAAAGCTCTTATATGTGAGAAAAACTTAACAATTAAACTCATGGTAATTGTACAAACTGAACCATGTGAATAAAACTATCAAGGATGTATACGTTTGGTCTACTTTTAAAACCATTGCTTCATGGCAAACCCCTATAAAGAATGCAAAGTTGATATCAACTAAATATTAGTTACATACATCACACATCATGACAAAACGGAAGGATCAAAATGACTGAACATGACTTGTACTCTTGGTCTACATACGTACCAAGCCACAAGTGTGGCGTTGCACACTTTTCCATTTTAATGCCCCGCACGATAGATTTATGGTTTTAGTCGGGTTTAGTGTTGGGCAACATAACGGTAGGCTGTTAATTCAACTGTGATTCAGTTTAACTGTTGATTGCACAGTGTATTTATGGTGTGGCAATAAAATAGCATACAGGCTTCAAAAAGACCCATGTGTCGTTAACTGAGAAATCAATATATATCTTCTTTATATGTTCAACTGAAATGTTGTGCAGGTATTCCTATTGCTATAACAGACGGAGTATGACACCCGGACCTTTAAGATAGTCAATATCGATTTTAGAACGCAATAACATAATGAATAATTATGGGCAGCAAAGAGGGTGGACTAACTCTATCTATGCTGTTGTTAGTAGTAACTTTCTTTGACCTGTTGACTAGCGATAAGAGTTGAAATATGCATTCGTGATATCATTCTAGTTAAAAAGACGGTCAGGGTTGTTACAATTTCTTACTGTAGGTACAATACGTGGCTACCACAGCCACCTATAGCCAACTGGGTAGGACGAATACAAGTAACCATGGTGCACCAACACGTAACATCTTCTTCCCCATAGCTTTAGCAATGCGAGTATAAATAGTATGACTTAATTAGACAAAGAGATGCGACTTTGGCTTATCCATGTGGCATGCTGAACAAACACTGGAGATATCAGAGAAAAGCAGAAATGGGTTTCATATGTGACCTGTGTGAGATATAGATTATGAACACCATATGTGTGCAAATTGATGGCATTTGGTGTCATGACTGACATGATTGCAGAATTAAGGCAATCTTTTTTTGCTTATGAATTCAAACCAGTTACTATTACGCCCTTGTAGTGCCTTTTTTTAGAGAAACAATGTACGTTAGTCAAGAGCAGATGTTTACTAATAATTATTTGGCCGAGCATTATTGTGTGAAAACAAGAAAGCGACATACATCTAATTCATACTGCATAAGCAATAAGCTGTCGTTTGGTATGTGAATAGCAACGCCATCGTTGTAACGTGTAGAAACACCAATTAGGCACCTACAGATGATGGATGACAGTGCTGCGTAATCATGATGACTGTAACAGTTATACTGACGCTTGGTATGATTTCAGAATACTGTTGGCGAAATGAAATGTTTCGATTTCTAAGTCGCCCACGCAGAAAACAACACAATGTCCAAAGTTTGCTTGGCGTAATTTTATTGCAGTATTAACCGCTCACAGGAGCTGCAAATGAGAGCCCCGTGGGAGTAACCAATCCTGTTTTGCCGGCAAAGCTTTCCGTAAGACTCGGTAAATTATTATTACCTATGATATATGGTGCTGCATATTGTTGATGTTTATGCCTTGGCTGAATATCATGACCCACTAAGTCTCAAATAGTGTTATTGTAGTTACAGCAAGTAGTAAATGGCTTTTTAACGGCACTTTCGTTGTAGCACATTACGTTGTGGACAGAATGCTTTTAATTAATGACTGGGCCATTTTCGGGTAGCTCAATCTCTGTCAATCTATGAAGCATTCGATGAATATCCATATAAAGGCCATGAAATTCAATCTCCAGACATTATTTGAGGCACATTCAAGTTAATCAAAAGTTAATCACATGAAACCTATTTTATTGAGCATCATCGGAAGGGATTCTGTCAGCATCAAAGTGCAGAGATAAATTTCAAAACTGAACTATTACATTATAGGAGTCAAACTCTACAAACGTAAGTCTAAATATTTCCACCTAGTAAACTGATTTGTTTAATAAATGCAATAGCACGGCGACCAACCCTCAGTTCATGCGTCCACTTTGTGGATATTCCGCATCTTATCGCCTCGCCTCGCCTACTCTACATTACATCCAGTATTAAATATCACTGCTTCTTAAACTTCAGCTGCCGTATAAATGTTTGACAATAAATCATCGTTATAGATATGCATAACGACGAACACAGTCAAGCAGCGTATTATTTACATAGCAACGCCGAAAGTTCCTCTGAGGATTTCTGCTTTAATACTGTATTATCATTGTCTTTGCTCGGAAGAGAACTAATCATTGTTTTGTTCATACATTTGCCATCAAAACACAACAAATTAAGATAGCGACACCTAAAGATGCGCTGTCATCAAATTAATGGCATATACCAAAACTAATATAATCAATTACCTAATTACCTAAGTCACAAAAATTGCACTATATTGACATATGCTTCGAGAAGAATACAAATGCAGCACGGCCTAACCAATGTGTACTAATAACATGCGAATTACAATGGTGGCTCACTAACAGTATTGTAAATCAAGTGTTACAACAGAAGTATAGCGATTTGTTTCTTTTAAACAAAAGCATTTAGTAAAAATTACGTCGTCAAGCCTAGTGAGCAGCTTTCATATTGAGTTTGAAATGATCATGACGGATTGTGTATTCTTAGTTTATGTTAAGGACGCAGAGGCAATGGGGAAAGCAACACGAGTTTAACTCAGACCAAAATCGTTTTGTTAGGGGATATGAAACAGAATTGTTAGGAGAGACTACATTTAAATCTTCCCAAATGCCTTCTGCAAAACAAATATTGGACTCATCGGTATGCATGCACATATACATCTCGCACCGACATTCGTTGAGAGCACAAATGCAAATATACCCGATTGGCTGCAGCCAATAATTTGACACTCGAACGGAACGTGTCGTTCCCGTTACTATAGTAATTGGTCGTGTGCTACCACTGAATCAGTCCTTTCTTCTTAATAGAGGGTGTAGGTTAAAAGGGCCCGAAGACAAACGATTTATAGAGAAGTAATATCCATAGTTATTCCCCTTATCCATGCCAGTGATTTAGGCTATTGTCTTCTGTTCCTGACAATGTCACAATAATAATCATGAGAGGTTCAGTGTTTTCCAGGATCCTTCTCAGCCTAGACCATGCACTAAACTGCGTTGTCTCCTGTATTGATCTTAATCTTTTTTTATGTCTCCGATGAACAATAACATATTGATGGTTGCAGTTGATCATGCATTGTTAATAGTCGATAAGTGTGCTTCACGACGCATAACAGGGACTGCTGACTTGATATTGGATTCATTCTAAGCCTATGTGCCGGTCTGTGTTATTTATTGGCTCAACGTGCGAATGCGGTAAGGGCGAGCTCTTTCTCGATCTATACCTTCCACCACAGTTCTCCTCAGCCACCAATCCATCAACCGAATCACACAATGGTCATGTTGGTGAATAATGCATTGCTCATTGACACTCATATAGTCCCGATAAGGCCTAAATGTTGAGGGCAATCCCGCGATCGGTAATTCCCACGCATGAACAACGGATTGTTGTAGAATATCATTATAGCGGCAATAGAAAAGATATGATTGGACATAAGTGACATATATATTGATGGTTTTTAAATAAGCCATCGGGAAAATCCATTTCCTGGCAGCTCAAACTGTATGTGCGCCCTGTAACTTGTATTGAGGTTGTTTAGAATCATCGAGACTATGTAAATCTGGAGCGTTAATAATGACAGGCGATCATGTATGTGCTGATGCCCGTTTTCTCTGTGAAGGCATTTCATTGTGTAACCCGTCCTAATCGATGTCAATACAATTCATAAAGACGACTGCTTAAATCAATATATGCAAGTAAGTATCAGAAATGAATGTTTCAGATTTGCAGAGCAAATTGAAACTCAGCTTAGAAGACCGACTTGTTACCTAGGTCGAATATTTTGTAGAATTCGCAAACCTACAAGAGTCACATAATACTTAAATTATTGGCTCGGGTTGTTTTTGTAAACATATGCATCGATGCTCTCTGTAAAACAGGACGGTTGTGCCATTTTTGTTCAGAAGCGAAATGAAAACCTCATTGTCTGCCGCTACACAATGAATAAAAGGCTTCATCAAGTATCCTGCTACACATCAATATGGCTTACTCGAACTATACCGGGTTTATGCGTTAAAGGCCCTGAGGCGATCGAATGCCTCTGAGCATCACACTCTTCATATCTCTTTCATGTCGGATTGTGTTAAGGGTTTACATGGCCACGCGGTATACATGTCGTGCATAAATTTTCTTTTCCGAGGGCGAAGTGCGAGATTATGAGCGATATTTACAAGAAACAAAAATCTTTAGGACGAGCTAGACAATAGTTTGAAAGCTGATCTTCAGGTTGATGAAGATTAACAATTATCCCCAATGAATCCTTTTGTACCATATTCATAGATATGTACCGTAAAATAGAAGCAGTAATAATCAATATTGATCTAATATTATGTGATATAGCTATGCTGACTAATTGTAATTTAATAAACGAAACATACGTTAGCAGTTCGTGACCCATTTTATCAATATACAATCGTAATTCCACACTCTATTCTTCTACTATTCGATGCATGCATTTCAATGTCTTCCTTACAAATTTAATCATTCCGCGTACTGCACCCTTAACCTACCGACTCTTTATTTTGCAGACATGCGGATTCATTTCACATACTCAACATATTTAACTCTTGTGGATTATGACAAATCGAGGCCTTTTTTTATTTGCGGCATGAACCAACTTCTGTCCGTTAATCAATATAACATGAGACGCCTTAGGTTCATTTCCAGCTTTCTTCATCGCTATTTCGCCTTCGAGTCACGCGCAATATTATAAATTGTGATCAATGAATAACAACAACTTGTTATGTCGCGATTAAAATATACTATTATTGCAAAATGTACCATTTAAAAGAACATTCTGCCAGCAGTATAGCTGACTCTACGACCTGAAAGTGAAAAGCAATATTTAGTGCGGTAACATTAAGCGTGCATACCGTCCGTAATATAACCTAATTTTGTATCCACATTTAATTGAGACGATGAGGTCTATAATCGATCGTCATGCAGCGCACACAGCTATATTATATCTTCGACACATTTCAGGGCAAGCACAGCAACAATATAAGCTATGCGTATAAGTAAAACATGCCAAAGTAAGTAAAGCTAGCAACTGTGGACTCAAAATTAGGTCTACGTCGACCGAATACATTGTAATAATCCGCCATCCTAACCAACATCGTACTTTCCCGAACAATTCTGACAATGTCCAGTTCATGTTAATTATGTCTGAATTGCTGCCGATTCATTGATGTATCAAGCAAAATCTGATATTTTCCAACATTCATGTATTGATGATCCATGCCATATAAAGCTTTGACGCGATACAGCCGTTACATATTTTGATGCTCAACAAACTAACTATGAGATTGATGTTTAATAACGGTGTTAACTTAATGCAAAAACCACAAACTTAGAAGATAGCTAGTTTTCCGTAGGTTTTGACATACTTGATAGAAAACTTTTTTGCCTTCTATCGCGCATACATAAACTTTAATCCAAGTGCGTTTAATACCTCCATGTACTTCGATAAACGAAGGCAATGTCTGCAAGCTGCAATTTCGATGGAAAACTTAAAGTTAATATTTGATAATGTGAGTTTATATCAATGTAACTGCAAATGTCACAGCGTGAATATAATATTTGCAATTTTTAAGCCAGGATCCGTCAACTGCATGCCATTTAACAATCGATTAGGCTGTTGTTCACTTGCAAAATGCTGTATAGTGTTCAATATATAAAGCTCGCTACTTATTGCTTAAAATTGGTTATAGCAATTTTAAACAATTTAACATTCAATGCATCATAACGTCAAAAAGGCCGTTTATAATTAATGCAGCCGACAAAAACATGCCATCACAGCTATGACGCCCCTGTTTGTCAGTCTCTCTAATATATGCCTATCATACTCCATCCCACTTATCAATGTATAACCATAATCGAATATGACTGTCCATTTAGTCAAGACAGCTTAGACAGGAACGCAATATCTCAAGCAAGTGTCGAATAAAAGAAATGCGACAGCGTCTGGTCTTATGCTATATATATATATATATATATATATATATATATATATATATATATATATATATATATATATATATATATATATATATATATATATATATATATATATATATATATATATATATATATATATATATATATATATATATATATATATATATATATATATATATATATATATATATATATATATATATATATATATATATGTGTGTGTGTATTCCGGTACTCGTTTAAACTAATGCTATAAGCGTTATACCAAGATATTAAAATATTTGTGTGCTTGTGTGTATATTTTACAATGCATAGCTATAAGTACCAACACAATCATTATTTAACAAAGTTTGTGCCAATTATCAATACTGTGGATCCACTATGGCGGCGATATACCAACTGTGGGCCTATTCATCGAGCGGCCTATTCATCCAATGGTCTATTTCCCGGTAACCCCTATTACGCATGCACGCATGCGCAACAGCGCACCTGGCGTAACTAGGCACGTGACCCGGTGCAAACAAAAATGTTCATGTTCACAACAATGGCGCACAAAACAGATTTTTCGCGTTGGAAAGTCGAACAACTGCGGAGTTTTTGGATCGATAAAGGTGTTACAACGACGGATTACCGACGTCAAGATCGAGTTAAACTTGCCCTGTGATCCTGACTTTAGTCGTGCGAAATTGGAATTGCCCCCAGTGCTCGCAGTTTTCAGTTCTCCGCTGACTTTTCTGTGGTAACCCGGAGATTACTCTCTACGATATTTTCAACTATTTGATAGCATCGCGCTCTGACTTCGACAAAAGGAAGGTGAAGAGCTACAAACCTTTCGAAGACTATAGACTTTTTGCTGATGGCCATGTGCTCCAGCATGACTGTCCTGTGCCAGAACAGGATATGGCAATTAGAAGTGCAAGGTGAGACAAATATTTTGGTTCATATTAGATAACATTAGCTGTATTTATCCCAGGCTAAAGTTGTCAGTTGGATTATTTAGTCCATGAGTAATTTCTACTATCCTTTTTGTATCTGTTCTAAGTATATAATCACAGTAGAGTCATCACTTGCTAAACAAGTTGATGCCTCTGACCCTTGTCAAGTGACAGGTTGCCCACCTCAGTGGAACAGCCACAGGGCCTGGCACATAAAATCAGACAGGTATGGAAATGCTTCTGTTTATTGCACATATGCTACAATGAAGCCGAATAAAGTATAAAATTTATAGAACAGATTGTACAAAATAGACAACTGGGGTATGCAAACAGAATGAAGTCACTTTATTGATTCTTTCTGTTTAACAGAGCAATCCTCACGCTCAAGTCCTCGAACTACTCGAAAGACACAAGTCAGCCTTCATCTCAGTCTCCAGAGCCAGAGCCCACATGCCTCTCACTGGGTGTGCTGGATGGAGCAAAGGAGTTTGTCGGGCACATCATACAGTCTGCTCAAGCCATACCGGGAGCCACCACATTTGCCTGCACTGCAGATGATTTTGTCCGATTTGTCAAATACGCCCCTGCTGATATTGAACTCATTGATTCAGATACTAAAGGGCAAGCCAATACCTCAGCCAGGCATGCAATGAGGCTAGGACGAATCACAGCCATCAGTAACAAACCAGATACTGACCCATCTATGCTCATTTCTAAAATAATGGGAGACTATTTACCCGTTACCACTCCAGCTCTCGATTGGGTTCCAAGAAAGAGAAATTTGCCCATTCTTTATGCACTAGGGTTAATTGAAAGATGCACAGCTTCTTCACATAAAGAACAGCAGTGCTTATTACACTCAAGTGCAGGAACAGATGGGAATTTATGGTGTACAGAATTGTGACTTTGTGTTGTACACAACAAAAGGCTTCCACATTATCAGTGTACCCTTTGATGAAGACAAGTTTGCAGAAATTGTGTGCTATGTGTCGCATTTTTCTTTTCATCATTTCTCTTTCCAGCAATAATCAAGTTGGCACAGCAATAGTGTTCTCATTTTTGTGTGCATTAATGTTTTGATGTATAGTTTGTTTTAATTGATAATATTTCTTATCATGTTCTCGTTCATAATAGCCATAATGTATATAAATAAATGGTACTCGATTAAATGCAATGGGAGTGTGTTTATTATTCTTTATTGTAAAATTAATCAGTGTTTTGTCGAGTTGGCAAGGAACTGTCTTGTTATATTCTGGGGAAAAATATAAACTGGTTTACAATAAATAGATATAAACTATTTTTTTGTTAACTGCAAATCATACTTTTAACACAAACATATATTTGAGTCTTGAGAACCTGTTTATGTTTTAATATGGTTACTTGGTTCTTGCTAACCAAGTTTGTGCTGCTTTGGCATGGGGGGAATCAACACAGGATGTTTATTTAGGTGCAGGACATGAAGTTCAGTTTCTGATTGGGAAGTAACAGGTATTGGGTTAGGATGCTCAATTGTTTGACCGTTTCCCCCGATGAAATGCTTTGTACAGATATAATGTGCCCTCATTAACCTTCTCTGGCCCAAAATTTTCCCGTTAATATATCATTAACCAGTCGTACACAAACATGTTCTAGCCCACTCTCTTCATTTCTTTGAATTGGAGCGTAGTTTTGGAAAAGGAATGATAGACACGCCATTCATTTCATTCACGATCAGTATATCGGCTGTCTGAGTTGCACTTACTCCAGCAGCAATGTTTCGTGGGCATTCTGGTTCGATGTAATCGTAAATTATTCGGCAAAAACAGATTCAAAACATCATTTACTGTACGCTACAAACTGTTCAAACAGCGTCGCTCATATTTAATGCCAACACAACTTTGTTGTGCTGTGAATAATGTTTAATTATAGATAGGGAGTTTATGGCTCCCTGCTTTTTACACAGAAGCCTTTGCGATATCAATCTTTATTACTGTACGTACTTGTTGGTGTACATATGCGTGAAAAAATCAACTGCATATTCATGATATGCATAAACACTGAAAAGGATTGCGCTATGAGGCAAGATGTAAGCAAATCTGTTGATGAATAATTGATTTTCAAACCAAGCTGGGCAGGGCAGGCTAGCGGATTGGACGAACTGATAAAGCTACCTTGGCCAGACAAGCAAGACCATCGTCCGTGCGTCCACTGCATTGCGCATTGATAATGTGCTGTCACATTGCATAATACAGGTGCGTAGTTGTTTATATACATTATTTCATATCATTCCTTCAAGGATATATGTCTTAGATAACAACTTGGCTTCGCAGCCATCAGCGCTAAGCGGGTACTGGTAGCAGCCCTGCTATATTGAACTAGATCCAACTGGGTCCTTATAGTGGCGCAATGTTTCGATAAAGAGCAATGCAGCCATTCTTCCGATGCAGTCCCGTCACAAAAGGCATTATTTGTTTATTTGAGATAAATATAACGCCGATTTAGTTTCTTGTTAAGCCAATGTTTGACATAGACGACCAGTACGCTTCGACGAAACAGTCTTATTGCAACTGGTAATTACTTTTTATACAATCTAGTCAGATTACATTCACAACCTTCGTTTTTACAATGTTCCCCGAGCAAAATTCCTTTGTTTCTGACAAAAGATTTCCTAGGCTCAAACAAATGTTCCAGCCTCTCGTTATCTAGCCGAATGTTAGCAATGCATTTCAGATGATTATAATAGGGAAATGGACTTTAGAAGTGCAGCTATTTCATATTTGCTATTATATTCGTTTTATGCGCGTTGTTAACGATGTACACAATAACTAGCGCAGTTGACATTATCCGTGTGCAGCCTGATATCCAGAAATATATCAAGGACAAAATATTTGATGCAATATATTTGAGTCACTAACCAATGTGTGAGGAGAGCAGAAGACATCCATGCAGATGTAAGCTGCGGCGACGCAAAAATATAAAATGCTGCATTTTTTTCGGTATTATCAAGCAGCTCATAGCAAAGATTTGAATAGACCGTTTACGACAGCTAGTTTGAAATATTGACTTAGCGGACAATGGCATTCAGGCAAAAGTTTGGACAAAAGCAATCATTGCATATTTGGTATAATGTTTTACCGACCAGACCTTAACGAGATATACCGTTATGGGGAAAGCAGGTAGTTTTATTGGCTGTACGTGCAATTCGTGTCCAATTAGTAAACAGCTGTTGCATCACAATACTTGCCAGTGTCCATTTGCCGACTGTAGGACCATAATTCCTATTATTTTACAATCTATCTATATTATTCGCCGATCGCAATTAGGTTTATCACTTTAGTAAGGCGAGTTAAAATATGAGTTAAAAGTTCCAATCAGGGCTAAATATCTGCATGAGAAGACTGGTGAAGAATTGTACACACCGGGACCCAGTACGCAACTCAATTGCCAGAATAATCGCCATTTAGATGTTGACTTTGCTTGCTTTTACGCTGCTGTATTTACAAATACTGATAGCTTAGGCACCACATCTCTATCATTGCTAAACGCATTTAATGCCTGAAAATGTCACAGTCAAGAATAGTCAAGGGCGTTGTCATAAGAAGCTAGCCAGGTGTTTGGTTTTGCGTAACGTTGTCATAGGGGATATGACATTCGATCACAACTACACGACGATCAATAAGACATATCCCGCCCACGGTTTAAGATAGACTCCGACGTTGTATTCTTGCAGACACGATGGCGCCATATAAGCTTACACTCTGTTACATTACCCCCAAACGCCTCGGTTTTCAGTTATAATTGCACAAACAAATTAAAGATTCTCTCAATTAGCTCAGAGTTAACAACATTATTAACCCGCCCCCATAATCGAAGTAAAAGCTTGGTTTATGGCGTCCATGAATTATTAACACCAGCAGATATGTTATGTGCGTATCCATAATTGATATTACTGCCGCCGTTATCTTCCCAGTACAGATATAGACGACAGTACTTGGAAGCTATGGCATAGCTCTCAATTAATTGCATTCGCCTATAAATGTTCTCACCACCCTGCCAATAAAAACAATAGAATTAATAACTATCAAATGTTATTTAATCTTGCAAGTACACAAAATATATCGCTGTGTGTTTAGGGTACATAATGAGAGTTTTCATACCATATCAGGTTTTTTAAATTTGTTAAGTCCGTATGCAGACATAATGCATGAAAGTGAAGGAGTAACAAAGGAGAGTTATGTACGATATGTTGGCTTTGCTTGTGTAGCTGCATTATAAATAAATGCTGCCTCTCCAAAATGTCCCAGTTGTTGCATGAACGCCTTATTACAATTTTACAGCATTTATGTAGAATCCAAGCTGCAAAATGTCCTAATGATATTATGTTCAGGGAGACTTTACATGTTAGACCCCTATTATATCGAGGTTAACGCATTATCAGCCAATTTTATACACAGGCTACGTGATACGAACATATTACGTGCTGGGCAGTACACTCAATATACGAACCACTGACGAGGACCTTCCATCAAAGTAGCATATCCTAGCCATTAGGGGTCGCCAACATAGCAAGAATATGTGCATTCGACAAGTTGAAAGCATGAATATTATCCGACAACTTCCCTTATCGCATGCTTGTTACACATTACCCGATGGCAAAACTGGCTCTCGAGCACATCGGCAGTTTATTGTCCATTTTTTGTTGAATAAATGCAATAGCACGGCCACCAAGCCTCAAGTCATGCGTCCACTTTGTGGATGTTCCGCATCTTATCGCCTCGCCTACTCTACATTGCACCCAGTATTGAATATCATATGCGTAACGCAGAACACAGTCAAGGCAGCGTAATATTTACATAGCAACGCTGAAAGTTCATCTGATGATTTCTGCTTTAATACTGTATTATCATTGTCTTTGCTCGGAAGAGAACTAATCATTGTTTTGTTCATACATTTGCCATCAAAACACAAAAAATTAAGATAGCGACACCTAAAGATGCACAGTCATCAAATTAATTGTACATTCCAAAAATAATATAATCAATTACCTAACTGAAGATGAGTCTTATCTCTTATATTGGCGAATTTGTCTCAGATTCGAAGCAATGTATTAAAACGCGTCGCAAAAAGTGCAGTCTATTGACATATTAATCGAGAAGAATACAAATGCAGCACGGCCTAACCAATGTGTACTAGTAACATGTGAATTACAATGGTGGCTCACTAACGGTATTGTAAATCAAGTGTTACAAAAGAAGTATAGCGACTGGGTTTTTTTTTAAACATAAGCATTTAGTCAAAATTACGTCGTCAAGCCCAGTGAGCAGCTTTCATATTGAGTTTGAAATGATCATGACGGATTGTGTATTCTTAGTTTAAGTTAAGGACACAGAGGCAATGGGATATGCAATACGAGTTAAACTCTGCCCAAAATCGTCTTGTTGGGGGATATTAAACAGAATTGTTAGGAGAGACTACATTTAAATCTTCCCAAATGCCTTCTGCAAAGCAAATATTGGACTCATCGGTATGCATGCACATATACATCTCGCACCGACATTCGTTGAGAGCACAAATGCAAATATACCCGATTGGCTGCAGCCAATAATTTGACACTCGAACGGAATGTGTCGTTCCCGTTACTATAGTACTTGGTTGTGTGCTACCACTGAATCAGGCCTTTCTTCTTAATAGAGGGTGTAGGTTAAAAAGGCCCGAAGACAAAACGATTTATAGAGAAGTAATATCCATAGTTTTTCCCCTTATCCATGCCAGTGATTTAGGCTATTGTCTTCTGTTCCTGACAATGTCACAATAATAATCATGAGAGGTTCAGTGTTTTCCAGGATCCTTCTCAGCCTAGACCATGCACTAAACTGCGTTGTCTCCTGTATTGAACTTAATCTATTTTTTATGTCTCCGATGAACAATAACACATTGATGGTTGCAGTTGATCATGCATTGTTAATAGTCGATAAGTGGTCTTCACGACGCATAACATGAACTGCTGACTCGATATTGGATTCATTCTAAGCCTATGTGCCGGTCTGTGATATTTATTGGCTCAACGTGCGAATGCGGTAAGGGCGAGCTCTTTCTCGATCTATACCTTCCACCACAGTTCTATCTCCTCAGCCACCAATCCATCAACCTAATCACACAATGGTCATGCTGGTGAATAATGCATTGCTCATTTACCCTCATATAGTCCCCATAAAGCCTAAAAGTTTGAGGGCAATCCCGCGATCGGTAATTGCCGCGCATGAACAACGGATTGTTATAGAAAATCATTATAGCGGCAATGATATGATTGGAAATAAGTGACATATATATTGGTGGTTTTTAAATATGCCATCGGGAAAATCCATTTTCCTGGCGGCTCATAACTGTAGGTGCGCCCTGTAACTTGTATTGAGGTTGTTTAGAATCATCGAGACTATGTAAATCTGGAGCGTTAATAATGACAGGCGATCATGTATGTGCTGATGCCCGTTTTCTCTGTGAAGGCATTTCGTTGTGTAACCCGTCTTAATCGATGTCAATACAATTCATCAATACGAATGCTTAAAGATGATAGACAAAATTTTTATTAAAGCGCAATTCGAAAGAATAAACTTCAATAATGGTATTCATATCAATAGCGGTTACTTTGAGGCACCCTATTCCTTTAAAAAATGATTTTAAAGTGCATGCTTTCGTCTTCCACTCGCTGAACTTCCCGCTCGGCAACGTTCGGAATTATTCGGCCCGTGACGGACCGTTCGCTGCTCGATGCTCGCTGAGGAGAGCAGATCACCAAGGTCAACAAACTTCGCCATTTTCCTCAAGGCTCGTTTATGGTTTATAAAAAGGTTCTTTACAGTTTGTGACACTTACAGTTTGAAATATGCCTAATTGTTGTGCGGCTGGGTGTAGAAACGACGAGAGGTCGGGTACGAGTTTCTTTCGGTTCTCGTAAGACCGAAACATGCATAAGGATTGGATTGTAAAGGTGAAGAGGAAAGATTGGAAGGCCACCAAAAACTACTGACTTTTGCTCCGAACACATTTGAGAGGGACGCCTATGAAACAGACCCCCGGCTGCTCAGAAGTCAGGGGTTTTCAAATCAACCTCGGCATCGTCAAGATGCCATGCCAACGATTTTTAATTATATGGATGTGAATCAGGGTCTACAGGTAAGATAGCTAGGATCATTCAATTTTCATACATATTCATACGTGTGCCTTTGTGTTTGATTGACAGCAAAATTGATTTCTTATATAAATAATCATACGACCCAAATGACATGGCCATGTTAAAGCTAAGGCATCACTGGCGAAGTAAGGCCCCATGGCTTGCTAACAGGTGTTTCAATGTTATCTAAAAATGTTTGCATGATATTGCCTGTTTATTGTTTAGGGATTTGGATACACTGCATACTGTGTTTAATTGGTCCGTTTACATGAGGAGTACTACTTATGTCATAGGACCAATTAGACATAGTCTGTATATAGATGTATATTGATATATTATAGATGATTTTGATCCCTCTTTTGGGAAATATCATTGATGTACAGCTGGTGGACACTGAAATACATGTTGCCTCTGTATGTATGTGTGCTACACAGTATCTTGTATTTTTTGTTCATTTATTAAAGATCAAAGCCACACAAGGAAATGGAGCTTATTGTGACAAGCAAACACCTTCTTAAAGACATTGGCAGATTATCTCCGCCTGAGCAGACTTCGAATGTAGAATCATTCCAAAAGTTGGTGATCTTCTTCGCGCCCAAGAGTGTACACTTTCCCTTTGCCACTATGGAAGCAAGGTAATTTAATTGAGCTTAGCTGTGACTGTAGTGTGGTATATATTGCTAATACCTGATAAAAAACATGAGTTTGTGACATGCTGATGTATTGTGACCTCATGTAGGCATGACAGACTACCAGGCTATATCTGCTACTGTTAGCAGTCACTCAACAAGGCCAGTCATAAGTGTCATATTCAAAGTCCTGACAGGGGGATCCAGTGGTGAAGCTTGTCAAAGTTCCCATCACTTTTGGCTGGTATATATCACAGGATGTATTGTTCAATGTGTGTAAATATGAGTTAGACAATAATGTCATGCTGGCATTTATCATGATAAACGAATCTCCGCTGTGCCCATAGGGTTACCATTTATTAATGTAGGTATTATACTGGCACAAAATACCAAGCATTCCATTTAATGATTCAAAGACAGTTTATTAGTAATCTTTTATTAACTGGTTATGTTTCAGATTATTTGGACAACCTCATTGCAGAAGTGTTTGTGCTCCATGAGATATATCCCAGTAACAGACTAGCGAAAGTTCTTTCGGCAGAAAAGAGTGTTCCACCCCCTAATGCTGCTGAATTTGAGAAGCCAGCAAAGGACATCCTTGTGGGAGCACACCCATACCGCTTCAATCCTACAAAACAAATGTCCTCAGCTCCTTTCTAGGTATCGTCTGTTTATGACACATACTTTTCAGTAGATGAAACGGCGATAGGCCAAATAAGTGATCAACCTAGAACAAAAAAGAATTCATTATTTCTTAGGGACATAGGAAAGCGATGTTTTTTTAACTCATTTTTTTGTCAACTATTTACTCCAGATATAATTGTATTGTAAGTACACATTGTCCATGGTTTTATAATTGACCAATTCCAGAAGTAGCTGTGTGTCTTATATGTGCTTCAATAAAGGCATAACTTACTCAATTGTGTATACATCATTCCCTTTTGGTCCATGATCGGTATGCACTCGAATTTAGATCCAAGCAGGACATAACGATCCAAGTAGTTTTACTTGAACCCTGGATGCTCAGTCTTACATGGCCACTCTTCCATTGTTGCCGGAGGCTTTGGTCAATTTCGACAACAAACACATTCCCGCAATGTGGCCATCTGATCGAGGTTATGACAGCTACGCCCGAAAGGTTGCCCAAATCAAGCCCTAGCCACGTTGAACTCGTTAGATCAATCACACAACAAAAGCTGACCCAGCGGTCGATGTTTGTTGATGATTCACAAATTCTTCTCAGCATGCTGACTATTTATGAGCAAAAGAGTAGACTTAGATATGCAGGGGTCAAAAGAGCAGGGGCATGCAGCTCTGTGGTAACCAAAATTGATCAAGGGCCCAAAGAAGTATATTGAAGAGAGCACGGGGGCCCTGGTAAATAAATAGTCTAATTAAATACCTAGTAGGGGGGGGGGGGGGATTGGTATTGACTTCTACATATTTGGGATATATATATATATATATATATATATATATATATATATATATATATATATATATATATATATATATATATATATATATATATATATATATATATATATATATATATATATATATATATATATATATATATATATATATATATATATATATATATATATATATATATATATATATATATATATATAAAGTTATATCAAGTCAAAACGTCTTTTCTGCATTCATTATCGAATCGGAATCCGTTTCTTAGCTCCCAGCCTCAGTCTCTGACTCGGTCGTTATTCCGTCTCCACGCAATCGTGTGGGCTCAAATAAATTAAACCTCATTTCACCTTATGAGGTTTTATAATCTTCATCTGATGACGACATGTTATTAGATATCAATAAGTAGGAAGGAAAGTGGCAGGGAAAAAATCGCGGATCGCATAATTTTTTTCGGCTTCCGAAATTCCGCCTTAGAATAGCGACCAACTGGTGCAAAATGGATAGAGCAATGCAATCGGAATTAAACCCGAGCAGCACTTTCTCGGCGGATTTATGTCCACCGTACTTGAAAGAATGATAAATTATCTACCGTGGTTAAATAAAAGATAGTTTCATATATTTTGAAACATACAAATTTGATATGCCAAAAAACGTTAGTTTTGATCTTTAAATCAATATATGCAAGTAAGTATTAACAATGTATGTTTCAGGTTTGTCGAGCAAATTGAAGCTCAGCTTAGAAGGTCGACTTGTTACCTAGGTCGAATGTATCTTAGAATTCGCAAACCTACAAGAGTCACAGAATACTTTAATCATTTGCTAGGGTGGATTGTTTGAACATATGCATCAAAGGCCTTCTGTGAAGCAGGACGGATATGCCATGCTTGTTCTGAAGCGAAATGAAAAAAACCTCATTGTCTGCTCCATCGAGTATCCTACCACACATCATTATAGCTTACTCGAATGGTACAGGGTTTTGCGTCAAGGCCACTAAACATTACAGTCTTCACATCTTTTTCATGTAGGATAAAGCTCGGGGTGAATATGAACGCGGCATACATGTCGTGCATGAATTCCGTTTTCCGAAAAGCGATCTGAGAGATAATGAGCGATATTGACAGGAAACAATGATAATCTCTTTTTATCATATTCGTAGATATTTACCGTAAAACAGAAGCAGCATTAATCGATATTGATCTATTATTATGTGATATGGCCATGCTGACTAATTGTAATTTAATAATGGAAACATACATTAGTAATTAGTGACCCAGTGCTTGACCTTTAGAGGGTATTTTATCAATATACAATCCACACTAATGTCGGATTAAAATATATTGCGGTATGTAAATATGATATTCAATGTGCAAATATGTGATAATTCCATGCATGCATTTCAATATTTTCCTATCTTACTTACAAATTCAATCATTCCACGTAATGCCCCCTAACTTACCGATCCTATATTTTGCAGACATACGAACGAAATCAACGCACATATTCACCATTTTTAACTCTTGTCGATTATGCCAAAATCGAGGCCCCTTTCCATTTGTCCATGTGCGGCATCAACTGACTTCAGTCCAATAACCAACATAATATGAAACGCCTAAGGTTCATTTCCAGCTTTCGTTATCGGTATTTGGCCTTCGAGTCAAACGCAATATTATACATCGTGATCCAGGAATAGCAGCTTGTTATGTCGCGATTAAAATATGTCATTTTGCAACATGTACTATGTAAAGGAAAATTCTCCCAGTAGTATAGCTGACTCTACGACATGAAAGGGCAAAGTAATATTTATTGCGATTACATTGAGCGTGCATACGGTCCGTAATATAACCTTATTTGTGCTCATGTATCCACTTTTAATTGAGACGATGAGGTCCTTAATCGATCAGCAATGCTGCGGATACAGCTATATCAGATCCTCTGCACATTTCAGGGTAACTGATGTGTGTTGGCTATCACATTCTTCCATTGATTTTCATTATCTACCATATGCTTGTAACATATATGGCAACCAGCCCCGGGCTAGAATATTTATTTTGATTATGCTTATAAGTCTCGTAAGAGGTCTGTCTGGCATTTGCTCTCTGGATGAACATTTTATCACACCGCTGCTAAGAGGATTAACTTCCATGACGATTGTGATATATTCTGAACAATCGAGCAACTGAGGCTCTGACATCAAACCACCATCTTCAAAACAACACTTTTATTTGCCCTTGTCCCGGATGAAGTCAGCTTTGATACGAAATCAAGACAAATGAGATGTGTACGCGTGAATCGACTAATTGCAAACACGCTCCACAAATTACAGCTTTACTCTCGGGCTACTAAATCAAGAGACTTTGCTAGACGACCTCTGATAATCTATGATCAAAGCAGCAAAAATAATTGCAACCTTTGCGTTCACTGCTGGTGGCCGGTGATGTTGGATTTTAGTCAATAGATGATTTAATTTGCTTTCCAAACAATTGCAGGCGCATTTAAGGCAAACTAGAATTTGATGTCCCATGGCCCGCGTGCGTCATCGTAATGTTGTGAAATTGTAATTGTCATGAAGAGTTCGGCTTTTTCTATAACAATTTATATTTGTGGCCATGTGAGCTACATATTGAAGTCAACCATTCGATGGATCGTGCTTACCTAATTTTACAGATGTATATGCATACAATGATTGAGGAGTTTCGTGAATAAAGTTAATGTTTTACATTTCGATCAATGCACAGCCATACACAATGATTGTCGCAGGCGGTTCAAGATCAATTAATAGCAGAGATATATATCAGCTTGGACCAAATTAAAGTAATTCAAAATTTAAGCGAACACTTTATGCTAATCTGTCTTGACTTGAAGTATGGCTGCTTGTGCATCTGTGCTGATAATTGCAAGCACTCCAGTATGAGACCCTTAACCTTATACTCACGGACAAACTGGGCACGAGATCGCGGTGTTAGGGATATAACATGAGACATTATGACAAGCCAAGTTATACGGTTATTATCAAAATATTGTTAGAGAATTGCCTCCACTACACTAACTGTCTATACGTCACAAACATGTATATAAATATTATATACAAATCAAATACAATGACGATATAAAAAATAATTGTGTTAGATGTGTGAAAGAGGGGGGGGGGCATTAGTACAACTAGCATATCTAGACGAGTCCTGGCTGAGATGGAACCCGACCTGGGCACATATGCAGTTGCTTGCACAACATATTGTTTCGGTTGATGTGAGGCTCGTGTTGATTGTATCGATAGAGAAGGCGCATAGAACACCAAGTTCGCAATAAACTTTAAGGACTACCCTACGTTACAAGAGGGATATGACTACCATATCAACAACGATTGTGCCAACGATACTTTACTCATAGGTGAAGTGGCCATCGTTACAAATAGCTGTTATGATCCAAATCAGGATAAATATGCTGTACTACGCTGAAGTAAGCCAAAGCTGCGTCGACCGCCATGACTCCTCCATTTTCAAATCTGCAGTGTCACCAGCGTATCAAGTGACGTATGTTGACTGACTGCTGTATATCCCGCCTCATAGATGTCTAATGGGCATATAACATTGGAAAAGTGTCTCTGTAGTGTGCAGCTAGGCTTGTCAACAAGAGATTAGCCATGACAGGCGAGTCGTCATCGCCTACTTTCGTTGAAATGTCTAGCTGAGGTACTGGCTTCCAGATTTTTACAATCCAAGCTGATACAAAACGCGAGTAGTGATCAATAACTACCAGTATGTACGCATTTCCGCTGGCAGTTCTGGGCAGTGGACCGATGTTTTCCATTGAGATTCTCTGTATCGGGTTCGAATAAGGTCCTTGATGGTTTCTCACGTCTGTGTGATTGCTTTGTAGCGCTACAATCAGGACAGCTGTCAACATATTTCTGCTCGTACCTTGCCATGAAAATCGCATTGAGCATTTTATTGATACAGATATGAGAGTCGTGGCATTGTGACTGCTCTGCGTGTTGGAGGCTTTCTGGACCAGCTAAGGAAAGAGAGAAAACTTGGGGTTTCAATTCTACAGATCTGAAGAGGTAATATGAAATACAAACCTTAACTACATAGTCATTTTCATTGGAACAGAAACGCGCCATTGTGTTTGACAATCTTACAACTTAGTTTATTGCACATTGTTTTCCTGACGGGCAACGAGGTACAAGGCTGATTATCAAAACAAGTCGCTCAAAACGTGAGGAGTACGGGCGACTGATATCAGGTATATTTTTTGTATATATTCTATGTTCATATTCGCGTATTCTCTTAGACATTATCCAGGATGTTTTTATAGCGATATCAATTAGCAACCAACCACTTTAAATCTTAGTTCCGACACTTGTCGGTCGTGTTTTTATTCTTTCTTTTGATTCGTAATCAGTACTTAAATAGTAACTAGCCTTTCTCGCTATGGAAACATTACAGCACATAAATCCCTCACAGTCAGCGAATGCAAAACGACTATATGCTTTAATTTACTCGTCGACATAGACAGCACGCGTTTTTGTCGCTTTCAATGAAGCCGTCAAGATTCTTTGCTTCACTGAGTGTGATATTACAACATATGTTGATTTTTTTCTGGGCCGCTATTCCTCTCTAATGCACATATGTTAACCTTCTTGCCCTCATTGAGAATCCAAAACTACTTATTAAAATAGTTGGCTGATTTTTTGTCTGCATGCTCTGCAAATTGTCTAGGCAAACGGATATAAGCAGGTATCTATGTTATTTTTTTTTCTTAATGTTAAGCATTGCAATTGGTTGTCTTTATATGGGCATCAATACTGATAAGACAGCAATTACATCTCAAAAGATAACCGTAGAACAGCACCTGTAAATAAAACGCAACAAAGAGTTGTTTGCATTAGTTGTTAATGGTGAACAAACGCCGTTCGTAATCAAAGTGATGTTTAATGTGCCAGTATTAATTTATCTTTTTCGAAGGACCCATATCCCAAATTAAACCAAATTTTGGAAGCTAAACTACAGGGTGAGCGATATAAGGCTTGTTTGCACAAGTTATCAATACCACAAACGAAGTGAATTTATAGTGGTTTGGGTAATAACATCATTATACATATCCCTACTCCGCAATGTGCTCAACATGCCTTCAGCATATATCGATTTCAACACGAGTCAATGCTTGAGGAAGAAAACAGGTTCGAATTATCAATACTGTGATTACAGATAAATATAATGCACTTTGACCTTAGACCTGTCTCGGTCAAGAACCCTGATAAAGTGTATTTGTCAACAATCGCTGTTAGTAATTCAAATCCACTGATTAGCGACGCTACCGAGTACAGTAATATATTAGGGTAGCTAAATGATTGCAGCACCATTAAAAATACCCGTTAATATATACTAATCACCAGCTACGTTTTCAAGATTATGTTTGACATAATTTGAGACAAATCGCTGATTTGGCATATGTGTACGTGCTGACGCAGGCAAATTTTCATCCGCTGTGCAAAAGTATATTTATGTTATCAGGTCAAAGACGACCGCAGAAGGAAGTACGTACCTCGATCGAGGTACGTACCTCGTTTCTAGTACGGCGTACTTGGTTTGATGTATGCATGCATAAACATTAATTTTCTCAACTGTTTTGCAAATTGTGACATCATTTACTGAGATTTGGTTGGGTTAAATCGTGGAAACCCCCTTAGTTGTCATAGCCTCGATTTGGGACCATGTTTAGCGTTGCAAGTGCACGAGAAGGCTTTCATATTCGTTTTTAAACTTGAGTACGGCGGCTACCGCGTGACTTTCCTGAAGATTGATGAGGCAAGAATCATTTTGTATCAGTTTGGCAAAGTTAAAAACTTACTTTTTATAACATCACACCCCATGTCAATCTATTTGTACAACCGATATTTGCGTACTCCAATCGAAGTACGCTGTACCATGATTGTTTCAAATCTCGCTTGTTGTCCACCCGGGTCTGATCGAGAGTGTTCATATACGTGTACAGTTGTTTTTAAATGAATGTTCTTCTCAAATAGAATTACAAAGCAACCGGGTGTTTGATCGTGCACATAATGCCCCCAAAACACCGCAGCAGTAAGTTTTCATACTTTTGTTAGTTTGTTCGTCTGTTCTGTTAGAGTTTTTGAAAAGTTTTGTTCTTGTTTAAATTGAACGTTAGGTTATTATTTAAGGCTTCACAGATGGAAACGAGCATCATTACATATGTAATGAACATTATCATTTTAGCATAATTAAGGTTTTACAGATATGGAATGGATTGTTCACCAAATCTCGGGTCACCGATCAGGTTGTATTGAAATTCACTATGCTTTATTACCATTACTTCCATAGCAATGTAGACAGTGGCCCTAAGAATATTCTTCATCTGTAAAATTCATGATGGTGTTTATCCTACATGCTGCTAATAATTGAGTTTTTATTGGCCAGATCATATGCTGCCTTTAACAATATATCATCCAGATCCATATTTCATGAAAATGAAATCCAGAGTAAAATATTCTCTCTGTGTCTCTGTTGTTTGGAATAAAATATATTGAAACAACGATTTAAACTTTCAGGGATCCAACGTGGAAAAACACCACATAGGTAAAATACCTATGACATACATTTCTGATTGTACCGAACGTCGGAAGAGCAGGAACGAGAGGAAGAGGACCATATGTACTAAGTCCTATGAACTTGTTTCAGCGGTGTGTGGGGCAAAATTTTGGTTGAATATATAGACGAGAACAATAAAAGATGGGTTTATTGTTCTGATGAGACCTGGTATACCCATCACAGGAAGAGCATAAGCTCCCATCAAAGGCTTACTGAAGATGGTAAGCCATTGGTAGATTTTCCAACTCCAACCAAACTCAGCTCTGGAGACTGTAATTTTGTCGTTACAAGAGGTCATCACTGCCCAGACCCCCAAAATGTAACCGAAATCCAAATTGGGCTTGTTCCATCAAAGTTAGCTTTTGACTTCCCCAAAGCTCATGCTGATATTTTCGCACCCCCTGACTCTATCACAATCCCTTCAGACCCTGTCTCTCACCCTGACTCACCCATCGTGACCATTGATCCTGTCACACCCCCAGGCTCCCTCACAGTTCCTACAGACCCTGTCTCCCACCCTGACTCACCCATCGTGTCCATTGATCCTGTCACACCCCCAGGCTACCTCACAGTTCCTTCAGACCCTGTCTCCAACCCTGACTCACCCATCGTGACCATTGATCCTGTCACACCCCCAGGCTCCCTCACAGTTCCTACAGACCCCGTCTCCCATCCTGACTCCCTGGCAGTCCCCGTCGACCCTGCCTTCCCCCTAGACTCCCCGACAGTCCCCTTCGATCCCGTCTCATCCCTAGACTCCCTGACCCCCTCTGATCCTGTCTCATCCCTAGACTCCCTGACAGTCCCCTCTGATCCCGTCTCATCCCTAGACTCCCAGACAGTCCCCTCTGATCCTGTCTCATCCCTTAGCTCCCCCTCAGTATCCCCTGATCCTGTGATACCCCAGGCTCCCCCACAGTCCCCACTGATCCTGCCCTACCACTAGACTCCCCCTCAGTATACCCTGACCCTACACCATTCACTGCTGGAGTTTTGAAATCCACCACACCTCACAGGTATAACATTAGAAAGCGAATTAGAGATCATATTAAAACTAAAAGACCATTATCAGCTAGTATGCAGCAAGATCAATGTGCCATTTGCAATGCTGTCAACAACCGAAAAAAAAGATAATAAACGCTATGGCAGATGGCTTGCCTGTAAAAACACAGCCTCATGTGGGGTCTGGGTGCAAAGGAAGTGTATTGGTTGGACAGAGTCGGATGTGGATACAAAAACTTACTATTGTACCATATGTACTGCTTAATTTTGTTTGATTGGTCATGAGCTGCAGTGTTTGTGAATATTCCATAAGCTGTCATGTGTTTGAACTTCATATACTGATTTTCTTGGGGTAGCAGTATTTATGTATATCTCATGAGTTGTCATGTGTTGTAAGTACTTGTTTTTGGATTGGTCACAAGAAAGTGTCCCTGTGAATAAATATTTCTATTTAAGTTAATTGATGATGACTCTTGGATGAAAGACAGAATTTCTTCTGGCATTCGGTGTACACTGATTGTGTCAGCCATTTCCAGTTCCCGGTATAATGGATGATGTCGTCCTGACCAGAGCTTGGCTAATTTACCACGGCCTGCTTCAATGAACTGTGGGATATTGCATCGTACCCCAGCTCTATACACAAATAGTGCATCTAAAAGTTCAAAGGTAAAATCACACATAAATGCATAGTTTGGGTTGGATGATGTCATAGTTAACTTGAAAAATTTTGATGCAGATAAGTTTGGACTTGGGCTCAAAAGTTTATGTCTGACGAAAGGCACAATAAGTTCTTGAGTGATGGCCTTGCGTGCAATTCTACACATAGTCCAACCTTTATGGTGATCAGTGACTTTTTTGCACAATTGAGAGCTGCTTCAGAGCGGAAGTTGAGGCATATGACAAGATTCTTCCAGAAAACCTCCCACCCCAACTCCACAACCCCTTTGACCATGTTCATCTCGATATGGCCCATGCCAGGTTGCAACAGAACCCAATCAAACTCTGTCTCGTAGCTTGCCTCTTCATTTGGGTGACTCATAGTGTGGTGCTGGACACATGCAGCTTTCCCATCAAATGTTTCCTTGCATATGGAGCATACATGCATTGAGCAAAGTAAACGGCGGCACAAATTTTATGGCACACCATTACAAACTACCACAACCCATTGGCGCGTTCTACCATATTTTGACACTCCAACTTTTTGTGCGATGTTTCTAAGCACTGTAGCAACAGACTCGTAAGAACACGTGTTCACATACACAGGCTCTAGGACATGAACAGAAGGCTTTTCTTTGCTTGTGGTGCGCTTATCATGAAAATCTTTATATTCGTCGTCTGTGGTCACTTGTTTTTAATAAAAGAGGCTTCGCTGTTGCCGATCACCGCTACTCTCTCCAACATGTACTTTTGTATTCTGTAGGTCTTTATGAGGATACCTTTGCAACTTCGGCATTGCCAGTCTCATCCAGTCCGAGGGACTTCATCTTAGATTTAGTGACATTGACTTTGCACTGGGGGCATACATGTTTTGACTTTGGGACATCTTCATACAAACAGTTGTAACAAGTTTTGTACAACAAAGCATGTGACTGTTTGGACACAAGTTCGTCTATATCATCTGTAAAGTCATTTGTTTGTTCCTTCCTTGTCTGTTCAGCTGCAACTCCCTGTATTTCACTATGGATGAATGAATAAAGGTACTCATAGTGTGCGCTCTTGATCATCTCATCTTTATCTATGTACTTGATTTTTTCCATGTCAGCATCCTTAAGAGGGTTTTTCCACCCTGAGGCTGGTTTCCAACATTCCATTCCTTGCCATCAAAAATAAAACAACCACAGTAACTATGTTGCACTTAACTTCATTCCGCAATCTTTCCATCTCCGCTGCAACACCTGGCTATTGTCAAACCCTGCTATCAAATCTCCTTCTGATACTTCAGGAGGGGAAGATGCAAGACTTGCCAACCATGATTTAACACTTTGGTATGAAGCATGAGCCCCACCTGATCCAACCATTTGTAAGGCAAGTCTACTTCCAGTAAGTGTGTACAGAACAACTGACTCCCGGAAGTGAGATGGGAGTGTTAGGTTCACTGCACTTAGGTTGAGAACAGATTCCACACTCTTGGTCATCTGGTAGCTGTTTTTTTACACTGAAGTGGGAACTTGTTTCTCCTTCCACAGATGGCTTAGGATGATGTGCCAAGCCTGACAAAAATGACTTAATGACTTTGGACTCTTCACTGTTACATTCTTTGGTATTCAGAGTTAGTAGAGTTTCCAGACTTTTGTCTTTGGACATTGCTAAAGCGAATAACTTGCACTTTTGGCTCTCTGCTTGTGCGAGATCATGTGCAATTTGCAACCTTGCTTCTTCGTTGAGAGAGTTGAAATCAACTTTCAGCGTCTTGGAAGGCGGCTGCACGGACTCGTCGCTTACGGCTGAAGAAATGTTTAAGTCTGGATAGAATTCACACACTTTTTCAATGCATGATTGACAGAACTTAGGAGCAGTTTTTGTGTAATGGACAGATTTTTTCCCCAGCCAAATCCAACAGTTTTTCTTTGACACCACTTTGAACTTTTGATTTAAGGTTTCCAAACATCCCCATTGTGAATGAAGGCGCTCGGAAGCACACCGTTTTGAAAATGGCATGGCCAATAGCTGTTCAATTCTGGAAAAAAAAAAAGTAATTTAGACACTGTCTAGTCAAATACATAACATTAAATATTATAATCAATGTTTAAGTAAACAACACAAACCACCAAATCTTGTGAGATTTGTTATTTTCACCCTCTACTAACAGACTAAATCATATTCGGTTGGAATTATTGACATTGTCACTTCAAGCCGTGCAAGACGTTTTGTGAATTTATATGTATACTACCGTCAGAGTGGGGCAATATCACTTCTTAAGTTAGCCATAAGAATCTGGCCTTAGTTTCTAGGCCAGAAGTCCCCCTGTACAGTTGGCTGGGGAGGTATATTTAATTGTAGCCGCACCTTATGGGCGTGTGTCGGCTCTCCAAATCAATGCCAAACTTAGCAAAAAACTTATATCTACCCTTACCCGACCATGAAATATTGATAATTACCATGAATCCACAATTAAATATAGCTCTCCAACAAACTGTACAGGGGGACTTCTGGCCTAAGAACCTTAGTTCGAGGCCAGATTATAATGGCTATTCTTAAGTATGAGGTTTAAAAATTCTAAAACAAATTATCTTATATAAGAACACCACCAGGAAAGTCTATATTCGACCTACGATTCGGTCGTATGATTCATAAGTGTCATTCTTTTATCTGTGTACGATCTACTGTCAGAATATGGCACCAATTCAAAAGGAAGCACGCCGTACTTCGATTTAAGTACGATCGCATCACTACGCCATTGTTTCAGGAAAATCATTCAACAGGGGTGTTATATTATAAGCGATAGCTCAATAATATGCCATAGAATTTTGAATAACATATAATGTATCATCAAAAGATGATATACTTGTAAATGAGAAAACATAGACCTTACCTCTGCCATGTTGATGTGTGTACAAAAAATATTAACCATGAGAACGCTGCTTTGTCGTCGCTGTCGAATAATGGAAGTGAAAACTCTTCTAGTGAAGGCCCGATATCGCTCACAACAACAGATTCTGTTTCAAATGTAGGCCATAATATATTTGCATAATTAAATCGTTCAAAGCCAATCACATTTTAGAAAATAATGTCATAAAATGGCGGCGCGACTATCATGCGTACCTCAGTCGAGGTGCGCCGTACTGGGAACGAGGTACGTACCTCGACGAGGAGGTACGTACTTCGTTCTGCGGTCAGTCCGCGACCTGGTTATGTTGCTGCATAGCATTAAGCAGGCGCTGATACTTAACGTTTTCGGACAATTTAATGGAAAGGAAGAGTGCTTGGTCTGATATCCGATAAATGAGTAGAAAAACGGTTTTTTAATTTGCGAGAAGTAGCAGTAGTTTGGACGCGATTGAATGACCAAAGATGATAGGTTAGGAGTTAGGTTGTTTCATACATCTGCGAGAAAAGGGTAATATTGTGGGTTATTGTGTTGATTCGACTGCGCTATGCGTCATTACATTAAAGATACTTAGCCTTTGCCTGAATTGCAAACTACAAAAATGGCCTTACAAGCTGATAATGGGCGCTTGTTCGCTCAATTTGTGTCAGCTTATTAGTTATAACGCAATTGTCTATTGTCACTGCTCTGTGCAAATATTGTCAATGTTCATGGATTGCAAACACAATACAGAGTTGAGGGGCCAGTAGATATGCCAGTGTTATCGTTGCCTATGACTTTTAGTTTGGAGCCCAGGGGAGTTGTGGCATGCTTTAGCGTTGCGTTTGGACTGACACTGCCCGGTCAGCTATAAGCTTCGTTCGTTAATGAAGAGATGTTTGAATTAGCCAATCAGGGCGGCACTAGGGCTGTATTAGTATTAATGCACAGTTGGTACAGTCTCACATTTAACGCCAAAACATACATAGTGTGTAGGGTAAGGTCTATAATGCTACAAACCGCACTACCCTCTACCACCCTCAGCCTTCTGGAACATATGACTGCGGTGTGGAAACAATTACATTAGGCGCATACATTTTTGTTATCTTATTCTCTTTGGGGTACACATCCCTGTACATCGAAGCACCAACCTAAGATCTGAAGATGCTTCATTGAGAAAACATGACTCGACTTTACATTGCTTCATCATTAAAAAACAGAATCTGGTAACGATCAGTAAAATAATAAAAGAAGATCTGGAAACGACATCCTCCAATCCATAAAAAAATTTTGTGATCGACAGTGGGTCAATGGAGGATCAATTGAAATTTTTTTAGCCAACTTAATGTCAGACGTACTGATATTGTAGTGATCACAGCCATAATTATATAAGAGGAATGTTGTGTTGCATTTAACAACCGCCCATGATTGTAGCACTGGTCACATGACATCACTACGATGCTTTTTTATCGTTCGTTGATTCATATTTCATGCATACTAAATACAATGGTTTGCCAGCTGCATATCATTCCAGAAGATATTTTATATTTGCAAAATGCGGACATGCCTCATGTTCTTGCTTAAGTGATTTGATAACAAATCAATAGAAAACGACCTTTGCAGGGATTATCTGATGGTCAATTTAAACGTAATATCAAGCAATGTTTAAATGCATTCGCTTAATTATTTTCTATTTAAGCTTTTGGATATAACAATATGCAGAAACATGCTGCTCGACTAGAAGTTTATATAAAACGTTTATTACTGCCTGCTATCAATGCATGTATAAACACCTTAACATGTAGTCAGCACTGTAATATGGTAGGCACAACATCTCCAATATGTGATTACGCAAAGCATTCTTAGATTGCAATAAGTATTGCTTCGGTCTATTAATGAACCTCCAGGCACAATGGCTAGGTACATGAAGGCATAAAGCATTTACAACGGTGGATAAGAGCAGCCTTGCGAATCGCGATTATGAGTTATCGGAATTATTTTGCGTCGTTCTTCTTACGGAAGCGAGAGAAGGTGGCTCTTTACTTTGTTCTTCTATAGCTTGGTATCGTTGATAGAAAATTCATCTTTAACTTGCTGTTAGACGTCATTGACATAAATATATTACTTAGACAAACCGCATCTGTTTGGGTATTCGGTCTTCGAAATGTGGCCGAGTTCTTAGACAATAATGGTGTAACTTAAATATCACGGTCTTAGATTGAGTCGCGGACATTGCAAAGAGATCAAATATTATTTGCAGGATCATATATTTGAGTTTCTTGGCAATCCAACGGATTTAGTCTTCACGGTAACATCAAGCGCCTATCAGAATAAAGCAAGAGCAAGGGCAAGAAAAACCTCACGAGTATTTTCAATGCTCTATGGGCATTGACGAACGGACGCCATTTTTTTCCAGTTCTAACTATATTGTACGTGAGTTCTTTCGACAATGGGGTAGTTAGAAGCAAAACATGCCAACCAGCACAACTAAACGCGCCCTTCATTGATATCATGGGCAGCTGTATTTGATTTATATACACAACATTTCTAACTGCCATCGATCAAAGACTAGGAATGTGCATTATTATTGTATCAGGGACAACAAGCCGCAATGCGACCGGTTTGGGTTTGCAGACAATGTTGCGATGGCTCCACAGCGGGTATTTCTTGCTATCGACGCAGTGGTCTGTTGCCCCACATTTGCAAGTACTATCTGGATTCTCGAAGATCCTTGGAGGTGGGCCTATTTGGAGACAATCGCCATCGCATTTGCTGTGTGGTTTGTCTGCTTTTCGGGGCCTCGAAGATACAATACGAAGCTTGCCGCCGCTGGGGCCCCATTTGTACAGGTAGACAAAGTCGAGAATATGGCCTGTTCGGGCTGGTTCTTGGAAGCTTGCAAGATATATTTGTAGAAAATCCTTTGGTATCTGGTATCGATCGAAGATGCCAAACCTAAGGAAATCTAGAATCTCTAGCTCTCTTTCGGATAGAAACAAGTGGGGAAACCTCTTTTCTAGCAGATCCCAGTTCTCCGCTCGTTTTTCGAAAGATGGTAGTGCTGGGCGGTCTTGGATAGTATTTGGAACACCAAGGGGGGCTATTCCACGGATTTTTGCGTACCGGGCTTGCGAAATGTGGTATTTCTCCTTTGCCGCGCGAACAGACAGGACTCCAGACCGTATCTCGGTATAGGCTTCTCGGGGTAGGGTGGATCTTGGCATGGTGTACTTTGTACTCGCAAAGCTCTCAAAGGGGGTACTCCATGGGTCGGAAGGCTCTGTGGCCGGTGGACTGGCCTGTAGGCACCTGCGACTCGTGGGCCTTCCCCATGGACCCCCGTGGACTCCTGTAACCCGTGGCCCCGCCGATAGGCTCCCCGCTTGTAGTCTATTGTCCGGAGAATCTAGCTCTTTGGGGAGTGGGAGACCCTTGGCAAGCTTTGTGTGGCCACTGGGGTGCCTCGTGGGCTGGCTGGTGGGTTGGAGGAGGCTGGCCTGTGGGCTGGCACTTGCGATTTGTGGGCCTTCCTATGGACTCCTATACGCTGAAGTTGTTATTTCGTCCTCTTACACTAATGATCATTAGTCAAACTGGGCTAAAGCGGTCAGAAGTGGACGGAAATTCACCACTTCAGCGTATTTTGGCCCAGTTCGACTAAAAACTCATTAGTGCAATTGTACGTTTTGTACCCGTAAATTCGGAGCCTCTCGGTGAAAATAAATAGTCGAATTGGGCTAAAATATGTTGAAGTGGGGGGATTCATTAGTGTAAGTGGGCGATTCTTTAGTCTTGTTGTGGGTCCCCATTTGCGCGAGTGCTCTAGAACCCCTATTACCTCTACTACTCTGTGCGTGTAAGGTTCAGCCTTGCAGAACCAGTCACGTTTTTTACTCTTTGGGACCGAACAAAAATACAGTTGGTTGACAGGATGCGCAGATTGCCATTTCGCCAAGGAAACCGGCCCAGCCATTAAAGAGAGTGATGATTGCAGGTCATTGAGGAAGGTGCGATAGATAAGCCGAATTTTATTTTATACGCTTCAGTACGCCATCTTTGAAAGAAGATGCGCCCAACCGTGGTGTAGCCCACAAATTTGATAAGTATAAGATGGATGAAATCTACATCATCGGGTGTTGATTGTTGAACAGTTTCTTCACATGATGTCTCTATTTTCTACGACAATCGATTAAAACTGCATCATAAGGTTACTTTTACCCTGGTTCGGCTACAAATATATTATTATGCATAATGAATGACACTTATACTGTGATGCATTTACTGTTGTTCCGTGCCGTAACTGATCGTGTTCTGCCTTTAAGTGCCATTTGACTATGGGAAATGCGTATTCTGAGAAACATGCCTCCCAACAATTAAATAAAAATGTTGATGTGAAAAGTGCATGTATGCATCAAAATCAATTATTTTTACTTTAGTGCATAACTCAAAGTTATATCTTAATACGACGAGCTATATATTAAGACCATATACGTCATCTTTGCAAATAGTCGGATGAGTAACGGATGTTTTTATATCAACAATGCTAGTAAATCTGTTAAAATGGATTCCCAGCAAAGATGATGTGCCTTGAATTTTCTCTTCACACAATGATTAATATTGCACATTCCTAGTCTTTGACCGATGGCAATTAGAAATGTTGTGTATGTAAATCAAATACAGCTGCCCATGATATCAATGAAGGGCGCGTTTAGTTGTGCTGGTTGGCATGTTTTGCTTCTAACTACCCCATTGTCGAAAGAACTCACGTACAATATAGTTAGAACTGCTCTCATTAAACTCATCCTACGTCACAACTGATTGTCATTCACCGGTTTCAACTGTCTGAAGATACCTAGTTAAGAAAAAAAAATGGCGTCCGTTCGTCAATGCCCATAGAGCATTGATAATACTCGTGAGGTTTTTCTTGCCCTTGCTCTTGCTTTATTCTGATAGGCGCTTGATGTTACCGTGAAGACTAAATCCGTTGGATTGCCAAGAAACTCAAATATATGATCCTGCTAATAATATTTGATCTCTTTGCAATGTCCACGACTCAATCTAAGACCGTGATATTAAGTTACACCATTATTGTCTAAGAACACGGCCACATTTAGAAGACCGAACACCGGTTTGTCTAAGTAATATATTTATGTCAATGACGTCTAACAGCAAGTAAAAGATGAATTTTCTATCAACGATACCAAGCTATATAAGCTATAACATTGCTTGATATTACGTTTCAATTGACCCTCAGATAATCCCTGCAAAGGTCGCTTTGTATTGATTTGTTACCAAATTACTTAAGCAAGAACATGAGGAATGTCCGCATTTTGCAAATATAAAATATCTTCTGGATTGATATGCAGCTGGCAAACCATTGTATTTAGTATGCATGAAATATGAATCAACGAACGATAAAAAAGCATCGTAGTGATGTCATGTGACCAGTGCTACAATCATGGGCGGTTGTTAAATGCAACACAACATTCCTCTTATGTAATTATGACTGTGATCATTACAATACCAGTACGTCTGACATTAAGTTGCAAAAAAAAATTCAATTGATCCTCCATTGACCCACTGTCGATCCCAGAATTATTGTATGGATTTGAGGATGTCGTTTCCAGATCTTCTTTTATTATTTTACTGCCATCGTTACCACAATTTGATTCTGTTTTTTTAATGATGAAGCAATGTAAAGTCGAGTCATATTTTCTCAATGAAGCATCTTCAGATCTTAGGTTGGTGCTTCGATGTACAGGGATGTGTACCCCAAAGAGAATAAGATGACAAAAATGTATGCGCCTAATGTAATTGTTTCCACACCGCAGTCATATGTTCCAGAAGGCTGAGGGTGGTAGAGGGTAGTGCGGTTTGTAGCATTATAGACCTTACCCTACACACTACCCAGTGGGCACAACACGTGGAATCCACGTGGAAAATACGTGGAGAAACTGGTGTAATTCACGTAGATAATACGCGTAAAAGGCAAGTTGAATTCACGTGGATATGGACACGTGGAAAACACGTGTGCTCTTCCACCTAAATTCATCGATACAAAATATCTGTATTCAGGTGGTTTTTACTTCCTCTTTAGTAAATTTTTTTTGTTTTTTTTTAATATATTTCACAAGATCATTGAACCAAGTACATTTATTTCTCAGAAATATCCAACTATAAGTGCTACATGATTACAAATAAAAATATTAAACATGTTTTAAACATTACGAGCAAATGTCAACATACAAAGGCAACAAATTATGAAACATGAAACACATTAAACCGGTCACTACATGCATGAGCATCATGAATATACACAGATATAACATGATTTACTTTCACCCTAATAAAATGCAAATTATAAAATGTACTTAAAAGGCCACTGAAATGCAAAACCGAATTTTTGTTATCGCATTTTGATTATAATTTTTAAGTGACTTTCTGGGTGACGTCACCTAATTGACACAAATCAGTCAAATTCGTCTGGGTAAATGGCTTTCATCAGTAAACCACTAAACGAAAGTGAGTGAATGGGTTTGATGACTTCATACATGAAAGTCTGCGAGTTTGATCGGTAATATCTCGGCAACCAGTTATGACATCTCAGTCATACTGTTGTCAAAATGTCACAAAATCATCTTCATAATTAGATGACAACACAAATTTTGCATGTAAGTGGCTCTTTAAGTAAACGATCTAGTCAAATCTATGAAAAATATAAATGTGTGAGTAAATCAACAATCATTACCAATAGGCAATATTTAAACTTCTCTTGGGTGCATTCCTTAGTCGGTTGGCTAGAAAGACATTAACAGCAGCTTCGCTGAACCCATGACTCTTCACTACACTATCTGCACAGTACAAAGAGGACAATATAAGCTATCTAATTTCATACATCGTACAACTGACTTTCATTATTTATTGTGTATCATTAAAATCAAAAACTATCCTGGACTTCCAAGTAATTAGCCAATGGTGAACCTACCGACAATTAATTTGCAGAGTGCCATTTTCTCAAAGCTGGCTTTGTCACCTGACCCGTTCATGTTAAGCTTGCACTGCAGGGAAATAGTGATTAATCTGCAAGCAATATGTCTGAATGAATACAATTGGTGCATGAAAATTTCTTAAACATTGCCAATTCAGACAAAATGCATAAGTGCAAGTTGTTTGGATCATGGATTTACATCATATACATAGAGAATCTCACCTGCTTGTCAAATCGTTCATCGTATCCCGGACAATGCACAATGATTTTCATACACTTCTGAAACTGACACAAAAATGTGACATTTGGAAAATATTTCATTGCTGTTTATTAGATCTAATGCCCACTCCTCCTTGAAAAAACTGCAATTTTACATACCCACAAATTCTTTCTCTGGTTGCTCATTTAAATGTTGAAGTTCCTCAGTGCTGTTCATCTGTACAGCTTCAGGAAGCATTTTGCCACTATCGGCCAGCTCTCTCCTCTCCTGCCTGTTCAGTATATCCCTGATTTGCAGAGGCAGGAGAGGCAGCGCTCCTGAAAACCTGTGCACAAACAAATTATGCAGTGTTCAATTACTATGCTGCTGACTACAAACTCATAAATAATACCTTTCTCAATAGCAGCATTAAAACAGAGAAACTGAGTGACAAATGAGCGATGACGACCGTGTGGAATGGATTGACAGATGAACGATGACTGTGAGATGGACTGACAGTAGCCCTACAAGACGTCTGGTATAAATTCATGTTACCGTTACACCAGAGCTAGACTGACAGATGAACGATGACTGTGAGATGGACTGACAGATGAACGATGACTGTGAGATGGAGGAACAGTCAACAGATGAACCATGGCGTGTGTATAAGATGGTTGTGGTGTATTATAAGGAGCAAGCCTCCAAAAAACCACGAGGCATGCCTACAGCCTTTCCCCTGCAAACTACTAACTAGCTGCAACGGCTGGCACTTTGCTGAGAGCGATAATACAGGTTTCATGCACCAATGAGCATAAAATCATAAACCATGAAGACATTATATACGGCAAGCAGTTTTTGTACAGCTAATTGAGTAAACTTATTTTCATTGAAAGAATAACATTTGAATATGACTCACTTGTAAACTTAGAAACTGTCAAAAATAAAGCAAATGAATTCTCAACTTTCCAAAACTGCAGCAAATCGCGCCAATCAGCGGTTAGCGGTTAACCCCCGGTGGGGTCTCCACCACGGACCAGCAGGTCACGGGTTCGAACCTCGCCTACGTTTGGAGAGTATCTCACCTGAATTTCGACTCATTATACCAGGAGACCCCTGTCACGATAGTAACTAAGCAGATGAAAGCAAAAAAACCGTCATCATCCCCAGAGCTCATAGATCGAAAGCACCAAAAGTTGTAGCATCTAGCACAAGCCTAGCTGGGGCTGTCAGGTTAACACATGGCCATATTTCTGGTATAAACTGAAAAAAAGAATATTTAAATAATAATTTACAAATGGGTCCTAAAATACACGTCTTTTCCACGTGTTTTTGACACGTCAATTCCACGTGATTAATACTCGTGGAATCCACGTGGATATCACGTGAAAACACGTGGATCCACCAATTCACCAAAAATCCACATGATTTCCACGTGGATTCCACGTGTTGTGCCCACTGGGTATGTATGTTTTGGCGTTAAATGTGAGACTGTACCAACTGTGCATTAATACTAATACAGCCCTAGTGCCGCCCTGATTGGCTAATTCAAACATCTCTTAAATTAACGAACGAAGCTAATAGCTGACCGGGCAGTGTCAGTCCACACTCAACGCTAAAGCACGCCACAACTTCCTTGGGCTCCAAACTAAAAGTCATAGGCAACGACAACACTGGCATATCTACTGGTCCCTCAACTCTGTATTGTATTTGCAATCCATGAACAATGACAATATTTGCACAGAGCAGTGACAATAGACAATTGCGTTATAACTAATAAGCTGACACAAAGTGAGCAGACAAGCGCCCATTATCAGCTTGTAAGGCCAATTTTGTAACTTGCAATTCAGGCAAAGGCAAAGTATCTTTAATGAAAAGACGCATATCACAGTCGAATCAAAGGCAAGCTTTTATGTAGCTTCGAAGCAAAACTAGAGCACTGACTGACTTATATCATGATATACTCTTTGTAAAGGCTAAATGTACCTTATTTGGTTCAAGCAACCTATCGGACGAATATGGTGATTAGCAGAAATATAATGTTCCGGCATTAGCACTGCGCCGTCCGTTGCTTGGAACCATTAAACTTCAAAAGTGTCAATGAATGTGGATCAGGATTACAAGCATATAAAGCGGCCTCGGTTCTAACGTGTGAATCGACTGCTGAACAGTTCAATTTAAGCAAGGCAAGCCCTTTCAACACAAGGCACCTACATTCTCTTCTACAGCCACAATAAGTAATGGTACGTCTTCGTGTGCGGTCAAGTAGACAGTGTCAATTTCTATAACACTGCTCGCTCAAAACCAACTGATTGCCTGTGTCTATCATTTTCACGACAACAAATGGGCGTGTTTGTCACCCCAGGGGTGATTTGCTGATCTGCTCGCGTGATGTCGGGAGAAGTGCATGCAGTGACATGCTATTGCTCTGTCATCTCACTATGTCGAAAATCCCCGTATAAAACATGATGTATGATTCACTTTACCTAACACGCAATATTAAGAGACCTATGGTGGTAAAATCAATGCAATATTGTTGACAGCATTGATTGGCACAATAAGTGAAAAATATTGTTAAGATTCAGTTGTGATTCAGGTCGATACTATCTACTTGTTGATACATCTGAAGGTCTAATTAATGTTCATCGGCTTTCGTTCATTTGTTGAGACTGAAAAACACTGCCCACACCTATCCGCACCAATCAAGCTTGGGTGCCTATATATGATTTTGTCATCATCTAAGTAGATATTTGGGGCATAAAAACGGCTCAAGCAATCAGAATCCAGGTATTACAATAAATGCATGCATTACAAGATAATGATAACGGGCTTCAAAGCGAACATTTCTTATCCTGGTATAGTTTGTCGATGCGGAGAACGGAAACTTTGGAAAACGGGCAGTCATCAGGGTGTAATTACTTGCATCCAAGACGATAATTTAATGTTATCACCAGCATATGTGAGGGTTTATGAACAATAAAGCCAGCAATGCGATCAATATTAAAAAAATACCGCCCCATTCGGGTGTACCAAAACCCGATGATATTACCGTGCGTTTATTTGTCAGTAAGATGAATTCGTGGACAGCGTCGCATTTTATTTTGTACAATAGCCAAGGATCTCAATGTGCGCTCCATTTCACACCCCATGTCGATATGCGTAGAGGAACCAAAGCACTTTTCCATGTTACTCTTATCTTTTGATATGTATTTCGTCATAAACAACATTTAAGTACAGCACGTTTGGTGGTTATCGAGGCACCAACTATCAAATAGATCATCACAATAACCCACAATATTACCCTATTCTCGCTGATATATGAAACAAGCACTCCTAACCTGTCATCTTTGGTCATTAAATCGCGTCCAAACTACTGCTACTTCTTGCAAACTAAAAAACCGGTTGTCTACTCATTTATCGGATATCAGACTAAGCACTCTTCCTTTCCATTAAATTGTCCGAAATCGTTAAGTATCAGTGCCTGCTAAATGCTATGCAGCGACATAACATAAATATACTTTTGCACAGCGGATGAAAATTTGCCTGCGTCAGCAGGTACACATATGCCAACTTAGCGATTTGTCTCAAATTATGTCAAACATAATCTTGAAAACATAGCTGGTGGTTAGTATATATTAACGGGTATTTTTAATGGTTCTGCAATCATTTAGCTACCCTAATATATTACTATATGCGACGCAGAGGGAGCGAGTGTACTCGGTAGCGTCGCTAATCAGTGGATTTGAATTACTAACAGCGATTGTTGACAAATACACTTTATCAGGGTTCTTGACCGATTCAGGTCTAATGTCAAATTGCATTATATTTATCTGTAATCACAGTACTGACGGTGATGCAGAGCTAATAAGAACCTTTTTTTCTTCCTCAAGCATTGACTCGTGTTGAAATCGATATATGCTGAAGGCATGTTGGGCATATTGCGGAGTAGGGATATGTATAATGATGTAATTAACTAGCCGAACGTTGTGGCAAAGACTCGATTTCCTACAGTCACAAAACCACTATAAATTCACTTCGTTTGTGGTAATAATAACAAGCCTTACATCGCTCACCCTGTGGTTTAGCTTCCAAAATTGTGTTTAATTTGGGATATGGGTCATTCGAAAAAGATAAATTAATTCTGGCACATTAAACATCACTTTGATTACGAACGGCGTTTGTTCACCATTAACAACTAATGCAAACAACTCTTTGTTGCGTTTTATTTACAGATGCTGTACCACGGGTATCTTTTGAGATGAAATTGCTGTCTTATCAGTATTGATGCCCATACAAAGACAACCAATTGCAATGCTTTACATTAAGCAAAAATAAATAACATAGATACCTGCTTAATTCCGTTTGCCTAGACAATTTGCAGAGCATGCAGACAAGAAATCAGCCAACTATTTTATAAGTAGTTTTGGATTCTCACTGAGAGCCAGAAGGTTAACATATGTGCATTAGAGAGGAATAGCGGCCCAGAAAAAATCAACATATGTTGTAATATCACACTCAGTGAAGCAAAGAATCTTGACGGCTTCATTGAAAGCGACAAAAACGCGTGCTGTCTATGTCGACGAGTAAATTAAAGCATATAGTCGTTTTGTATTCGCTGACTGTGAAGGGTTTATGTGCTGTAATGTTTCCATAGCGAGAAAGGCTGGTTACTATTTAAGTACTGATTACGAATCAAAAGATTAAAAACACGACCGACAAGTGTCGGAACTAAGATTTAAAGTGGTTGGTTGCTAATTGATATCGCTATAAAAACATCCTGGATAATGTCTAAGAGAATACGCGAATATGAACATAGAATATATACCAAAAATATACTTGATATCATTCGCCCGTACTCCTCACGTTTTGAGCGACTTGTTTTGTTAATCAGCCTTGTACCTCGTTGCCCGTCAGGAAAACAATGTGCAATAAATAAGTTGTAAGATTGTCAAACACAATGGCGCGTTTCTGTTCCAATGATTTTCAAAAAATGGCATTACGGATGTTCTTCACATTGATAAATACATTTTTGTGCTTGCCTTATTCAACGGTTATCTCATGCCACATTACCCACGACCTGTACAGAAGCTAGAAACGTGTTATTAAGAGAAAATGACAATGTGGTTAAGGTTTGTATTTCGTTGTTGATATGGTAGTCATATCCCTTTCGGTAGGATCGGTTTTCTAAGGTCGGGATGCAGTTAAAGCCAGCTACGGAGCAATTCTTGTAACGTAGGGTAGTCCTTAAAATTTATTGCGAACTTGGTGTTCTATGCGCCTTCTCTATCGATACAATCAACACGAGCCTCACATCAACCGAAAAAATATGTTGTGCAAGCAACTGCATATGTGCCCAGGTCGGGTTCCATCTCAGCCAGGACTCGTCTAGATATGCTCGTTGTACTACCGCCCCACCCCCCTCTTTCACACATCTAACATAATTATTGTTTATATCGTCATTGTATTTGATTTGTATATAATATTTATATACATGTTTGTGACGTATAGACAGTTAATGCAGTGGAGGCAATTCTCTAACAATATTTTGATTATAACCGTATAACTTGGCTTGTCATAATGTCTCATGTTATATCCCTACATCGCGATCTCGTGCCCAGTTTGTCCGTGAGTATGAGTTTAATGATCTCATACTGGAGTGCTTGCAATTATTAGCACAGATGCACAAGCAGCCATGCATCAACTCAAGAAAGATTAGCATAAAGTGTTCGCTTAAATTTTGAATTGCTTTCATTTGAATGCACCTTTTCCATTTCCCCTCTCGTAAAAATATGTTTGAATCATTTCCTGCGTTTATTTTCCTTTGGTCCAAGATTTTTATATATCTATATCCAACATCATTGGAAAGGCTAAATTTTAGTTATTTCTTAAAAAAATTTACTGGCATGTCTTTATGACTCCCGTGGTGTTTGTCTCCCAATAATCTACTGAACCACATTGAAACAATGATTATTTTATATCTAAATTGCTAATAATTACATAATAGTGGCAATACAAATCTAAATACGTTTATTTACTGTAATGTTGTTTATAATTATAATTCAATTGATGCTCTAAAATTACCTGGTAAGTAGATGATATCAATACATTATAGGTAAATGTATAATTGAATATGTAAATATCAGATGGGTAGGAGATATTATAACATACAATGCATTTTTATAGCGTCTGTTTCCATGAAATAATCCTGATCAAAGGCGCTTAAGCAGGCAGTTAATTGATGAAGCACTGACAAATAAAATACATCAAGCGTATTCGACCGACAAAAGGCGAAAAGAAAGTGTGTTCCACAAACTTGGTGCGGCATTACTAAACGCTCTGGCACCGTATGAAGACATGTTTGGAGATGTTGGGACAGAAACTGGTCTATGGATCGAAGATCCCGTGAAGGTTGGTATCCATCAGTTAGTTCCTGTAGATGGCTTGGCGCGGTTCTAATAACAGCCTTAAAGGTGAGACAATTTTGCATGTAATGAGTTTTCCCACAGGAAGCCGATAAAGAGTACGAAGCGGGCTGCAGTATTTTGTTAGTGTTGCAGTTTTGCGATGAGGTACTAAGGAGCTACGTACAGCAGCGATTGGTTCAGGTTATTTCTTAAGTTGCCTTATTTTCTAATCTGATGACAGAGAGATTGAGTTGACTTCATAACATGAGGTTTTTCAGTTAACTCTGAGTCCATCAGCACACCGTAGTTTTTGGCAGTCATAAAATAAATCAACAAAAAGTTATAAATTTGTTTTAAATAAACAAAAACATAAAAACAACAAATGTATAACGTAATGTTTAAAGTGAAGTTGATCAAATAAACAAAAGTGTTACAGTTTGCAATTGTTGTCTTCTTATTTAGTGGGATTACGCCTGTGTCTTCGTGGGGATCAATGCAGTTCAGAGAGACAAGTTCACAGTAGGGCTTCAAGAAGGAACCATCTCTCCTCCTCTCGCTAAAAGCCACACGGCATTCTCTCGGGCCTTTCGGCGTACCTCCATAATGTTCCACGAAAAAGCATTTGGATTCCTTTCGGCCTACTACTGTATTGTCTTGTTGATTAATCACAAAGCAACTTCACCTACTAATTCGTGCACTATAGTATGTTAGCATGTAGGTATGCATGTATGTACGAATATATGTCTGTATTTATGCATGTTTTCATGTTTGTAAGTATGTATGAATGTACATATGTGTGAATAAACGTATGAATTTACGTATGTACGTATTTATGCATGTATATATGTATGTATGTACATGTATGTATTTACGTATGTATGCATGTATGTTGATACGTGTTTGTGAATGTACGTATATATGTATGTATGAATGTACGTATTTATGTATGTATGTATGAAGGCATGTATGGAAGTATGTATGTATGTACGTATGTATGTATGAATGTATGTATGTATGCATGTCTGTATGTATGTATGCAAGTATTAATGTGTGTATGTTTGCATGTATGTATGTACTTACGTGATGTCTGTATTTAAAGAACCGTGCATTTCGGCACTTACCGCTTTGTTTGATAATAGATACAGGAGCCAATAAATACACAATATCAATGGTTAATTAAGATATTACAGACGAGTATTTCCCGAACGAACTTTATGTAGAAACTTTATGATGTGCATTAATCTCTTGTGCTAGCAGTTGCGCATACCCGTCTCATATTTGAATTCAAGCTGGTGCCGGCGACTCAAATAAAAACACAGGGCTGTCGAATCTTTCTAATACTCCGGAGATCCGACTGATTTTCCTTGTCAGCGCTGATTCAGCTATGGATTTCAGATTTATAGTTAGTAATTCGAAAAGCGACCAACATAGGAGCCGCTGAATGGAGGGTAAGGAAGCCGGAATGCAATGTTATGCAGATACAAGCTGCTGCGATGACGGTGCTGAACGCTGTAGCTCATGCAAAACCAAGTCAACGGTCGATGATGGCTCAGAGTGGTGAATGCTAATCTGGATGTTTCATGGCCGTCAGGCACCAATTAGGACGATCGTCTTTATGCATATTTGATAAAACGTCCATACCCCTGACTTTTGAGTTACATAACTACGCTGGCTATTCGAAGCAGTTAAGAAAGCGGGTGTTTTCTCACAAGGCTTGCATTGCTTGCACCAGTAGATGACACAGCTGTGCGCTTACCACCTCAAGAGGGCTTTCCAAATGCAAATATATATATTGTCTACCAATGGAATATTCTTAGTTGCCATGATATTGACATCAAATGGGTATTGCAGTGTCCACCTGTGTTATACGTGTGCCAATTATTTGGTTTTTGACGTCAGACGAACATACCCGACACCCCTAACGTCAGTTATTTATGCATTGATGGGATGGAGATTAGATCATGGGATAAGGCGCGAAGATTTGGAATAGGCTGTTATAAATCATTTGCCTGATATGCACGCACATAACGTGCGCTGGGACTTTTTTACAATAACGAATTTGATGTCACTCACAAAACAAACTAAAAGAATGTCACAGACGAGAAGTTGTAATCGATGGTTGAAGTTACGGTCATTAGTTGAGATGAAGGTCGCAATGCATATTTCAATTCCGATTGATGACCAACTTACACTGAGAAGACTTATTGTTATGATAATCAGTGCAATGGTCAATAAATTTCCCCGCATGATGCAATTGGGCAGTATAGATCTATATTACTTCAACCAGCGCGGTATCAGAACAACATGTGATGAGAAAGAGCTCAAAGTATCTGAAATCCGATATCTAGCACTTTCATCAGCAATATCAATACTAGAACGAAAGCGATGAATAGTTTATGACCTCCATCAAACCAAAACTGTGGTCTGAACATCTGCTTAACGACGCATGCAGATTCATCAGAACTCGAATCCGGTATATCACATTGATGTAACACGCATTTCGTGTGGCCCTTAACATTGCTTGAATTGCGTTGGTAATTGGCTTTATAAAACTTACTCGACAGTAACTTTAGTGCTGTCATGCAATCCGTATCTGTCGATGTTAATGAGCACAGCTTATCCAACCACACCTAGTTACCCAAAGAATCACCAATCTACGACAAATGTTGGTACACATTCAGACCTTTCAAGATGTATCGGGCATTTTGTACATATTAAGAGTATTTTTTGAAGGCTGGAGGATATATTAGAAGCTGTAAAACTGTTAGAAAGGACAAGCTGAGAACAATGGTATTGGGGAAAAACGTGACTACGTGGTTACATGTGCGAAACTTGAACACGTTCTATCACATGAAGCAGTACTTAAGTCTTTCGACGATTCTAGGAACGATTTTGCACAATTGCATGGGATGCATTATGAGTCCAATGTGCTGACTGAATCTATGCTTACAGTGATTAATTAATGCCGATGTGCTCTAATATGGTTACCTTCTATTACTTCATGGTAACCTATAAATGGATATGTTGCCTCACATATTTAAGGCCGTTATGCTTAACGCTGGGCTCTACCAATTCCGTAGACACAAGAATCTAGTTTTGAGATTGACCATGAGCGGTGCTTGTTGATAACGGAGGCTTATAAATATATTGCACCAGCTCGACATATCGAACCGACGTTTATTCCTATAAATGGGCATCAATAATGTTAAGCCACTTATTAAGTCTTAAAGTGAGCTCACATATCTTCCAGCACCTCGAATGAAACAGCAGTAACGATATATTTGCATAAGTAATTTATTCACTATGGAAATGTATTTGCAAGACTTTGTACGGTTCTTTGTTAGTTTGCTATGCTGTTTCGAATGAATTACCTAATGAAACTTCTTAGGCTCTGTAAAAGTTTACCGATTTGTAGTTGCGGCAGATCAACAAGCAACCGCTTATACATCTTGCCTCGGTTGCTCCAGATGGCCTTTTACCTCCATAAAATTATTTATATTTCGTGAACCTGCAACCACCTCTGTATTTAAGTGTTTAGGTCAAGCGTCCGATTAAATGCTTGCTGTAAATGAATGAAGTAGATCCCAAGATTTAATACGATAAATTTCAGGCACGATTTTCTCAAGCGTCAACTGGCTGAACCAACAGAACAAATCGCCGCAAATGGTTCATCAGGAAATAGGACACAAGGCTTACACTTACGTTGCTACACTTGCATGATTGAAGGTTAGGGATACAGAGGGCTTTTGGATGTAATCAAATTATGTTCGATATAGCCAATTGTAAATTTTGCACAGTTGTTACGCGTTCCGACTGTAACTCGACTTAAAATATTCACAATGGTTAATAAGCTAAATGTATTTTGCGGTAACTTCAATAGCACACTAAGGCTAAGATGTAGACAATTGTGAAACAACTGCACACAAGAGGCGGATGTTGCTTCGTGATTAGTCAAGTCCTGTTAAATTTGTTTTAAAAAAACTGGTAGAGGGAGAGTACCTGGTTTTGAAACCGAATCCAAAATATGGCGCCGTAACAGACGGTTGTAGTGCAGTGTCTCAAGCGCAATCATCACTTAGGACTGACTGGTACGATGTGACCAAAATACATAACGGTCACGATATAGTTACTGCTTTATTCGTGCATCGCTAAAAATGCCATAAAGTATATCAAACTATATTTACAAGCATAAGACCAGACCATGTCGCATTTCTTTTAATCGACACTTGCTTGAGATTATTGCATTCTTGTCTATGCGGTCTTGACTAAATGGACAGTCATATTCGATTATGGTTATACATTGATAAGTGGTATGGAGTGTGATAGGCATATATTAGAGAGACTGACGTACAGGCGCGTAATAGCGGGGATGCTTACCTAATTACAATAAATATGACAAGTTACGACTACGCGCTTCCATAGGGAAAGTATGATTTTTAACAGTAGGGCTGTTGTATGTTCTTAAAGCACAGCGTCGGCATAGCATGTTTTTGACGGCTGCATTCATTATAACCGGCCTTTTTGCTGCATGGAATGTCAAATTGTTTAAAATTGCTTCAACCAACTTTAAGCAATAAATAGCTTTCTTTATATAATGAACACCATACAACATCATGCGAGTAGTTAACAGCCTAATCGATTGTTAAATGACATGCAGTTAACGGGTCCTGACTTAAAATTTTCAAATATTATATTCGCGCTGTGCCAAAATGAAGAGCAAAATAGTTAGTTTCAATCATTTGACATTTGCAGTTACAATGATATAAACTAACGCTATCAAACAGTAACTTAACGTTTTCCATCGGAAATTGCAGCCTGTAAAAGACGAGAAAGTCAACCTACACGCTGAGACATTGCGTTCGTTTATCGATATCTATCGAGGTTTTAACCGCACATGGATTAATGTTTTTGTGCTTTTAAAAGTTTATGTATGCACGATAAAAGGCAAAACAGTTTTCGATCAAGTATTTCAGAACCTACGGAAGACTAGCTATCTTTTTCTATGGTTGTTCTTTTTCCATTTAGTTAACACTTTTATTAAACATCAATCTCATAGTAAGTTTGTAAATGCATCAAAATATTTAACGGCTGTATCGCGGCAAAGCTTTATATGGCAGAGATCATTAATACATGAACATTGGAATGTATCAGATTTTCATTAATGCATCAATGAATCGGCAGCAATTCATACTTTACTAATATGATCTGGACATTGTCAGTATTATTCCGGAAAGTACGATGCTGGTTAGAATGGCGAATTATTACAATGTATTCGGTCGACGTAGACCCAATTTCGAGTCCACAAGTTGCTTGCTTCACTTACTTTGGCATGTTTCACTCAAACGTAAAGCTTATATTGTTGCTGTGCTTTAAATTGATCTTGAACCGCCTGCGACAATTGTAGTGTATGGCTGTGCATTGATCGACATATAAAACATCATTAAGTTTATTCATGAAACATCTCAATCATTGAACACATATACATCTGTAATAATAGGTAAGCAACTGTTACAGAAAAAGCCAAACTCTTCCCGACAATTGCAACTTCACAACATGACGATGACGCACGCGGGTCATTCGACATCAATTTCTAGTTTGCCTTAAATGCGCCTGCAATTGTTTGGCCCGTTTCACACGGAAAGCAAATTAAATCATCTATTGACTAAAATCTAACATCACCGGCCACCAGCAGTGAACGCTAAAGGTTGCAATTATTTGCTGCTTTGATCATAGATAATCAGAGGTCGTCTAGCAAAGTCTCTTGATTTCGTAGCCCGAGAGTAAAGAGCTGTAATTTGTGGAGCGTGTTTGCAATTAGTCGATTCACGCGTACGCATCTCATTTGTCTTGATTTCGTATCAAAGCTGACTTCATCCGGGACAAGGGCAAATAAAAGTGTTGTTTTGAAGATGGTGGTTTGATGTCAGAGCCTCAGTTGCTCGATTGTTCATAATATATCACAATCGTCATGGAATTTAATCCTCTTAACAGCGGTGTGAATAATGTTCATCCAGAGAGCAAATGCCAGACAAGCCTCTTACGAGACTTATAAGCATAATCAAAATAAATATGCTAGCCCGGGGTTGGTTGCCATATATGTTACAAGCATATGGTAGATAATGAAAATCAAGAGAAGAATGTGATAGCTATCACACATCAGTTACCCTGAAATGTGCAGAGAATCTGATGTAGCTGTATCCGAAGCATTGCTGATCGATCAAAGCACAAATAAGGTTATATTACGGACGGTATGCACGCTCAATGTAACCGCACTAAATATTACGTTGCCCTTTCTTGTCGTAGAGTCAGCTATACTACTGGCAGAATGTTCCTTTACATGGTACATGTTGCAAAAATGACATATTTTAATCCCGACATAACGAGCTGCTATTCCTGGATCACGATGTATAATATTGCGTTTGACTCGAAGGCCAAATATCGATGCCGAATGCTGGAAATGAACCTTAGGCGTTTTTCATATTATGTTGGTTATTGGACAGAAGTCGGTTCATGCCGCACATGGAAAAATGGAAAGGGGCCTCGATTTTGTCATCATCAACAATAGTTAAAAATGCTGAGTATGTGCATTGATTTCGTTCGTATGTCACCAAAATATATGATCGGTAGGTTAGTGGGGGCAGTACGCGGAATGATTGAATTTGTTTAGTAAGATAGGAAAATATTGAAATGCATGCATGGAATTATCACATATTTGCACATTGAATATCATATGTACATACCGCAATATATTTTATCCCGCATTGGGGAACAAACGAATACAAGAATAAAGTATGACATTAGTGTGGATTGTATATTGATAAAATACCATATAAAGGTCAAGCACTGGGACACTTATTACTAATGTATGTTTTCATTATTAAATTACAATTAGTCAGCATGGCCATATCACATAATAATAGATCAATATCGATTAATGCTGCTTCTGTTTTACGGTAAATATCTACGAATAAGATAAAAAGAGATCATCGTTGTTTCCTGTCAATATCGCTCATTATCTCTCAGATCGCTTTTCGGAAAATGGAATTCATGCACGTCATGTATGCCGCGTTCATATTCACCCGAGCTTTATCCTACATGAAAAAGATGTGAAGACTGTAATGTTTAGTGGCCTTGACGCATAAACCCTGTACCATTCGAGTAAGCTATAATGATGTGTGGTAGGATACTCGATGGAGCAGACAATGAGGTTTTTTCATTTCGCTTCAGAACAAGCATGACATATCCGTCCTGCTTCACAGAAGGCCTTTGATGCATATGTTCAAACAATCCACCCTAGCAAATGATTAAAGTATTCTGTGACTCTTGTAGGTTTGCGAATTCTAAGATACATTCGACCTAGGTAACAAGTCGTCATTCTAAGCTGAGCTTCAATTTGCTCGACAAACCTGAAACATACATTGTTAATACTTACTTGCATATATTGATTTAAAGATCAAAACTAACGTTTTTTGGCATATCAAATTTGTATGTTTCAAAATATATGAAACTATCTTTTAATTTAACTACGGTAAATAATTTATCATTCTTTCTAGTACGGTGGACATAAATCCGCCGAGAAAGTGCTGCTCGGGTTTAATTCCGATTGCATTGCTCTATCCATTTTGCACCAGTTAATCGCTATTCTAAGGCGGAATTTCGGAAGCCGAAAAAAATTATGCGATCCGCGATTTTTTCCCTGCCACTTTCCTTCCTACATATTGATATCTAATAACATGTCGTCATCAGATGAAGATTATAAAACCTCATTAGGTGAAATAAGGTTTAATCTATTTTGAGCCCACACGATTGCGTGGAGACGGAATAACAACCGAGTCAGATACTGAGGCTGGGAGCTCATAAACGGACTACGATTCGAAAAATGAATGCAAAAAAGACGCTTTGACCTTACATTATATATATATATATATATATATATATATATATATATATATATATATATATATATATATATATATATATATATATATATATATATAGAGATATATATATATATATATATATATATATATATCTAGATATATATATATATATATATATCTATATATATCTCTATATATATATCTATATATATATATATATCTATATATATATATATATATATATATGGGTGCCTGTGGTCTAGCCCTTTTCAGAATTCAGACGTCCTGGTAATATATCTATCATCAGTGCATATTTTAAAGACTTATCATGTAATTTCAAAGCACTGATTGCCTATGAATGAAATATGTAGAAAGTAAATACCATTCCCCCCCCCCCCCTCCCCCACTAAGTATGTGATTAGACTATTTATTTACCAGGGCCCCTGTGCTCTCTTGAATATACTTCTTTAGGCCCTTGATCAATTTTGGTTACCACATAGCTGCATGCCCCTGCTCTTTTGACCCCTACATATCTAAGTCTACTCTTTTGCTCATAAATAAAGTCTGCATGCTGAGAAGAATTTGTGAATCATCAACAAACATCGACCGCTGGGTCAGCTTTTGTTGTGTGATTGATCTAACTCGGAGTTCAATGTGGCTAGGGCTTGATTTGGGCAACCTTTCGGGTGTAGCTGTCATAACCTCGATTAGATGGCCACATTGCGGGAATGTGTTTGTTGTCGAAATTGCCCAAAGCCTCTGGCAACAATTGAAGAATGGCCATGTAAGACTGAGCATCCAGGGTTCAAGTCAAACTGCTTGGATCGTTACTTCCTGCTTGGATCTAAATTCGAGTACATACCGATCATGGGCCAAAAGGGGATGATGTTAACACAAATGAGTAAGTTATGCCTTTATTGAAGCACATATAAGACACACAGCTACTTCTGGAATTGGTCAATTATAAAACCATGCACAATGTGTATCCCTAGTGACCATGTGCAATACATTTGGTAATCATGTTCAATGCTACTTAGGCACATTACAACAGCAATACAATTATATCTGGAGTAAATAGTTGACCAAAAAATGAGTTAAAAAAACATCGTTTTCCTATTTCCACTTTAAACATTACGTTATACATTCAGATATATGGCCTATCGCCGTTTCATCTACTGAAAAGTATGCCATCATGTGTCATAAACATAATACGATCTACATTCCCAGACCCAGAGGGCCTTTACAGAGGATACCTAGAAAGGAGCTGAGGACATTATTTTTAGGATTGATGCGGTATCGGTGTGCTCCCACAAAGATGTCCTTTGCTGGCTTCTCAAATTCAGCAGCATTAGGGGGTGGAACACTCCTTTCTGCCAAAAGAACTTTCGCTAGTCTGTAACTGGGATATATCTCCCGGAGCACAAATACTTCTGCAATGAGGTTGTCAAAATAATCTGAAACATAACCAGTTAATATAAGATTAGTAATAAACCGTCTTTGAATCATTGAATGGAATGCTTGGTATTTTGTGCCAGTATAATACCTACATTAATAAATGGTAACCCTACGGGCGCAGCGGAGATTCGTTTTATAATAATAAATGCCAGCATGACATTATTGTCTAACTCATATTTACACACATTGAACAATAAATCCTGTGATATATACCAGCCAAAAGTGATGGGAACTTTGACAAGCTTCACCACTGGATCCCCCTGTCTGGACTTTGGATATGACACTCCCCATTGTGACTGGTCTTGTTTAGTGACTTCCAACAGTAGCAGATATAGCCTGGTAGTCGGGCATGCCTACATGAGATCACAATACATCAGCATGTCACAAACCCATGTTTTTCATCAGGTATTAGCAATATATACCACACTACAGTCACAGCTAAGCTCAATTACCTTGCTTCCATAGTGCCAAAGGGAAAGTGTACATTCTTGGGCGCGACGAAGATCACCAACTTTTGGAATGATTCTACACTCGAAGTCTGCTCAGGCGGAGATAATCTGCCAATGTCTTTAAGAAGGTGTTTGCTTGTCGCAATAAGCTCCATTTCCTTGTGTGGCTTTGATCCTTAATAAATGAACAAAAAATACAAGATTCTGTGTAGCACACCTACATACAGAGGCAACATGTGTTTCAGTGTCAACCAGCTGTACACCAATGATATTTCCCAAAAGAGGGATTAAAATCACCTATAATATATCAATATACATCTATATACAGACTATGTCTAATTGGTCCTATGATATAAGTAGCACTCCTCATGTAAATGGACCAATTAAACACAGTATGTAGTGTATCCAAATCCCTAAACAATAAACAGGCAATATCAAGCAAACATTTTGAGATCACATTGAAACACCTGTTAGCAAGCCCTGGGGCCTTACTTCACCAGTGATCTTTAAGCAGTCGTCTTAATGAATTGTATTGACATCGATTAGGACGGGTTACACAACGAAATGCCTTCACAGAGAAAACGGGCATCAGCACATACATGATCGCCTGTCATTATTAACGCTCCAGATTTACATAGTATCGATGATTCTAAACAACCTCAATACAAGTTACAGGGCGCACCTACAGTTATGAGCCGCCAGGAAATGGATTTTTGCGATGGCATATCTAAAAACCACCAATATATTTGTCACTTATTTCCTATCATATCTTTTCTATTGCCGCTATAATGATTTTCCCGATGGCATATTTAAAAACCACCAATACATATATCACTTATTTCCCATCATATCTTTTCTATTGCCGCTATAATGATTTTCCATAACAATCCGTTGTTCATGCGCAGCAATTACCGATCGCGGGATTGCCCTCAAACGTTTAGGCTTTATCGGGACTATATGAGGGTAAATGAACATTGCATTATTCACCAACATGACCATTGTGTGATTCGGTTGATGGATTGGTGGCTGAGGAGATAGAACTGTGGTGGGAGGTATGGATCGAGAAAGAGCTCGCCCTTACCTCATTCGCACATTGAGCAATAAATATCACAGACCGGCACATAAGCTTAGAATGAATCCAATATCAAGTCAGCAGTTCATGTTATGCGTCTTGAAGCACACTTATCGACTATTAACAATGCATGATCAACTGCAACCATCAATGTGTTATTGTTCATCGGAGACATAAAAAAATACATTACGATCAATACAGGAGGCCACGCAGTTTAGTGCATGGTCTAGGCTGAGAAGGATCCTGGAAAACACTGAACCTCTCATGATTATTATTGTGACATTGTCAGGAACAGAAGACAATAGCCTAAATCACTGGCATGGATAAGGGGAATAACTATGGATATTACTTCTCTATAAATCGTTTGTCTTCGTGCCCTTTTAACCTACACCCTCTATTAAGAAGATAAGCCTGATTCAGTGGTAGCACACAACCATTTACTATAGTAACGGGAACGACACGTTCCGTTCGAGTGCCGAATTATTGGCTGCAGCCAATCGGGTATATTTGCATTTGTCCTCTCAACGAATGTCCGTATGTGCATATATACCGATGAGTCCAATATTTGCTTTGCAGACGGCATTTGTGTAGATTTAAATGTAGTCTCTCCTAGCAATATATCCCACAACAAGACGATATTGGAATGAGTTAAACTCGTGTTGCTTTCCCCATTGCCACTGCGTCCTTAACGTAAACTAACAATACACAATCCGTCATGATCATTTCAAACTCAATATGAATGTTGCTCACTGGGCTTGACGACGTAAGTTTTACTAAATGCTTATGTTTTTAAAAATAACAATCGCTATACTTCTGTTGTAACACTTGATTTACAATACTGTTAGTGAGCCACTATTGTAATTCACATGTTACTAGTACACATTGGTTAGCCGTGCTGCATTTGTATTCTTCGCGATGCATATGTCAATAGACTGCACTTTTCGCGACGTGCGTTTTAATACATTGCTTCGAATCTGAGACAAATTCGACAATATAAGAGATAAGAGTCAGCTTCAGTTAGGTAATTGATTATATTATTATTTTTTGAATGTACCATTAATTTGATGACCGTGCAAATGTATGAACAAAACAATGATTAGTTCTCTTCCGAGCAAAGACAATGATAATACAGTATTAAAGCAGAAATTCGCAGAGGAACTTCCAGCGTTGCTATGTAAATATTACGCTGCCTTGACTGTCTTCTGCGCTATGCATACGGCAGCTGAAGTTTAGGAAGCAGTTATGTTCAATACTGGGTGCAATGTAGAGTAGGCGAGGCGATAAGATGCGGAACATCCACAAAGTGGACGCATGACCTGAGGGTTGGTGGCCGTGCTATTGCATTTATTAAATAAATTACTTTACTGGGTGAAAATATTTAGACTTACGTTTGTAGAGTTTGACTCCTATAATGTAATAGTTCAGTTTTGAAATTTATCTCTGCACTTTGATGCTGACAGAATCCCTTCCGATGATGCTCAATAAAAGAGGTTTCATGTGATTAACTTTTGATTAACTTGAATGTGCCTCAAATAATGTATGAAACCCCAAATTTCGCTGAGCCTAGAGATTGAGTTTTATGGCCTATGTATGGATATTCATCGAATGCGTCATAGTTTGAGTCTGAGCTACCCAAAAATTAATTAATTAAAAGCATTCTGACAACTACGTAATGTGCTACAACGTAAGTTCCGCTAAAAAGCAATTTACTACTTGCTGTAACTACATTAACACTATATTAGACTTAGTGAGTCATGATATTCGGCCAAAGCATAAACATGAACAATATGCAGCAACATATATCATAGGTAATAATAATTTACCGATTCATACGGAACGCTTTGCCGGCAAAACAGGATTGGTATTCTAAAAACTTTGCAGTGAATGCATCGATATTTAACGAACTGGATATGCTGTGCAATATGAGTATGTGTGCCGCCGTGCGTATTGGAGTCTTCTCTTGTGAGAGGGTTTTTTAAAGTTGTTCGAGGAGAATCAATAAGTGACCTGTAATTCATGTACGCCTGGTGTGTGATCTGCTATTGAAGGAATGAATATGAGTTTATTAAAACGCACCTCGGTGATGGGGCAGTAATGCTTAATGAAAGATCACAAGCGATTCATTCATGTATAAAACTGACATGGTGTAGGTGCGTTATTTATATGTTAATGAGTCCACATTGTTCCTCCCTAAATATGTCTTCGCAAAACAAACGTGGTTGTGCCACCGTCAAATATGCGCGCTGTCCACAAACTGCCGTGCTTTACAGAACTTGTCGACGACAGATTAGGGATAGTAGTTCGACGGCGAAATAACACGGCAATGTAGCAATTCTCCTGATATCCCTTGACCAATAGAACGTTCCGTCCCGCGATCAATAAATTTCAATATAAATGACCCTCTTGAATTGCTTAACACAATATTTTGTCGTCCTAAAATGTAAGCAATGGACACGTACAATCAGTATATATCGTGATATCTTTTCAGTGAAAGACCAACATGTTTTAAGCTATGACCCGGAGAGATGATTACAATATGCATCTTTCGAGTATAGAAAAACCTTTCCATCTTTTAATAACTTGTTTTGCTGCAGCAACTAATCCGGATATCTATTAAAAGAGGCATAACGTAATGTGTAGTGACTTTCACGTATAATAAATATATATTTGCTTGATATCCGAACAAAATCTATGACGCATTCGCAGGGTTTTTGGCAAAAACGTTTAACAGCATAGAGATTAAGATCTTCTTTTATAATTCCACAAGATAACGTTGCATAATTCATGAGAAACACAAACAAACTACTGCAATCGCAGTCACCCATGTTCGTCCCATCTATTCCCAATTTTGTCCCCGCCTTACAAGCGCCACATTGCACTTTCTGGGCATAGCATCATGTTTCATGGAAAATGTAGCGACGCATTTGCAGCCGAGGTTACATAAACTAGCCATTAAGACGAATCAGGCAAAATGGACAATAAATTGCCGATGTGCTAGAGAGCTAGTTTTGCCATCGGGTAATGTGTAAAAAGCATGCGATAAAAGAAGTTGTCGGATAATATTCATGCTTTCAACTTGTCGAATGCACATATTCTTGCTATGTTGGCGACCCCTAATGGCTAGGATATGATACTTTGATGGAAGGTCCTCGTCAGTGGTTCGTATATTGAGTGTACTGCCCAGCACGTTATATGCTCGTATCACGTAGCCTGTGTATGAAATTGGCTGACAATGCGTTAACCTCGACATAATAGGGGTCTAACATGTAAAGTAAAACAGAGTCTCCCCTGAACATAATAGCATTAGGACATTTTGCAGCTTGGATTCTACATAAATGCTGTAAAATTGTAATATAGTGTTCATGCAATAACTGGGACATTTTGGATAGGCAGCATATATTTATAATGCAGCTACACAAGCAAAGCCAACATATCATACTAACTTTACCGTCTCCTATGTACTCCTTCACTTCCATGCATTATGTCTGCATACGGACTATACAAATGCAAACAACCTGATATGGTATGCAAACTCTCACTATTTAACAAAAAACACACAGCGATATATTTTGTGAGCTTGCAAGCTTAAATTACATTTGATAGTTATTAATTCTATTGTTTTTATTTGCAGGGTGGTAACAAAATTTATAGGCGAATGCAATTAATTGAGAGCTATGCTATCGCTTCCAAGTACTGTCGTCTATATCTGTACTGGGAAGATAACGGCGGCAGTTATATCAATTATGGATACGCACATAACATATCTGCTGGTGTTAATAATTCATGGACGCCATAAACCAAGCTTTTACTTCGATTATGGGGGCGGGTTAATAATGTTGTTAACTCTGAGCTAATCGAGAAAATCTTTAATTTGTTTGTGCAATTATATCTGAAAACCGAGGCTTTTGGGGGTAATGTATCAGAGTGTAAGCTTATATGGCGCCATCGTGTCTGCAAGAATACAACGTTGGAGTCTATCTTAAACCGTAGGCGGGATATCTGTCTTATTGATCGTCGTGTAGTTGTGATCGAATGCCATATCCCCTATGACAATCTTGCGCAAAACCAAACACCAGGTTAGCTTGATATTCTCGCCCTTGATATTCTCGACTGTGACATTTTCAGGCATTAAATGCGTTAAGCAATGATAGAGATGTGGTGCCTAAGCTATCAGTATTTGTGAATACAGCAGCGTAAAAGCAAGCAAAAGTCAACATATATTCTGCACCAATTCATCTCATGCACATATTTAGCCCTGATTGGAACCCTTAACTCATATTTTAACTCGTTTTACTAAAGTGAAAAACCTGATTGCGATCGGCGAATATTTTAGTTAGATTGTAGATTGTAGCAATAACATGATAAGAATTATGGTCCTTAAGTCGGCAAATGGACACTGGCAAGTATTGTGATGCAACAGCTGTTTACTTATTGGACACGAATTGCACGTACAGCCAATAAAACTACCTGCTTTCCCCATATCTCTTTACGGTCTGGTGGGTAAAACATTATACCAAATATGCAATGATTGCTTTTGTCCAAACTTTTGCCTGAATGCCACAGTCCGCTAAGTCAATATTTCAACTAGCTGTCGTAAAAGGCCTATTATCAAAAATTGCCGCATTTTATATGCTTGCGTCCCTGCAGCTTACATCTGCATAGATGTGTCCTCTGCTCTCCTCACACATTGGTTAGTGACTCATATATATTGCTTCAACTATTTTGTTCTTGATTTATTTCCTGATATCAGACTGCACACGGATATCGTCAACTGCGCTAGTTATTGTGTACATCGTTAACAACGCACATAAGACTAATCGAATAGCAAATATGAAATGGCTGCACCTCTAAATGTTATAAGTCCATTTCACTTATATAATCATCTGAAATGCATAGCTAACACTTGGCTAGGTAATGAGAGGCTGGAACATATGTTTGAGTCTAGGAAATCTTTTGGTCACGAACAAAGGAATTTTGCTAGGGGAACATTGTAAAAATGAAGGTTGTTTATGTAATTTGATTAGATTGTATAAAACGTAAAATATATATTGCATCAAATATTTTGTCCTTGATATATTTCCTGATGACAGATTGCACGCGGATATTGATCGTATATATCGAACATTGGTTTAACAAGAAACTAAATCGGCGTTATATTCATCATTTTGTGACGGGGCTGTATCGGGAGAATGGCTGCATTGCTCTTTATCGAAACATTGCGCCACTTTAAGACCCGAGTAGGATTGAGGTCAATAAAGCAGGGCTGCAATCAACACCCACTTAGCGCTTATGGCTGCGCAGCCATGTTGCTATCTGAGACATATATCCTTGAAGGAATGATACAAAATAATGTATATAAACAACTACGCACCTATATTATGGAATGTGACTACACATTATCAAAGCGCAATGCAGTGGACTCACTGACGCTGGTCTAGCTACCCCGCGACAGTTGATACGACTTGCTTGTCATGTCAAGGTATCTTAATCAGTTCGTCCAATCCGCTAGCCTGCCTTGCCCAGCTTGGTTTGCAAATCAATTATTCATCTTGTATAACATGCTGCATCCATTGGCACGAAGCAAACAGTTTGGCACACCATCTTGTGGTTGGGTTGATGAAGACCTCGTATGTAGTTGATTTGAAAGCAAGGACGGTTTGTATTTGCTTAGTGGCTAATTTAAGAGGGCAAATAGTGTTTTGATCGGCATACGCCACGAGGTAAATGCCTCAATTGTCTTTGATATCTACAGATCAACTGCTATACATACGCTGAACTCATCAGATACAAACATAAAATATATAGTATGCAAAAGGTATGATAAGCCGGGAAGGTGCCGATTACGAATTGGCCAGCAAATGCGGAATTACCATGCCTTGACATTTGTCTTAGAAGACGACATGTTGTACAAAAGGTGAGCAAGCAGTCGGGATAATATCCAAAAAGAGTCAATTTGTTGAAAACAATTGACTAGTTACGCAGTGATCTTCTGCACATGTGATAAGCCTTGTTGGTGAAAAGTATAAGCAAATGTATGCTGCAAAAATAACCTGATGGAATTATGATGTATAGAGAACGTAGTGTTTGGTTAATAAAAATCCGTGCTGAATATCAGTATTAGAGTAGGTTGATACGTATTTGAAATAGCTACCGCAGAACTAAATAGTATTCTCGAAAGCGTGACACAATACAGATATTATAGTTTCAGCTACATATAAAACGCTTCAACGTCTTTAGCGAATACCTTCATTATCCGCGCTGGTCGCTATATATGATCATACAATGTCCCTTCCAGGATATGTAACGTTCTGAATGAGTAAGAACAAAGAAAGTCAAGAATGTTCATTGTTCACACCGAAGCGTGTGTCCCAAATGTGGAAACAATTAGATGAAGATGAATAGGCCCACAATTGGTATATCGCTGCCATAGAGGATCCACAGAATGGATTATTGGCACAAATGTAGATAACTTTGTTAAATAATGATTGTGTTGGTCATCGTTATAGCTATGCATTATAATATATAGACACAAGCACTCAAATATTTAAATATCGTAGTATAATGCTGATAGCACTAGTTTAAACGAGTACCGGAATAAGGTCGACAAGCTAAAGTTCTCTCGTACTGTATTTATCTGCATTTTATCACGCCATTAGATACACGTGCATACTGCTGTTTACTTAGATTGCATGTACATATATAACGCTTTGAAAGAGGGAACCAATATCTTTATATGTACTATTGGTGGTGATTTTATGTCGTCGTACAGGTTATTTACACGTATAATCGGCTAATTTTGCTGTCTTCGTCAGAAGATAGTACATCACATTCAGAGCCAAAAGAGCTACTGATATGTACATATTACAATTAAAGCAACATCATTAATTCCATTATCCGATTGTATGATAGTATAATATGTTTTTAACATACACAAGCCGTAAAAATCCTTAATCGATCGATATTAGTTCACTCCTTCTTGCAAGCAATCATCTGGAAGGGTCACTGACACATTTAAGGTGCTAGAAGTTCTAAAAAACTTTTAATCTAAAGAAATTAACCACCATTTATTCTCGTGGTATAATCTTTGCGCTCGAATTTTTTACCTCACTATTGCTGCTTGCTCTACCAATAGTCTGAACAAACAAACATTGTTTTTTAGATTGACATTGAGCTGTGCTGTTGATGACGAAAGCTTATCGAACCGTTTACTTTAAACAGCGCTAAGCCAGCAATTTCGTCTTAGAGGAAGCTAACACAACGCCTAGCATCTGGATGTAAACAGCAGCAACGAGGTATTTGCATCATATCGAGGCTGGGCACGATCGATTCAGATTAAACTGTCCCTCTTTAATATCACGGTTATCAAATAAAATAAAAATGCCTTATGCCTTAGAAGGATACAACCCCTTTTATAATCCCACCTTTTTCTCGTTTTAGAGTTAACATCCCAAAGTGATGCAGACTTGGTAAAGCATCATCATGCGTCTTAATGGGCATTTGTATTATATGTAAATAGTATAATCGCACAGCGCAGCCCTATTCTTGCCCTTGAGAATGATACTTCACCTTATATTCTGTGAATTGTAAACCATAACTATTCACCGGTGTGTATGTTACTCATTTCCACATTTACAATGGGCGAATATCAATATCACTGCGTCTCAGTTAGTGACAACGTGCTATATACTAGCCGTATTTTCGTACCAATGCTGTCGAATATTTTGCGATAATGTGAGGCAACTCGCAAAGACAGAGTTTTTTAAATATTTATGAACCTGCAACCACCAGTGTGGTTCACAACTGAGCTGAAAGACACGCTGAATATGTTTTCTCAATTCCGCTTGCACCAGCCTTAGGTCAAGCGTCCTATTAAATGCTTGCTATTAATGAATCAAGTAGATCCCAAGATTGAATACGATACATTACCGGCACGATTGTCTCAAGCGTCAAATGGCTGAACCAACGGTACAAATCGCCGCAAATGGTTCATCAGGAAATAGGACACAAGGCTTACACTTACGTTGCTACACTTGCATGATTGAAGGTTAGGGATACAGAGGGCTTTTGGATGTAATCAAATTATGTTCGATATAGCCAATTGTGAATTTTGCACAGTTGTTACGCGTTCCGACTGTAACTCGACTTAAAATATTCACAATGGTTAATAAGCTAAATGTATTTTGCGGTAACTTCAATAGCACACTAAGACTAAGATGTAGACAATTGTGAAACAACTGCACACAAGAGGCGGATGTTGCTTCGTGATTAGTCAAGTCCTGTTAAATTTGTTTTAAAAAAACTGGTAGAGGGAGAGTACCTGGTTTTGAAACCGAATCCAAAATATGGCGCCGTAACAGACGGTTGTAGTGCAGTGTCTCAAGCGCAATCATCACTTAGGACTGACTGGTACGATGTGACCAAAATACATAACGGTCACGATATAGTTACTGCTCTATTCGTGCATCGCTAAAAATGCCATAAAGTATATCAAACTATATTTACAAGCATAAGACCAGACCATGTCGCATTTCTTTTAATCGACACTTGCTTGAGATTATTGCATTCTTGTCTATGCGGTCTGGACTAAATGGACAGTCATATTCGATTATGGTTATACATTGATAAGTGGTATGGAGTGTGATAGGCATATATTAGAGAGACTGACGTACAGGCGCGTAATAGCGGGGATGCTTACCTAATTACAATAAATATGACAAGTTACGACTACGCGCTTCCATAGGGAAAGTATGATCTTTAACAGTAGGGCTGTTGTATGTTTTAAAAGCACAGCGTCGGCATAGCATGTTTTTGACGGCTGCATGGAATGTCAAATTGTTTAAAATTGCTTCAACCAACTTTAAGCAATAAATAGCTTTCTTTATATATTGAACACCATACAACATCATGCGAGTAGTTAACAGCCTAATCGATTGTTAAATGACATGCAGTTAACGAGTCCTGACTTAAAATTTGCAAATATTATATTCACGCTGTGCCAAAATGAAGAGCAAAATAGTTAGTTTCAATCATTTGACATCTGCAGTTACAATGATATAAACTAACGCTATCAAACATTAACTTAACGTTTTCCATCGGAAATTGCATCCTGTGAAAGACGAGAAAGTCAAGCTACACGCTGAGACATTGCGTTCGTTTATCGATATATATCGAGGTATTAACCGCACATGGATTAATGTTTTTGTGCTTTTAAAAGTTTATGTATGCACGATAAAAGGCAAAACAGTTTTCGATCAAGTATTTCAGAACCTACGGAAGACTAGCTATCTTCTATGGTTGTTCTTTTTCCATTTAGTTAACATCTTTATTAAACATCAATCTCATAGTAAGTTTGTAAATGCATCAAAATATGTAACGGCTCTATCGCAGCAAAGCTTTATATGGCAGAGATCATTAATACATGAATATTGGAATGTATCATATTTTCATTAATGCATCAACGAATCGGCAGCAATTCAGACTTTACTAATATGAACGGGACATTGTCAGTATTATTCCGGAAAGTACGATGCTGGTTAGAATGGCGAATTATTACAATGTATTAGGTCGACGTAGACCTAATTTCGAGTCCACAAGTTGCTTGCTTAACTAATGTTGGCATGTTTCACTTAAACGTAAAGCTTAAATTGTGGCTGTGCTTTTAATTGATCTTGAACCGCCTGCGACAATTATAGTGTATGGCTGTGCATTGATCGAAATATAAAACATCATTAAGTTTATTCATGAAACATCTCAATCATTGCACACATATACATCTGTAATAATAGGTAAGCAACAGTTATAGAAAAAGCCGAACTCTTCCCGACAATTGCAACTTCACAACATGACGATGACGCACGCGGGTCATTCGACATCAAATTCTAGCTTACCTTAAATGCGCCTGCAATTGTTCGGCCCGTTTCACACGAAAACCAAATAAAATCATTAATTGACTTAAATCCAACATCACCAGCCACCAGCAGTGAACGCTACAGGTTGCAATTATTTTTGCGGCTTTGATCATAGATAATTAGAGGACGTCTAGCAAAGTCTCTGGATTTTGTAGCCCGAGAGTAAAGCTTTAATTGGAGCGCGTGTTAGCAATTAGTCGGATAATGCGTACGCATCTCATTCGTCTTGTTTTCGTATCCAAGCTGACTTCACCTGAAAAAAGGGCAAATAAAAGTGTTGCTTTTGAAGATGGTGGTTTGATGTCAGAGCCTCAGTTGCTTGCATGACATCGGTATATATCACACACGTTATGCAATTTAATCCTTTTAGCAGCGGTGTGATATAATGTTCATCGAGAGAGCAAATGACAGACGGACCGTTTATGAGACTTATGAGCATAATTAAAATAAATATGCTAGCCGGGGGTTTGTTTCCATATACGTTGCAAACAAATCGTGTTGGAAAAAATCAAGGGAAATATGTGACAGCTATCACACATTAGTTACCCTGAAATTCGTGGAAGATTTAATACAGCTGTATCCGCTGCATTAACGATCGATTATAGACCTCTTCGTCTCAATTAAAGGTGGATACATGTGCACATAATAAGGTTTTATTACGGACGGCATGCTCAGTATTGCCGCACTAAATATTGCTTTGCACTTTTAGGTCGTAGAGTCAGCTATATTACTGGCAGAGTGTTTATTTACAAGATACATGTTGCAATAATGCCATATCTTAATCGCGACATAACATGCTGCTATTCAGGGATCACAAATTATAATATTGCGCGTAACTCGAAGGCGAAATACCGATGACGTAAGGTAAGTTTGAACCTTAGGCGTCTCATGTTATATTGATTATCGGCCAGAAGTTGGTTCATGCCGCAAATAAAAATAAATGAAAGGGGCCTCGATTATGTCATAATGCACAAGAGTTAAATCTGGTGAATATATGCAATGAATCCGTATTTCTGCAAAATGCAGCATCGGTAGGTTAGGGGTGCAGAACGCGGAATGATTAAATTTGTTAGGAAGATAGACAAATATTGAAATGTATGTGTGGAATTATCACATATATGCACATTAAATATATTCTGTACAAACCGAAATGTAATTCATTCTACGCTAGGGAACAAAAGCATGCAAAAATAAAGTGTGGAATTACGATTGTATATTGATGAAATGGGTCACGAACTGCTAACGTATGTTTCGTTTATTAAATTACAATTAGATCAGTATTGATTATTACTGCCTCTGTTTTACGGTAAATATCTATGAATATGATAACAAAAGATTCATTTGTGGATAATATCTGAAGATCAGCTTAAAAACTATTGTCTAGCTCGTCCTGAAGATTTTTGTTTCTTGTAAATATCGCTCACAATTTCGCACATCGCCCTCGGAAAAGTAAATTCATGCACGACATGTATGCCATGTAAACCCTTAACACAATCCTACATGAAAGAGATATGAAAACTGTAATGCTCAGAGGCATTCGATCGCCTCAGGGTCCTTAACGCATAAACCCGGTAAAGTTCGAGTAAGCCATATTGATGTGTAGTAGGATACTTGATGAAGCCTTTTATTCATTGTGTAGCGGCAGACAACAATGATATCATTTTGCTTCGGATCAAGCATGGCATATACGAGCTGTTTTATCGAACCATTGAATCATATGTTTACAAAAACGACCCGAGTTATTAATTTCAGTATTCTATGACTCTTGTAGGTCTACTATACATTTGACCAAGGTAACAAGTCGCCCTTCTTAGCCGAGTTTAAATTCGCTCTGCAAATTGAAACGTACATTTCTGATACTTGCATATATTGATTCAAGCAGTCGAATGTATGAATTGTGTTGACATCGATTCCGACGGGTTACACAATGAAATGCCTTCACAGAGAAAAATGGTATCAGCACATACATGATCGTCTGTCATTATTACCGCTCCATATTGACATAGTGACGATGATTCGAAACAAGCTCAACACAAGTTACAGGGCGCACATGCAGTTATGAGCCACCCGGAAATGGATTTTCCGATGGCATATTCAAAAGCCACTAATTTATACGTCACTAATTTCACGTATATTTTTTGCCCTCAAACGCTTAGGTTTCAATGGGGCTATATGAGGGTAAATGTCGGTGCTAGATGTATATGTGCATATATACCGATAAGTCCAATATTTGTTATGGAGACGGCATTTGTGAAGATTGAAATGTAGTCTCTCCTAACATTTCAGTTTTATATCCCCCAACAAGACGATTTTGGGATGAGTTAAACTCGTATTGTATTCTCCATTGCCTCTGCGTCCTTAACAGAAACTAAGGATACACAATCCGTTATGATCATTTTAAACTCAATTTTAATGGTGCTCACTGGCCGACGTAATTTATACTAAATGCGTATGTTTAAAAAAACCAAATATCTTAACTTCTGTTGTAACAATTGATTTACAATACCGTTAGTGAGCCACCATTGTAATTCACATGTTGTTAGTACACATTGGTTAGGCCGTGCTGCATTTGTATTCTTCTCGATGCATATGTCAATAGACTGCACTTTTTGCGACGTGCGTTTTAATACATTGTTTCGAATCTGAGACACATTGGACAATATAGGATGTAAGACTCATCTACAGTTAGGTATTTGGTTATATTATTTTTGGAATGTACCATTCATTTGATGATCGCACATATTTAGGTGTCGCTATCTTCAATTTTTGTGTTTTGATGGCAAATGTATGAACAAAACAATGATTAGTTCTCTTCCGAGCAACGACAATGATAATACAGTATTAAAGCAGAAATCCTCAGCGGAACTTACAGCGTTGCTATGTAAATATTACGCTGCCTTGACTGTCTTCTGCGCTACGCATGTCTATAGTGATGATTTTTTGTCAAACATTTATACGGCATACTGGATGTAATGTAGAGTAGGCGAGGCGATAAGATGTGGAACATCCACAAAGTGAACGCATGACCTGAGGGTTGATGGACGTGCTATTGCATTTATTAAACAAATGAATTTACTAGGTGGAAATATTTAGACTTACGTTGGTAGAGTTTGACTCCTATAATGTTATAGTTCAGTTTCGAAATCAATCTCTGCACTTTGATGCTGACAGAATCCGTTCCGATGATGATCAATGAAATATGCTTCATGTTATTAACTGTTGATTAACTTGAATGTGCCTCAAATAATGTATGAAAACCCAACTTACGCTGAGCCTCGAGATTGAATTTCATGGCCTATGTATGGGTATTCATCGAATGCGCCATTGATTGAGCTACCCAAAAATGGCCAAGTCATTAATTGAAAGCATTCTGACCACAACGTAATGTGCTACAACGAAAGTTCCGCTAAAAAGCAATTTACTACTTGCTGTTACTACATTTACAATATATTAGACTTAGTGAGCCATGATATTCGACCAAAGCATGAACATGAACAATATGCAGCACCATATATCATAGGTATTAATAATTTACCGACTCCTACGGAACGCTATGCCGGCAAACCAGGATTGGTTACTCCCACGGGGCTCTCATTTGCAGCTCCTGTGAGCGATTTATACTGCAATTAAATTACGCTAAGCAAACCCTGGACATTGTGTTGTTGTCTGCGTGGGCGACTTAGAAATCGCAACATTACATTTCGATGACAGGATACTCAAAGAGTGCTATGTGAAGATATAAGAAAAACAATAACTGATAGATGTAATATTAATAATCCTATGAACTGCAAAATATGCTTACTTAGTGGCCCCACCAGTATGTTTTATCCGGTGTCACCTACATAAAAAAACTGGCTCTTAATATTAGGTGCTACGATGCGCATCCCACATTAACTAACAGAAGCCATTGCTTGGTCGCTAAGCAATGAAACATTTTATGTTACTCACCAGCAAGGACTAAAATTTACAGGATATCTAGCTACTTAGTGGACATGTTCTATATGGTCCATCAAGTTATTCGTCATCGCGTATCATTAACCATCCTTGCTAGACCCTGCTTGACGGTACATCTTTCATTGCGCAATATCATGTCAGGCCAAATAGCACAATATTTTATTTGCAGTTCGTGATATCGCTCAATAGTGATAAGGAAACATCTATACAATACTTTATTTGCTGTGCCAAGGACAGTAGCACAGCTTAATGACAGCTAAGTTAGTTTGTCCTCTCGTCGCTGTAGTGTTCAGGAGATTAGAAGGGACCATCGTTTTATTAGCGTAATCCAATCCCTTATTCAAGATTCTACATGTGGACAAAGCATGAATATACCTCTGTTGTACTTTCTTTTTGACACTTAAAACAATTATGCAAACATCGTTTGCAAAACAATATGAAAACATCACAATCTAGCAATAAAGATATCCCTCGATACGAGCAATATAAAGTCATAATACAACCATGGATATAGTTCAATTGTTACGAGAAAAAACCAAATCAATCTACATCAAATAATCACGAATTATGTAGAGTCTGCTCTTTATCAGTGCGTCTGTTTCCCCTCTTGTACTGATTCACATAATGTCTGACAATTGGCAAAGTAAGTCTTGTAAATTGCATAAATTATTTTATAGCTTCTGAACCAAATATCATGTAACCAACTATCACTTCATGAATAAACAACAAAAGTAGGCTACTCTCAAGACAAACAACGTTTTAATTCCGTATTCGAATACAAAAAAAAGAGATTAATGGTTAACTGTAGCCAAACTATGTAGTACGAAATGCTATGCGTATATTCAGTCCCTAATAAGATGAATAAAGGAAAATATGGCCGAACTATGCATTCCCTGATTTGGGATTAAGTGGATATGTACACCATATAATGACGAGATTCGACATATATAATAATTCTTTTCATACCATCATCACATAGCTTAGGGCTACTCCAAGATGGCCATTTGTGTGCCGTTATTATAGCGACTATCAGAAAACAGCCAGGTAATTCGGAGGCGGGATCACTGCAACCACTAGGATATCCGAGGTGTTATTATGCCTTCCAAAGATAGTTTTCTCCAGCCTAGGTTTTTCGGGGAATGATGGATCAAGTTGAGACACAACTACCGATATAGTATGAAGCGCATGCGCAGTGTTGGAATCTTATATGATCGATTTTTTCGTCGATTTTTTCCCAAATTTTCTGTAAGTATCTCCTCCATAACTACTGCAGTTACAAACATATGAATTATTTGGTTGTAACAAGCAATTATCGTAGCATTGAATAAGAGGAAAAAATACTAGTTTTCATTTTTAGTACTTTGTATAATGACATGTTTTTTAGGGTACCTAATGCGTTTTTTGCTACGAGTTCTCTCCTCGCTGATATCTCTGAAACGGCTGTATTTACGCTCATGAAATTTTGTCAGTAATTAGAACTAAGCCTCGTGATAATGATTGTAACAGTATTTGTAGCATAAACAGCGACAAAAAACAGTAAGAGCACGTTTAGTTTGAATGTTTTCTACTGAGTCAGTTAAGCGAGCAGGCTATCTGCAAGTCCTGTCTAATAAGGCCAAACCTTACGTACCGACCAGAGGCATTCATCGCTTACCTTGGCTGGCTTTGCATTGACTTGGCTAAAGGGGTCATGTCCAAACAGGCCAAACCTTATGTAATCGACCAGCGGCATTCATCGCTTTCGTCGGCTCTGTATTGATATGGCTAAGGGGTCATGTCCAAACTTCTAAGCGGCAGAGTCTTGTGACATCTATCCTATATAGTGCGCGTTACCAGCTCTCCTCGGTCTGTGTATATCTCGTCTCAGCTAAAGTGTGCACCGGATGTCCCCGTGCAATAAAAGCGGGTATATATACACAAACACACATACACACACACATATATATACATGTATACACACAAGCGCTCGGTTTTCGATGCCAAGCTTCCGAGCGTATATATATACATACATATACATACATATATAGATATAAATATACACATATACATATGCATATATATATAAATATATATATATATATATATATATATATATATATATATATATATATATATATATATATATATATATATATATATATATATATATATATATATATATATATATATATATATATATATATTATAGAGACTGGGGGCACGAGCGCAGTTTCCAAATTGACTCACATAAGCCTGCCTGCAGTGTGCTCGCACCTCCCCAGTCTCTATACTACTGTGTCAACCAGCCCTTCCAGCCGAACTTCTCCAGGGCCACACTAAAAGAGGCAATCACCTGGACTAAGCTCTTCTAAACCACTCACACGCTCCAGAAAGTTCCTCATACTTTGATTCCAAATCCCTCACCTCATTCTCAAGGTGCACCTTCTCCTCCGTTATATAATCCACATCTACCCGCAGTTGGGCCACCACATTTTGAACGGTGCTCATTATATACCTCAGCCTTCATCTGTTCAACAGATCGACGCGTGCCAATAGGCCAGAGTGACTACACCATTCTCAGATATCCACCACAGATAGACACCTTGTTAAAGTGGAGACCCTATATTTTGTGGCAGTCACTCCTGAGCATGTTCATTCCGTGGCGAAACTGCTTTTGGGCGAACAGCGACTCCACGTACTGAGTGTGCCTTAGATGCTTCTTCACCACCACCTTCTTCACACCTTTTGCATTTTTTATCTCATCCCGGCTCGACATCAAGATCGAGTACATCTTAGGGCGCAGACCAACATACTCCTTGATGGGCACGCCGGCGCACTCATCCTTTGTCTTCCCCAGAACTTTCTTATTCACACTGCTGCAGAGGCTACGGGAGGGATGAAAGTTACTAGTGTCAAAGAGATGCCCATCTTCCTTCATGTCAGCATACACTTCAGGCGTGCGTATCTCCATAAGCAGAGAATCCGTATCCGTGTACAACAAGCCAAGGTTCTTGGTATTGTAATAAAAGTCGTACATCAGGTGCTTGTAGAGGTCGAGTATACACATACCCACATACACCGGGCGGTTCAGTACCAGGCGAGTCTTATGCATGTGCAGAGCAGTCAAGTCATTATCAAAAACCTAATGACGCGCGTATGCAGGACTGGCAATAAGCCTACGCATTCTGTCTTCTTCCGTAGAGCGCACAATCTTGACATTCATCAGCTTACACAGGTCCTACTCAAAGTTGTTGGTGGCCATCTTACGCAGATCCGTATTCATCCGAATGTAAGGCTCCATCCAGGGGCTCTGGTTAAAGACCAACGCTTGATGGATCTTGGTAAGTCTCATCCCCAAAGACAGATACAGCTTGAGGTTCCTGTAGTGCACCACATACTTCTCCTAATTCCGCAGGTTTGGCACCAGCTTTTCAACCTTGCCCAAGGTTCCACCCAACTCGCCTAGGAGGTTCTTCTGATGGTTCGACAACCAGTCGTTCTCTACAAGAAGCCGCTCCGGAGCCAGCGGGTAGTCGTTGTGCTCGTCATAAAGTGCAGTAGGATACTCCAAGTCAACCTCAAGAATGTATCCAATTTCAGCATCATCTGGGTGGTCCTGTATCTGTAGATCCTCCTGCCGAGCCACCCATTCAATGCCCGTAGTTGGCATAGGCTGACTCATAGCCCACCCATACAAATTGTTAGCATCAAGGTACTGGATGTAGCTCGTCGGTTTATCCTGGTCAAAGTCATCCACGAGCGGGTTATTGGCCTTGGCGTGGCAGCGCGACACCATGCTTATACCACCGCATAGACCTTTCTCAATGAACATGTGGTTGTCATAGTCGGTGAGTAGCTCGAGTTCCACGCCTGTGCTCTTAAGCAAAGCATCCCACAAACAAACCGGGGCTGGTATAGTAGTGGGCCGGATCCAACCCGTACTGCTTAAGACAGGTCTTGCTGAACACCTCAAACACATCTGCCAAGAGCAAAACATCTGTCCGCAGGTACAGGTCATGGTAGTCACCCATGTTCTTACACCCGAACACGCTCCAGACCTTCTGTGCATGGGCATAGTCTACAGCAGATATACCCTCCTCAGAGAGCTTGCTGTAGAACTCCTGGATCGGCGGCTTAGGGGAATCAAAGTTATTCCAGCTGTCCATGAACTCATAGGGAAAGACTCCCTTGCGCAACATCAACCGCCACTTCATCAGGTCTGGCTCATATTCCGCCGTCACAGCAAAGGCATCTGGGTTGTTAGCAGATATCAGCCTATCAAGCGAGGTCAGGAGGAACTGTGCGCTGTCAATGAAGCGCAACTGTCTAAGCGACAGGGAAATATATTTCTCCATGTTGTTGGGGATGCAGTTGATGTTCCCCTCAACTTTGCTTATTCCCTGCATCAAGAGATGGGAGTCATAGCCCCGCAGGTTATGGAACACCACAGGGATGGGTGTTGTCTTGGGACTCAGCCGAAGTTTCAGGTTACACACATTATGGGCTGGCCCTCTGTACAAGCCTGTTATATGGCAGTGATCGCGGACAGAGTCACAGCCTAGTTTATTCTTGCACACATGACAGTGGGTTGCAGCCTTATGTGCCCTTCTATCCTCCCAAGTCATCCGCATAGGGACAGGCTTGGACAGAACTGCTTTGACATTTTGCTCCTCCTGCTGCAGAGCCTGTAAGAACTTCTCCACAGCCTCGCTTCCTCTGTAAACCACAGAGGTTCGGTCCTACCGTCACAACGAACAACCACATAGCCGTAGCCGCATCCTTGGTGTTTCTGCGTTCTCTGCGTGTTGCTCTTACCTGGATTAAGCGCAGGACCCGTAAGCTTCACTGTAAGCGCCTCAAAGTCAGCATAGATGACGTAGGGTGCAGCAAGCTGTTTCTGCCAGTTCTGGAAGGATAATATGTTCTTCCCTTCCTCAGGCATATCCACTCACACAGCAGTTTGCCCTATCCCCATACACTCAGGCTTATGCGCCAGGAGCAGACCCTCTGAGGTTTATCCATGCAGACATAGCTCACAGAAGAACTTGCGCTCTTTATGTTTGGTCTGGTCATACAGTAAGCGGTTCAGGTCTTTAATTTGCGTGTAATGAAACTTGCCGTCCTTCTCAATCAGCATGAGGTTTATACGGGTACCAGAGTGCTTACTGATTCGGTGTACGATAGTGGTCTTCCCATTCCAGCCAAAAACATTCAAGGCTAGGTTAGCATGCTTTTCTATCTTCTCAACATGCGACACCGGTGTAGGATGTTCTACACCTGCACCCTCCAGCAGATCCCAAAAGCCACTGAATGTTACATTTTGATGGTCACTGTGGGTCCTTGGCAACTGGGTGTAGAGCGGCTACAATAGCCCATAGATTGCAGAAGTCGTCCAAGTTCTTTACGTTTATGATGGCCTGCTTAGCCGCCAGCGCAGCCGGAAGTCGCAGGTAGGAGCCACCCTTCAACGGTAGGTAGTTGGCAATATCAATCTCCAACCGTTCTCGGATATTAACAGCACTCTGGTCCAGCGCAACGCCCACGTCCTCTGAGGAAAGAACCACCTGCTGCTTATTACACAACACAGGCTCAAAATACTTAGTGCTGTTATCATCCGCGTGCTTGGAGAGTCTTACCTTAAGGGCAAACTGACACTTGATTCCACCTAGATCTTCCAGCTCACCAGTCAAAACTTTATGCATCTTCCAACGCATGCCCTTTAAGAACATCATAAGATCCAAACTAAGGGGGTGAGACTCAGGAACATTCATCATCCATCCACGCAAATAGTTTTTAACAGCCCACAAAGTCTTCTTGAAGGCAAACTGCGCTGTGGGGACTGGGGACTAGGTTGCGGGGATGGGTCTGCGTGGTCCTTGGGGGGTGGGCGGCCGACGGGGGACTGGGCTCTTTACTTGAATCCCGACTTTACGAGAAGACAGGGACTGGTCTGCGGGGGGCAGGGATTGGTCTGCGTGGGGCAGCGGTGGGAACAGGGGTGAGAGCCACCCCAGCCCTTAATTTAGCCAATATCTCCTTGTATGTACGGTCATATTCATTACGCACTTGGAGTGCTTTGAGTGCAACCTTAGAGCGTGGATAAGGAGGCTTAAAACCGTGAATTGAAACATAATCGCTTTGGGCTTCACGTGCTCGTTGATTATGAGTCATGTTTACTATTTAGTTCCATTAGTCTAAAAGGAAATATTACGATACATAAAAGACAACGACTATACAGTGAGCGGACTTTGACCTTGTTGACAGCGCCACAGAATTTCTATTTTTATACAGTGGGGAATCCCCGTTCAGTGGCGCCGGCTGGTGAGTCAGTGTCCCCAGCTATAGGCTGCTGTGAAGCAATTTTTTGGGCATGACGAAGACGAATGTGGTTGACTTTATCAAACCCACAATCCATACACAATCCTACCTTATTATGGCAACCAATACAAAGACGATTAACGACACCATGTTTTATCTTATATCTGTGTAATCCGCAAAACTCTTGCTCTTGCGTACAGGGCCTGTTACAGGGGTCTTACATTCCGAGTAATATCCACGGGCACTTATTTTCATATACACCATTGTTATGTAAATAGATTTCTAATGTCTAATTGGTAATACCGTCTGATGGCAGCTGGGTATCGGACGGCACCACAAGCAGCTCCTCCTTTACAAAGCCAGCAAATAGTAAAGTACAGCCTCACCAGATTTAATGACAGAACTTCCAATCCAGTAAACATTGTGTGACCACACAGGGTCAGTGGCCCGCCGCGGCTGGTCTTGCTCTACCTGTCCAGGTTGGTAGAGGTAGCGAACGCCTACACTAGAGGGAAGCTTTAGCTCTTTTACCCCCAGCGGGCGCCCTGGTACGACTGAAGAGGGCTTTTGTGCAACTCGTTTTGTGTTTATAGCATCTTAAGGTTTGTTTCCAGTCAAGCGGGTCACCTCATTATTTATCGCAGAGACAACAGCCGGCAGTCGGGAAACCCACTCGGTAGATCGTTTACCAGTATCCTTTAACTCTACTGCATACTGGTGTCCAAAGAGCCGCTCAGCAAGGATGCATTAAAGCGTTCCACTATACCCTGGTCTCGATGGATATTCACACGGCCACACCTGACTGATACTCCATGTTTTGCTAGCAGCTGATTTCCTGCTCCCATAAACTACCGTCCGGGGTCGACCTGAAGTACTTTAGGCCACCCCAGCGGTCCTCGCTTGTATATCATCTCGAGTGCACCTGCGAGCTCTTTAGCCTCTTTTGTAGTCAATGTCTCAACCGCTTTGTAGCACGAGGCCACATCAACCACTGTTAAGGCATACTTGTAAGTCCGGCGCTTCAAAACGTCATGAGATAGAAATAAGAGATCAGCTTGGTGAACCTCATTAGGAACAGGGACATCAAACTTTGGTCTGGGAATGTGTTTTGGCACTGGCAGGTAGATTTGCCATATAGCTTGCTTTGTTAGCCACCCCCTGGCAACTTCCTCAGAAACCCTCGCTTCTGTTGCAAGCTTCTTGATAGCTGTTATGCCTTTCCAGTATCCCTTAGGACTATAGTATATCTTCTGCATGCGATGATCCATATACAGTAAACGCCCGAGTCTCCAAATGACCTACATAGCAAGCCTGTATGCAACTGCACCGTGGTACAGTGCATTAACGAGCATTTTTCCATCAGTAATTGGTGTTGTCATCTTATTCCATATAAAACAGATCCTTTAAATGAGCGTTCGAAGGCTTTTGTACCACAACCTGTTTAGGGTGTGAGGGTAGTTCATACCTGTAGCAATACAATGCTAGTCCAAACACCCCAATGCCGCCAACAACCAAAGACGTAGCCCATGTTGGCCATGCCCACCTTTCCGGAGGCTTGCTCGTTGATATTAGCTCGACAGGTTCGTCTCTAGCATCTGTTAGTGCAGCCTTAGCCTCTCGGAACTCTCTCAGAAGCTTATTTTGATTGGCTTTTCGAGCTGCAGCACACTTTCGTCCTGCTGCAACCCTTCTAGCGTTTTTCGTAGTGGTCACTGACGTTATCTCCACCGGTGTTGTCTCTCCTTGATTCGTGTTTGTTTCTTCCATGTTTACTTACTAAATTTATTTGTCCAATTGACAGCACCTGTTATAGCGTAGTTAAGCACCTGTTATAGCGTAGTTAAGCTCATGTTATAGCGGAGTTACTACATACTACAGCGTGCAAGTGTCTTCCTTTCCCCCAGCCCCTGTTGTTTTTTTCCAAATTGACAGTGCTTAATTGTTGTTAAAGCCGCAGTTAATGGAGTTAAAAACATACCATAGCGATGATATAGCTCACAAGTGGCAGTGCTTAGCGCGTGTCCAACAAACGGGTCAGTCTCGAGGTCTGTAATTAGCTTTGGCTGGTGTTCTGGTGGGATTGGTAGAAACATACAAGCAATACCCGAGTATAGCAGTAGCAATGATTGACCTAGAGTGTGCGTCATGCTAGCGCCTAGCAGAGCCTCGTATCTCACTTCATCAGACATTGATTCAACCTGGTCAATTGTAAGGGGCTCCAAACCAAGGTACTGATGGCCCTGACCACCGGCTATGACGAAAGCAAGCCTATCTCTCTTAGAAGACATATCTACACGAGGGGTGCAACTAGGTTCTGCTCACCCAGACTTTGTCTCCACTAAGCTAGTAGTGTCCTGTTTAAAGAGTTTATCAATAATGGTATCAGGATCCATGAATATACGTATACACCTTTGAGCTTCAAAATACTGCACCGCTACCCAGATGAAGAAACCTAAATTGGTTACTGAAGCAGCGGCTGCTATCAAAGCCAATATTACTTCAATTGACGGCATATGCAGCAGGTTGATCAGTCTTCAGCAGCAGTTTTGCGTGCTTGGTCTTTGCTAGTAGTTGGCGTACTGTGGCACATTCCTCCTTTGTTGGAATTACATAATTTTCACGTTAGGCGGCTTCAAACGAGTCACAGTCCTTGGTGTGAAAGAGCACCATCCAGCGAGTCTGCTCACGTAAGTCTTTCAGCACAGAGTTGTACTTTTGGGTGAGGACCCAGACACTTTGCTGCGCATGGCGGCCGCTAAAATCCAGTTCGGATAACATGTCTTTCTTCTTGGTTAGGGCCTTTGTTGCCGAACAGTCATCAATAATGTAGAGGGTAGGCTCACCCTTAAAACAATGGTAGAAAGCCCTCAGGTGGTCATGGAGCCGCTGACCTGGGTCAACAACGTAGGCCTCTGAATCATCCCACACCCATGACCGCTACTAATAGGCCTCGTTGAAATGTTTGATAGGGCAGAGGATTACAATATGCTCGAAGGCACCGAAGAAGGGGCCTTCAAGTAGGTCAAAGATGAATGCGGTTTTCCCACATCCTGTCTGCCCACAAACAATTGCCGAACAGGGACCATCTGGAAATGTAAACTTAGTTTTTGGCTTCATCAAAACCTTGTTAGTAGACTGCGCTGACGAACCTGCCATCTTTAATGTTAAGCTGTGCATCCATTACAATATACCTATAAACGTTCAATGCTCTGGCCGCCTCTGCCTTTTTCGTGATCTGAATGGTGATACCCTCAGATGCATTTTCCACGGCCCTGCCACTACCGTGCAGCTGGTCGTCATCACTCGTCCTTAAGTCGAGCCACAGAGCATACTTACTGGTTAGGAACTCTCCTAGGGACACGTCTGACAATGCCAAGTCTTTTGCAGCTATTGTTACACTGGGGTCTCGCTTACTCGTTGCTGCAAAGGCCTTTTTCACCTCATCCCACTGCATGTTGCCACGCATGCCCTGGGCATAGAGTTGGTTGGGGATGCCCTCAATGGTCACCTCGACCTTCGTAATCTTTGGGTTGTAGAACGACTCTGTTTTCCTGGCGAATGAGGCATTGACTGGGTCTTCAAAGAGCAGTAGGATGCCCTTCATGCTGCGAGCATACACGTTCAGGTTGATGTTCCACGGTGTAACTCTTTTATTGTATACAAGCTTCCTGTGACGAAGAACACAGTCATACAGAATCGAGAGCCGACCTGTGTACTGGGTGCGGATCATGCGGGCCAACTCTGTTTGGGTAACCATGTCATACTCCAGCGAGATGCCATCAATTTTGAGGCTGGAGTCGCCTGTTGCATGAATCACGTGGTTGTAGTCGTTGAACGTGAGCTCGTACTCCAGTCTGTCACTAAGCGCACACTGGTAGAATGGCATGTGGCTCTCGAGGAGTTCAAAATCAAGTGGAACGTAGAACCTGTTACCATAAACATCGGCTACCGCCTTGTCCTCTTCCTCTGTCTCGTCCTTGTCTCCTGCCCCCATTCGTATCTTAGTTGTGTTTCTGTCATCTGATGTGTCAATGCCTTGATACTGGAGGCCCTGTCTCTCCTGTGCAGTCCACCACAAGTCGTGGTAACAGTGGTACACATCGCTGTCATCAATAGACATGACCTCATTGCCAGATATCTTGGGTAACCATGTCATACTCCAGCGAGATGCCATCAATTTTGAGGCTGGAGTCGCCTGTTGCGTGAATCACGTGGTTGTAGTCGTTGAACGTGAGCTCGTACTCCAGTCTGTCACTAAGCGCACACTGGTAGAATGGCATGTGGCTCTCGAGGAGTTCAAAATCAAGTGGAACGTAGAACCTGTTACCATAAACATCGGCTACCGCCTTGTCCTCTTCCTCTGTCTCGTCCTTGTCTCCTGCCCCCATTCGTATCTTAGTTGCGTTTCTGTCATCTGATGTGTCAATGCCTTGATACTGGAGGCCCTGTCTCTCCTGTGCAGTCCACCACAAGTCGTGGTAACAGTGGTACACATCGCTGTCATTAATAGACATGACCTCATTGCCAGATATCTTGATTGTCATTTTCTTAACCACGGCGCGAACCAGGTTTTGCACAATGCTGCGGTTAGCATCAGCCGAGGTCAGTGTGATTATAAAGGCCAGCCATGCTGACCCTGGGACAATGACGTCGTCTGCGCCCTTTACCCCTAGGGTTCGCGTATCCGGCGGTACGGGTTTAGTTTGCGCCCGTAAGTACTCGACATGTTGAATTCTTAATTACACTTATATCTTTAACATAGTAACATGGAGTTTGATAACCCAGGATTTGACGACCCAGAGGAGGAAGAGGCTTTGGGAGGGGAGAGGAATGAGACCAGTTTTGATGATGAGGAGACTAACCTGATTGATGAAACTTTAGATACGTCGAGTACGACTAGCCGACCATGCGCTATTACTGAAATGCCTGCCGGGTTAACAGAAGATCAGGTGGGTTCCAAAGAAGAAACTGAAGTCTTAGTTACGAGGTGGGCGAAGGCAGTGTCTAAGCATGGGCTGCAGGCCACTCGGGAGATTAGATCGTCAAAAAGAGGTGACCTTAGGGTTAGGTGGGGGCGAGACTGGAAGCTTCTGACACGGAAGAGCAATGCCAACAAATTCCTCTCCCCTAGGAGTATCCTAGATTACGGTGGTACACAGCTTGCTCGGGCTCTTGGAATGAACACTGAACTATCCACAAAGGCAGTAAAAGCCCTACAAGGCATTGACCGAGCCGCTGCTAAAGCGGAAGCTGCCCTTCCAGATATGTTAGAAATGAGCAGCCCCTTCCAGATATGTTAGATAATGAGCAGGCTGGCTTATGTGAGCCAATTTGGAACAGACCCCCCAAGGTGGTGTGGAAGAAACAAGCTTCATAGGGGGGAGGTGCGATATATATCCTGCAGGCTGGATATGTGAGTCAATTTGGAAACTGCGCTCGTACCCCCAGTCTCTATATATATATATATATATATATATATATATATATATATATATATATATATATATATAGCTTTAAAGATAATATAATATATATATATATATATATATATATGGCGCTTGTGCCGACTCTAAGTAGGCCAAACCTTATAGCGACCATATGCGCTCGGTTTTCGATGCCTTGCTTATATATACAATAGCAGTCATATACAATAGTGGCTTAGGAGATTGGCAACGTCTGTTTATATGTGTATATATAATATAGTGTGTGTATATATATATATATATATCTATATATATATATATATATATATGGATATATATATATATCTATATATATATATATATATATATATATATATATATATATATATATAGAGATCTATATATAAATATATTTATGCTTAAAGATAACATTGGGTTTGTATATATATCTATATTGTTGATACCGTATTGCTGGTCGTCCAGGATTGCCGTTGGAAGACATGCCGTTGGCGATTGTGCCGACTCTAAGTAGCCATTACTATATATACCATACGTGTAATATTTTCGATATGATAACCTTACGTAGCGACCAGATGGCGCGTGAGTGTGCGCTCGACTAGGTTTTTTTCTAATGATGCCTTGGCAACTACGGACGGGAAAATGACTGTATCACGAGCGCATATACTAGTAAGATATGAAACCGTTATATATATATATATACGTGATATATAGATGATATATATATATAGATATAGAGAGATAGATATAGTCATATATATATATATATATATATAGGATATATATATATATATATATATATATATATATATATATATATATATATATATATATATATATATACATATTTATATATATATATATGACTTATTTTATGACCTTCTAGTCCTGGGCAAGGATTAGTTTCTGACGGGCATGTTAAGCACATAGATATATTGCTCATATTTATGTCTTCCAACGATAGATGGAAGACATACTGTTTTCGTTAGAATGTTTTTTTTCCTCCAGCCTAGGTTTTTCGGGCTTTTCTCCGGAAAGGTTGGACATATCAACATGAAATTTTGAGGAATGATGGTTCAAATTAAGACGCAACTACCGATTCAGTTTGTCGCGCATGCGCAGTGTTGGAGGCTTATGGTATCGATTTTTCTTCGATTTTTTAACCATTTTCTGTAACTATCTCGTCCATAACTACTGCAGTTACGAACAATTACATGGTTGTAACAAGCAACTATCGTAGCATGGAATAGTGGGAAAACATATTAACATGAAATTTTGGGGAATGATAGATCATGTTGGGACAAACTACCGATATAGTTTGAAGCGCATGCGCAGTGTTGGTGGCTTATGGGATCGATTTTTCGTCGATTTTGTTCCCATTTTTCTGTAACCATCTCCTCCATAACTACTGCAGTTACAAACATATGAAGCATTTGGTTGTATCAAGCAATTATTGTTGTATCGAATAGGCGAACAAAATACTTGTTTTCACCTTTTGTACTTTGTATAATGACAAGTATTTTAGAGTACCTACGGCTGTATTTACGCACATGAAATTCTGTCAGTATTAAGAACTTGGCTTCGTGATAATGATTGTAACAGTATCAGTAAAGAGGACGTTTAGTTTGAATGTTTTCTACTGCGTCAGTTTAGCGAATAGGCTAACTGCAGGACATGCTGAGTAGGCCAAATCTTACTTAATGACCAGAGGCGATCATCCCTGCTCCCGCTTTTCATTACCAAACCTTACGTAATCTACCAGAAGCAATCTTCCCTTATCGCTTTGCATTGACTTAGCTAAGGGGTCATGTCAAAACATCTGCTAAGGGGTCATGTCAATACATCTAAGCGGCAGCAGCTTGTGACATCTATCCAAAATAGTGCGCATAACCAGCACCCATCGCTGATATCTATCGTAAACGTGTGCGGCGCATAGGGTGTTTTAACGGTCTGTGTATAAACCGTCTTTTCTTTTATTGTTTATCAAAACCAGAAAGCAAAAATTAGCAACAGTAACTAAACCGTAAACTGTGTTTCATATGCGCCGACAAAATCGAATAACACTAAACACATTCGTTGTTCATTCGGTCAAACGAAAAACGAGCGGCGCTGCAGTCGGCGCTGTTTTTACTGATACAAACGGCTCGAAAGGTTGGTAAGTATTCGCACCGGACGTCCCCCGTGCATTCAAACAGTAGACGAGCCGCGATCTTTGCATAACTATAGCTACATAAAATAGCGACTTCGAAGCTTGGCATCGGCAACCGAACCCCTGTATATATGTGTGTATTTATATGTGAGTGCGCGTGCCTATGTGTGTATTTATATGTGTGTGCGCGTGCGTGTGTGTATGTGTTGTTATAGACATATATACATACACACCCATACCCACAATATATATATATATATATATATTTATATATATATAACGATACAGTCGCCGTCATACAGACCAAGTTGGAAGGCCAACTCCGTACGGCACGTAGCAGTTTGGAATCCCAGCTCAGCAGTAGCCTCTGGACATCACCAGAGTTACTCCATACTATAGTTTTGCAATTTATATTCGGACTTGTGGGATAGGGAATCCGTACCCCCACATTCAGAAATAAACATCCGTTTTCCAATTACCATTCAATTGACAATCGTCTTCATCACTTCGACCATAAACAGTGCCGACGTTCACGGTGAAAGAATGTTCATTTACATGGTACATTTTGCAAACATGACATATTGTAATCGCGGCATAACGAGCTGCTATTCCTGGATCACAATGTGTTATATTGCGTTACACTCGAAGGCAAATTGGACAATATAAGAGATAAGACTTATCTACAGTTAGGTAATTGATTATATTATTTTTGGAACGTACCATTTATTTGATGACCGCGCATCTTTAGGTGTCGCTATCTTCAATTTTAGTGTTTTGATGGCAAATGTATAAACAAAACAGTTCTCTTCTGAGCAAAGACAATGATAATACAGTATTAAAGCAGAAATCCTCAGAGGAACTTTCGGCGTTGCTATGTAAATATTACGCTGCTTGACTGTGTTCTGCGTTACGCATGTCTATAACGATGATTTTTTGTCAAACATTTATACGCAGCTGAAGTTTAAGAAGCAGTGATATTCAATACTGGATGTAATGTAGAGTAGGCGAGGCGAGGCGATAAGATGCGGAATATCCACAAAGTGGACGCATGAACTGAGGGTTGGTCGCCGTGCTATTGCATTTATTAAACAAATCAGTTTACTAGGTGGAAAAATATTTAGACTTACGTTTGTCGAGTTTGACTCCTATAATGTAAAAGCTCAGTTTCGAAATTTATCTTTGCACTTTGATGCTGACAGAATCCCTTCCGATGATGCTCAATAAAATTTGCTTCATGTGATTAACTTTTAATTAAATTGAATGTGCCTCAAATAATGTGTGAAAACCCAAATTTCGCTGAGCCTAGAGATTGAATTTTATGGCATTTGTATAGATATTCATCGAATGAGCTACCCCAAAATGGCCAAGTCATTAATTTAAAGCATTCTGACCACAACGTAATGTGCTATAACGAAAGAGCCGTTAAAAAGCAATTTACTACTTGCTGTAACTACAATAACACTATATTAGACTTAGTGAGTCATGCTATTCGGCCAAAGCATAAACATGAACAATATGCAGCACCATATATCATAGGTAATAATAATTTACCGACTCTTGAGGATAGCTTTGCCGGAAAAACAGGATTGGTTACCCCCACGGGGCTCTCATTTGCAGCTCCTGTGAGCGATTTATAAATTACGCTAAGCAAACCCTGGAAATTGGGTTGTTTTCTGCGTGGGCGACTTATAAATAGAAAGATTACATTCCACCGACAGTATGTAAACATATGCAAAGAGCGCTCTGTGAAGATAAAAGAAAAAAACAATAACTGATAGATGTAATATTAATAATCCCATCAACTGCAAGATATATTTACTTAGCGGCCCCAACCAGTATATTTTACCCAACAAGTTACCCCTTCAGATATCCAGTGTCACCTACATAAGATATCTGAGATGTTATATTAAGGCATCTCCACGCGAAGGTTGGTGTGCTCACCACTTAAGTCAATGTAAAGGAACCCCCTTAGCGTGGCTATAGAATCATTGCTGTTATCTTTTTGGTTTGCCCATGATATTCTTAACATCACAATGTATACTTATATACTTTAATAGATGATCCCGTCCGCTTACATATTGTAGAAATAAAACTTCTTGAAATCATACCAAGCGTCAGTATAACTGTTACAGTCATTATGATTACACAACACTGTCATCCATCATCTGTAGGTGCCTAATTGGTGTTTCTACACGTTACAACGATGGTGTTGCTATCCACATACCAAACGACAGCTGATTGCTTATGCAGTATGAATTATATGTATGTCGCTTTCTTGTTTTCACACAATAATGCTCGGCCAAATAATTATTAGTAAAGATCTGCTCTTGACTAACGTACATTGTTTTTTTTAAAAAAAAGGCAGAACAAGGGCGTAATAGTAACTGGTTTGAATTCATAAGCACACTAAGAATGCCTTTATTCTGCAATCAAAATGCCACCCCTATCTGCTTTTTCGTTTATCTCCAGTGTAGGTCCAGCATGCCATATGAATACTGCAAAGTCGCATCTCTTTGTCTAATTACGTCATGCTATTTATACTCACATGGCTAAAGCTATATGGAAGAAGATGTTATGTGTTGGTGCACCATGGTTACTTGTATTCGTCCTACCCTGTTGGCTAAAGGTGGCTGCGGTAGCCATATATTGTACCTACAGTAAGAAGTTGTAGCAACCCTGCCAGCTTATTAACTAGAATGATATCACGAATGCACATTACAACTCTTTTCGTTAGTCAACAGCTCACAGAAAGTTACTACTAACAACAGCATGGATAGAGTTAGTCCATCCTCTTTGTTGCCCATAATTATTCAATATGTTACAATTGTCATGAGTTTAATTCTTAAGTTATTCTCAGATACTAGAGAACCCAAGCTACTAGGTAAGGGGCGGTTGGTGAGTTTGATCCCCGAACAAATGTTGACTGTGCGTTCCATTGTGGGATAATACGGAAGTGTAAGTGTTCGTGCAAAGAGGTTCCATGTAGTTGTGAATGGTGCATTTTAACTACTCCTCGGCTCAATCAATAACGAGATGAGTTATTGCATGGTTGGCCAGCTAATGCCACTGATTTCCAAAGTTGGGGTGAGGAAAGGAATGCACCGTTTTGTTTAGAGCTGATAGTGAAGCAGGCGGGTGTCTCACATGCCGAGTGACCCCACCGGTTCGGCTGCTGACGCCAAGTTTTCAAGCACTGGGACACTCGATCTTTGTACGTGGCCCAATCTATATAGAACGAGCAACAAGGCCCCCATATGTTTATCATGAAACGCGATACGCCTGCGCTGGTCAACATATTTTGTCCATTATGAATCTAATGAGTGCCAAGCACATATTCTTTATCTAACACATATAGTGGTTAACGTTAATTTAAATTGTAGGTGATGATATGACAAACTCATCATGGTTGATACTTTTCGCACTATAAAATTGCTGTTAATCAGATTGAGAACCTTGAGATTATAAAGTGGACCTCTTGTGCCAAAATCTATTTGAACGTTATCGTTGGGGCCAGGACCCTTGAGATTACACAGTGACCCATAGTTTGAATGGTCAACAGCTGTCGTGCAAAACGCTTTTCACCGGAGTAAGGGTTGTAATGACTGCAATAGGGTGTACAACACATCACATGGTTGATTAACACCACAGTATACAAAAAGAGGAGGAGCGTTTTGTGGTAACTCATCATTGGCCCTTGAGTAAAGCAAGAGATGAGTTACGTTCATTTTAAACTTTTTCCAATAAATCATGGTATACAGTGCCAACAAATGATGCAGCGGTTACACGATTTGTTAAATTTCAGCATGTGAGCCTTTACTACACGGTATTAAATTTCAATCCCAAACAATGTGCCAACATGGCAATGTATTACAAACCTTTCAGCAGTTTTAGAGTTCGAACTTTAGTCATATCTATTACAGCCCAGCGACAGATGAATGTTTATTGGATAAGTTCTTAAGCAGTTAAATGGCACCATATAGCAATATACTGCACCTACCTAAGTTCAAATCAGAATGGAATATGACAAATAGTAAAATTAAAGTGTTCATAATTGAATTCACCGGCACTAGTTCAGTGCAATGAGCAACTTTAAAGCCAAATTTGTGGTAGTACACATTCCTTATAATCTCTCTACGATATCTAAATCTTTACAAGCTGTTAGCAGGAATCTAAAAATGGCAGTTCTCACGGTTAATTACCGAGTAAATATGACCCCATGGAAAGTTTTTCGTAGGCTTTTTGAACATAGGAGACGTATCAATTGCTTCAATATTTGTAAAGCCCATTATGGAGAAGAAATTAGAATGATGACCACCAGAATGTACATATGCAGCCATCTTTGATCCAATAGGAAGCCCGGACTTGGCCAAAACAAGAATGATGGCTTCTGCCACGCGATCGTTGTCAGCATATAGCGGTGACAGTTGGTACAAACCCGGCGACGCTTCCACCATTGAACCATAGCCGACACACTGGCCATTTCGCTTAGCTATCCATGGCGTTGAGGCAGACGCTTTAAGCAAGTGTTGAAGAAAACCACCTCTGTCTGCACCATATAGAATTCGGTCATATTCTATGACTTCGTGGATGTTCAACTCAGAGATCCGCTCAGTGATGAAGTCATTCTCATTGGTCTCGATCTGACGTGGTAAGTTTGGAATACCCACAACTTTGAGAAGTTTGAATTCATCCGGAGCACATAGCAAACCCCACTTTTCATACATAGATATATATGCTGTCGTTGCCTCGAGAAATACGTTTCTACCGTGGAGCCTCTGAAGTGCTGCTCCAAACACCTGCTTGCCAACGCCCAATCCACGGTACCCCTGAACATAATAGCATTAATACAATTTTGCAGCTTTGACTCTATTTACATGCTGTAAAATTGCAATAAGGTGTTCATGCAACAACTGAAATATTTTTGATAGGCAGCATATATTTATAATGCAGCTGCCTAAGCAGAGCCAACATATCATACTAACTTTACCCTCTCCTTCGTTACTCCTTCACTTTCCTGCAGAATCAGCAATATGTCTGCATAAGCACTTTATCAAATTTGAAAAGCCTTATATCTTATTACATTTGAAAGTAATCTAAATCTAGTGTTTTTATTGGCAGGGCGGTGGCAACATTTATATACGAATGAAATTAATCGTCGTTCGTCGTCTGTATCTGTCCTAGGAAGATAACGGCAGTTATATCAGCGATGGGCAAGCACTTAACATATCTGCTGGCGGAACAAGGCTTTTAGAATGTGGCAGCTGTTTATACCGCTGTTAGCTATGAAATAATCTTTAATATATTTGTGAAATTGTTACTGAAAGCAGAGGCTTATCGAGGAAATGAACTGAGTGTGAATCGCAGTTTTTATAAAACTTATATGGCACCATCATGTCTGCAAGAATACAATGGCGGAGTCCATCCTAAACCGTGGGCGGGATCTCTGCCTTATTGAACGTCGTGTATTGGTGATCAAATGCCATATCTCTTATGACAATCTTACGTAACACAAAATAACTGGCTAGCTACTTATGATAGCGACCTTTAATATTCTTGACTGTGGTATTGCAGGCATTAAATGCGTTTAGCAATGCTCGAGATGTGGTGCCTAAGCTATTAGTAGTTGTGAATACAGCAGCGTAAAAGCAAGTGAAGCGTGGACGCTTTAGTAATTGTTAGCACATAAAGGGCGATCATTCTGGCCATTGAGTTACGTACTGGGTCTGGGTGTGTACAATTCTGCACCAAATCATCACATGCAGATATTTGGCCCTGATTGTAACTCTTAACTCATATCTTAACTGGATCTTGCTAAAGTTACAAACCTAATTGCGATCAGCGAATATTTTAGATAGATTGTAGACTGTAGTATTAACATGATAGGTAAAATGGTCCTAAATTCGGCAAATGCACAATACTGTGATGCAACGGCTGCTTAGTAATTGGATACGAATTCCACGTACATTCAACAAAACTACCTGCTTTCCCCATAACAGTATGCCTCTTTAATGTCTTGTGGGTAAAACATTATACCAAATATGCATTGATTGCAATTGTCCAACCTTTTGCCAGAGAGCCCCAGTCTGCTAAGCATAAACGGCCGATCAAAATCTTTGCTATGCGCCGCCTGATACTATCTAAAATCTGCAGCATTTTATATTTTTGCGTCGCTGCCACTAACATCTGCATGGAGGTACTCTCCTCAGACATCGGTAAGTGACTCATATATATATCATAAAATATTTGTCTTTGATATATTTCCTGATATTAGGTTGCAGACGGATATTGCCAACCGTGCGAGCCAATGTGCGCATCGTTTACAACGCACATGTGACGAAATGAATGGCAAATATGAATATCTGCACTTCCAAATGTTATAAGTCTTTTTCACTTATATAATCATCTGAAATGCATTGCTACAATTCTGCTAGATAAGGAGAGGCTGAAACATTTGTTTGAGCCTAGGAATTTTTTTTCAGGACCAAAAGAATTTTGCTATGGGAACATTGTAAAAACGAAGGTTGTTTATGTAATTGGACTAGATTGCATGAAACGTAAATTCCCAGTAGCAACAGGACTTTCACGATGCGTACCAATCGTCTATGTTGAATATTGGCTTAACAAGAAACTTAATGGGCGTTATATTCATTTTAATAAACATAGAATGCATTTAGTAACGGGACTGTATCGGGAAAATGGCTGCATTGCTCTTTATCGAAACATTGCGTCACTTTAAAAACCAAGTAGGATCTAGGTTAATATAGCAGGGCTGCTACCATTACTCGCTTTGCGCTGATGGCTTAGCAGCCAAGTTGTTATTTAAGACATATCCTTGAAGGAATGATATGAAACATTTTATGTAAACAATTACGCAACTACATTATCGAACGTGACAACACATTATCAATGCGCAAAGCAGTGGCCGCACGGACGATGGTCTTGCTACCCCGCGACAGTTGGCCTTATAGCGCAATCCCTTTTAGTGTTTCAGCATATCATGAATATGCAGTTGATTATTTCACGCATATTTACACCTACAAGTACATAAGGCAATGAAGATTGATATCGCAAAGGGTTCTGTGAACAGCAGGGTGCCATCAACTTGATATCTATGATTTAACATTATCTACAACACACAATAATGTATATTCAAAATTGCGTTGGCATTAAATATGATAAAAGTTGCAGTTTTACCCAAAGCAATTATGTCTTCAGTTGCTATCATGTGTGACGAACGTTAAAGCAAACTCAGATTGACTCTGGAAATGCTATTGATGTACAGGGAACAGGTGGTGGGTACTTCCATTTGGCCTTCTCGCCTATTGTAAATGACACGTCACATTGGACTGCTATGATGTAAATAAAGTCAAAAGGATGGTGTCGTTATTTTGATCACAAAACCTTAACATTGACGTCACCCCTATTAATATCTCTAATACCATCCTCCTCGCTGCTCAAGTAATCAGGAAATTACAGTGATAGGGACAGGACCAAAGAGAATATTGGTATGGATGATGATGTTGTCAATGAATGATAATGTATGATCCATAAATTGAAAACATAACGTATATCTGAAAACAAAATATTAAATAGAGTAACTGAAGCCAACAAAGCCCTAAATTCTCTAGCATAAACACATATGGGAAACGTAAGAATTTTGCATAAAGGTTGTTATATCAGTTTATGAAACTAAAATGCAGCGACGGCAAAAGTGAGGTTTGGAAACGCCATCGATAGTCATATTCTATTTCCACGAAGAAACCGATATATGAAAGTAACTACCGGCAATGATTGTTACGACAAGTGCATATTGGTTGTGGGTTTTCCTGGAAGCTTTACATTGCATTTGCTTTCCTACTATTTGGGAATATCGTACTTTACGCCGCATTAACAATGCTGACATATAGCAATACACAGCTATGCCGAATACACAAATCTTATGAATGCAAGAGTAGCGTGATTCTCGATTTATGAATAATTCCCTTAGCAATTGCGGTTTTGATGAAAATATACAGCGCTCTCAGTCAATTAGAATTAGCCATGGCTAAGTATGCGGAGTTTATTTAAAAATATATAAGCATCTAAAAAACCTTAATTAATGCATTTCTGTGGTTTGAACGGGGACAGACACGTTAAAGCGTAACAGATATCCCAGCATATATTCTTTGTCGATTTCTTACTTGAATTATGAGCGCTTTAACTAATTTTACCTCAATGAATAGAAAACGTCAGATTGCGTGCATTGGATGACGTTAATATTAGTTATCAGTTGGATAAAATGCTCTCTCCTAGACCTTAGTGATTTATATTCGCAAAGCTTAGCAAATTATAATATGTGTTTCGTTCGTTTTATATCTGGATGTAATAACCCGCAATGAAGATGCAAAGGGAAAATCATAACTGATACAATATCTGTTTTGATTGCTGGTTTATTCAATCGTTCACAGATGTTTATGCTACTGTATCAGTAACACTGTGAGCCGACCATGTTGTATGTTCTTCTGTGTAAAAACTTTTGACTACCATGTGTCAAAGTCTGGGCGGTGTATTTCTCATGGTTACTGGTCAGGGAATATGTTGACAATAACATATGTTTTAGCCATTATCTTATTGAGATTAATGCATGGTTATGAATTTCAAAAACAATTATTCCCTGCCAGGTTGCAATTACCTAATCAAAATGGTGTCTGGCAACCCGTAAATAAACTTACTAATAACACAGTGAGAGTAGCTATAATATTGTTCATGTATAGCAAAGGGTGTATCTCTCGGGTCCACGTGCGTGTATTTTGTCAAAATATCGGCGTTTCGACGTTTTTATGTCCAAGGGAAGTTAATGTATACTTCTGATGCATGTGCTCCCCTACAATGTCATAAAGCAAAGTGTTCATGACTGGATAGAAATCGGGCTGTATGTGATGGAGAGTGTGTACACATTAAAGCATCTGTACTCTCATAACCGAGAAAAAACCCATTTAATCTAGACCCGTTTTTAATGAGCTTAATACCCAAAGTATATATTAGATGAACCATGACGCATGCACTTGTGATGGATTTGCCATAAACTTGTGGTGACGAGGAAAACACCATCACTTTATTCAACAAGCCTATTGATTCTGCCATCGACATGATCATTGGTATGCACTTACTGTAACCCGCTGCACCAAAGACTGAATAAAAAGGAAATAATTCAAGAAACAACTCAGCTGCGTTATCCCAGTATTGTAATAAGTGCAGAAGCAACGGTAGATATTCGATCTTTTATATCCGAGCAAGTCAATGATCAGAATACTTAACATAAGCAAGCAGCTTAACAGCTCTGCATTCAGTCGGACGACTACCAAATCATCCAAAATCTAACGACTGGTCCAAATATGGAAATCGGTGACTTTTTGGGGGGAAATACATAAAACGGAAAATATGCTGTTCACGATAAATATTCATCGACATTCCGCAATCTCGGCAGTCCGTGTAATGAATAGATCCAGGGACATTCAGCGCAGGCTTAAAGAACATTACGATTCGATTATCATATACCGTCCTTAGGTCTCATGTTCTTGAAATAATTATCAAACAAATATCGTTGAGCGTTTAATAAGCGTGAGACTTTGCAGGGTGTCTATCTTTAGTTTTTACTTGGTGTTGCATTCATTGCGCTTGATTTTTTTTATATTTTCATACACATCCGTTACTTTCACAACGCTTCTAAATCAAGTCTATTTTGCCTCGCCATATTATAGAGCCTGACAGGGGTATTACTTACTGCCATATCACCTAGTCATACAGTAAATGATTCATCGTGCTTGTTGCCAAATCATTACGATTATATAAGCGAAGTAGTCGGAGTACACTAAGAAGAGAAGCATTGAATAGGTATTGTTCGATTCATCTACGTTGCTTTTCTAAGGCTGTTGCAACGTAACTACTGTAGTAAACAGGACTATCATTATCGTGATAAAACCATGGGGACCTGATGTCAGGCTACATAGCAATGGCGAGGTATTAATGCATTATTAATGTAGCTTGAAGAGCGACGAATATAAGAGCCGCTGTATGATTGGCAAAGAGGCCATAAAACAATGTTATGCAGATACGATCTGCTGCGATGACACAAATCAAGACGAGCGTCTTCGTTCATCTCTGCTAGACGTGCCAGTAAAGGCAACGGCTGTTTTCTGACAATGCTTTCATCGCTTGCCCCAGAAGATGACACAGCCGTGCGTTTGCCACCTCAAGGGTGCGTTCTTAATACAAATATAGACATTATCTAGCAAGGGATTATTCTTAGTCGCCATGGTATTGACATTAAATGCGTATTACAGGGTCTCGGTGTGCCATTAGGTTAGACAAACGAATCTAGTTGCAGCGTTACCTGTATTCGTTATTATTCGATAATATTTATGCGCGTGGAAAACAATGAAGCAGTAAAACCTGCCCTGTCACTCTTGCTAAATGATAACAAACTACATAGAAGAGACAAGGTGTGCATGCATCATTGACGCAATGTCTAAGTGATGCAGGCTAAATCACTGATTAGTAGAATACGTTAATATGTTCTTGCGATGTAGACGTATCAGGCGGCTGATGTCCACCATTCAGCAGGCCTCGAATCCGACATCTCACATTGATGCATCACCCATTTCGTGTGGTCCTTAACATTGCTTGGATCGCCTTGGGGGTTGGCTTTATAAAACTTAGAGGCGAGTGACTCGATCCGATAAGCAAGCAGGAAACAGTTGGACAGCAAGTAGGGGATGACGCAATAGGGTAATTCTTATATTTACTATCATTAATATGAAGCAATGACGTAATATCAACTCGTCGCAAAGATTAAGATGGTGTGTCATATTTGCTGTCATGCAATCAACATCTGTCGATTTTATTGCCACACCTAGTTACCTACAATATCACCATGCTACGAGAAATTGCTTGTAAAATTTCCGAACTTTTAATAGATATCTTGCATTTCGTATATCATAAGGGTAATTTTAGAAGGCTGTGGATATCGATTTATTACAAAGATGTAAAATTGTTAGAAAGGAAAGCGGAGGATAACGGGTAAAAGAGCTTGACTACGTGGTTACACTTTTGTAAGGTGAACACGTTTTATCACATGAAGCCGAACCAAAGACCTTTAGAAGATTTTATGAACAATTAGGCACAATTGCATAGGATGTAGATTGAAGTCCAATATGCTGACTGAATCTATGCTTGCAGTGATTCATCGATTCCTATGTGGTCTAAGATGGTTATCTTCTATTTTTCCCTTCCCACCTATGCAACGATCGGAATGAGTAATAACAACATAGATAAGAAAGCCACGAATGTTCATGGTTCACACTAAAGCGGGTTACCCAAATGTGGAAACAATTAGATGAATATTTTCCGGGTGATAAATAGGCTCACATTCACTGTATCGCTGCCATAGTGGATCAACAGTGTTGATAATTCGCAAAAATGTAGATGACTATGTTAAATAATGATTTATATAGCTCTGCATAATACACAGAAGCACACGAATAACACATGCTGTATCTAGCTGCATGTCATTACGCCATTAGATATACGTGCATACTGTTGTTTACTTAGATTGCATGTAAATAGATAACGCCTTGCAAGAAGGATACAATACCCATATGTTAACTATTGGTGGTGATTTCATGTAGTTGTACAGGTTATTTACACTTTGGCTGTCAACGTCTAACAATTATACATCACAATCATAGCCAATAGTGCTCAACCAGTTGTTACGTCTTAAAGGAAGCTCACGCATCGTCCAGCATCTCCATGTTAACAGCTATAACGAGATATTTGCTTTAGGTAGTCATTCGCCGTGGAAATGTATTTGCCGGGCCTTGTATGTCTCTTTGTTAGTGTGCTGTTTTTAATGAATTAATTTATTACACTTCTCGGGCTCTGTAAAACTAAAATCGATTTGAAATAGATGCAGATCAATAAGCAAACGCTTATACATCTTGACTCGGTTGCTCTATATCGCCTTTTACAGTGGACTTTCGTCTTGTGATTAAATACTGCATTTTATAACCATATCTATCCATTTACGGTTTAATCAATTAAACCGACACGAGGCTTTTATCTTATAATGGTGCAGACAGTCGTCAATATATTTTGTAGCAGTGAGCAATGGTTTTTACGCTGGAGTTAATCGGTAAGGGTGTATATTAGTGCGCAAAATAGATGATAGAATTAGTAATTGTGTTGACGTATATGATAATTGGTTCCTCCATATCCGTTCAATATGCTGTACTTTAGCCAGACTTCCCTTGCTGGCCAAATGGATATGCTAAACGCTGCTTGAGGAAAGCATGGCAAATGGTCTTGGCATAATCAATAGAGCGTAGGCCGAGATCCTCGGCTATTCTACAGAACAAGCACAATATAACGCTATCCACTGAACCCCTAACGCTAACAAATCAACGCTCGTCATTAGACTTTGGTAGCCCCTAATGGGTAAGTGTGATATATTGTAGGTTTGATATTGAGCAGTCATCTACGATTTTACGTTCACAAAAACGCTGATTTATCATTTGGATAATCTTTGATGTAATTGATTACACCATGATGATCACCTTGTTCACCCGTTATAACTTGAATGATGGAAAAGGTGGTAGATCCAACGGACTGAGTCTGCATTCGAAACCGACCGACGATCCCGTACAGAAAAGGTTGCTAAAATTTAATATCACGGAGCGCTTAGATACCGCTGTTATAGTCTGGCAGTGGTATTTGGGCACTGATGTCCGGATTAACAACGCTAGGAGAACTTCATCGACAGAATATGACAAAATTTCACAGACAATTGACCTAAGTATGTGATGAATTTTGCTTCATAAGGTTTTTTATTATTTAGGATTTAGAAAACAAAAAAGCATCGTAAGCTATCCTTTGTTTGGGCTGACAATTTTAGGCGTAGTCCTATAGCAGGGCGACAGCACACTTTAAATCATGTGACATCCTCATGATAATAATAACACAACGTTTTGCTAATTTGCAAGTGATAGACCCATACACTCAGTCTGTTATGGGAAGGCAGTTTTAGTGAAATAGACACATATGCCCACCATACACAGCCATATCATAGCTTAACTAATAATACTTCATGTTTTAGTATTTACTGCAGCAATTGGATGCAATTGCCTCTTTATCTTAGATTGCAGTCACAGATATCGAAGAATAACACATAAACAGTAAGCTTTACACGGGTTGAGCTTTTATACCTACACATCAAATATATATCATTGTTACACAATGCCACTATATCAATGGTTGCCTCATGCATGGTGCTGAAAAGACACCTAAATACATTCAGTGGTTGTAAATGTGGGCTTACTTAATGAAGACTAAAAGCAATGCGAGAAGATTGTTGATTGCTAATGCTGCTGACTATTACGTTTGCACGTTACGCATAGAGCACTTAAGTGGCTACTCCTTTCCGTTTATGAGCACCAAATCAGGCTTAAAATGTTCAAAATTAATGTGGCAAGTAGCATGGTTCCCTGTGTCGCAGTGTGCATAACAATAATGGTGAAGGTAACTATACTCATATTGTATCTTATACAATAGGCACTTGCCATCACATCCCCGATTGTTGCGCAAGACAGTAGTCACCACCGCAGTGATTTTTGTCATCCGTTGATTCATGTTTTCTCTATCCTAAATAAAATACTTAATTAGTGGCAAATGCGCAAGCGAAATCATGTAATTCCGTTAAGTTACGGACTATATATGCATTATTAAGTGATGCTAGTACAAATAAATATCAATCTAAAAATTTCATCATTCAACTTTTGATTGCATGAGTAAATCCTTATTTTTTCTGGTCGCCAAAATTTACGTTATGAATTTCTGTCCCTGATATTAATGAAAACCAAACGACTACAACAAATATTGCTTTTGTACGTCGAGATGTTTATTATATATCCACTGTCATGATTGCCAATATATCTCTATGTGTATGATTATATACTAAAGGCAGGGTCCATCATTTCTCGTCAAAAAAAACAGCAGTGTGTAGTGAAGGTATCAGGTTTACATTATCAAATCATAAATTGGAACAACTGGAGGGGCACTCAAGTCTGGGACACATGCGCATATCGGTCGTTTAACTATGCTGGGCACGCTCGATTCAGATTACACTGTCTCTCTTTAATATCACGGTTATGAAATAAACTGCCTTACACCGTAGAAAGATACAACCCCTTCTATAATCCTAGTTTTTTCTCCTTTTGGGATACATAACACAAAATGTATTGATAAGGAGAAAAAATCTATGCGATGCAGACTTGGTAAAGCATCATTATACTCCCTACCGGAGCAATCGCGTTTTATGCAAATAGTGTAATCGTACATCGCAGTAAGTCCTAATCTTACCCTTGAGATTGATACTTTATTTCATATCCTGTGAATTGTAGACCATAATTATTCACCAGTGCGTATGTTAATCATTTCCGCATTTACAATGAGCGAACATAAATTTTACTGCGTCTCAATTAGTGACAACGTGCTATATACTAGCCGTGTTGAAGATGACGTTATTTTCGTTTATTTGGCGTAAACGTAAAGCAATTCGACAAGGCAAAGTAATTTACATTTCGTACACTTGCTGCCACCTCTGAGCTGAATGACACATTCATTCTCAATTCCGCTTGCACCAGCCTTAGGTCAAGCGTCCCATTAAATGTATGCTGTTAATGAATCAAGTACATCCCTGGATTGAAACACGATTAATTTCCGGTCCAAATTTCTACAGCGTCAAACGGCAGAACCAACAGTACAAATCGCCTTAAATGGTTCATCAAGAAATAGGACACAATGCTTACACTTACGTTGCTCCACTAGCATGATTGAAGGATAGCGATACAGAGAGCTTTTGGATGTATCAAATTATATTCTATGCAACCAATGGTACATTGTGCACAATTGTTACTCGTTCCGACTGTAAATTAACTTGAAATATTCACAGAGGTTATTCAGCTAAATTGGTTTGAGGAAAATTACCTGGTTTTGAAACCGAATCTAAAATATTGCGCCGTTACAGACGGTTGCAGTGCAGTGAGTCTCAAGAGCAATCATCACCTGACAAGTAGGAATTATGTGACGATAATTAATAACGGGGACAGTCTAGTGATTGCCTGATCGTGCATCGCTTAAAACACCATGAAGCATATCAAATTATATTCACAAGGATACGAACAAACGCAGTCGCATTTATTTTGCATTAAACGCAAACAATCGAGCAAAGGTGTCAACTTTGTATGAGACTTACGTCAAGTTAGACACAGAAACATTACATTGCTCGGAATATTTTCAAACGGAACAAGCCGATAACTTTTGTTATTGACAGAACAAAGACTTGTTGCGCAAATGAGAATAAAAGAGCTGTGTTTACCCGATTTTGTGCAATTTGCACTAGCAGCAAATCGACCGCTTATGTCATTGCAAGTCAAAGAACAGCCTACAATAGCACTAACCGATAGTTTACATACCATGCGAAGCAAGTAGAGAATATAATTCATTGTAATGACATTGATTACGAAGGGTTGCACAATAAAAGGCTGACATCTTGCTAAATTGAGCATATCCGTCTATAAATGTTACGTTAGTGGCTATAATGCCTTCACAGAGATAAATTGCATCAGGACATGAATGATCGTCTGTCATTATTACCGCTCCAGATTTACATAGTGACGATGATTTGAAACAAGCTCCTTACAATTTACAGGGCGCACATACAGTGATTATTCGTCAGGAAATTTTTCCAGTGGCGAATTTGAAAACCACCAATTTATAACTCATTTATTTCCTGTCATACGTTTTCTATAGCAGCTATAATTATATTCTTTAACAATCCGTGGTTCATGCGCGGGAATTGGCAAACGCGGGATTGCCCTCAAATTTTTAGACTTCATTGGGGCTTCATGGGGGTAAATGAGCAATGCTTTATACACCAGCATGACCATTGAATAATGTGGATTAGTTTGATGGATTGGTGGCTGACAAGATAGAACTGTGGTGGAAAGGTATAGATTGAGAAAAAAGCTCGCTCTTACCTCATTAGCTCATTGAGCCAATGAATATCACAGACCTTAGAATGAAGCCGATACAAAGTCAGCGGTTCATGTTATACGTCTTGAAGTTCACTTATCGACTAATAACAGTGCATAAGCAACTACAATCATCAATGTTTTATTGATCGTTGAAGTCGTAAAATCATAGAATTAAGATCAATATAGAAAGTAATGCTAATTAGTGTATTGTCTAGCATAGAAGGATCCTTGAAAACACGGAACCTCCCTTTATTATAGATGTGGAATAATGAGGAGCAGAATCAGAGAGTCTAAAATACTAGCATGCACCCGGGGAATAACTATTGATATTACTACTCTATGAATCGCTTGTTTTCGGGCACTTAAAACATCCACCCTTTATCGAGAAGATTGGCCTGATTCAGTGGTAGCACACAAACCTGTCACTATAACAACGTGAACGACAAGTTCTGTTCGAGAGTGGAATTATTGGCTGCTTCGATCGGGAATATTCGCATTCGTCTTCTCATCGAATGTCGGCGCAAGATGTTTATGCGCGTGTATACCGATGAGTACAAGATTTGTCTAATAGACGGTATATGTGAACCCGTAATGCCATCCCCATTGCCTCTGCGACCTTAACATAAACTAAAAAAAACAAAATCCGTCATGATCGTTTAAAAGTCAATATTTATGTTGCTCACTCGGCTTGACGACGTAATAACTACTAAATACGTATGTTTATAAAAACACAAATCGCTAGACTTCTGTTGTAACACCGGATTTACTATACTATCAATGAGCCACAATTGTAATTCATTTGTTATAACTACACTACGGTTAAGCCGTGCTGCTTTTGTTTTCTTCTTGATGCCAATATACTGCACTTTTCGCGACATGCAATTTTCATGCATTGTTTTGAGTCGGATACAAATTTGATAGTATTAGAGATAGGATTCAACTACTGTTAATTTTTTGATTATATTATATCATCGATTTTATTCGGCCTAAATGTGTTGTGTATTCTGAATGATTGACGACCGAGCCGACCTAAATAGAGCTCAGTAATTAATTATGCGCATTTGACCACAACGTAATGTGCTAAAACGAAACCGTTGAAAAGTCACGTCAATGAGCAATTAACTACTAATGGTTCTTTATACCATAAATTAGACAAATAGCGTTTTGCTAGTTTTGCATTGTGTAAATAGTTGTTAATAGGACCATGGTTTGAGGCATTTGCTGTTACTACAGTAGCACCGTATCAGGCTTAGTGAATCATAGTTTTAGGCCAAGGCATAAACATGAACAATGTGCAGCACCTTAAATCAGAGGTAATTATAATTTACCCACTTATGGAAAGCTTTGCCAGCATAACAGCTTCCATGGGGCTGCCAAGACACCCCATGTAAGCGATTTATACTGCATATAAAACACACTAAGCAAACCTTGGACATTGTGTTGTTTTCAGCGTGGGTGACTACTGATCGAAACATTACATTACGCAGACTGGTTCTGAAAGAGTGCTCTGTGAAGATCAAAAACCGAAACTGATAGATGTTATATTAATGCAATCCTATCAACTGCAAAATATGTTCACTTGGTGGACCCAATCACCATATTTTACCCAACAAGTTGCCCCTTCAGATATCCGGTACCACCTACATAGAGTAAACAACTGGCTCTCAATATCAGGTGCTGCGATGTGCGTCCTACAATAACCTACCTTACCGAAGCAATTGCTTGCAATGAAACATTTATTGTTACTCACCAGCAACCACCATACCTACACCGTTTATATATATGGCATATCTGAAACGATTTCTTGATAAAAGTTTAAGGCAAATACAAATCCTTTTGTCACTTTTTATTCCAGGTATATACTTTTGGTCCTCGAAAAGTCGTCCACGAATGGTACTTCGCAATGGTCTTCCACAAGATACTGATTTATACGTATAAATCCAAACTTTCGTGCACATATATATTTGCGGAATACCAACTTTGTGAAATCATTTTCCGTCATCATGGATTAGAATCATACTATTTGTTGTTGATGTGATCATCATGAGCCATTGGTAGCGTTCCGTGAACTCATTCAAAGTTTAAGTGAGACGATTAATGAGAAAAATACAGTTTTTCGGTATTAACACTATAAAATCAATCAAATCATTTGATGCCTCATCTTTACATATTCTACGCTTACGTTCAAAAAATATAATGACAATTTGGGCCAAAGTATATATGGTTGTAGGGAAGATATTAAGGTTATCGGGTAAATTCAACGAATGGTTAGTTGTTAAGATTAGATTTCTCCATAACATTCTAAATTCAAACAAATAATTAGTTAAGGATTACCTTTGTACTTTATTAAGACCAGACTATCATATTGAAATGGACCAACCAAAATATTTTTAAACATGGTTAAAGAAAAAGTGCATTGACTTTATTTGGTATAGTAGTATATACTTTCGTGGACCCAAGTTTAAGAAAGGTTGGCAGTTTGTCCACCAAAGGTCGCGTTTGTGCTGATAAAATATATATATATATATATATATATATATATATATATATATATATATATAGATATAGAGATATATATATATATATATATATATATAGATATTAGAGATATATATATAGATATATATATATATAGATAGAGATATATATATATATATATATAGATATATATAGATATATATATAGATATAGATATATCTATATAGAGATATATACATATATATCTATAGATATATATATATATATATATATATATATCTATATATATATATATATATATATATATATATATATATATATATATATATATATATATATATATCTATATATATATATATATATATATATATATATATAAATATATTCACAAACCTTAAAGCTACGCCAAGAGGGCAAGATGCGTGGACACGCCATCTGTATGCAGCCCGCCGATTATTATAGCGACTATCAGAGAACAGCCAAGGAATAAGGAGATCACCGCCGTCATTGAGATGCCCGAAGTGTTAATTTAATGCAGCTTCATGCGACGGTTGGTGTGATATCAATTCAAGTAAGCCCTGTTAGCGTTGCTATGGATCATTGCTGTCATCCTCCCCGTTTACCCATGATGTTCTTAACGTGGGAAGCTAAAGGCTCAATCAAACAGATGAATACTTTTGGATTTACATGCTATTGCCACTGAAGAATTTGATTGATGGGTAATTCTATGTGGTATTATAAAGCTAAACGGTTTATATCACCTTTTATAGGCTATTAAGCTCACAAGATTGATTAGGTAATTTAACAAAACATGGCAGAAGGCTTCAACTTTGATGCTCTGATTTATCGCGACTGCAACATTCAAACGCTCGTGAGAATAACCTAAGGATTGTTGCTACTGATTAGAGCGATGGGGTAAATGCAAGATACCTCATGCAGGAGACAATATGTAATTGATAAAAGCAATAGCTACTTAATCTATATAATCTCTGAGATGAAGCACTATTTAATCAAAATCACATATACAAACAATGTATACTAATTTACTGCGATAAATGATCTCGCTTACATATTGTAAAAATAAGATTTCCTGAAATCATACCAAACGTCAGTATAACTATAGCAGTCATTTTAAAATACTCGACCTTATCATCCGTCAACTGTAGGTACCTAATGGGTGTTTCTACACGTTACAACGATGGCGCTATTCACATATCAAATGACAGCTTTTTTTTGTTTTCACACCAAACTTTGGATACATGACACCATCTGCTTTTGGTAGCAAGCAGTGTTTCTTTTGATAAAGGCAGAACAAGGGCGTAAGAGTACTTGGTTTGAATTCATCAGCAAGCTAAGATTGCCTTTATTCTGAAATAATATCAGTCTAGATGCAATTTGCCCATATATGCAGTGCAAGTGTTCGATTTCTATGTTTATCAAAGGTCACATATGTAAACCGTACCTGCTTTCCTGTGAAATCTGTGGTGCTTGTCCAGCATGCCACATGGATACGGCCTAATCGCATCTCTTTGTCTAATTACATAATGCTACTTTGACTCGCATGGGTAAAGCTACTTGGAAGAAGATGTTATGTGTTGGTGCACCATGGTTACTTGTATTCGTCCTACCCTGATGGATATAAGTGGCTGTGGTAGCCATATACTGTACATACAGTAAGAAATTGTAGCATCCCTGCCCGTCTTACTAAACTTGAATGATATCTCGAATGCACATTTCAACTGGTTTGCTAGTCAGCAGGACACAGAAAGTAACTGCTAACAGCAGGATGGATAGAGTTAATCCATCCTTTCTGCTGCCCATAACTATCAACTTATTATCGCACCAAAACGTTCTAAAATCAATGACTGATTATTTGAAAAGGATCGGGTGCCATTCGCCGTCTGTTCTAGCGATAGGAATACTTGCACAACATTTTGAAATAACAAATTAAAAAGAATAATATTGATTTCTCAGTTAACGACATATGGGTCTTTTTGAAGCTTGCATACTATTTTTTTGCCACACCTTAAATGCACTGCGCAATCAACAGTTTAACCGAATCACAGTAGATTTAACAGCCTACCGTTATGTTGCACAGAATGACAAAAACTATAACTCCCCGTCAGGGTCGTTAAAATAGATCACTTGTGGCTTGGTATATATGTAGACCAAGAGTGCTTGCCATGTTTAGTCTTATTGTCATGAATTTTTATGTATGTGTCGTGTTTAGCTTATATCAACCATTCATTCTTCGTTGTGTTTTCCCATTAAGTAACGGCTTGAAAGTAGACATATACATCCTTCACAATTTTATTCACACAATGGTTCAGTTTGTATAATTGTCATGAGGTTGTCATAAGCACTGGGACACTCGACCTGCGTACGTAGCCCAGGCTAAGTTGAACGAGCGACAAGGCCCTCGCAGGTTTGGCATTTAAAACAATACGCCTGCGACTGTAACCATTTTTGTCCATGATGAATATAAGTGTCGCCAAGCACATATTCTTCATATAACACGTATCGCGAATAATGATAATTTAAATTGTAAGTGATTATAAGACAAACTCATCGCGGTTGATACATTTCGCACTATCACATTGTTGTTAATCAGTTTCGGGCCCTTTAAAATTTGTTCCAGAGTTTAAGGGAGGTTATCGCAAGGACCCGGACCTATGAGATTACCATTTTGGATGCATTACTAAGATTATATATCCCGGAACATTCAAGTCCTTGCCTTTCCATGTATATACACGGTGAGTTAAAGTCGAACCAAAGAAGTCGATAGCCGCAAGACATGCCAATGATGATGCAACATGACTTGTTGTAAATGGTCATCAGTTATCAGTTCAACAACAAAGTTTGTTGGATTGCAGCAACACTACTAATCGTACATAATATTGTGTGGCCGACCTCAAGAGTAATTGCATTTAACATTAGATCAAAACCAGGTGCTAACAAATTTTTATTCTTGCTGTAATTAAGGGATGCATCTTCCTCAAAGTGTTTGCGTGGATCAGCCGAACTGTACGACTTGTGAGATCATAGGTACAACATTACGCAATGACCCCTACTTTGGATGATCAATAGCTGTCGTGCAGGATTTTAATGACTGCAGAGTCAGGATTTTATTGACTGCAATAGAATGTATAACACATCACATGGTTGATTAACAATACAGTACACAAAAAGAAGAGGGCGTTATGTGGTAACTCATCGCTGGCCCCTGAATAAAGCTTAGGGCGAGTAGCGTTCCTTTAAAAAAATTTTCTAATAAAACACGGCATATAAGTGTTTATAGTTGAATTCGCCCGCACTTGTTCTGTGCACCTGGCAACTTTAAAGCCAAGGTTGTTGTAGTACACATTCCTGATAGTCTCTAAACGATACCCAAAACATAACAAACTCTTGCACGGTAATCTAAAATTGGCAGTTCTCACGGTTAATTACTGAGTAATTATTACCCCATGGAAAGTTTTTCGTAGACTTTTGAATATAGGTGACGTATCAATTCGTAACAGAACTTGTCGCCAACAGGTAATGTAGCAATTCTCCCGATATTTCTTGACCAAAAGAACATTCCGCCCCGCGATCAATATATTTCAACATAAATGATCTTCTTGAATTGCTGGACACAATGTTATGTCATCTTATGATGTAAGTATATATCGTGATATATGTTCAGTGGAAGACCAAAATGTTTTTAGCTGTAACCCGAAAAAATGATTGCAATATGCATCTTTCGAGTATAGAAAAATCTTTCCATCATATAATATCCTGTTTTGCTGCAGCAACTAATCTGGATATCTATTAGCAGATACACAACGTAATGTGTAGTGACTTTTACGTATAATACATTCTCATTGGCTTGATATCCAAACAAAATCTATGACGCATTTAACAGCGTAGAGATCAACAACATTCTTATTATTCCGTAAAATAACGTAGCATAATTCACAAGGAACACAAACGCAAATTACTGCCATCGCAGTCACCCATGTTCGTCCCATCCATTCTTAATTATGTCGCCGCCTTACAGGCGCCACATTGCACTTTCTGGGCATAGCATCTTGTGTTAAGGAAGAGGTAGCGCCGCATTTGCAGCAGAGGTTACATAATCCGGCCATTCTGACGAATCAGGCAAAATGGACCATAAAATGCTGATGTGCTAGAAAAACAAGTTTTGCCATCAGGTAAAGTGGAAAAAGCATGGGTTAAAAGAAGTTGTCGGATAATGTTGATGCCTTCATCTTGTCAAATGCACATATTCTTGCTATTTTCTCGACCCCTAATGTCTAGGATATGTTGCTTTTATGGATGGTGCCCGTCAGTGGTCCGTATATTGAGAGTACTGCCCAGCACGCCCTACGATTGTATCGCGTAATCTGAGTTTTAAATTGGCTGACAATGCGTTAACCTCGATAGAATAGGGGTATAAACGTAAGGTAAAACAGAATATCCCCTTAACATAGTAGCATTAAAATATTTTGCATCTTGGACATGCTGTAAAATTGTAACTGGGCGTTCATGCAACAGCTGGAACATTATGGATAGGCAGCATTTATTTATAATGCAGCTACACAAGCAAAGTCAACATATCATACTAACTTTACCCTCTCCTTCGTTAGTCCTTCACTTTCCTGCAGAATCAGTAATTTGTCTGCTTAAGCACTATTCCAAATTAAAAAAGCCTTATATGGTATGCAAACTTTCACTATTTACCATAAACACACAGCGATATATTTTGTGGACGTTTTAGTAATTGCTAGCATATAAAGGGCGATCATTCTGGCCATTGAGTTGCGTACTGGGTCCCGGTGTGTAAAATTCTACGCCAATTGATCACATGCAGATATTTGGCCCTGATTGGAACTCTTAACTCATATCTTAACTTGCCCTTACTGAAGTGACAAACGTAATTGCGATCGGCAAATATTTTAGATTGTAGATAGTAGTATTAACATGATAGTTATAATGGTCCTAAAGTCAGCAAATGCGCACTTGCAAATATTGTGATGCGACGGCTGTTTACTAACTGGACACGAATTGCACGTTCATCCATTAAAACTACCTATTTTCCCCATATGCCTCTTTAACCTCTGGTGGGTATAACCCTATTCCAAATATGCATTGATTGCATTTGCCTAACCTCTGGCAAAAAGCCATAGTCCGCTTAGTCAATATTCCATCTTGCAGTCGGTTACACAAGGATATTGTCAACCCTGCTAGTCAATGTGTACATCGTTAACAACGCACATATGACGAATTGAACAGCAAATTTGCACTTGTAAATGTTATAAGTCCATTTAACTTATATAATCATCTGAAATGCATTGCTAATATTCGGCTAGATAATTAGAGGCTGGAACATTTGTTCAACCCTAAGAAATCTTTTGTCAGGAACAAACGTAATTTGCTAGGGATAAATTATTCAAATCGATAGTGTGTATGGTGAATAACGTAGCACCATTACTTGTGCAGTATTAGGAATACTGATGTAGAACAACGTGTTGGCCACCTGATAACAGGCTATACACAACAGAAGAGATATCTGTGCATTATATACGAAATTTGCAATGCCAATAATCCCATCATAAATCGGTATACATATAAAATGATGCGATGTCAACGTAAAATATTGTAAATCGTATCTAGTGTCACGTAACCGTCATAAAATAAGGTGGTGCAAGGTCGTCATGGAGTTGAGAGGTGATCAATAGTTGCGGTGTGCCATGATCGCAAGACAAACGTATCTAGCTGCAGCTGACAGAGTAACCTCTATTCGTTGTTATTCGATAATATTTATGCGCGTGGTATCTATCCATTTACGGGTTAATCAATTAAAAAGACACGAGGCTAGTATTTTACAATTGTGAAGACAGTCGTTTATATATTTTGCTGCGGTGAGCAACTATTTTTACGTAAGCTTATAGCTGGAGATAAAAGTTAATGGCTGCTTCGGTGTATATAAATGCGCAAAAAAGATGATAGAGTTATATATATATATATATATATATATATATATATATATATATATATATATATATATATATATATATATATATATATATAGAGATATATATATATATATATATATATATATATATATATATAGAGAGAGAGAGAGAGAGAGAGAGAGAGAGAGAGAGAGAGAGAGAGAGAGAGAGAGAGAGAGAGAGAGAGAGAGAGAGAGAGAGAGAGAGAGAGAGAGAGAGAGAGAGAGAGAGAGAGAGAGAGAGAGAGAGAGAGCTAGATTAGTGAACACGCCTTCTGTGTGCAGCCCGTTGTTTATTGTAGCGACTATCAGAAAACAGCCAGGGATTTCGGAGATCACAATAGTCGTTGAGATGTTCGAAGTGTTATTTTAATGTAGCTTCACGCAACGGTTTGCGTTGCTATAGATTATTGCTGTCATCTTCTCGGTTTGCCAATGATGTTCTCAACTAAAGGCTGAATCTTAGAGATGAATACTATTGGACTAAAGAATGTGATTGATGGGTAATTCTATGTAGTATTAAAGAGATTAAACATTGCTCGACAGGAGCTAGATGGTTCATATCACTTTCTATGGGCTATTAAGCACACCAGAATGATTAGGTTACTTAACAAATCATGGGAGAGGGCTTCAACTTTGATGCTTCCATTTATCGCGACTGCAATATTCAAACGATCGAGGTAATCGCCTGAGGATTGTGGTTAGCGATGGGGTTAAAGCAAGATACCTCATGCATGAAACAATAATATGTAGTTGATATAAGCAATAGCTATATAATTTCTGAGATGAAGCACTACTTTATCAAAATCGAACATTTCGTCCCGCGATCAACAAATCTCGGTAGAAGTGACCCTCTTGATTTGCTGAACACAATATTTTGTTTTCCTGTGATGTAAGCAATGGACAAGTACAACCAGCAAATATTGAGATATCTTTTCCATAGAAGACCAGCAATGTTTGTAGCTGTGACCCAAAACAATAAATACAATATGCACAAACCTTTCCATCAATAATTACCTATTTGACAGCAGCAACTAATCCGGATACCTACTTACAGAGGCACAATGTAATGTGTAGTGACTTTCACGCATAATAAAATGTTATTGGCTTGATATTCGAATAAAATCTATGACGCATTTACAGGGTTATGGGCACAACTTCAAATAGTGTACAGATTAACAACTTTCTTATAATTCCACAATATAACGTTGCATAATTTATGAGGAACACAAACACAATTTACTGCCATCGCAGTTACCAATGTTAGTCCCATCCCTTTCCCTTTTTTCCTCCGCCTAACTAGCGCCATATGAAACTTTCTGGGCATGGCTTCATGTTTCGAGGAACATGTAGCAACGCATTTGCAGCCGAGGTTACATAAACTAGCCATTCTAACCAATCAAGCAAAATGGACAATAAACTGTTGATGTGCTAGAAAGCCAGTTTTGCCATTAGGTAATGGGTAAAAAGCATGCGATAAACAAGTTGTCGGATAATGTTGATGCTTTCATCTTGCCAAATACGAGTATTATTTTCCAACAGTGCTATTATGGCGACCTCTTATGGCTATGATATGCTGTTTTTATGGATGGTTCCCGTCAGTGGTCCGTATATTGAGTGTATTTCCCAGCACGCAATATGTTTGCATCACGTAACCTGTGTTTGAAATTGGCTTACAATGCGTTAACCTCGATAGAATAGGGGCTTAAAATGTATAGTAAGACCAATATCCCATGAACATAATAGCACAAAGACATTTCGCAGTTTGGACTGTAAAATTGTAATGAGGCGCTCATGCAACAATTGGAAAATATTGGATAGGCAGCATTTATTTATAATGCAGCTACACACACCAAGCCAACACATCCTACTTACTCTATCCTCTCTTTCATTATTCCTTCACTGTCCTGCAGAATCACCAATATTTTGGCATAAGTATTAAACAAAATTTAAAAAGCCATATATGGTGTGCAAACTCTCACTATTTTCCATAAAAACACAGCGACTTATTTTAGTGAGCTTGCAAGGTTAAATCAAATATGAAAATTATTTAATTCTAGTGGTTTTTTTGGCAGGGCGGTGACAACATTGATAAAAGCATGCAATTACTGTCAGTGTCAGGGAGTTTATACTTTTGTTAACTAGCGAATAATCGAGGCAATCTTTAATTTATTTGAGCAAATATTACTAAAAACCGAGGCTTTTCGAGGTAATGTAGCAGAGTGTGAATTGCGGTCTGCTAAGGGTTATATGGCGCAACCACCGAGTCGGGTATCTTATCATAACAAGATTTTTGGTAAATTGCAAGAGAAATGCCACATTGTTATTATATCTGTTTCTGCCAATGTTTCGTGATATGCATTACGGTATCAACATGAACGCTTTAAAACACGTAAAGTTACCGGATTATGATTATGCCTCCAAATTGCCCTGATTCTGATAAGCATCGATGATGATGCTTCTGATAAGAGGTTCTATATATGATCCCTACCACGCATGTTTATCCGTATATATAATACCTGCAATCTTATCGGGTCCCGTGGCGTAGTGGTCAACTGCGTCGCTTAACAACCCGGACTGGCTCCCCGTGACTCGGATGATCACGTGAAATGGCGGTCCCATCTCGGAAAGCCGATGCTCAATACCTGGTAGCTCAATAGTACCGTGGTGGACCTTCGCCCCTGAGGCATGGGTTTCGCAGACCGGTCTGGGCAATGGTTTTGTGCCAAGTAGGCGTAGGCAATTAAGGGGAGCTGTCAAAGCATCACAATAAACCTCATCTATCATCGTCGCGATATCACCTCGTTGTTGAAAAAGACGTTAAACCTCAATATTACCATTACCATTAAAATCTATTTATGGACACCATCCGTGATATTCAAAGGGAATAACAAGACAGAGTTGATGACCAGGCTTAAACAATTTTCGTCATTTGAGCAGCTATATATATCATGTAGTGTCCATGCTAATTTCTGGGTTAATATCGAATTGAAGCTTACGTATACTCTCCAGAAGTTTGATATTGGGGTCATGCGTGATTTATCTTGGCATTTGCTACATTGTCGAATGTAACTTACGGCAAGACAGTAAAAGTTTGACTTGGTTGATCCAATTGTGTGCATTTGCAGACGCACTTTCTTGTCAACCAATAATAACTTGAGTTGTCGGAAATGGTGCAATACTTAGTGTATGAATGTTTCGTTACTCTAGTGTACAGCTACATATTCAACTATTTGTTTTTTTGGATGCTCACCAACAATTTTGATCGGTTATAGGTTATATGTATAAGTTATCAAACACCTTATGCGAACACCGCGAGCACACTAAGTAGATTAAGAGATGACGCGGTCGCAAAACACAAACGTACGCTGGCTTCTTCCTAGGTACTCCACAGGTTCAACAGTAGTACATATTATATATGTCGAAACGAAATATATAAGTTCCACAACGTCCTTTTGTGGTCGTACGTGGAAATATATCTGACGAACAGTGGGCAATGGGCGCTTGTAAATAAAGTATAAATAGTAACCATGGAAACCCACATAGTATTCCACAGATATGCCAATATTATATTCAGCATGCTAGAAAATATAACGATAATCAATCATTTCATGTTTGTTGGTTATGTTCTCGCTACGGTTTTTGGAACTCTTGCTAGACTTGACAGGTGCAGTTATGGTTTTAAATTGGCAGTATTTGTCACATTATTTTGTATACGATTTATGTTGATTCAACAATGAATGCATGGTAGAAAGACCACATGTCAGTGTTATTCGTGATAAAGCATGAAATCACCCAGTCTCTACTAGAACTAGTAAGACATACATAACCATTTGTTATGCTCGATGAATAAGACTCGCTAAGGTTGGCAGGAGATTATTGGTTGTCACGTCATTTATAGGGTAGTTTCTGATAGAGGTTTGCACCTTACGTTCAACTAAGAAATCAGCAAAAATATTTGCTGGGATATTAGAGCCTAGTTGGTGCTAGTAGCCCTATTCAAGCCACATAGACGCATTTATTGATATATTGAGATTTTATGCGATCTACTTTAAAGAAATGATTCGATATTGTTTGGGTATAACTTTCAAACCTTCAACGATGATAAGCAAACGGTCCAGCATGCCGAATTTATACTTGACGTTGTCGTTCACTGTGTCAATAATCAATACACGTTTATCTTAATACTACAGCAAATGGCCATAGGCCCACAGCTAGTTTACCCAATCAATAGTTACAGCCCAAAGCCAAACCAGCAGCACAGCTTTTAATTGAATAAACATCAAAGCATGCCAAGCGGCTAAGATCTACTTGGAGCTCACAATTTACTACAATTTAGCCATCATTATTTCTCACTGGTTTCATTTCAAGCTGCACCAACGCATTACACTCCCACGACTCATTAGTGTAATCAAAAGATTAAGCCACCGTCATACAAAGCTGCGAGCTTAATGTTTCCGCTTTGAAGCAAGGATTCTGCTAACAGAGATATAATAATATCAATTTGGAGCAATACTATAACTTATAATGGAATTTAAACAATGTTAACCAACGCTCAGAAAGACAAGGCTTGTCAAACATAACAGTTGCTTGTGAATCACATATGGCTGTATGGTGTGCGTATGTAGTTTCGATAAGCACGTTGGCGTGGGTTGATGACCAAAAGTTCGTATGGGCCACCTTATGTTATACAACATCCCAACTGACGTATTTCATGCTTACCGGCATAATAAGTGTGTCCTTGAGATATAGGACCGCTAATACAACCCTTATATCAGGCACACATGTATTCTATAAAGCTTCTCATTAAGAATTGTCCCGTAAAGGCAATAATTTTAACTGTAACTGCAGACATACTTTGCCGTTTGCCGTCGCTACGGTCCATTATTTCTCTTAGCCCTTTATGAACCAATTAACCATCAACGAAATTTTATATATCACGACATCCTCTGATGGCAAATAGCCAAATTGTTTAATATTCACAGTATGTCGCTGATTTTCAATGTCAAAAAGAGTTGTGTAAGGGTAAATGCGCAATATCTGTCGCAAAAACCTCATATGTACCTTATTGCATAGAAATTTGAGAGCGGATATGGAAAGTTGTTTTGTCTTTAGAAAAAGTTTTTTTTTCGATCGGCCCCTGGTTGTAATGATCTAGGTCAGCCTTGCGTATCATTCAACATACGTCACCTTTCAAACATTATGCATTCTCACTTAACACCAACAACGCTGTCATCATAATCTTAAAGAAATTCGCAAGTGACGCCATTCTTTTCCAGAGTAAAAGCCAAAAGCTCGGCTTGTAATTTGCAACAAAGTATACATAACGCTTCAGACTTAGCAAATGGTTGGCACATGTCATGCAGTTTGATTTGTTCGATATCTGATTGAAAGTATGTTCCTAAATCGCTAATATAAATCATTGACCTCGATTGTCGTACCTAGATATTCTCTGAAGGTCATAATAATGGGTTATTAAACGACGCTAACCTGCGGACAATGTATCACTGGTATTATGTTATCCTATGCAAACCTGTGCGCACTGAGAGCAGGATGAGCAATCATCTGAAGGTGAATGCCTTTTCTATGACTACGCATGGTAAAGGCTCTATCCGTTTGAATTTGTTCCCCATGAAAACCTCGATACAGCGCGGAATGCAAAGGTCAGTCGGGCAATATCTGGTTTACGACGAAAACCACTCCATCACCAGTCTTTATCATTTCGTACAAAAATGCTCTGCGTGAGACGTCAATACCCTCAAGACCATTATTCATGAATACTTGCAAACAAGTTGACATTGGATAACCACAAAGTGTGTAACACGATATTCAATATAATACCCGTAATTAACTCAGCATTATCTATGATTTCCTTAAGTCGTAAAGTGCGCGTGCATTTTAATGAGCTGCAATACGATGTTGATACCCAACCAGCTGCATCAACACGACAACCCATGATACGACTTAGGTGCATATATCCGGAAAAATAGTTCATCGAATTATATCTAATTAAAACACAGAATGGCCTTTACATGCTACCAATTAGTGGTATCATTTAATGCGCTCCAAGCTTTCGCAACCGTCACTTAATATTGCATTAAGGCTCGCAAGCGCCAAAACTTCTTTGATCATAATAGTTCAAACAACTACAAGCAACGTCGCTTAATGTCACAGCCACACGGCAATTCTCTTATTAATCAAGCTACATGTTATTTGTCTTATCATCCGAATATTTGTTATTCGCTTTTATCGTTGACTTGAACAGGGTCATAGCCAAGACAAATAAATCCAAGAAAATTGTCAGAATGGTATAAAGTATAGCTGTTGGAACATTTTGAGTATCTCAGCTACTTTGACATCAACATCAACTATGGTAGATCTTGTCAACGAATAAAACAAACATTCAGGGTTCATAGTTATACCGGTGACATAAATCGGGTAAACAGTAAACAATATTCTAAAATCAGAACGCACGCAACTGATATGTTGTCATGCTTATATCGTTATAAATGCTCCTAGTCACATTAGATGATGTCAACGTTATTTCAGCACGCAAGCTATGGTGGTCTTGCTAACCAAGTCAAAATCCCGTACAAAGAGAAAGGAGTGCTGTTTTAATGCAATATGTCAGATTCGGGGCTTGATCGCACCCAGCAAAGGTGACAACTTCGATCTTGGTCTGTATAAATTACCTTACTATGTATCTCTCTTCATTTGTTAAGTAAGATGTTGCCTATGAAGATGTTGGCTAGATAACGTCAGGTATTTGCAAAAGCGGCATGTTACGCTCTTGTTCACATATTGATTCATTCATTCATTCAGCATGCATATGAAGGAATGAATTAGAAAAATAAACAATCTATGACTTTCGGATGGAAAAGCTGGCTCACCGTGCGATGTGATTGTTATTACGATGTCCATTTGACCGAAGTGCTGCATGATGACTGGATAGCACATTCAGTCAAATCTGCAGGCTTTCATCCAGTCACGAGATGGTAAAGCATACCAATCCACTCAGCTACGTATCATGATTTCCAATTATATATTTTCATTGTCTAAGTAACATAGGCTCTTACTGTTCATTGTTTTCTCCTTACAAACGATCATTTGTGCCGTCGTATTAACATATAACACGGACAAGAATTCGACCATTGTTAGAGTGCAAGTAGCGTCTTTTTTCGACTCCCTGATCGAAGTTTCATTAGGCGTATATCAGTCTGTGAAAGACGTTTCCGACAATGTTTTCGTCCATTGAAGTCATTTTGTAGGGTTTATGTGAACATTTCCCTCGATTTCGAAGCGTTTTGGCATATGCGCAAAAGACGATGGCCATCGCCTCCTGAGTTTGTGACGTCATATGTCACCGTCCAGCCGGATAGCGTGGTTGTTCCCTCCTTTGTTTACGTAGGAACTTCGGTAGGTGTGAGTACAATCGTATTTTATACCGCAATTATGTACATCATATACCGCAACGAATTACATTATTTCATGTGGCTTGGAGTACTTGTTGGCCTAGAGTATATAAAATTGTGTCAAACCTTTATTATGTTGTGTGAAAACGTCAACCAAATGGAAAAGAGCGATAATATAGCCAGAGCTGGAACACAGACAAGCACCTCGATATCAGGCCCGTTTCACGGTTATCAATGATTTATTTACCATTTGCCTTTCCTTGTTACGGAGTATATATTTTCTTGTGCTGTTATCGAAAATGAAAACCGCTGCTACATTCAAAGGGGATTTCGATCGATATTTTGTTTTTGCAAAAAAACGACAATAATTTCAATAAATGGTATTCTCCTTATCAATAGATAAGTAGATATTAATTTTATTCTAAATGCTGGTACTTGTTTTGGGAGCCGATACCTCTCATAGATTAGCTGTTACAGATAAATATACCCTTCCAGTGAGTTGTACAGAGGGACTTCTGGCCTAGAATCCAAGTTCGGTGTCATATGTTTATGGCTACATATATCATAGACCTTTAAAGAGTTAAAGGCTTTTCACGAGTTCTTTGTCTTACCTGGGGTACCAACCTCAATAATACATACTTAATCTTGTCCTCATTAGATCTTTATATCTATTATTTACACCTTGTACAATGCATAACTGCCATCATATTTTGCTTTTATTATATGTCAAAGGAGCAAAATGTCCTCATCTTCCTCATATATTGACAACTCCGGACGTGATGAGCCGGATTACAGCAGTGAGTGTTCTTCTCACCAATACGAGAAACTAGGAGCCTTTGGGGCAAACAGCCATAAAGGTTTGAGCCTCCATTAAATTCTCCACAAATAGAAGAGGACTTGACCTGACTGGGTAACAGCACTTGGTAATGGCACCAATTTCAATCCAAACAATTTCCAACCATTTGCAGATATTTTACTCTTTATTTTACAGTTGTCCTTAAGTCTTGCTTGAGGTCATCTTCTTATTTATGTTTCATGTCTAATTATTTTTTGGGGCTGAAAAACAAGTTAATCATTATAAATATGCCCTGTAGTAGGTACTTACTGTAGCCAGCAATGAAATAATAAAGGGACTTTAAAACAAAATGTGTCTTATTTTGTTATTTACATTAGGTTTTGATAAAAAATATTACAACCTATAGATAATACTACACACTGGTGACAACCAGCAAAACGTTAAGTGCTGTCCACCTAATTTATTATACAATATGCATAAAATCATGACATATCTGCAGGACATATGCATCTTGGTCCTGTATCCTGTATCTCGTACAAAATATGTTGCATCACTCTAATAATGGTATGTTAACAGTCATTCAATATTTTTGGCAGGATATTTTATCCATCCTCTGTCATTGCACAGCAATTATCATGATTGAATTTCGTGGGCGCACTATACAATTAATGCTTATTCAATTCTGCTCACAACTACTAAAATTGTCTAGTTTTTATTCACTTGTCTGTGATAATGAAAATGGCAAAATATATATACCAGTCAAACTTACATATTTACTAGATTAGTTCTCAGCAAACCACAAATGAGAAGCATATATCAGTTTTTGAGTTTCACCACAATTAGCTTAACTTATACAGTTTAACATTAAAATTAAGACTTTAAGCCATGTACATGCTGGATGATTAGATAATGAAAATGGTTAATATTGTTGTTTAACATTACTATCAACATCAGAGGTCATATCGCAACGGTAACCTCACCAATGATGTTTAAGATGATGGGTCGGCAGCTGTGGTCTATCAGCATTCTTGTTTGTGTAGTTGCCCAAATGTGGCATGTTCGAATACTACTGTGTGCTATGCATGGTCGTGCCATTCGGGTGATAGCATCTTAAACTCCGATGTCTGTTCATCAACATACATCAACAGATTGAAATAACCTTTGATGTTGAAAGTGAATTTCAACCCCAATATTTACCATATTATTCCGAAGTATGATGATTAGGAATAGTTATGTCCTTGTGCACCTGTTAACAGACAGAAAAAATGAAAGCCAAAGCTGAAAAATATACAGAAGCAAATATCAATACACAAACCAATATAATGCTACTACCACCACTATCAACTCCATCACTACCTCTCCCCTACCCAATCACCATCATCATTCATCATTCATCATCACCTTTACAGAATATACTACATGACTCATAATTCCTTGGGGAAAACATGCTCACCATGTCCTGCTAGATGCGAATTATTGCAGCGCTAGAAGACATAAGGGTTATATGAAGCAAATAGTAGGCCAGGGCCCTGCACTGTGTATCGCCCGATGATTGCCTAGGACAAGTGAAAACTACTGCCAGGCAAGCATACATCTACGGATGGCAACCTGAAGAGACAAATATAAATGTTATCTGTGGAACTGCCTCATCGAACTTGAACCGCCCAACACTGATCACTACCGGCCATGTCAATTTTATCAATGGGCAAGTGCAAATTATGACCAATTTTCCAAGCGGACAAGCGGTAGCTAGAGTTCCAGACTACCGATATGTAAGTAGCTTGACTTAATTGTTTACCAGGGAGGATTATAGCTTAAAACCCCTTTCCATATGTTCAACCACAGAAGAAACGTCTAGAAAGGCAGCATTCCACCGTAGCTCCAGTCGAACGGTAATACGTACGTCTTGTACTAAGTTGTAGAGCTACATTCCACAGCTGCGACAATTTTCCCATTTTGTTTTCAAAATCAGCACAGAAACATAACTAATGAATTCTAACTCGATTTTCATATGGGGAATGTAAGGATGGATATACTTACAGATTCTCAAGAAACCATGGATCAAAAAACGCTGACGAGTGTCTGTAAATTGCGATAAATTAGTACGACAGCTAGTTCGCAAATAGAAACGACGTCCGTGGCAACATCTTTTGGTGACATATGACGTCATAGTGCCTTCATTAATCCTCGATGTGTGGTTCGGTTTACTACCTGCCGGATTGACAAAACTGGAAGTTATTGATAAAAAAATCGCGTTCTATATGATCCCGAAAATTCATATTTTAGCCATTATTTGCCCTTTAAAGTGGGTCGGCTTCATGTCAGGTGGGTAACAAACCTTACATCAATCTTGCATACTGAAGCTTATTGCATCCGGTGCCTTGCAGCGTAACCCATGTATTCGACGACCTTGTACTCTGTTCGATAAAAGCCAACGGCCATCAACGAGGGCCTAGCGAATATACGTACATATCGCAACTATTTATTTATGTATAAGGGTATAAGGGCCAGTGATCCACAAATCCGACGCTATATGAATGAACAATGCATACACACCTTGCCTTCGCTATTTAGCCCGGTATCAAGTTACTAGGTTGCTGTCCAACAAAGCACTATCAACTCCGAGCATTGCTAGAGCTCCGCTAGATATTATGTTGCATTGTTGGAAACACACAAATAACGCATTGAGGCATGCCTGGCTGCTAGAATAACATGATAGTTGGCTCTCAGAATTGGAATATACCATTCGAAGATGTGGGATTTATGTTTGTGCTTGCATTACACAATTGATATTAGTAATAAAAGGCGAATAATATGAAGCAGCCTCAGCACTTCCAAATACCATTGCGCATATCTGTACCAGGAAGATAACGAATAAGTGCTATCAATGATGGGGACGCACTTTATATAACTGCTGGCAAGAGTGATTCATGAACACCATAAACCCGGGTTATCATTTGGAGTGTGTAAGGCAGAACACTTAAATTGGCTTCGCAACCAAAAACTTTTTGCTTGTAACAGGCCATAATCTATGCATCTTTATATCTTTTTATGGTCGAATATTTGTTCAACAGCCATAACCTTAGGTATCCATTACGTAAGGCGAGTATACATCGTACATCAATAATGCATAATGAAACTAATTTAACCTTGAACCTACCGGTCATCGATCAGGAAAGCACGTCTGCGACGATCCTTTACCTTGATTGATATGAGCCAATAGACATTAACTAGGACCTACAACATTTTACAGTTACATCAATCCACTTTAGACATAAATAATGTATGCACACTCTGTCATTTGTAATACTCTCAAGATTTTGGATTTCTGGATTTTGTCACTTACAAACGATTAACTTCGACAACCGCTATGGGGGTTTCATCATTAACAAAACCCAGTTAACGAATCGAATAGCAGAAAACTACAAAAGCTTAAAGTGATTAATCTCGAGCAACGCTAGCAACTGTCTACTGTACCTGTACGAGGACGATAACGAAGAGATGATATCAAGGTGGAGACGTATGGATTGATTGATGGACCTCGTAAACCCAGCTTATTTCATGGAATGTATCAAGTAGGAAGCACGGTGTCAATTCATTGATCAATCAAGTCAATGTTTTACTGATCGGTGCATTGATAGATCGACATGATTACCACCGACTCTCCCAAGTAATGTGATAGCGTAACATTGGCTGTTTTGCTTAGGCTCACATGCCGCAGTATTTGCATCAAATGGCGTAATTGAGCCAATTATGATGAAACATAAATGATCAATCATTATCGATAGGCGGGTCACAATTATATTGATCGTGTGGATTTTCCATACTCCCCGAAGTTACTTTGTGAGTAGCCAATTGCATATTAACAGTTTTGTTTTGGCGGTTAGCTCTCATTTAGGATATGTTTATTTAGGAGGTATGACCATCAACTGATAATCAGATTTAACGTCTTGGTATTGGCTGACCGCGGCGTGTGCAAGCATTTGGTACACTTGATCCATACTATCCGTAATATGTTGCCGTCACGGTAAGTTGCGGTGCAAGGTGCACCCAGAAAACAAGAGAAAGTACGGGTATTTGAGTCACTGATGACGCACTAATGGTCATATGTACGATTGGTCAGACAACCAACAGTACACGTCCATTTAACCATAGATAAAAGGTGCTTTTTTAGAGTACTTTCTTCGTGCAATATTTTTTAGCACGCAAGCATTGATTGACATATGTCCAAAATGTCGCATTTACCTCAGCAGGAATATTGCATGAAAGCCATGCGATAAGCCATGATATATTTTAAGTATAGTAGCATTCATCCAGTTTGATAATTAAAGGCGGTTCACATGCTGTACAGCTGCACTACATTGTCTACAAAGCAACCGGAGAATTTTGGCGCAATGGTTTTTAATTAATCGAGCAATGCCAACAAATTATACTTACCTTCCCTCTCATCCTTCTTCATCTAGATGATGCACCGATAAACAAAGCATCACCAACAATACAGTAATACGAAACAAAAAACTTGCAATACTATGCGAAAAGGTGTACAATTACCAACAGATTACAAAGAATATGGCACATTTAGAAAGTGTGGCATGCTGGTGATTTATGTTGGCATTGTATCGGCACTTTATCAATATAGAGAATATAATGATTTATGGTAGTGTTATAGACTGCAATGCGCAGCCATCTTTATCTACGGCGACATTTCACCCTGTTTAACGTAAGCCATTTGTCAATATCCAGCAGCGGTAAATGGGTCTGATAACACGGTATTGCAACAAGGCCTCTAATATCACGATAACAAAAGCCACTCAGCCCTGCAATATAATCAATGAGTATTCCAAATATACCCCTAAAATGAATAACACGCGGTTTTGCTGCCTTGTGATGTAAATGGTTGACATGAACGACCAGTTTGTTTTGATAACATTGTCTGATTATGGTCAAAACGACTTGAATGTCCGGTCTACATAGCAATATAAAGATGTCACAGCAACTGGTCTACTTTTCCCCAGGTGGATATTAATTTATACAACCCATACAAAGGTTTTCTACGTTTCGTGCTTTGGAGCGAAAGCTCTCGTATTCATTCAGCAGAGCGTGCCAATAGCGACGTGGCGGGTTAATTGCTACAGGCAGTAACACTAATAAATAGCTATGTGCGTTGGCATCGCTACATATTTAACTTAGCTTCAAGTGAACGAGATATATCTGGTTTTCACGCTATTTATAAATTAACTGTAAGTGTGATTATTATAGCAGATGCATGTCAAGCGATCACGATAAAAGTGGTAACTGTTCCAAGAGGACGCTAAGCCAATCGCAGCATAATAAAATTCAGATTATGCTTGATTAATAGGCTGTTTATATTACCTGTTGATGGTCTGAAATCCATGTCTTATCAAAATGTGTTCACAAAGCTCATCAAAAATTGTTGCATGTTTTACTTGCCATCCTGATTACTGGTTTACTGTTGATTTGTAGTACAAATAACATAATGCTATGCCGAACAGGTTGTTGTGTGCATTCAGCATTTGACAAAAGAGATCACGTTATGTTTTCAAACTGGAGTGCTAATATCGTGAACTGCAGTTGCTAAACAAAAACAGAATCATTGGAAAGTTACTTAAATTTTGGGCTCGTAAAAATATCATTTAGCTGAGTAATGGTCAGAAATAATGGTAAATAAGTCATAATGCTTCCGGGCTGTTGGTTGATCATAATGTTTAATATATGCAACCGCGAATTTGGTATGAGTAGAAGCGCAAAAGGCAAAAACAGACGGACAGTCACAGCTGCCCTGGCACATGCTAATTGCGAACAAACATACATTGATAGTCGAGTGGAATATTCATAGCATACTCAACAGTTAAATAAGCTGTTTTACACTCTACCGTCAGCTGTCAGTTGCATTGTCTCATTTTGGTTCGTTTTCATTTCCAAAAAGCATAAATATGCATTAACTTGTTGGCCCATATTTTACCTTCTATCTAGTATGTACCTCGCATATCGCGAATATAGCGTATTGTAGCGTAGTTGTCGATATATTTCATATCGATTGGCTACATAACCTAGAAACACTACTGTAACATATGTGGTTTTGCGACGTAAATAATTTGAGACCTCTATACTACTGCTATAATAAGTATTTACGGAAACATTTGACGCAAAATATGCAACGAAAACAGTATTGGCAGAAACAAACAATAATCATATTAATTGAAATGGTTTAGTAAAGGGTTGTAAAATATGCAATTACGAACTGTGAAACGTAAATAAAACTTAAATCAGTTTACGTAATATCTCACTGGCTTTTGAGGTGAGTTTTTTTATACTCACCAAGCACCCGTCCGACCACTAGAGGTCAGCGATATGATTCGTTTCCATTCAACCCCGGTCGAATGAAGTTCTGTTTTTCGACAACTCCACCTTATATAAAACTGCCTACATGCTACTATAATTCAGGAATACACATTGATGATGCTTCTGCGGGGCACTGATAGCATATTTTAAAAGACAATGATGCAGAAATGAAGAATGCGTAGATAATTAAAATCGATGTTTACCTGCTCAAGAATAATTGGAAAACCTGGCATTGTCAAGCGGCGTCTTTTTATGTTGACTCTCGTCATCATTAAGCACGTACTCCGCATACAAGTGATCGTCCAAAATCCTGCCTTAACATTGCAACATTTATCTTTAGAATGAAGAAACATTTGCAATATCTGTATCATTCTGGCTTTCAAAGGGAGCAATGGAAGACAAATTGGGTGCTTACTGGCCTTAACGTTTTGAAGGCCACCAATTGTACAATTTCATAGGGGATAGATTTGTTATTTACTTATGTTGTGGTTATTAAAAAGAACACATTCACTCTCAGAAAACCCTTGCCTTGATTTAGTCTAGATGAAGATGAATCATTCCGCCTTGGATATGCATCTTATGCCACATCCAACACGGCCAATGGCGAGAGTGGACTTCGAATGCCACAAAAGGTTCGGACTGAGCTGAAGGACACCTCATAACACCAACTTAATAACACGGTGGTGTCCATCAACGGGATCAAGATTAACCTTCAGACTACATGATTTGACGGCACAAATAATACCTAGTTTTCAGCCTACAGAACTCGAAATATCTTATCGACACCGTTTCACACACGATTCTAGTTGTGGAGGTAGTCTAATAACTAAATCGGAAAATGCCACCATTCAACATGTTTCACCAATGCGTTTTACTGTAGTAGCAAGTTTTGGTATGAACCCAGGCCAAGCCCATCAACAGTCATTCTCCGCATCTTTTATCACTTCAATCATCGGAAACAGTTAACATTTAATGAAACCAGTCGTCGTCAAATTGGATACTGATTGTTTAGGGTTTGAAAAAATTTGGGGGTTCCATGCATTATTATATGATATTACATTCATACTAGTGACAACGATGTTTTCTGGAAAAAAATTGCAGACTTGCTGACATTCGCTGTGGGTGTTTTTTAGAATTCTAAATCAAAGTATTTGCGCCTTCTCCTAAGATGCATGGGACAATACGCCGGCGCTCTTACTGATACATCAGCATAGCAGTGTGTTAATGTCGTACACTAGTAATTATTCGTCTCGAAAAGGAATATCAGTCGTGCTGATCCAGCCTTTTAAAGGGCAATATTTACCGAACCTTAAAAAATATCCTCTCTAAGGACATTTACCTTGTTGATTTATCTCAGACGAAAAGAGTCGGACACAGAAGAGAACATGGAGTTAAGGGACCATGATTAGTGATCTTTTTGAACGCTGGTGTCAGCATGTAGCTTGATTTAATAGCGACAAAAGTAAATAATGTTTGATAGCAAAAGGAATTTGGTTCCATATCAAATAGGCTTAGATCTACAATTTATCTCACATGGACTTTTAAATGTCCTCGCTAAGCGGATTTATGTTTAAAGTGGATATCGCTAAGTGAACGGTCTATTGGCAACTAATTGTTAATGATGCACCATCATACCATTTAGCATGTGTTATTATAAAGGAAAGTAAACCAATATGAGGGTAATCAGAACTGCTTATAAATATTGTTTTATGTATTTTGCAGGGATGGAATATATGCATCCGATATTAATTAACCTTACGCTAGCGAGCACATATAACACATAACGGTGGTACTTATTTGTACCAACAGATTTACGTTGCGATGAGAATCCTAAATACCAACACCATCACCTATTAATAAACAAGGTGCAATGCTTGCGAACTGAGCCGGTCATTAACATGCGACGACATTATCGCTGTCAAGACTGGCTGACAAGACCAAAAAGATGTGAGTGATAGGAGTTCTTGTCCAATTGCAGAAACCTCGCCCTTTAATATGTCAGCGAGTATTCAATTTAAACAGGTTTGAAGGCAGGGGTCCACACATTGTGAGATGATTGATACTTGCAGCAGCAAGCCCATGTACCCCGTTTTGTACTCAGCCTTAACATTGCACTCGGTGAACTACTCAAATAACGCCTATTAAAAACTTATTTATATGACCTGAAGCTACAATTTAGTTATTGGAGGCCGTGTGTAGCATAACAAATGCAATATCTAAGGCAAGGCGCCCAGCGTTTCTTTGAATACATAAAAGCAAATGCGAGCCACTCATCCACCGCTATATCTTGTCTACATTATAATGTCATTGACGGCCGTTTCAGTCCCAAAGTTACCAATGAGCTATTTATGACTTAGCAAGCGAAGTGATAATGTTATCAAAATGGTACCCAATATATCAATGTAACATGACAAAATATTCACCGGCAGTTCTAATAAAAGTCGAATTAAATGGCAAGGCATGCACGGTCGAGCCTTAGGCCGTGTACATCAATGGTGACATTATCAGGCAACCCCTAGGGGCGATGGAAGAACTGCGCTCAAAAGTCACTCCACCGAACAGCGATAAGTTCTATGCGGTGGTAGAGAATCGTATAAGAGTCCAAAAACGAATTTTAATGGGAATTTTAAAGAATCAGAATGGCCATTTTAGCCTAAGTCAGGCCGGTTATCAGACTATTTGCAGGTCGCAATTAGCGACGATGTCCTATAACCTTATCTCAGTAACCATAAACCATTATACTATAGAATTAACCGGTCGTTGTTTTGATCAGTTTAGTAAATTTGCCAAGCGCATATTCTCGTTCTCGGTTAATGTATACGGACAGTACACTAAACCGAATTCAGGTGAATTTTCAACAGTTGAATCGTTTGTTAAAAATCAAGGAAATCATCTTTTCTTGAGGCAATTGCAACTTGTACAATGTGGCGCATAATAGATTTCGTAGAATCCGACGCCCTTCATGAACGGCTTACTGATAAATTGTGCCGACACTTGTGGCATCTCACATTGCGCAACTAAGGTGTTACAACTAGTTGCATGGTTTGATAAAGACAACCTGGGAAAACAAAACAAGCAGATATAAACGCTTTCACAGATATTTTAAAGCAGAGAATACCAAACCTTGAGCGGTTTTCCCTGTGAATCAACGCATACAACTACGTACTGAACTATTAGTTGCTCGAAAAAGTGCGCATGCCATTAGTCAATTACAAATTATGAACCAACCTAAGCTTTTCTTGCAACGCGGAGAATATTTCACCAATTGTGTGCATTAAATCATCAGCATAACATGCGATAGGCATATGGAATATATCGTCTAGATAACGATTTTGTTTCAATGAATGAATGTCTGCTCTTTAATGCTGATTATAATATGTTGTATGTCAGAGTGTGACGAGGCTTCAGTGCTAGTAATTATGTACAAGTGAGCTCGTGCCAATAGACGGAAGACAATTTCTAACATATTAAGCATTTTAGGTGCTAACATCTTGGTTCCTCGTCCATCAATATTTGTGAAGCGACGTAGACGAAAGATTTCCTTAGGATAAATATTTTCTTTTTGCGTCGCATCAGCATAATTACAAAGTCTCACCTCTCTGCGACGTACGCGCTTCATGATGATGAGAATCGAGATTAATAGAAGCCGCTTGATAATGTCAAGTATTCCATATGATGTTGTACAGGTAAACATTGACTTCACTTATCTACTGATTGTTCGTATGTGCACCATGAGCTTAGCTTTTGTTAGATTAACTCTTATACACGCCGCACTTAACCAACGCAAATGTGACAAAACGTTCACTCCTTACTTCGAGCCGCGGATACATTATGGATAATTATTGAGGGTAGTTTTATCGTAAAACAATACTTCATTCGATTGATGTTTGTTTATTATTAACCACCTGAATCTTAATGCTCACCTAGCCTGGCCAGATCGATGTAAACAAGTAAAGCTAACTGCGTGCAAATGTTGCCATTAGTTAAACTTGTTTCAGTTTTATGTACGTGTTAACTTTCCGAAATGTACGCATTACATCCAAACCATTCCAGTTACTGCTGATCTAATATTGTCTGACAGGATGCCTACCAATATTGTATTCAAATGGCTTCGTAAATAATCAATGGCACAAAGATTATCGTTGCGCGCGCTATTCCTTGCAGTCATAATTTTAACATCATTTCAACAAATGTTTGCTGGTTAATACAAATGCCGTCTGTAGTATTTCTTTGCATTGGGGATCTATATTTATCAATACTTTTGCCCCACGAAGGATACTTACCTAAATAATTTTAGTTGTTGGCTACATTGATTGTCATCTCAAGGAGCAGTACTCATCAATCAAATGGGTTTTTTTCATGATTATTGTTATGGTAGATCAAGCTAAACAAGATGAGAGATTTATTAGTCATATTAACGGGGTTCACAGATGCGAAAATTTACACCGTTACTATCATATCAACTACTTTGACAGGACCTTCTCTGCTTTTGGCAGAACTTTTGGACAGCAGTCACATATTAAGTCCTTCTGATTTTTACAAATATGCCAACATGCTAGACTGCACGTCTTTATATATCGCCTGAGTAGCGAGTAGCCATACAAGAATGATAACGTTTTATGAGCGATTGATGTAATAATACAACATTAGTTTCGTATCTTCAGTTATAAATATGCCATTCTTCAAAGCGATGAATGGGTGTGACACTATACAAATAAAGCAGTAAAATTGAGCTTATATCACATATATTTGATGTCTGATTCAACCATTGTAAGACTTTTGTTTGACGCATTACGATAAATAAAGAATATGTATGACAAAGTAAGTTACACAATTTTACAAAGTCAGAGATAAGATGTTAATGATTAGATGTATAGCAGATATTTCTCATCCCTACACTTTGCCAATTACTATGGCAGTCAAGCTAATTTTGCATCGATTAAGACTGATAGACATCTGCGTCACAGCTCGCTACACAAAATGTCTAGCAATCGCTTTTTACCTCTAAACACTCATACCTGCAAGCCTCAGTGCTAATTTCCGCGATGCTCTTTCGAGACTGGAATTCCCATTACATACACAGGTCATAGTCTTTGAATTCGCAAATCGGGCTCGAAGAACTAAGTGATATACCACAGAATACCTCATTCACCCGTAGTTTATTGGCCGTGGTTGATTCAACCACCCTTGTTTTATAGTAATATACGAGCTTATTGTATGTCATTTACAGCACCCACAAGCGATAATGTTTCCCATTACAGCAGTTTCGAAAGGGTCGTGTAATAAGTTGGACAGCTTCAAAATAACTGACAACACATTAGCTGCAGCGAATGTCACTTATTCAGCAGCTAAATAAACACGTTTGATACACGACAGCTTTGGATATGAATGCATTGTATTGGTACAATCCATTACACTCTGCGCACAAGAATAGTAATCTGTAAGTTACTAATGATTCAAATTAGTCTGGATGTGATATATTAATGTTACATGCACAAGCCTCGGATTCACCATAATTAGTGGCAATCAACCATCAGGTTTGCTACCTTCTCCACATACTGACATGATAGACGATATTGACTGTGATAAGTGTTGAAAGATCGCATCGGTAGTGCCATATTAGCTGTTCTCTAAGCTTACACGCAATGGATGCCTTTCGCCTTTTTCCGTCTTTCTTTATTCACATTTGTTCACACAACGTGTCTAACAGCTCTAACACAACTGGCTCATTTATGCACGCGATTGGTCAATGCCGATTGTGATGGTTTCATTACAGCATGGCATGTGTGCAATAACGGAATAGATCGATTTGCTGGAACATTCTCTCGATTAAGGTCCGTCTTACTGATAGAACTAACAAATGCAAAACGTAAATTTATTGCGCACATAGTGTCTACTCGAAAAATGTCGTAAAGAATGTGCATCAAATATTACGTGCCACTCTCAGTCATTTTACGCGTTTTCTCAAGAGGTATTTTGTTACAGGGTAAAGAGTGCAACACGTGTCATGGATATTCATGGGCGCGCAATAACAAACGTCCTTGCCAGAAAACCTTACAAATCTTGAGTCTAAACAGTATCGTGCATATATCTTATACGCTTGTGGTGTGACTTACAAAACATTAACGTATTAATAGGAGTTACTATGCTCTCATGGATTCAATATGTACGCCAATTGTGTTGTAGTTATTCATCCGCCATTTCTCACGAAATTCATGAATCAATTTAAATTCAACTCTTGTACCATTCACAATTCTAAGGATAGTCGCATGCAACCTATGCAGTTTCCATACAGTTATTAGCAGGTTATATACAAAGAATCGCAAGAGTAAGAGATATGTTTTATGATGCATCATATATGATATAGCATTTAGAGCTTCCGGGATCCGGACATAGCACGAGCTCAATTCTTACACAAGATATTCGAATGTCGATGGCAATTGATCGTGGTTAGCCGTATGATATTTATTTTCCGAGAATATCTTCAGATTTCCATATTTAGACTTGGGTTCTTTTGAGATTTGTAATTCGTTGATAGCCTACCGACATGACGCATATCTGTTAAGCTGCTTGTTAATGCTTTAGTATTGTGATCACTGACTTGCACGGGTATAGACGGTCGACCTCAATATCGAGCTGACGCAACTCACCTGCTCCCTGGCTTATTTCCTGTTTATTCGGTCTTTGATGCCGCGAGTTATGGTCAGTGCATACCAATGGCTAGTTCTATGAGATAGCTTTTGCGATGGCGATTAAAATGGGGCAAATTGTTTGTGTCAATGAAACGTTGGTGGGGAGTTGCATCATTAAAACAAGCAAATACCAGGTCAATATAATATGCTGACGGCGGAGCTCGTGCGGTAGCTTGTGATTAAATGTGTAACTGAACAGAGCTACGACGCATGTTATTTGCTCTGAGAAGACGGGAGTTTTAAATGCGTAAAAACACTACCCCTTGCACTTCGGGTCACAAGCAGCCTCTTCTGCCCAAAGCTTCACGAGCATCACAAGGTGTTCAGTGCTATGAATAGTTTGCCTCATTATATTTTAATAGAGCGCTTGCATCAGATGCATAAACTGCCTATGGAAACAAACACTTCGACGAGAGGTTTTGACAAAATGCTAACGCCTTAAAGTGATGAATACAAATGTTTCTGTCAGTAACAAGTGTAAGCGGCATGGTTCATGTGCGAGCACTAAGAATATAAGAAAAGACGCATTTGTGTATGCTGGTTTTGAAATCATGTCAAGCTTGAAAAGCTCTCATGTCCTTGTTCGCTTTACGAGGGCAGGGGTTGAACTGCGGAAACACTCTATCTAGCACTATTCGTCACATCTCTCCCAGTTCCAACCCTAGCTTTACGTAATGCACCAGACGTCCCCGGCCGGGAACAATTTCTTTTATGACATTGTACCGGAGCACTTGCATTATAGTGGTATATAAACTGCCCACTTATATAACACATTTTTCAAAATGCCAACACGTAAGGCGCCTGCAAATCACACACTCATGGCTATCACTTTTTTATAATTTGGTAGATAAATTTAATGATACCCCTTTATTTCATTTTAGCTGATCCTACATGTTGTTACATTGTTTTGCTATAGGTAGCCTGTCAGATGTTCATTTAACGAACGGGATTAATGGTATGCAAGATGTAGATTTTATAACATTAATGTTTTGCTCAAATCGGCACATAATACAGTAATTGCGATAGAATAAAAACCACATATCTCGTACCCAGTTATTATGAGAAGTAAGCCGCACACTCTGTGACACCTCACCATTTCTATAATGCAACAAATCACGTGTTCTTTGAGTGCAGAATCGTTTTATAACTTACACATGAACCTGCCGCATCCCAGATACAGTTTCAGCAATGTTCCTCGCATCATTCGTTGCCATCAATATATTTCGCAGATTCACTACTGCTCCACTATAGATACCCCGAATTTGCTTAGTATTCACCGTGAAGTTTTGTGTTCACAAAACCGAAATCAATTAAACAAATGTATTTGATTTCATCTTCTATGCAATACCCAGCAATCAAAATATCACTCTATCTAACATGTTATTTTAACCGGCTTTTTATATTCAACCACTCATTTTACTAAGGCAAGCCAACCATTGTCTGGCATTAATGTACTAGCGGACACCAACATAAAACCAATGTGTGGGAGATAATCTAAAGTGGCGCACAAATCTTGAACGCTGTCACGATTGCTTTACCAAAGTATCAATCTCTTGACACATTTTAAGTAAAGACCTGGTTTATGGCGTTAATAAATTATTCTTATCAACGGTAACGGGAAATGCGTTCCCATCGTCGGTATAACTTTTGCTATCTGTTACGGCCAGATGAAGACAACGATATTTGGAAACACCAGGGTTACTCTTGATTAATACTGCGATGATAATCAAAACACCAGAATCTCACACCTTCCAAATATGTTTCAACCATGGGAATCTAAACATAATAATCGTTATGGGATGTGTGTGATGAGTTGTGTGATTGTTAACACCGTGTTGTGCCTTCTGTATATGGTATCTTGTTGATGAAGGCACATTGTTGATGCTGCGGCAACCAACATACCGTCAAGTTATGACACTGTGAAGATGAAGAAGGAAAGAAAGGGATAGAGACAGTAAGCTTGATTGGTTGGCTTATCGTAACTAAATCGGCTGCATCAACAATAACAGCTGCCTCATCGTAATGTTCCAATTAGTTTTGTGACTAAATACATAGGAGTCGTGTTTGGTTTGAATTGATGCTGTTATGATCTTGGTGTATATTGCATTATTGTACATTTAGGCCGTTTTGCACAAGGTGAATGCATTGTTGCGAACGTTAACGGCTTGCACCACCAGAGCTGCTTAAAGTCTATTAGCTCGTTCCCTAAAAGACAAGATATTCAGCTGATATTGTCTCGTTTTGTGGAGAGTTATATCCACTGGCGACGGAGGGCCTTAATTAGGTGTAAAACCTGTGTGGTCCCACATATCATGTCATGTCATCGAAACGTTACGCTGGTCCCCCGGATGCGTATTTCCGGTTGTCGTAGCTCCCTATGGTTTACTACTCTGTGTATGGCGTGGAAGCATCACAAACCAAAACAGTTTGCATGCAAAACGTCCTTGTCTGGTCTGACAGCCGTGTGAACTGCATATTTCTCTAACCAGCATGCTCGTAAATATTCATTTAAGCAATCAGTGAACGTTTGTTGGCAATTAGCACTAGACAGTGTAACTGGGACTGTAAATTGTAAGTGTCAAGTGGCTTGTAGCAATGGAGCCGTCTTGTTAATGTTGTCATGTTGTGCTGAAAGTGCATGATAGCTTTAGCTCCCAGGCACGATACGCAGCAAATCTTCTTTAGTATAATGCAAATTTATATCCAGATTAAACAAAGAAGACCAGTGGTTTTGACAAAATAACAGACATGCCTGACGTGTCGACTACAATCAGACAACAGTATCTATACCAACTAATCGCTTGTGTCAACCGTGTACATCACGGTACACCAAAACCTTATGTTTATTCACCTAGCACCCCAGTCAGAATCAAAGCCGAGTCCGGGCAGCGTGTGCAATTTCTAGACATCGGACAGCCTTTTGAGGTCGAGCAAAGATCGAGCGATAGGGCGGTCACAATCACTATAAAAAATGTCCCGCACGCTGCACAAGGGGTGGGCGGCCGGCGATCGGCCTACTTTCCTAGAAATGAGGTCGAATTACACATGATGCGCCCACGCTACCATGGCCATCAGAATTTAGACCTGGACCGGGAGGATGGTGACCATCAGCTCGTGGCCGGTTCCTGGAGAGACGAGGCGGTTTTGCAGCAGGTGGAACACGAGCGCCGGGGACCACACGCAACCATAGAGGGGAAGAAATGTTTTTTATTTTATATTTTTGTTAACTGTAAACATGTTGAGGCCAATACACACAGCTACAATAGACGAATGATCTGCCACCAAATCTAGTATCCAGTTGTTTCAGTATTGACTAGTACTGATATGCAATATTAAACAGGTAGCAACATACCTATATTGCTAGCGATGACAGCACATTGCAGTCAACAATATATGTACAGTATCTTAAAATTAACTTTCTAATCGTCACTACTTCTGATATTCTGAGATTAACAGCAATCATTAGTATGCATCTTTGCAGAGGCTAGAAACGATTGAGAAAAGCAACAAAGTAATCAGACACTTTTGTATTCTAACCTTTCAAACCGCGAAAAAAACCAGCAAAGAACATTTAATAAACATGTGCCTTACTTGATTTTGCTATCACTGCCCAGCTAATGCAATTGTAACAAAATCCATTGTGCAGAAATATTGAGCGGCTATTATTTTCTTGTTCTTGCGGGTTTTCTTGCAATTATTCAAGCCCCATTTAAGGTTAATGTTTCATATTAAGTCATAAATAGAAACATAGGTCATTGCTATATTTCACATGCTGTAGGCTCGGCAGTGAGGTTGGCGCTAGCCTAGGTCAAACGGTGATGTTTTTATATACCGTTTTGAATCTTCAATTTCCGCGCAAATGGGCAACATGTCTGTATTCTCATCTGTATTTATATGCTCACCCCGCTCTATGTGAACATTTGCTCTGTCTTACGCGATGCGCATCAACTTGCCAACCAGGAACTAGGCGCACATGAGGAACACAAACGATGCAGAAATGACCAATCTGTTGACAATTGATTTCAATATTTGCATGTACATGTTAAGTATTAGGCTAAACAAACCGCCATTATCACATTCGTCCTTCGAACGTAGTAAGTAAGGAGTACGTAAGTGATTGCTCGAAAAGAGACCTCCATATGTCACTTATTAGCTTTGTATTGAAGACAAATGGGTAACATTTATCTTAATATGGTTTTCGAAGGGATAAAAGGAATACTTTATCTGGCCGGAATGCTTTGAAGGACGCCCGTTGACGAATTTCATTGAGGCTAGTTAAAGCGCGATGTATTGATGTTGGGGCAATGAAAGACGGGGAGATATACTGAAAGTTGCCCGTTTGTAATTAATTGTTCCCATGGTTGCGTATAACAAGATGATGTTTCTTAGAAAGGACGCTTTCAGTTAATACAAAAGGCTTTGCATAATATCATTACCGTGGAATGTGGATAATTGAGGAATTAATCGATGGCTGCCCTTTTAACACAACTGAGCGAATTGTATATCAACCGTAACGGACACAAAGTAAGTTCGACGACTAGATTCAATAGCAACATAAATCGACTAAAAGATCGTCAATGCGTTCATCTTTAGATCATTTCAATCGCCATTGCATCAAATGCTATTATGGATATACTATGCTTGTTATACCTTGTCGATGTCACTATGCAAAGAGCCACTTTTATCTCTACTAACTGAAACTATGGGCATATATCTGACTGCAGTGCTATGATAATTGTTGTGCTCTGTGTTGTCGGTGTTATCAGTTCATCGAGGCTTGAAGATTGTTCATTTGTGATACACAAATATCATAGAAGCAAATAATTTCCTGCATTAATAATGCACTGGCCTACATTTATGTATTACAATGTTATCAGTTAAATGACCAATTATAGTACTATATACTATCGTTGAAGCAACCACAACTGCAAGATGGTCGAGACCCTATTTTTTGACTGCTAACCCTTATTCTCTGGGTAAAGTGAGCGGTTATATGGATGGATTAAAGCAGCAGTTCACGCTCATCCAACTCTTAACTTAAGGTTCTCCTTTGTGTGACACATACCTCGGTTTTGTTAGGCCAGATGATCTCAATTGTAACATGTTTACAGTCTACAAATCTTTTGGGGAGCATATTTAATAAGAAATGAAATGAAGTACCTTTTTTCCGGATTTTATGCCATGCTGCTGAAACTCTGAATACCCAATGACCTGAAAAATGCACACTCCATTGCATACTATCGCGTCTGAATCCTTGCTTTGCCCTACAGACTGCAATCAGTCCCAAACCTTTTAATATACGGAATGAATGGATATCATAGGCTCAACTGAAACCGTAACGTGATTTTTATAGTAAATTGCATAGTTCACAATGTAAATATTCAATCAAAAGTGACTGCCGAATATATTCATGTTTGGTTTAAGCAACAATAGGTTGAATTAATCCGGTACATTCTGAAGTAGAAGTGACAGTGTTGTTTAACATTTCCATGTAAAGGCAATGCATAGGGTAATGGCACATACATATACTATTAACATGTAAATTCTCCTAATTTGCTTGAATATAAGAAAATGGCCAATAGTCTAAAAATTCCTGAGGTCATTGTACGAGTGGCACCATAACAAATATGTAGCTCAGAGGTGTTTACGCTCTCATCACCACCTGTTTAAACTCCGGACATTGAATCATGTTACGTAATCACTGGGCCATGTATGGTCCACCTGGCATTGATTAAAATTTAAGAATTCACCAAAGCCACAAACGACATAGAATGGACCGATTTATGTACAATGTGGTGCTTCTCATCTCGAATTTTGAGGTGCGATAGCAATACATCCATTATGCTGAAATGTACCATGCCTGAATGTATATGATCACACGAGCTATTTATAAATCATTTGCTCAACTCAAGAGTTTAGTAATGAATAGATTTTGCGGGACGCCAGGTACAATACTTAGACGCTGATAGACAATGAATGCTGAGTTCCTAATCTTATGCTCTGTTGAACCTCCAGAACTTAAAAACAGTTAATATTATGAGATGTATCCAAAACCTGAAGTGGCGTATATACATATGATTACAGACTTGGTATTTGTCGTGTGAATCAATGTACCATTTTGCATGCCTAGTC
>CM067358.1:32310274-32434425 GCA_034190875.2 Urechis unicinctus
GCAGTTGGCAGCTATGCTATGGACAATTTTAGGCCCATCAGGTAGCACTGCTATTCTTGAGCTGCAGTGAGTTTTTTCATTAGTCGCATCACGACTGCCTTGGATCAGACAACGCAAGGACGTTGGTGTCGTATTTCAAGCCATCAAAGAGTTTCAGAATAATGAATTAGCTAACTCCCGAAGATACCATAGGAAAACAAAGCGACATGAATCTCATGCGCTCTGAACCGCATATATTATATCTATAATTAACCAGTAATAATCAATAGGTAGAAATATAATATATTTATATATGTGCTGTTTAACTCACGGCAGTTTTTTAATAGAGACTGACAGCTTCTGAAATGACAGAACTAGCAGCTCGATTATAATGCACTGCACTAGCTTGGTCTTCGATTTCTGCGGTTCATAGAGTGCAATGTCAATGTTTATGACAAGTGCAAGTTAAAGGCGGACTTCTTGGGGTACTAAAAGGATTGTCATGTCATGTTTTACCGGTTGGGTTTCCTCTTTATTGAACGCGAATACGCGCTTTAAATCAAAAATGGCAATTATATTCGCTACACTATGTAGCAAAGGCGGTATGTAGAATTACTATGCGCCTACCAACAAGGCAATAAGAAGGCCTAGTTGCCACAAAACGCATTCCATAAAGTATTGCATTGCATGTGGAATATTGTTTAAGGTTGCATAATGTGAATTGATCTTCTATGAATTGCACTAGCTGAGCCGTTTTAACGTAGTTCATACACACTGAAGGTTATAACATAATAGTCCATGTATAATTGAATTAGAGAGTTTGTTCTAATAACACGGGTATTATAATTCAGCGTTAGCAATATTCCATACTTGTCGTAATAGTTGCAATGCAGGAGCAACATATTGATGTTGTGCACCATATTGTTGTACTTGTATAATGTATATTTCGCATGCTCTTCTTCCAGTCATGAAGTGCTAATTTCACCTAATTGGGTTACAGTTTGTCACTAGCAACAAAACCGGAGCAATCAAAAAGTTCAATTTCGCAATGTACACCAAAAACCACTACAAGTAATACACCAATGGAATTTCGGTGCGTGGCAAATTACGTTCATACCACGACTGATGCGCTACACTTTGAATGTTGTCAATAAGAAGTGAGTAAGTATATTGCTGAATGCCAATGCACACGCAGTTACATTGCATAATTGCGAACTGTTTTCTCTTACTGGTAAGCCGGTAGAATTGGTGGATACGCATCATGCGTGAATCTGCGCGTCATTGGGCAATTTATGAGACGAAATGACACAACCAGCGCTTTGATGAACTTACAATTGAAATGTTAGTTTACCTCATAGGAATAAGTACATTGAATTATATAGCGCGTCATGCATATAATAACAACAATATAAATCCACTTTTGACTGCTGCACACCACCATGACGCAATGAAGACTTCAGGCAGTAAGCAAATGGCAAACCGCAAAGACGACCATGTTATAATCATGGGTAAGGAACCTATAGAAACCGTGTTGCATATCACATATGGAGCGATGTGACATATTTTTGTTAGTGTCAAGTGGTTTGTTGCAATGTAGCTACTTTATCGCTGTTGTCATGCTGTTTTAATAGTATATGAGAGCTCTTGCTCCAAGGTACGATACGCAGCAAATCTTCTTTGATGTAATACAAATATATATTCAAATTGAGCAAAGGAGACCAGTGGCTTTGATACAGCTATATAAGCTAGAGGTGTTTGTCGTGTCGACTACAATCTATACAAACTGATTGCCTTTGTCAACCGTGTACATCACCTGATACCAAAACCATGTGTTATTCACCTAAGGAGTGTATGTCTAATGATAATTGATTAAATAGCTGGGAGGTGTTGTTTTTGGTATTGTGGTATCGGAAGCCTTGCTGTAGTGCCGTGTTATAAGACCGCTTTACCGCTGCTCATATCCAATCAATTTTACGATAATTCATGCATACTGGAAGAAACGATTTGAAATTATTTGCACATAAACAAAGCCACAACATTGCGGAACGTAAAAATGCATTGCATTTACGGCATCTTGACACCCAAAATAGTCGGTAATGCCTGAAATACATGGGATACAATAAGAATCGCAGCCACTAAACCTGTCGCCGTTTGCGCTTCGGCGATGCTGTCACAACATGACTCGCCCATTCAACAATGTTGTGAGGGACCTGCAAATATCCCAGAGGAACTGACGCTCGGATGCATAACACAGGCAAAGTATAAACGCATTATTGATGTAACGACTAAAGCAAAGAATATATGATCTGTTGTTTTTCATTATAGGTAAGGGGTCCAGACTAAAATGTTGCACATATCGACGATAACAACTTCAGGTCCATACTAATGCCAAGTAGCTCATTTTAAAACCTTGTGCATGGGTTTAGATGATGCTCAGCGGTTTATGTTTGTGTTGGTGTTGCTGTAGCTGTCCGGCTAAGGATTGAGGCATGCGTATTCACGGATATCGTATTCAAAGCCCGTACCTATAACTTACAGGTTACCTTACGTTATGATGAAAAGTGGGTAGTTATACAAACAATATATACAAGGCGTGACAGTTTAGAAATTGCATTTTCTTACGTTCAAGGTTACATGTGTCCATCTATAGCACAACTTCATGACGTAGCATCGCAATAGCGCTTTTCAAATGCAAATATATACATTATCCACCGATATTATTTGCCATGATATCGATGTTAAATATTTATTACATTGTCTAAACTATGTAACATATATGTCAACTACTCCTTCTGGCGACCCTTCAACTCAATGCATAAACATTCAAACCTTGGAATTTGCACTTTAATTGATCGAATATACCCATACAATTGTTTTGCAACAATTGATGACATACTGCCTATTCTCTTATCTTCTAAACCTTGACGGAAAAAAACATCTGGAATAAATGTAGCACCATTACTAGGGCATTCCTACAAATACACATGGTATACAACGTCGTGAATAATAAAATCCCGGTCACCTAGTAATAGACAATGAAGCAAAGATCAAGTATTTGTAGATTATGTATGCAATGGGTTTTGGGTAATGAAGCATGACACAATGAATGATTGTATGGAAATCAGCGTGCGTACAACTATATATGTGAAAGCTGAGACGATGACAACGAAATATTTTGCAGATACTAGTAAGCTTGAAGTAGCTTATATAAAGAAAACAGAAAAGTCTCCGTTGATGTGCACTACTGATCAATAGTCTCAATGTGTTATATCCAGCAGTTATATTATTATACTAACGTTTATAAGCTTTATTGATGGTTTTTACGCAGCTGACATAATGGAGTATTAATGATAACGTAGGTTTATACAGCCCTGCAAAAGTGAAACTATCGGACGTAAATACATACCGTGAAAGTTGACAGACAGAAGTGGAAGGAGATAGTTGCCCATGTCTGCATTCTTTGGTAAGCATTACTGAGAATCACCATGTCAGATATACGTTTTTGCAAAAGCAATAAGTAAGGCGCCCATATATTGAGCAAAGTCGCCCATATGTTTGTTGATTTCGCAATCGGTTGTTAACTATACAATTAGGCAGGATCATGGCACCCGTCGTCATACGGAGGTTGCAGGCATATCAGCAGAAAAATACATTGTGGCTATGAGAAATTAGAAATCGCTATTTACCAGCAATTGCAGAACAAGTCACGTAGTGCACTGACTAATTATGTTCACATAGCCAATCTAAACATTATTCGCATATTAAATTAAAATGCTTAGATTGACATTGCTGTATGGTAACCCGTTAATAATGCTATGTTTTGATACGAATAACTCTGCATAATGGCATATGCATGTCAACTACCGAAACCGGAACTAGGCGCACTATAGACGGAACAGAAGTGCAGGTTGTGGCTAGGTCGAGCCGCCGTTATCACATTTATTCGAACGAAATCTGTTTAGATGTTCAATGGGATAAAAGAAAGACTATATCCAGCCGTAATGCTATAAAGGTCGCCTTTTGTAAAATGTATCCGAGGTTCTTTGAAGTGTAATATATTAATACTGGGGTAATCCTGTTAGTTACCCGTTGATAATATATTGTTCTCATGGTTGCGTATAACAAGTGGATGAGTCGTAGAAATGGCGTTTTTGTATGAAAATATCATCACAATCAATTGTCTCGGAGGGAATAGTCGATTGCTGCCCGTCTAACAACACAGAGGGAAGAGCTAAATGTCATACAGGACGATGTGTAAGTTCGACGACTTGGTTCAATCGCAACATAAATCGACTACGAACATCGTCAATGCGTTAGCCTTTGGATAATATATAACTCGCTCAATCACTACTACGTAAAATGGATTTTATACTCTGTTGATATCACCAAGTGGGCATTACTAGAACTATTTAATCACATGACGATGTCGTATTTCGTGTGCATTTTTTGTAGCCTTATTTCATGCGTCGTACATAACGACTTTAGGGCATGGCAACTTTAATCCGTCCAAACCTAAATTACAGACATGGGTATGACTAAAGAGTCTTGATGAATGTGTTTTTTGTTGTTGTCGGTGTTATCAAATCATCTAGGCCTGAACAGTGTTCGTTAATGCATCATAAATGCACATCAATAATGCTCTTATCTATATATAGTTGTTGCACTCTTACACTTGGCGGTAACAAGTATTTGTCGTGAAAATAAATGCGCATCATTGGAAAATAAATTGGACTGATATACCATTTGGGTTGCCCTGTACGGTGATTTATTCTCCTATTCTCTGCGTCTTAGATAGCGTATGGCTAGATATTTATAACATTGTCATTTGCAATGCAAAAACAAAATGCTAATATTGCGCGTCACCTGCTTGCAACAATAGCCTTAACCAGCGCAATCAAAAACACCAATCAGGCCTCAGTACACCAAAAACTACTCAAAGTTTGAATGCCTCAAAGGACTATTTGATAGATGCGGTGCATGGCAAATAACAGTCATACGACGCTTGTTGCGACACTAAGTTGTCATGTAGGAGTGAGTGAGTCTTTTACCGAATGTTTTGTGTAACAGTTTATAATCACGTTGGGATACTAGTGTTTTGCAAACGCATAGACGCTCTTATAATTGATGTTGCACTGGTATTATTGAGCTTTTTCATTAGTCGCATCACGACTGTCCTGGATCAGACAGCACAAGGACCCTGTGTGTTGTATTTCAATCTATCAAACACCCTTAGCACATTGCATTAGTTATCTCGCAAAGATATCATAGGGCAGAAACGACGATTTTACCTCACCTACCCAACTTACAGTTTGCAAGCAATAATCAATATTGGGAAGCAATATCACTGCTGGAACGAAATTGACTATATCAAATTGGCCGGATGAAAAGAGACAAATAAACCGTTCACACACTTTTATGAAAAACTCGATACAGATGTTAACACGGTGAACCAAGTGATGTTTCCCCATGACTTTAATGATAACAATGCTGAAAGTTTTTTTCCCTGCAAACTGCGTGTTGTAGAGATGCTGTTATTGCATGTATAATACAATAGATTCAAACAGTGTGAGGTAGTCCTAGGGATAATTACTACTCAAACGGATGAAAATTATCACTCTACCACTATTCCCAAAACACAATGTTAACAGGACCAATGTGTATTCACGCATTGTTTTAGTTCACGTTGCATCAATAAATGGAAAAAACTTTTGTTCAAGAAACTTTTTTCCGGTTGCAAAAACGTTATATGCGACGCAGATAATGTTATGTCATGCGAAAGTTCAACATCTGCTATGTACATGTCTGATCCGGGCGTCAATATCGTATGTTAATAAGCAAACAAATCATGATTTATACATCGATTTCAATGTGCTTAATGATAGAGCATAAATCCTTAGCATAAATAACTAGCGGCCTTTAAAATAGACATAAGTAAATATCGCTTATTGTAATGAGCCTTCCGCAAGGGACGGTAGTATGCTTAATAAAACGTATTTTAACGGTAATACATACGAAACATAACACACTATATGTTACCATTGATTATGAGTTTTTAAAGTATCACTAACGGCTATCGTTATGAGATTGTATACAGTTTATCATAGAAGCATCGCTAATGCAAAGCCAAATTTAATAATTCGACATTCCTATTGCCATTGAGTGTGTAGTTTAGTTACTACTGCAGTGTAAATCAATAATTAGCATCGGTGCACTTACATGAAGTAGGTCGCGAAATGAGTGTGCTTATAATGTAGCGATATGTTACTCGGGAATTGGCACGGAATCATGCTTAAGAGGTACTCAATGCATGTCGTGAAAGAGAAACGAGCCCGTCATCATTGGCGTCCATTTGTCTGACTGCTGGCACTGTGAGCTGTTCATTGACAACACTTTGGTCACTACATGGAGTGTATTCCTGTGACTATTGCTCTCTGTCCATCAGCTACCACATTGCAAGAATATTCTGCGACGGTAACATGCCTAACCACTTACCCAAGCATTATATGCAAAACAGAAATATAACGTATGTCTTTAAATCGAACCGGTCGTTTTTGCGACTTGTATCATTGAAGGAATGATATGAAATAATGTATATAAATTACGCACCTATATTATGGAATATGACTACACATTATCAAAGCGCAATCCAGTGGACGCACGGACAATGGTCTTGCTACCCCGCGACAGTTGGCACGACTTGTATGTCTAGTCTGGGTAGATTTGTTAGTTCGTCCAATTCCCCTGCCCAGCTTGGTTTGAACATCAATTATTCATCAAAAGATTTGCTTACATCTTGCCTCATAGCGCAATCCCTTTCAGTGTTTGAGCACATCATGAATATGCAGTTGATTATTTCACGCATATTTATACCAGCAAGTATGTACATTGATGAGGATTGATATCGCAAAGGCTTCTGTGTGAAAAGCAGGGAGCCATAAACTCCCTATCTATGATTAAACATTATTCACAGCGCACAATATTATGTATATTCAAAGTTGCTTTGGCATTAAATATGAAACAAGTAGCAGTTTCACCACATGCAATTATGTCTTCAGTTATAATCAAGTGTGACGGACATTAAAGCACTCTCAGATTGACTGTGGAAACGCTATTAATATACAGGTGGTGGGTGCTTGCATTTGCGTTTCTCGCCTATTGTAAATGACACGGCTCATTGGACTGCTAAGATGTAAAACGACGATATTTCCAGCACAAAAGCTTAACATTGACGATACCCCGATCAATATCTCTAATACCAGCCGCCTCGTTACTCAATTAAAGGTGAGGATGTCGATGAATGATAATATATGATCCCTAAATTCAAAAGAAAGCATATATCTGAAAACAAATCCCAACTTCCATAACATTAAACATATATGAAAAGCGTAAGAATCTTGCATTGAGTTCGTTATATCAGTATTGAAAGCTACAATAGTGTTCATGAATATTAACGTATCTATCCCTAAGGTCTACGCGCGTGTATTATGTCAAAATCCTTACGTTTCGACGTATTTATGTCCACGGGCAGTTAATGTACCTTGCTGCTTCATGTGCTCCAATACAATGTCATTAAACAAACTGTTCTTGACTGGGCAAATTTAAGTTTCACTGCGTCTCAGTTAGTGACAACATGCTACATACTAGCCTTGTTTGAGATGACGTTATTTTCGTAACAATGCTGTCGTTGATTTGGTGATAACGTATGGCAACTCGCCTAGGCATAGTCATTTGCATTTCGTGACCCTGCAACCACCTCTGTGGTTTACGTCTGAGCTGAAAGACACACTGAATATATTTGTTCAGCTTGCATCAGCCTTAGGTCAAGCGTCCTATTAAATGCATCCTGTTAATGAATCAAGTAGATCCCAAGATTGAATACAATTAATTTCCAGCACGATTTTCTCCAGCGTCAAATGGCTAAACCAACGGTACAAATCGCCATAAATGGTTTATCAATAAATAGGATACAAAGCTCACACTTACGTTGCTCCACTTGCATGATTGTAAGATAGAGATACAGAGAGCCTTTGGATGCAATCAAATTATTTTCTCTATAGCCAATGGAAAAGTGTGCACAATTGTTTCGCGTACCGACTGTAACTCGACTTGAAATATTCACAATGGTAAATGAGCTAAATATATTTTGCCTGTTAGTTCGCAGATGTTCCGACGACACTTTAATCATGATGGATACGATACTTAACTTACTATCCGTAAAAACAAAGTAATTGACTCCGCCTTAACAAATGGATTACATGTGTAATTCATTGCGAAAAAGGTGATAACATATGCGATGAATGCGTTTGAATAGTTATTGAGCTAGATGTAATTAAATAAATACGATGAATGATGATAATTGTGTATCACTACACACCACGACAACATGATTAAATAACCTAACACGCCGGAAATACTAAATGGATAGTCATATTTGATTATGGTAAGACATTGATTTGCGGTATAGAGTGTTATAGGCATATATAAGAGTGACTGACATACAAGGGCGGCATGGCTGTGATATTTACCAAATTAAAATAAACATGACAAGTTAGGACTACGCGCTTCCATAGAACAGTATCAGTAGGCTGTTGTATGCTTTAAAAGTACAGCGTCGCCATAGCATGTTTTTGACGGCTGCATTCATTATAACCGGCCTTTTTAAAGTTATGATGCACGGAATGTAAAATTGTTCAAAATTGCTATAACTAACCCTTAGCAATAAATAGCTAGCTTAATATATTGACCACCATACAGTGTCGTGCAAGTTCACAGCCTAATTGATTGTAAAACGACATGCAGTTAACAGATCCTGACTTAATATTTGCAAATATTATATTCACGCAGCGTCAAAGCAAAGAGTGAAAGAGTTAGTTTCAATCATTTGACATGCCGTTATTATGATATAAACTCGCACTATCAAACATTAACCTAACGTTTTCCATTGGAAATTGCAGCTTGTAAAAGACGAGAAAATCAAATCACACGCGGAGACATTGCCTTCGTTTATCGGTATACATGGAGATAATAACCGCACATGGTTGTATGTTCTCGCACTTATAAAATGTTAAGTATGCGCAATAGAAGGCAAAAAAGTATTCTATCAAGTATGTCAGAACTTACGGAAGACTAGCTTCTCGGTTTGTGCTTTTTCCATTTAGTTAACACCGTTATTAAACATCAATCTCATAGTAAGTTTGTGAGTGGATCAAAATATGTAACGGCTGTATCGCGGCAAAGATTTATATGGCATGGATCATCAATACATGAATATTGGAATTTATCAGATTTTGCTTGATACATCAATGAATCGGCAGCAATTCAGTCATAACTTACAAGAACTGGACATTGTCCGAATTGTTCGGGAAAGTACGATGTTGGTTAGGATGGCGAAATATTACAATGCAGACCTACTTTTGAGTCCACAAGTGGCTTGCTTAACTTACTTTGGCATGTTTCACTCAAACGCATTAGTTATATTGTTGCTGTGCTTTTAATTGATCTTGAACCGCCTGCGACAATTGTTGTTTATGGCTGTGCATTGATCGAAATGTAAAACATCATTAACTTTATTCACGAAACAATTGAATCATTGTATATACATCTGTAAAACTAGATAAGCACGATCCACCGAATGAAGCTCACAAGGACACAAATACAAACTGCTATAGAAAATGCCGAACTCTTCCCGACAATTACAATTTCACAGCACGACGATGTCGCACGCGAGCCATCAGACATCAAGACCAGTGGTTCGGTCTAAATAAAATCATCAGTTGACTAAACTCAGGCATCACCGGCCACCAGCAGTGAACGCTACAGGTTGCAATTATTTTTGCTGCTTTGATCATAGATAATTATCGAACGTCCAGCAAAGTCGCTTGATTACGTAGCCTAAGAGTAAAGCTGTAATTGGTGGAGCGTGTTTGCAATTAGGCGATTCACGCTTACGCATCTCATTTGTCTTGATTTCGTATCAAAGCTGAATTCATCCGGGACAAGGGCAGATAAAAGTGTTGTTTTGAAGATGGTGGTTTGATGTAAAAGCCTCAGTTGCTAGATTGTTCAGAATATATCACACTCGTCATGGAATTTAATCCCGTTAGCAGCGGTGTGATATAATGTTCATTGAGAGAGCAAATGCCTAACGGACCTCTTATCAGACGTATAAGCATAATCAAAATAAATATGCTAGCCCGGGGTTGGTTGCCATATATGTTACAAGCATATGGTAGATAATGAAAATCAAGGGAAGAATGTGATAACTATCACACATCAGTTACCCTGGAATGTGCAGAGAATCTGATATAGCTGTATCCGCAGCATTGCTGATCGATTAAGGACCTCATCGTCTCAATTAAAAGTGGATACATGAACACAAATAAGGTTATATTACGGACGGTATGCACGCTCAATGTAACCGCACTATATTTTGCTTTGCCCTTTCTGGTGGTCGAGTCAGCTATACTATTGGCAGAATGTTCATTTACATGGTACATTTTGCAAAAATGACATATTTTAATCGCGTCATAACGAGCTGCTATTCCTCGAAGGCCAAATACCGATGACGGAAGCTGGAAATGAACCTTAGGCGTTGCATATTATGTTGGTTATTGGACAGAAGTCGGTTCATGCGCAAATGAAAAAATGCTGAGTATGTGCAGTGATTTCGTATGTCTGCAAAATATAGGATCGGTAAGTTAGGGGGGCAGTACGCGGAATTATTATATATGTAATTAAGATAGGAAAATGTTGAAATGCATGCATGGAATTATCACATATTTGCACATTAAACATATTTTGTACATATTTTATTCATTTCGCACGGGGGAACAAAAGAGTACGAGAATAACGTGGGAAATTACGATTGGATGTTGATAAAATAACCTATAAAGGTCAACCACTGGGTCACGAATTTATAAAGTATGTTTCGTTTATTAAATTACAATTAGTCAGCATATTTAAATCACATAACAATAGATCAATATTGATTAATGCTGCTTCTGTTTTACGGTGAATATATACGAATTTGGTAAAACAAATTCATAAATTTGAACCCTGAACACTATCCTACATGAGGGAGATATGTAGGCATTCGTTTGGCCCAGGGCCCTTAACGCATAAACCCTGCATCGTTCGAGTAAGCTATATGGATGTGTGGTAGGATACGTGATGAAGCCTTTTATCCATTGCGTAGCGGCAGACAATGAGGTTTTTATTTCGCTTCAGATCGAGCATGGCATAACCGTCCTGTTTTACAGAGAGCATCGATGCATATGTTTACAAAAACGATTATAATTAAATAATTTAAGTATTCTGTGACTTTTGTAGGTTTGCGAATTTTACAATGCATTCGACATAGGTAACAAATCGACCTTCTAAGCTTAGTTTCAATTTGCTCTGCAAATCTGAAACATACATTTCTGATATTTACTTGCATATATTGATTCAAGCAGTCGTCTTTACGAAATGTATTGACATCGATTAAGACGATTTACACAACGAAATGCCTTCACAGAGAAAACGGGCATTAGCACATGCATGATCGCCTGTCATTATTAACGCTCCAGATTTACATAGTATCGATGATTCTAAACAACCTCAATACAAGTTACAGGGCGCACCTACAGTTATGAGCCGCCAGGAAATGGATTTTCTCGATGGCATATTTAAAAACAATCAATATATATGTCACTTATTTCCAATCACATATTTTCTATTGCCGCTGTAATGATTTTCTATAACAATCCGTTGTTCATGCGCGGGAATTACCTAACGCGGGATTGCCCTCAAACGTGTAGGCTTTATGGGGACTATATGAGGGTAAATGAGCAATGCATTATTCACCAGCCTGACCATTGTGTGATTAGGTTGATGGATTGGTGGCTGAGGAGATAGAACTGTGATGGAAGGTAGATCGAGAAAAAGCTCGCCCTTACCGCATTCGCACGTTGAGCCAATAAATATCACAGACCGGCACATCGGCTTAGAATGAATCCAATATCAAGTCCGCAGTTCATGTTATGCGTCTTGAAGCACACTTATCGACTATTAACAATGCATGATCAACTGCAACCATCAATGTGTTATTGTTCATCGGAGACATAAAAAAAGATTAAGATCAATACAGGAGGCCACGCAGTTTAGTGTATGGTCTAGGCTGAGAAGGATCCTGGAAAACACTGAACCTCTCATGATTATAGATATGACATTGTTAGGAACAGAAGACAATAGCCTAAATCACTGGCATGGATAAGGGGAATAACTATGGATATTACTTCTCTAAAATCGCTTGTCTTCGGGCCTACACTATCTAATAAGAAGATAAGTCTGATTCAGTGGTAGCACACAACCAATTGCTATATTAACGGGAACGACACGTTCCGCTCGAGTGTCAAATTATTGGCTGCATCCAATCGGGTGTATTTGCATTTGTCCTCTCAACGAATGTCGGTGCGAGATGTATATGTGCATATATACCGATGAGATACGGCATTTGTGAAGATTTATATGTAGTTTCTCCTAACAATTCTGTTTTATATCCCCCAACAAGACGATGTTGGGCTGAGTTAAACTCGTATTGCATTCCCCATTGCCTGGTGGCAACTTTAGTCATCTCTATTACAGCCCAGCGACAGATGAATGTTTATTGGATAGGTTCTTAAGCAGTTAAATGGCACCATATAGCAATATATTGCACCTAACTAAGTTAAAATCAGAATGGAATATGAAAAATAGTAAATTTGAAGTGTTCATATTTGAATTCACCGGTACTAGCTCTGTGCAATGAACAACTTTAAAGCCAAATTTGTGGTAGTACACATTCCTTATAATCTCACTACGATATCTTAATCTTAACAAGCTGTGAGCAGCAATCTAAAAATTGCAGTTCTCGCGGTTAATTACTGAGTAAATATACCCCATGGAAAGTTTTTCGTAGGCTTTTTGAACATCGGTGACGTATCAATTGCTTCAATATTTTTAAAGCCAATTATGGAGAACAAATTAGAATGATGACCACCAGAATGGCCAAAACATGAATGATGGCTTCTGCCACGCGATCGTTGTCAGCATATAGCGGTGATAATTGATACAAACCTAGGAGAAGCAATGAGCAGCATGTTATTCATGAAATTCATGTACGCCAGGTGTGTGATCCGCAACGAAAAGGAATGAATATGAGTTGATTAAGGCGCACCTCGGTGATGGGGTATCAATGCTTAATGAGAGATCACAAGGGTTCCATGCATGTAAAAAAGCTGAAAAATGTAGGTGCTTTATTTATATGTTATTAGGTCCACATTGTTCTACACTGAATATGTCATTGCCATAAATGCATCAAGTATGCGTGCTGTCCACAATCAGAACTTGTCACCAACAGAGTAGGGATAGTGGTTCGATGGCGCAATAACCAGGTAATGTACAATTCTTCTGATCTCCCTTGACCAATAGAACATTCCGTCCCGCGATCAATAAATTTCAATATAAATGACCCTCTTGAATTGCTGAGCGCAATAATTTGTCGTCCTACGATGTAAGCAATTGATACGTACAATCAGTATATATCGTTATATATTTTCAGTGGAAGACCAACATTATAGAAAACCTTTCCACCTTATAACATCCGGTTTTGCTGCAGCAACTAATCCGGATATCTATTAACACAGACACAACGTAATGTGTAGTGACTTTCAAATCTATGAGGCATTTACAAGGTAATGGACAAAAACTTTTAACAGCGTAGAGATTAACAACATTTTATTAAATTCCACAAGATAACGTTGCATAATTCACAAGGAACACAAACGCAAATTACTGCCATCGCAGTCACCCATGTTCGTCCCATCCATTCCCAATTTTTGTCGCCGCCTAACAAGCGCCACATTGCACTTTCTGGGAATAGCATCTTGTGTTAAGGAAAATGTAGCGCCGCATTTACAGCAGAGGTTACATAATCTGGCCATTCTGACGAATCAGGCAAAATGGACCATAAAATGCTGATGTGCTAGAAAACCAGTTTTGCCATCAGGAAAAGTGTAAAAAGCATGCGGTAAAAGAAGTTGTCGGATAATGTTGATGCCTTCATCTTGTCAAATGCACATATTCTTGTATTATGGCGACCCCTAATGGCTATGATATGCTGCTTTTATGGATGGTGCCCGTAAGTGGTCCGTATATTGAGTGTACTGCCCAGAACGACATATGTTTGTATCACGTAATCTGTGTTTATAATGGCTGACAATCCGTTAACCTCGATAGAATACGAGTATAAAATGTAAGGTAAAACAGCGAAATGCAGTGGACGCACGGACGATGGTCTTGCTACCCTGCGACAGTTGGCACGACGTGTATGTCTAGCTTGGGTAGCTTTATCAGTTCGTCCAATCCGCTAGCCTCTCCTGCCCAGCTTATTCATTTAACGATTTGCTTACATTTTGCCTTATAGCGCAATCCCTTTCAGTGTTTCATCATATCGTAAATATGTAGTTGATTATTTCACGCATATTTATACCAACAAGTATGTACATTGATGAGGATTGATATCGCAAAGGCTTCTGTGTGAAAAGCAGGGTGTCATCAACTCCCTATCTATGACTAAACATTATTCACAACACAAAATAATAAGTATATTCAAAGTTGCGTTGGCATTAAATATGATATAAGTAGCAGTTTCGCCCAAAGCAATTATGTTTTCACTTGTAATCATGTGTGACTCAGATTGACTGGGACCACGCCATTAATGTACAGTTGTGGGAACTTCCATTTGCCTTTATCACCTATTGTAAATGACACGGCCCATTGGTCTGCTTATATGTACATAGTAATAAGGATGGTTTCGATATTTCCAACCAAAAAGCTTAATGTTGACGACAACCCGATTAATATCTCTTTTACTATTCGACTCGTTACTCAAGTTATCAAGTAATTACAGCAAACGGGAGAGCACCAAAAAGAGAGCAGCTTATTGGTAAGGATGATAATATTGTCTATGAATGATAATATATGATCCATAAATTAAAAAGAAAGCATTTATCTGAAAACATCATTTTAAACAGAGTAACTGAAGCAAACGACGGCAAAAGTGATGTTTGACGCCACCGATAATCACATTTGGCAAATTGAATGAATGCATTATTTCTCTCAGCTTTGAACTTATGCAAATAATATTACCTTGGAGCTCGCATATACATATCATCCTTACAATAGTGAATGTCAAATGATAGGTCACTCAGCTGTTACCATATTTATCTGAACACACGCTATGTTATATCGAATGATGAGATTTGAAACGTTCCAGTCCTCATGGTGTTATACATTACTTTGAAGACTATAACTTGACCGTAATACTAGTAATTGTGAGGATAAACACTGAACACTGTTCCTCTAAGAAACCGTTATTTGCAAGTAAATACCGGGAATGATTGTGCCGTTTAGTGCATATTGGTTGCATATCAATATGCTAGTGCATATTGGTTGTGGATTTCCTGCATTTGCTTTCATAATATTTGGGACTATCGTACTTAAACGCCACTTTAACAATACTGACACAAATCTTATGAATGTAAGAGGAACGTGAACCGGGACATTATCTAAAGCCTAACGGGTTAATTGGGTCACTTTCTTGTATGGCAACTGGTTGAACAAATCGAAAGCTGATTTTGACTTCAGGAAATACCGAATGTTGAATTGTTGAACAGTGTTATATTGAACAGCTACTTAAACACAGATATGTATTTGAATGACGCGCCTATATTTTGTCACTATCTCGGCGTTTCAACGCTTTTATGTACCCTTCTGATGCATGTGCTCCACAAACATGTCATTACAGAAACTGTTCTGGACTGGGTAGAAATAGGGCTGTATGTGATGGAGAGTGTGTACACATTAAAGCATCTGTCCTCTCATAACCGAGAAAAAAACCCATTTCATCTAGACCAAAAGTATATATTACAAGAGCCATACCATATACACGTGTGATTCCTCTGCCATAAACTGGTTATAACGAGGAAAACATCCACACTTAATTAAAACAAAACTATTGATTCGGTCTTCGACATGATAATTGGTATTCACTTCCTATACCTCGCTGCACCAAAGACTGAATAAAAAGGAAATAATCCAAAGAACAGCTCAGCCGCGTCAGCCCAGTATTGGAATAAATGCAACAGCAACGGTAGATATTCGATCGTTTATGTCCGTACAAGTCAATGATCAGAATACTTAACGTAAGTAAGCAGCTTAACAGCTCTGCATTCAGTCGGAGGACTACCAAATCATCCAAAATCTAACGACTGGTCCAAATATGGCGTCTCTTGTTGGGTAATTAACATAAACGATAAACATGCTGTTCGCGACAAATGTTCATCGACATTTGTCAATCGCGGCAGTCCGTGTAATGTATGGATTCAGGGACTTTCAACGCGAGCTTATGGAACATTACGATTATCATACACCGTCCTTAGGTCTTATATTCTTAAAATAGTTATCAAAAAAGTGTCTATATTTAGCGTTTAATATGCCATCGATGGTCGAGTTGCGTTAGGGTCATTAGGCAAAAGCTGAAATGAAGGTCGTAATGCAAATTAGAGTTCAACTGACATGGACCGGATACATTATCCCTGTTATATATGCCAAGTCCGATGGTCAAGTCGATATTACTTCAACCAGCGCTGTATAAGAACAAGATAGAATTGTATGCATTGAATAGAGATTAAAGTCAAAAGACTGTGCTAAATGCGCTTTGTAAATGATGCCCGAATAACTTACAGCTCTTAGACAAATGGATCTCATTATGCACATTACGTTGAGAGAACAATAAAAACCAGATTGCTTATGCCAAGGTCAGGCAATGATCCCTTTGTGGAGGAGTTTCTTCCCAAGTAGCGTGAAGTATTAGGCTATATGATGCATTCTCGCTATGAGGAAAAATGACAAGCATGGCATGACCATTTGGGGTCGCCTAAGTATAAGTAATGGATAGCTTGAGGTGCATTTGTAAAGATAGAATGCCCGCAACTCCAAACTTGTGTTGTGGATCTAGTTCGGTTTGCAAGTAAGATATAATTTCATAAAGTTTAGTCTAATTATTTCTTTAGCCAGCCGCGGCAAATTCCTATTCATAAAAGAGGATGTGCAGCGCACATCAATCCTTATTATGAAACGCGGTAAAGTCCCACATTCATGCTTTATCTATTAATACATGCAGACAATTCACATGGAGAGCAGCCTTGATATTGTGTCAATATTGTTGAAATATATGCTTACATAGCGGACATGCTGCGGTTGATTAGTGGTGCTGTTACTTAACGTACTTTCATGACGAGTAGTTGGACGATGAGGAGGTTAAAACATGTTTATCAACAAGTCTTTCAATTTATTTGCTTATCAATCTCTGATTTTTCCATTGTATTGCTTAATAAAGTTGCATAAATCAATGCGCAGAAAAACTGAAGAATTTAGAATTCAGATGATCATGAAATCAGCGGTAATTAAATATTGGTGTTAATTGAGCCTGATGCAATTGTACGAATGGACAACCTTTTACAGTGGCATATAGTTAAAGCGGCGAACATCGATGCAAATCGTGGTGAAGCATTTAGTGCTTGAAGTGATAAACAATCTGTACTGAATGCATCTATATTAATACATGTATCTAAATTGTAATAGGCCAGTTGTTATGACTGATTGCGATCATGTGCTGCTTCCTCCAGTCGAATCGATCGAACAAAATAAAGACCAAAAGACATTCAATGGTTGTCAATGTGTGCTTAATGAGTGAAGATTATGTATCAATGCGGGAAGTTTTGTATGGCTAAAGCAGCAGATTATTATGTGTGTACGTTAGGCTACTCTTTTCCGATAATGAGCACCAAAGGAGGCTTCAAATGCGCATGATTAATGTCAGCAGATAGATGCTCCGTGGCAGGTACCACGGTTCTCTGTGTCTAAGTGTGTGTACGAATATAGATTGAGGTTACATTACTAACATTGTAATTTGGCCAGCGCATCTTATACAATAGGCACTTGCCATCACATCCCGATTGTTGCGCTGGACAGTAATCACCACTGCAGTGATATTTGTCATCCGTTGATTCAGGTTTTCTATATACTCAATAAAATGCTTTATGTTGGTGGTCATATAGTAATAAAAAAAAATGAATAAGTTTGAGAGAGTAATCAAAAACCTTGCAGCTAGTTTGCTGTGGGAGATAAGACATATTGAGTTGAAAAATGGGCTTATTTATTAGAAGCCAGGTGCATTTATATATAATAAGGTGAACAGCATACATCGCACACAGCAAAGGTGGGGGAGAAGACAACCACCACTACAAGAAAAAGGTATTACATTAGAAATAACTACAACAAGAATTAAAACATTGGGTGGGAGGGCTAGGGAATGAAAAATCGTGCGAGCTAAGATGGCGACAGTCACAAAGAGAAAGGAAGTGATGATCGCCCCTATCGGCAACTGCAGTAATTAGAAGTCATGTGACATCCTAGCAGGGCGGCAAGCCGATAAGCAACATATCGCATGTACAAGATAAGGCCGAGAGACCGCCAAACACTATGACATAAACAAACGCTATGATTACAGACACTGCTAAACTACGGAAATAAGAAGCCTGCATATCAATCGCTTAAATAACACATGATCACCACCATAAAACCCATTTAATTATATGCATCTTAAATGAGTATTTATTTGTGGCAAATGCGCAAGCGAAATCATGTTATACTGCAAAATTACGGACTATATATACGTTCGTAAGTGATGTATGTTCAAATATATCAATCTCAAAATTACATCAAAGAGCTTTCGAATGCATCCACTAGAAGCTAATTTTTCTGATCGTCAAGTTTACTTATACGTTACTGATTCTGTTATAAATGAAAAAAAAAAACCATTCACAACAAATATGATTGCGATTGTTACTCATTTCCGCATTTAAAATAAGCGAGTAAAATTTCACTGCGTCTCAGTTGGGGACGACATGCTATATAATAGCCATATTGACGATAACATTATTTTCGTAACAATGATGTACTTTATTTAGAGTAAACCTAAGGCAACTCGGCATATTTTGTAAACTTGCTACCCCCTCTGTGGTATACGTCTGAGCTGCAAGACACATTGAATAATGTTTCTCAATTCTACTTGCACCAGCCTAAGGTAAAGCGTCCCATCAAATGCATGCTGTAAATGAATCAAGTAGATCCCAAAATTGAAACATGTTTAATTTCCGGTACGGTTTTCTCAAGCGTCAAATGGCTGAACCAACAGTACAAATCACCGCGAATAGTTTATCATTAAATAAGACGTTGCCCCACTCGCATGATTGAAGGGTAGGGATATGGAGAGCTTTTAGATGTAACCAAATTGTATTCAATACAACCAGTGGTAAATTTTGCACAATTGCAACGCGTTCCGAGTGTAACAATGGTTAATAAGCTAGATATATTTTGCTGTTAGTTTGCAGATCTTCTGACGACACTTTAATCAAGATAGATAATATAATAACCTAATTATCCGTAAACGCAAAGTAATTGACTTCACCTTAACAAATGGATAACCTGCATAATTCGTTGCGAAAAACGTGATAACAAACGCGATAAATGCAATGATTTCAATAGTTGTTGAGCTGGATGTAATCAAATAAATTCGGTGAATGACGAGAATTTGTCTCACTACACCACGACAACATGATTAAATAACCTTACTTACGGAAATACTTTGGTTTAGCACGTGTACATTGCCAATTATCGGTTACTCTTTCTGTACCTTCATATTATGAGACCAATAACACACCAACTCTATGATGTTGACGATTGTAAAATAACTGTGCACAAGCGGCGGGTGTTGCTTCATAATTGGTCAAAACGTGCCAAATGTGTTTTAAATTAAATGGTAGAGGAAAAGAGCCTGGTTTTGTAACCAAATCTTAAATATGGCGCCGTTACAAACGATTGGAGTGCCGTGAGTCTCAAGAGAATGCATGACGTGACGAAAATACGTAACGGGCACAGTCCAATTACTGCTCTATTCGTTCATCGCTACATACGCCATGAAGCATATCAAATTATATTTACAGGGATACGAACAAACGCAGTCGCATTTCTTTTGCATTAAACGCAAAAAAAATTAGCAAAGGTGTCAACTATGTATGAGACTTACGTCAAGTAAGACACAGAAACATTACATTGCTCGGAATATTATCAAACGGAACAAGCTGATAAATTTTGCTGTTGTCAGCACATAAACTTGTTGCCGCGAGTTAAAAAATCGAAAAAGGCCGTGATTTTGTCTCAATGCAGAAGCGTTAAAAATACTGAGTATGTGCAATGAATCCGTATGTCTGCAAAATATAGGATCGGTAGGCTAGGGGGGCAGTACACGGAATGATTGAATTTGTAAGTTAGATAGGAAAATATTGAAATGCATGCATGGAATTATCACATATATGCACATTGAATATCATATGTACATGCCGCAATGTATTTTATTCCGCATGGGGGAACAAAAGAATACAAGTGTGAAATTAGTGTGGATTGTATATTGATAAAATACCCTATAAAGGTCACGCACTGGGTCAGGAATTTTTAATGTATGTTTTCATTATTAAATTACAATTAGTCAGCATGGCTATATCATATAATAATAGATCAATATCGATTAATGCTGCTTCTAATTTTAAATCCACCTAAAAACCAGCCTACAAGCTAAAGACCGACTAGTACTAAAGAATTGCTCATTATATCTCACATCCCCCTGCGGAAAAGGGAAATCATGCACGACATGTATGCTGCGTTCATGTTCACCCCGAACACTATCCTACATAAAGGAGATATGGAGACTGTAATGCTCAGAGGCATTCGTTTGGCCCCGGCCCCTTAACGCATAGACCCTGTAACATTCGAGTAAGCCATATTGATGTGTGGTAGGATACTCGATGGAGCCTTTTATCCGTTGTGTAGCGGCAGACAATGAGGTTTTCATTTCGCTTCAAAACAAGCATGGCATAACCGTCCTGTTTTACAGAAGGCCTTTGATGCATATGTTTAAACAAAACATCCGAGCAAATGATTAAAGCAAGGTATTCTGTGACTCTTGTAGGTTTGCGAATTCCACAATACATTTGACCTAGGTAACAAGTCGGCCTTCTTAGCTGAGTTTAAATTCGCTCTGCAAATGCTACATTTATGATACCTAATTGCAAGAATTGATTTTAGCAGTCGTCTTCATTGTATTGACATCGATTACGAAGAGTTGCACAATGAAAGGCGGACATCATGCTAAATTGAGCAGATCCGTCTGTAAATGTTACGTTAGTGGCTATAATGCCTTCACAGCGATAAATTGCATCAGGACATGAATGATCGTCTGTCATTATTACCGCTCCAGATTTACATAGTGACGATGATTTGAAACACGCTCCATACAATTTACAGTGATTAGCCGTCAGGTAATGGATTTTTCAAAGGCGAATTTAAAAACCACCAATATATACGCGGGATTGCCCTCAAACATTTGGGCTTCATTGGGGCTTTATGAGGGTAAATGAACAATGCATTATACACCAGCATAACCATTGAATAAAGTGGATTAGTTTGATGGATTGGTGGCTGACAAAATAGAACTGTTGTGGGAAGGTATAAATTGAGAAAAACTCGCTCTTACCTCATTAGCTCGTTGAGCCAATAAATATAACGGACCGGCACATCGGCCAATACAAAGTCAGCGGTACATGTTATACGTCTTGAAGTTCACTTATCGACTCATAACAGTGAATGAGCAGCTACAATCATCAATTTTTATTAATATTTAAAGACGTACAATCGTAGATTAAGATCAATATAGAAAGTAATGTTGTTTAGTTTATTGTCTAGCATAGAAGGATCCTGGTAAACACGGAACCTCCCTTCAGTATAAATGTAACATAATCATGAGCTGAAGTCAATAGCCTAAATCACTGGCATGCACCCGGGGAATAACTACTGATATTACTACTCTATAAATCGCTTGTCTTCGGGCGCTTTAAACATCCACCCTTTATCGAGAAGATTGGCCTGATTCAGTGGTAGCACAAAACCTGTCACTATAACAACGTGAACGACAAGTTTTGTTCGAGTGTCGAATTATTGGCTGCATTCAATCGGTCATTTGTCCTCTCATGCATTGTTTTGAATCGGAGACAAATTTAACAATATTAGAGATATGATTCAACCACTGTTATTTTTTTATTATATTATTTTTGAAACGTACTATTAATTCGATGATTGGGAGTCGCTATATTCAATTTGTGGATATTGATGGCATCTACATGAAGAAACAATAATTTGTTCTCCTCCGAACAAAGAAAATAATAATACAGTATAGTAGCAGAAATCATGTGAAGAGCTTTCAGCGTTGCAACGTAAATATTAAGCTGCCTTGACTGTGTTTTGCGTTACTCATGCCCATAGCGATGATTGTTGAATAAACATTTATACGGCAGTAAAAGATTAAGAAGCAGTGATATTTAACACTGGGTGTAATCTAGAGAAGAGAGACGATAAGATGCGGAACATCTTAAACGTTGAAGCATGAAATGAGATGCTAATGCATTTATAAACAAATAGTTCATCAGGTAGAAATATGTTATTCTTACGTTTGTTTGTAGCGATCCATTCCTATAATGTACTAGCTCTGTTCGGTATTTTTGATGCAAAAGAGCGGATTTCCCTCCCAATAATGCTCAATAAAATTTGCTTCAAGTTCAAAAGCGCTGCCATCATTGAATGCGCAGACGATGTTGATTTACTTGAATGTGTCTGAAATAACGTTTGAAAACCCAAATTTCGCAGAGACTAGATATTAAATTTCATGGCTAAAACGAACCGTTGAAAATGTTAAGTTACGTCAATAAGCAATTTACTACTAATGGTTCTTTAAACCATTAATTAGACAAATAGCGTTTTGCTAGTTTTGCATTGTGTAATTAGTTGTAAATAGGACCATGGTTTGAAGCATTTGCTGTTACTACATCGTATAATGCTTAGTGAATCATGGTATTTGGCCAAGGCATAAACATGAACAATGTGCAGCATCATATATCAAAGGTTATTATAATTTACCCAATCTTACGGAAAGCTCTGCCGGCAATACAGCTTCCATGGGGCTATCAAGACATCCCATGTAAGCGATTTATACTGTATATAAATCACACCAAGCAAACCTTGGACATTGTGTTGTTTTCAGCGTGGGTGACATACTAATAGAAACATTACATTTCGTGGACAGTTTTCTAAAAGAGCGCTCTGTGAAGATCGAAAAACAGCAACTGATAGATGTAATATTAATGCAATCCTATCAACTGCAAAATATGTTCACTTGGTGGACCCAATCACCATATTTTACCCAACAAGTTGCCCTTTCAGATATCCGGTGCCACCAACATAGAGTAAACAACTGGCTCTCAATATCAGGTGCTGCGATGTGCATCCTACAATAACCTACCTTACCGAAGAAATTGCTTGCAATGAAACATTAAATGTTACTCCCCAGCAAACACCATACCTACCTACATATATATATATATATATATATAGATATATATATAGAGATATATATAGATATATATATATATATATATAGATATATATATATATATATATATATATAGAGAGATATATATATATATATAGATATATATATATATATATATATATATATATATATAGATAGATATATATATCTATATATATATATATATATATATATATCTCTCTCTCTCTCTCTCTCTCTATATCTCTATATCTATATATATATATCTATCTATATATATATCTCTCTCTCTATATATCTCTATATATATATATATCTCTCTCTATATCTCTATATATATATCTCTATATATCTCTATATATATCTATATATATATATATATATATATATATATATATATAGATGCGTGAACACGCCATCTCTATGCAGCCCGCAGATTATTATAGCGTCTATCAGAAAACAGCATGGGAATTAGGAGATCACCACAGTCATTGAGATGTCCCGAGTGTTATTTTAATGCAGCTTCATGCGACGGTTGGTGTGATATCAGTTAAAGTAAGCCCTGTTAGCGTTGCTATAGATCACTGCTGTCATCCCCTCGGTTTGCCCATGATATTCTTACCTTGGTAAGCTAAAGGCTGAATTTGAGAAATGAATACTATTGGATTTACATGTTATTTGCCACTGAATAATTTGATGGATGGGTAATTCTATGTGGTATCATAGAGATAAAACACTGCTCGACAGGAGCTAATCAGTTTATATCACTCTTTATGGGCTATTAAGCTCACAAGATTGATTAGGTAATTTAACAAAACATGGCAGAAAGCTTCAACTTTGATGCTCTCATTTATCGCGACTTCAACATTCAAACGCTCGAGAAAGTAACTTTAGGATTGCTGTTACTGATTAGAGCGATAGGGTAAATGCAAGAAACTTCATGCAGGACACAATATGTAATTGATCAAAGCAATAGCTACTTAATCTATATAATCTCTGAGATGAAGCCCTATTTTATCAAAATCACATATACGAACACTATGTGTACTAATTTACTGTGATAGATGATCTCGATCGCTTACATATTGTAGAAAAAAGATTTCCTGAAATCATACCAAGCGTCAGTATAATTGTTGTAGTCATTATGAAATACTCAACCTTATCATCCGTGATATGTAGGTACCTAATGGGTGTTTCTACACGTTCCAACGATGGCGCTGCTATTCACATATCAAATGACGGCTTTTTATGTTTTCACACCAAACCTTGGATACATGACACCATAATTAGTAGTAAACATCTGCTTTTGGCTAACAAGCAGTGTTTCTTTTAATAAAGGCAGAACAAGGGCGTAAGAGTACCTGGTTTTTATTCATCAGCAAGCTAAGATTGCCTTTACACTGAAATAATATCAGTATTGATGCAATTTGCCCATATATGCAGTGCAAGTGTTCGCTTTCTATGTTTATCACAGGTCCCATTTGTAAACCGTACCTGCTTTCCTGTGAAATATGTGGTGCTTGTCCAGCATGCCACATGGGTATGACCTAGTCGCATCTCTTTGTCTAATTACATTATGTTTCTTTGACTCGCAGAGGTAAAGCTACTTGGAAGAGGATGTTATGTGTTGGTGCACCATGGTTACTTGTATACGTCCTATCCTGTTGGTTATAGGTGGCTGTGGTAGCAATATATTGTGCGTACAGTAAGAAGTTGTAGCAATCCTGCCCGTCTTCCTAAACCAGAATGATATCACGAATGCACATTTCAACTCGTTTGCTAGTCAACAGGACATAGAAAGTAACTAATAATAGCAGCATGGATAGAGTTAATCCATCCTTCTTGCTGCCTATAACTATTCAACATATTTTCGCACACAATCGTACTAAAATCGATGACTGATTATCTGAAAAAGATCGGGTGCCTTTCTCCGTCCATTCTAGCGATATGAATAAAACTTTTTGATATAACATATAAAGAAGATAAATATTAAATACTCAGATAACGACACATAGGTCTTTTTGAAGTTTGCATGCTATTTTATTGCCACACCTTAAATGCACTGCGCAATCTACAGTTGAACCGAATCACAGTTGATTTAACAGCCTACCGTTGTGTTGCACTGAATGACTAAAACTATAACTCCCCGTCAGGGTCGTTAAAGTAGATTGCTTGTGGATTGGTATGTATGTAGACTAAGAGTGCTTGACATGTTCAGTCTTATTGTCATGAATTTGTATGTATGTGTCTGATATTGAACTGATATCAACCATGCATTCTTCGTGGGGTTTCGCCTTTAAGCAACGGCTTGAAAGTGGGCATATACATCCTTGATACTTTTATTCACACAATGATTCAGTTTGTATAATTGTCACGAGGTTTTCTAACATACCGTGGCTCTGGGAACCCACGCTACTGGTTAGTAGACAGTTGATATGCGGGACCAGCTCACGAGTTTTAGGTGTGCGTTCCATCGTGGAGTCATACGGAAATGAAATTGTTCGTTCGAAGAGGTTCCAAGAGGTTGTGCATGGTGCATTTTAACTCCTCCTCGGCTTAATCTATAAAGAGATGAGTCATTGCAAAGTTGGACTCGTATGTACTTGCGCTTCGTGTTGGCCAGCTAATGCAACTGATTGCCAAAGTAAGGGTGAGGAAAGGATTGCAGCGGTTTTACTACACAATATTGCATTTCAATCAACACATGTGCAGAGGCACAGATAATGCCAACATAGCAATGTATCAGAAACCTTAAAGCAGTTTAATAGTTCATTCTTTAGTCATCTCTATTGAAGCCCAGCGACAGATGAATGTATATTTGATAATTTTGTATGCAGTTAAATGCTTCCATGTAGTAATGTTTAACACCTGACTCGATTATAGTGCAAATGGAAAATTGCTCGGTCACTCAGATGTACATAAGACAAGTAGTAAAATTGAAGTGTTTACAGTTGAATTCGCCAATGAACAACTTTTATGCCAAATTTGTTGTTGCACACATTCCTGATAGTCTCTAAACGATACCTAAATCTTAACAAGCTGTGAGCAGTAATCTAGAATTGGCAGTTCTCACGGTTTATTACTGAGCAAATATTGCCCATTGGAAAGTTTTTCGTAGGCTTTTTGAACATCGGTGACGTATAAATTGCTTAAATATTTTTAAAGCCAGTTATGGAGAAGAAATTAGAATGATGACCTCCAGCATGTACATATGCAACCATCTTGAATACAATAGGAAGCCTGGACTTGGCCAAAACAAAGAATGATGGATTGTTCCACGCGATCGTTATCGGCATATAGCGGTGACAGTTGGTACAAACCCGGCAACGCTTTCACCAATGAGCCATAGCCGACACACGGGGCATTTCGCTTGGCTAACCAAGGCGTCGAGGCAGACGGTTTAAACCAATGTTGAAGAAAACCACCTCTGTCTGCACCATATATAATTCGGTCATATTCTATGACTTTATGGATGTTCAACTCAGAGATCCGTACAGTGTTGAAGTCATTCTCATCGGTCTCGATCTGACGTGGTAAATTTGAAATACCAACAACCATGAGAAATTTCAATGCATCCGGAGCACGTAGCAAACCCCACTTTTCGTACATAGAGATATATGCTGTCGCTGCGTCGAGAAATACGTCTTTACCAGGGAGCCTCTGAAGTGCTGCTCCAAACACCTGCTTGCCAACGCCCAATCCACGGTATCGTCTCTTGGTTCCAAAAGCACCTAAATACCTTCAATCACTACCACAAGGCTGGGCAATGCAATGCCCTGTGACAAGGAGCGATATTGTTAAATATTAGAACAACTACGCCACAGAGAGGCAGTCAAGAGATTGTTAAATATAGCGATGATTTGGAAGATGAATACTCACCAATAAGTTGGCGTTTGCCTTCCAATTCTGCATAAGCGCCAATAAAGCTTCTCGGGTCATACAGATAACATGCCTTAAGACTAATTAAACCAGATTAATTGAACCACCACTGTGCTGTCTGTTCTTCCAGTGAGTTGTATTAAGTGCGTGTAGTTCTAGTGTTTAATGTCGTGTTTCGTCGTCTAAATACACTACACCCATATGTTACGATACAACTGTAAACATCTCATTTCTAATCTGCCTACTCCCGTGCAGTTTTAGCTGCTACTACCGTTTACGAGCTTTGCAAATCAATAATACTGCAGCACAAATTGTAACACCAGCTGGCTTTTACTATCAGTGAAAATCGATCGGCGATGCACTACAGACTGCCTTGCATTCTCATTTGATAGTTTTTGCAATGATACTGGCTTGCCCGAGATGTGTGTCATAAGCAGGGTTAGTCTGACTAATAATTTGCAGCGAATCCATCGATATTCAATTAACTCATTTCAGTACAACTGGACCTTTTGTGCGATAAGATTATGTGTACCTCCGTGAGTATTTTAGTCTTCTCTTGTCTGAGGTTTTTTAAAAACCTGTTCAAGGAGGATAAACGCGTAATATGTATTTTATTTAACAGTAGACTGAAAATAAATCTGACGCAGTATGATTTTGACATGTGTACCCGCCTCATCTTAAATGCTATAAGTCTCCATTTCCTCCGATGGGCGGTGAGCTAAGCTCAAGTCATTGATATGATAAAAGGAATTCGGCAATTCTTATGAAATTATTAAAACACAAATTAATGAAAGATCACATGCACGCTTTGCATGTATAAAACTAAAATGGTGTAGGTGCGTTATTGATATGTTATTGAGTCCACATTGTTCTTCCCTGAATATGTCTTTGCCATCACAAACTTGATTGTTCCACCGTCAAATATATGTGCTGTCCACAAACAGCTGTGCTTTACAGTACTTGTCACACACAGAGTTGGGATAGATGTTCGACTGCGCGATAACACGGCAATGTAGCAATTCTCCCGATATCTCATGACCAATCGAACATTCCGTTCCGCGATCAATAAATCTCAATATTAGTGACCCTCTTGATTTGCTGAACATATTATTTTGTTGTGCTGTGATGTAAGTATCACCCCCCACAAACGCGTTCATACACGCACACACACCATCTGCTCACACTCACGCTCATAACACTCCAACCCAAGGCACGCCACAATTTAGATACCTTTATTTACAACCTCTGTTTTCGGCACGTTGGGACAAGCAAAATTGACCCTCATTCAGACCCGCATGTTCGGTGGCCCTTATTCCAAATTAACACTTTACCTTATCAACATGTCCCACTCCAATTTAAAGCGCTTGTAAACAGATACCGCCTTTGTTACATAATCCAATCAGCGATAAATACAGGTAAATGCTATCATGTTCAGATACGCACAAGCTGCCCTCATACCACTCGAAATTGGCTACCAATACCTTACATCCATTGCCCTATAAATACCAGGCTCCGCTCACACACAACACATTTCGAACTCAGCCAAGACACGACGACACTACGAGACACCCACGAAACTCGGAAAAGGAACTCACGAGCGTGACAGAATATCATACCAGAATAAAGGAAAGTCGTAAATATAAAGTTAACGTGTCTCATTCTACATCAACCGGTACCTCAAAAGCACCCCCGAAGTGACCGAAGGCAAAGGACCATATTTAGTATAGAAACTACGCGGTCACATAAGCAATACGACCAGTATATAATGATATGTTTTTTCCATAGAAGACCAACAATTTTTGTAGCTGTGACCCGGAACAATAACTACAATATGCAAAATCTTTCTATCAAGTTACCTTTCCATCAATAATTACCTATATGACAGCAGCAACTAATCCGGATACCTATTAACCGAGGCACAACGTAATGTGCAGTGATTTTCACGTATAATAAAATTTTGGCTTGATATTCGAATACAATATGTGACGCATTTACAGGGTTATGGGCACAACTTTAAATAGCGTACAGATTAACAACTTTTTTTATAATTCCACAATATAACGTTGCATAATTCATGAGGAACACAAACACAAGTTACTGCCATCGCAGTCACCAATGTTGGTCCCATCTACTCCCAATTTTGTCCCCGATTTACTAGCGCCACATGACACTTTCTTGGCATAGCATCATGTTTTGAGGAAAATGTAGGAACGCATTCGCAGCAGAGGTTACATAAACTAGCCATTCTAACCAATCAAGCAAAATGGAAAATAAACTGTTGATGTGCTAGAAGGATAGTTTTGCCATCAGGTAATGTGTAAAAAGCATGCGATAAACAAGTTGTCGGATAATGTTGATGCTTTCATTTGGTCAAATGCGCGTATTATTTTCCAACAGCGCTATTATGGCGACCCCTTATGGGTATGATATGCTGTTTTTATGGATGGATGGTCAGTAGTCCGTATATTGAGTGTACTTCCCAGCACGCAATATGTTTGTTTCACGTAACCTGTTTTTGAAATTGGCTTACAATGCGTTAACCTCGATAGAATAGGGGCTTAAAATGTATAGTAAGACCAAGTATCCCATGAACATAATAGCACAAAGACATTTTGCAGTTTGGACAGTACAATTGTAATTAGGCGTTCATGCAACAACTGGAAAATATTGGTTAAGCAGCATATATTCATAATGCCGGCACAGACACGAAGCCAACACATCATGCTAACTTTGCCCTCTCTTTAATTATTCCTTCACTTTCCTGCAGAATCAGCAATATGTCTGCATAAGCACTATACAATATTGAAAAAGCCATATATGGTGTGCATACTCTCATTATTTACCATAAACACACAGCGACATGTTTTGTGAACTTGCAAGATTAAATAAATTTGAAAGTTATTTAATTCTATTATTTTTATTGGCAGGGCGGTGACAACATTTATAGGAGAATGCAATTAATTGACAGCTATGCTATCGCTTCCACGTACTGTCGTCTATATCTGTACTGGGAAGATAACGGCAGTTATATCAATGATGGGTACGCACATAACATATCTGCTGATGTTAGAATTCATGGACGCCATAAGCCAGGCTTTTACTTTGAAAGTGTCAGGGCTTTAATACTTTTGTTAACTATGAAATAATCGAGGCAATCTTTAATTTGTTTGTGCAATTATTACTTAAACCCGAGGCTTTTCGAAAGTAATGTCACAGAGTGTGGATTGCAGTTTTCTAAAGGTTATATGGCAAAACCATGTCTGCAAGAATACAACGGCGGAGTCCATATTAAACCGTAGGCAGAATCTCTGCCTTATTGAACGTCGTATATTTGTGATCGATTGCCATATCCCCTAGGAAATTCTTACGTAAAACAAAACATCTGGCTAGCTTCTTATAACAACGGCCTTTGATATTCTTGACTGGGGCATTTTCAGGCATTAAATGTGTTTAAGCAATGTTAGAAATGTGGTGCCTAAGCTATTACTATTTGTGAATACAGCAGCATAATAGCAAGCACAGCACTGACGTTTTAGTAATTGTTAGCAAATAAAGGGCGATCATTCTGGCCATTGAGTTGCGGACTGGGTCCCGGTGTGTACAATTCGACACCAATTCATCACATGCAGACTGGAACTCTTAACTTATAACTTAACTAGCAATTACTAAAGTGACAAAACGCATTGCGATCGGCGATTATTTTAACAACGAAGATTTTAGTATTTTATATTATAGGTATAATAGTCCTAGGGTCGGCAAAAAGACACTAGCAAATATTTTGATGCGACGGCTGTTTTCTAATTGAACACTAATTGCATGTACAGCCAATAAACTACCTTGCAGTCGTAAAAGGCCTATTAACATCTTTGCTATGAACCGCTTAATATTGGCAAACATCTGCCGCATTTTACATGTTTGCGTCGCTGCAGCTTACATCTGCATGGATGTGACTTCGGTTCTCCCCATATTTCGGTTAGTGGCTCATAAATATGGCATAAAATATGTTGTTCTTGATATATTTCCCTATATCAGGTTACAAACGGCTATTGTCAACCGCGCTAGTCAATGTGTGCATCGTTAACAACGCTGATATGATGAATCGAATAGCAAATATGAAATAGCTGTATTTCGAAATATTATAAGTCATTTCACTCATATAATCATCTGAAATGCATTGCTAAAATTTGCTTATTAATGAGAGGCTGGAACATTTGTTTGAGCCTAGGAAATCCTTTGTCAGGGCCAAAGAAATTTTGCAATGGGAGTATTGTAAAAAAAAGATTGCAATTAACGTACATTCCCAGTTGCACTAAGACTGTCTTCTCGATGCGTACTGATTGTCTATATCGAACATTGGCTTAACAAGAAACTAGATCGGCGTTATATTCATCTCAATATACATAGAATGTATTTCGTAAGGGACTGTATCGGGCAAATGGCTATAAAACCCAGAAGGATCGAGGTCAATAGAGTAGGGCTGCTATCAGTACCCGCTTAGCGCTGATGGCTGCGCAGCCAAGTTGTTATTAAGGACATATATCTCCGGAAAGAATGATATGAAATAATGTATACAAACAACTACACACCTACATTATGGAACGTAACAACACATATCAATGCACAATGCAGTGGACACACGGACGATGGTCTTGCTACCCCGCGACACTTGACACGAATTGCATGACTGGCCAAGGTAGCTTTATCAGTTCCTCTAATCCGCTAGCCTCCCCTGCCTAGCTTGGTTTAAAATCAATTATTCATCAAAAGATTTGCTTACATCATGCCTTGTAGCGCAATCCCTTTCAGTGTTTCAGCATATTATGAATATACAGTTGATTATTTCACGCATATTTACACCAACACGCACGTACAGAAAGGAAGATGGATTATCGCAAAGGCTTCTGTGTGAAAAGCAGGGTGCCATCAACTCCCTGTCTATGATTAAACATTATTTACAACACACAATAATAAGTATATTCAAAATTGCGCTGGCAATAAATATGACACAAGTAGTAGTTTCACCCAAACCAATTATGTCTCCAGTTGTAGTCATGTGTGGCGGACGTTAAAGCACACTCAGATTGACTGTGGAAACGCTATTAATATACAGGTGATGGGTACTTCCATATGGCTTTCTCGCCTATTGCACTTTAAACTGCTTATATGTACATACAGTAATAAGGACGGTGTCGATATTTCCAACGCAAAAGCTTAACATTGACGACATCCCGATTAATATCTCTATTACCATCCGCCTCGTAACTCAAGTAATTACAGCGATAGGGAAAGAACAAAAGAGATAACAGCTTATTGGTGAGGTTGATGATATTTTCGTTGAATGATGATGTATGATCCATAAATTCAAATGAAAGCACATGTCTAAAAACAAAATATTAAATAGAGTAACTGAAGCCAGCAAAGCCCCCTATTCCATATCATAAAACGCTTATGGGAAGCGTCAGATTATGCATCGAGTGTGTTACATCAGTATTGGAAACTGAAATGCACCGACTGCAAAAGTGATAAATGGAAACGCCACTAATAGTCCTATTGGGCAAATTGAAAGAATGCTTTATTTCTGTCGCCAAGGACTCATCTTATAAATGCGTCAATTCTTGCCTGCGTAATAAATCATCTATAAGCAATGTCGGCAATGAAGCTGATTAACATTCCGCTTGCAAATACATATCATCCATGCAATAGTGAGTATCAGATCAATATGTCAAACAGTTGTTACCAATTTTATCTGAACACAAGCTATCTATATCGAATGATAAGGATTGGAAACATGCCAGTCGTTGCGGTGTTATTTGTTACTTTAAAGGCGACAACTTGACTGTAATACTAGCAATCGTGCGGATAATCACTGAACACTGTTCTACGAAGAAACCGATATTTGAAATTTACTACCGGCAATGATTGTACTGACGAGTGCATATTGGTCGTGGGTTCTCCTGGAAGCTTTACACTGCCAATTATTGGGGAATATCGTACTTCACGCCGCAATATAAACAATATTGACGTATTGCAATGCACAGCTTTGCCCAAGACACAAATGTTATAAATGTACGAGGAACTTGATTCTCGAGCTATGAATAATGCACTTAGCAATCGCGCTCCTGACGTAGATATACAGCGCTCTTAATCAATCAGAATGAGTTATGGCTAAGTATGAGATCTCAAACATGAAAACCTTTATTCATTTTTAGTGTGTGATTTGAACGGGAGCAGCCACGTTAATTCGTAACATATTTCCCAGCAGCATATATTCTTCGCTGATTCATAGGCTGAATGGTGAGCGCTTAAACTTATTTGACCTCAATGAAGAGAAAAAAGATTAGACACCGCGCATTGTTGGATGCTTAAATTGGTTATCAGCTGGATAAAAAGCTATCCTGTCGATCTGGGTGATGTTTATTCGCAAAGGTCAGCAAAATATATTCTGGATGTAATAACCCCTGTCTTTCGATTTTGCGACCGAGCAACACCGATATATTCAGATTTTCACCTGTCCATCAGCTTGCAATCAATACAAAACGAAAGTGAAACAATTCGACAAAAATATCACATCATCGGATTTAATTTCATGGTATGGACACGGCGAAATAGTTTACGTCAGAAGTCTAGCAATTTGGCCTTTCGGTCACTCAATTACTCACCCGCCAGACCCGCGGGTACACATATCCGGTTATATATATATATAATATATATAAATAGAGATAGAGATACTGCTCTCTCTGCTATATATATATAACCACTGGGCTCGTATGTTGAACCGCTATATCTCTCTACATATAGCTAAGAGGTATATCTCGTATATATTGGGAGAGTATCTCTATAGAGATATATATAATGTAGGGAGATCATTGGTTAAATCTCTATATATCTCTATCTCTGGTATATCTCTCCCTATATCTCTATTCCAATCCCTAAGTTTTACATCAGAGAATTACGAATGTTGATACTATCTATTGAACGGTGCTCTATTGTAAAGCTGCATAAAAACACGGATAGCCAAGAGGTTAAATTGGGTCACTTTGTTAAATAGCAACTGGTTGAAAATTCCAAACCTTAAGTTTTACATCAGAGAATTACGAATGTTGAACTATTGAACGGTGCTCTATTGTAAAGCTGCATAAACACGGATATCTATTTTAATCTGCCCTTTCCCCTTATCGCTTTAATTGTATTTCGTACTAGTAAGTAATTACTCGTATCTGCACGACCAAACCATGTGCCATGTGTTCGGCAAGCTTACAGGTAAAAAACCGTTATCATTGCTGCTATTTCGAGTACTTTAATGCAGAGCACAGTTTGACAATCAAGAGTTCAACGTAAGATGAAGGCTGAATTATTTGTGCGACAAAGTGGTATTTTTAGAGCGTGATTCTGTCTGGACGGTGTTTCCTCCACAATCCAAACAATTTGTTCTATAAATATTGCTTTTTCATATGAATAACGTATAGGATAAATACAATGTAAAATCATTGCGCTGACGCATCGTAAACTTTATTATATTGCAGCGCAAGATGGAAAAGAAACATCATGAGCGAAACTCTATCTTACCTGATGGCTGGTTTATTCAATTTGTTCCCAGACGTTTACGCAAGCATAACTATTGTACCAATTACATTGTGTGTTAGCCATATTGACTTTTCTCCTGCTGTAAAGCTTTTGGCTCTTTTTGTGCAGAGCATTTCTCATGATTACTTGTCAGAGAATATGTTGTCTAATGCATATGTTCTGCCATTATCTTATTGCGAACAATGCATGGTTATGAATTTCAACGAATAATTTCCCGCCAGATAATACTTTTCTCATAGAAATGAGGGCTGGCATCCGGTATTAAAACAAAATAATAACACTGTTATAGCAGCTTAAATAGTGTTCATGGATATCAACGTGTGCGTCTCCCAGTTCTACACGCATACATTTTCACACAATCTCAGCGGTTTGACGTTTGTATGTCCACGGGCAGTTAATGGGCTCTTCTGGTGCATGTGCCCAGTTACGATGCCATTAAACAAACTGTTGTTAACATGCAACATCTTCGGAAGTTGAAGCTAGGTATAAATAGGGTTGTGTGTGATAGAGAGTTTGTATACATTAAAGCCTCTGTCACCTCATAGCCGAGAAATAGACCCGATTCGTAAAGCCAAAAACCCTAAGTGTATCCATTGTTATATACTAAATGCTATCACATGAACCATGCAAAATACACTTCTGATTGATTTGCAATGAACTTGTGGTGACGAAGAAAACACCCACACTTCATTCAACGAGCCTATTGATTATGCCATCGACATGGTCATTGATATACTCATTATAACTTGCTGCACCAAAGACTGAAAAGAAATAATTCAAGGAAAAGCTCAGCTTAATATTGTAATAACTGCAGTAGAACGACAATGATTCGAATTCTTAACATAAGCAAGTAACTTTACAGCTCTGCATTCATTCGGAGGACTACCAAATCATCCAAAATCTATTTTGACAGTTCGTTTGTGGTCATACGTGGAAATATATCTGACGAACAGTGGGCAATGGGCGCTTGTAAATTAAGTTTAAATAGTAACCATGGAAAACCACATAGTATTCCACAGATATGCAAATATTATATTCAGCATGCTAGAAAATATAAAGATAATCAATCATTTCATGTTTGTTGGTTATACTCTCTCGCTACGGTTTTGGGAACTCTTGCTAGACTTGACAGGTGCAGTTATGGTTTTGAATTGGCAGTATTTGTCACATTATTTTATATTCGATTTATGTTGATTCAACAATGAATGCATGGTAGAAAGACCACATGTCCGTGTTATTCGTGCTAAAAGTGAAATTACCCAGTCACTACTAGAACTAGTAAGACATACATAACCATTTGTTATGCTCGATGAATAAGACTCGCTAAGGTTGGCAGGAGATAAATGATAGCTGGTTGTCACGTCATTTATAGGGTAGTTTCTGATAGAGGTTCGCACCTTACGTTCAACTAAGATATCAGCAAAAATATTTGCTGGGAAATTAGTGCCTAGTTGGTGCTAGTAGCCCTATTCAAGCCACATAGACGCATTTATTGATATATTGAGATTTTATGTGATCTACGTATTAGAAATGATTCGATATTGTTTGGGTATAACTTTCAAACCTTCAACTATGATAAGCAAACGGTCCAGCATGCCAAATTTATACTTGACTTTGTCGTTTACTGTGTTAACAATCAATACACATTTACCCTAATACTACAGCAAATGGCCATAGACCCACAGCTAGTTTACCCAATCAATAGTTACAGCCCCCAAAGCCAAACCAGCAGCACAGCTTTTAATCGAATAAACTAATTAAACATCAAAGCATGCCTAGCGGCTAAGATCTATTTGGAGCTCACAATTATCTACAATTTTGCCATCATTATTTCTCACTGGTTTCATTTCAAGCTACACCAACGCATTAGACTCCCACGACTCATTAGTGTAATCAAAAGATTAAGCCACCGTCATACAAGGCTGCGAGCTTAATGTTTCCGCTTTGAAGCAAGGATTCTGCTAACAGGGAAAAATAATATCAATTTGGAGCTATACTATAACTTATAATGGAATTTAAACAATGTTAACCAACGCTCAGAAAGACAAGGCTTGCCCAAACATAACAGTTGCTTGTGAATCACATATGGCTGTATGGTGTGCGAATGCAGTTTCGATAACCACGTGGGCGTGGGTTGATGACCAAAAGTTCGTTGGGCTGCCTTATGTTATACAACATCACAACTGACGTATTTCATGCTTACCGGCACAATAATTGTGTCCTTAAGACATATGACCGCTAATACAACCCTTCTATCATGCACACGTGTATTCTGTAAAGCTTCTCATTAAGAATTGTCTCGTAAAGGCAATAATTTTAACTGTAACTGCAGACATACTCTGTCGGTTTGCCGTCGTTCCTGTCCATTATTTATCCTAACCCTTTATGAAGCAATTAACCATCAACGAAATTTTTTTTTTGTATATCACGACATCCTCTGATGGCAAATAGCCAAATGGTTTAATATTCACAGTATGTCGCTAAGTTGCAATGTCAAATAGAGTTGTGTAAGGGTAAATGCGCAATATCTGTCGCAAAAACCTCATATGTGCATTAATGCATAGAAATTTGAAAGCGGATATAGAAAGTTGTTTTGTCTTTAGAAAAAGTTTTTTTCGAACGGCGCATTCTCACTAAACACCAACAGCGCTGTCATCATAATCTTAAAGAAATTCGCAAGTGACACCATCCTTTTCCAGAGTAAAAGCCAAAAGCTTGGCTTGTAATTTGCAACAAAGTATACATAACGCTTCAGACTTGAAAAATGGTTGGCACATGTCTTGACGTTTGAATTGTTCGATATATGATTGACAGTATGTTCTTAAAACGCTAATATAAATCATTGACCTCGATTGTCGTACCTAGATATTCTCTGAAGGTCATAATAATGGGTACGATGTATCACTGGTATTATGTTATCCTATGCTGGCCTGTGCGCACTGAGAGCAGGATGAGCAATCATCTGAAGGTGAATGCCTTTTCTATGACTACGCATGGTAAAGGCTCTATCCGTTTGAATTTGTTCCCCATGAAAACCTCGATACAGCGCGGAATGCAAAGGTCAGTTGGGCAATATCTGGTTTACGACGAAAACCACTCCATCACCAGTCTTTATCATTTCGTACAAAAATGCTCTGCGTGAGACGTCAATACCCTCAAGACCATTATTCATGAATACTTGCAAACAAGTTGACATTGGATAACAACAAAGTGTGTAACACGATATTCAATATAATACCCGTAATTAACTCAGCATTATCTATGATTTCCTTAAGTCGTAAAGTGCGCGTGCATTTTAATGAGCTGCAATACGATGTTGATACCCAACCAGCTGCATCAACACGACAACCCATGATACGACGTAGGTGCATATATCCGGAACAATAGTTCATCGAATTATATTTAATTAAAACACAGAATGGCCTTTACATGCTACCAATTAGTGGTATCATTTAATGCGCTCCAAGCTTTCGCAACCGTCACTTAATATTGCATTAAGGCTCGCAAGCGCCAAAACTTCTTTGATCATAATAGTTCTAACAACTACAAGCAACTTTGCTAAATGTTGCAGCCACACGGCAATACTCATATTAATCAAGCTACATGTTAATTGTCTTATCATCCGAATATTTGTTATTCGCTTTTATCGCTGACTTGAACAGGGTCATAGCCAAGACAAATAAATCCAAGAAAATTGTCAGAATGGTATAAACTACGGCTGTTAGAACATTTTGAGTATCTCAGCTACTTTGACATCAACATCATTAGTCACGATTCAACTATTATGGTAGATCTTGTCAACGAATTAAACAAAAACTCAGGGTCCATATTTATGCCTGTGACATAAATAGGATAAGCGGTAAACAATATCATAAAATCAGAAAGCTCGCAATTGATATGTTGTTGGATGTCATGCTTATATCGTTATAAATGCTCCTAGTTACATTAGATGATGTCAACGTTATTTCAGCACGTAAGCTATGGTGGTCATGCTAACCACGTCAAAATCACGTACAAAAGGAAAATAAGTGTTGTTTTAATGCGGTATGTCAAATTAGGGGCTTGATTGCACCCAGCTATGGTGACAACTTCGATCTTGGTCGGTATAAATCACCTTACTGTGCATCTCTCTTCCTTTGTTAAGTAAGATGTTGTCTATGAAGATGATGGCTAGATAGCGTTAGGTATGTGAAAAAGTGGCATGTCACGCTGTTTTTAACATATTTATTCATGCATTCAGCATGTATATGAAGGAATTAATTAGCAAAATAAACAATATATGACCTTGGAATGGGAAAACTGACTCTCCGTGCGATGTGACTGTTATTATAACGTCTATTTGAACGAAGTGTTGCATGTTGACTGGAAAGCACATTCAGCCAAATCTGCAGGCTTTCATCCCGTAACGAGGTGGTAAAGCATAACAGTCTACTCAGCTACATATCAGGGTTTACCCTTATATATTTTCATGGTCTGAGTAACAAAGGCTCTTAGTGTTCATTGTTTTCTCCAAACGATCATTTGTGCCGTCGTCTTGACTTATAACACGGACAGGAATTCGACCATCGTTAAAGAGGGCCGGCTTCATGTCAGGTGGGTATCAATCTTGCATACTGAAGCTTATCGCATCTTGTGCCTAACAGACGTATCATATGTATGCGACGACCTTGTACTAAGTTCGATGAAAGCCAACAGCCATCAACGAGGATCTAGCGAATATGCGTACATATCGTAACTACTTACTTATGTATAAGGGTATACTTATCATTTGGCCAGTGAGCCGTAAATCCGACGATATAGACATGAACAATGCATACACACCGTGCAACTAGAATGTTTTCCAGCAAGGCACTATCAACGCCGAGCATTGCTAGAGCTTCGCTAGTTATGTCATGTTGCATTGTTGGAAACACAAATGACGCATAGAGGCATGTCCGGCTGCTAGGAACATGATACTTGGCTCTCCAAAGTGGAATATACCATTCGAAGATCTGGGATTTATGTTTGTGCTTCCAATACAGCATTGATTTTAGTAATCAAAGGCGAATAATATCAAGCAGCCATTTTGCTTCCAAATACCATTGCGCATATCTGTACCAGGAAGATAACGAATAAGTGCTATCAATGATGGGGACGCACTTTATATAACTGCTGGCAAGAGTGATTCATGAACATCATAAACCCCGGTTATTATTTGCAGTGTGTCAGGCAGAACACTTAAATTGGCTCCGCAAACATGGGCACAAATATCTTTGCTTGTAACAGGCCATAGTCTATGCATCTTTATATCTACTTATGGTCGTATATTGCTTAACAGCCATAGCATTAGGTATCCATCACGTCAGGCGAGTATGCATCGTACATCAACAAAGGCAAAATGAAATTGATATAACCTTTAACCTACCTGTCATAACACACTCGGACCATCGTTCTGGAAAGCACGTCTACGACGATCCTTTACATTGATTGATATGAGCCAAATTGAAATTAACTAGGATCTACAGCATTTTACGGTAAAATCAATCCGCTTTAGACATAAATAATGCATACACACCCTGTCCTTTGTAATACGCTCCGAATTTAGGTTTGATTTTGTCACTAACAAACGATTAACTCGACAATAGCTAAGGCTGCTGCATCATTAACAAAACACAGATAACGAATCGAACAGCAGCAAACTTACATAAGCTAAAAGTGATTAATCTCGAGCAACGCTAGCAACCGTCTACTGTAACTGTACGAGGAAGATAACGAAGAGATGATATCAGTGACGGAGATGTATGGATTGATTGATGGACCTCGTAGACCCAGCTTATTTCATGGAATGTATCAAGTAGGAAGCACGGTTTCAATTCATTGATCAATCAAATCAATGTTTTACTGATCGGTGCATTGATAGATCGCCATGAATACCACCGACTCTCCCAAGTAATGCGATAGCGTAACATTGGCTGTTTTGTTTTAGCTCACTTGCCGTAGTATTTTCATCAAATGGCGTAATCGAGCAAATTATGATGAAACGTAAACGATCAATCGTTATCGGTAGGCGGGTCATAATTGTAATGATCGTGTGCATTATCCATACTCCCCGATGCTACTTTTGAGTAGAACACTACATCTTAACAGCTTTGTTTGGACGGTTGGCTCCCATTTAGGAAATGTTTATTTAGGAGATATGACCATCAACTAATAATCAGCTTTAACGTCTTGGTAATGGCTGACCGCGGCGTTTGTAAGCATTTTGTACACCAGATCCATGCAAGTAATATGGTGACGTCATGGTAAGTAGCGGTGCAAGGGGCACCCAGGTTTTGTTGCATCTCGAGTCAAGGAGAGTACGGCGGGATAGTTAATAAGGCTGACTTAAAAACAAAGTATCAGTTCTTAGAATGTCGACAATGAGATGAATAATAGAAGAAGGACAGGTGGTTGCTTCAATGCAAGTTGTCAGCATCGTGCATTTCGCTTTTGCCATCACAGGACACGGGAGCTTTCACGGAATATAAAGTTACATCGCATTTACCATTTGAAGACCATGCTTCCGGATTTCAGATTTTAAAGCCTGGCATTAATGATCGGAAATCCGGCGAATGCTCGAAAATTCAACAGCGGCTTCCATATTCTCATGTACATGTTCATAATATATGACCGTCATATCAAAATTGATATAAAAACTGCAAATGTGCTTGATATTGTATGCGCTTTGGAAAGTATGCATTCAGGGATGGGTTAATTCCTGGAATAAAGCATGTGTTGTATAGGTGTGACCTATACGAGCAGTGGCAAAATTAACCTCCTTACTGCGACAGTCTCCGCAGCATATTGACGGGGGCTGAATTTTATGACGTTTGTGGTGGTTGAATTTTTTCCCTAGAATTTGTGTTTGAATTATTTGATATTCAGGTGACTTTAATCTAAGTCAAAACGTTGTTGAGCATTTTACCTAGTAGCATGGTCTACCTTATCTTACTGATATGTCTGTGTATATGGCAGAGAAAATATTTTTTTTAGATTTCAAAGATATCCTTCACAAAAACCGATGGCTCAGAGTTATCGTCCCTATTGACATTTGGTGTAGTTGAGCGCGGTAAGGTGTATGTATCGACTGCAATCAATTCTAAACGATGACTCTTTCATATATATGGTCAGATGCAAATTATCCTGTCTTGCGCAGCCACTTGTGCAGTAAGAACGACATGTAGTAAATAGTGAAGTAAGCCCATTTGCATATCCTAGCAAGCACATTGTATAGCTTGACGGCCTTATATTCGGTCAAGCATACAATATGTGTGGCTCTCGCGGCGGCATGGCTCACAAAGTATGGATACCTTGAACACAGAAGACAAATATAAATTCACCGGTGACTGACAAACAGAGAACAAAATTGATGCATTGATTTAGTCAAAGACCCTTCCCAGACACATGTATTGTAGCAACGCCACCTACTTCATTTGGATTATCATCTCCAGGGCTAGAGTAATAATAAACTGATGAAGAAGACTAGATACTCGGACATTTATTGGCGAATATTCGTAAAGGGGTTATAATATCCTGGGCCACCATTATTTCATAAATGGTTGCAAAATACAGATTGCCATCCTCGATTGCACTCGTGTTAAAAAGGCGTAGTGTGTCGACGTAATGGCGTTACTGACAATTACAGAGAATACCATATCTAGAAATATTATAAGTATATATTTGCGATCTACAGCTGTAGTAACGCTGACAGCTACAGTAATATGATACTCAGTTCTCCCGATTTTAAAATACAAACGGAAAATGTGAGCTGTTGTTTGTATGAGCAGATTCGATAAGTCTATTGGCTTCTCAGCATTCCAACAATGATGCGCTCGCATATGTATAACGATAACAAGATAATAAAAGATTAGACCGAAAACAATACTAATGATATATCGTACCCTGTTCAGTTAACAGAAATAGATCTCCATTTCATATACTGAAAACATTCTTAACGCGTTATACTTACCTGTTTGATTGCCATAACTAAGCCGTATACATTTAGACTGAAATACTCACAAAAATGTTCGGCGATATTGCACAATGATAATACGAATTCAAATTTAACTGTTACAATATCCCATGCTACGGCACACAAGTGTGATTATCATTATCAGTTTGCGAAACAGCTCTGTTTACATGGAACTGCTCTCGGGATTAATTTATACAAGGGTTTATAATTCAAATAACCGAGGCGGAGCATATAGGTCAGTGACTTTCAAACGTATGCGCCTGGGATTCATTAATACATTCAGACAACCAACAGCTTACATCTATTTAACCATAGACAACAAGGTGCTGGTTGTGCAACCCCACAGTGGAGCAATTTTTCGATTTAGCACCGGACAATGCCATCACATGCAATCAATATAATATCCTGCATGCTACATTATAAAGATATTTGTTTCTGCTCCAATAAACCTAACATATCGTCATTATAGCAAGGGCATGTGCAGAGTGCCGTAATAGGCAGAGAGCCTGCAAAAGTAAAATTGCGGCCAGTGTTCACGTTTTTATCTTGCAAGATGCGCAACGTCTCCGGATGGGCTAAATTTCGGCCGACCGTTATGGCCATGCTATTTTGTTTCTATGGAAGGTGCCTGTCATTAGCTCGTGTAGTGAGAGTACTTTCTTCGAGAAATATGTTATAGCACGTAAGCAATGACTGACATTTGTACAAAAAAGTACAATAAGGCATGATAAACTTTAAATAAAGTAGCATACATCCAGTCTGATATCTATAGTCGGTTCAAATGCTGTACAACTGTACTGAATTGTCTACAAAACAACTGGAAGATTTTGGTGCAATGGTTTTTAATTATTCGAGCTATGCCAACAAATTATACTTACCTTCCCTCTCTTTCTTCTTTATCTAGATGATGCACTGATAAACACAGAATCACCAACAATACAACAATAAAAAACCCCAAAAAATGCAATACTATGTTCAAACGCGTAAAGTTTACAAGAGACTACAAAGGATATGGCACATTTAGAAGGTGTGGCATACTGGTGATTTACGTTGGTATTGCATCGGCAGCTGTAATAGTCGATGTCAATGAATCAAGAGCAATCCTAACGTTTAGTATTAACATTGCCTGTATCATCACGAGTGCTATTAATGATGAAAACGCACTTGACTTTCTCGGAAACTATAAAGGAGTGCTAATCGCTGTTTTTTATTCCTACACAACGGAATATTCGCAGCATATGACGCCACCAAGCTCGCACGAAGACACTGATACAGACAAGGATTCTTTGTTATTCGTGAGAACGTTTGACCAATGATAATGCACACAGAACATGTATGTGGCGAGACTTTAATGAGAAGCTTCCATCTCGCGTATAGTATAATAATTCCATATTGTTAGGGTATAACTTTCAAACCTTCCACTATGATAAGCAAACGGATTATCATACCAAATTTATGCCTGACTTTGTCGATTACTGTGTTAACAATCAGTACACGTTCACCCTAATACTACAGCAACTGGCCATACGCCCACAGCTAGTTTACCCAATCAACAGCTACAGCCCAAAGTCAAACCAGCAGCACAGCTTTCAATTGAATAAACTAATTTAACATCAAAGCATGCTTAGCGGCTACGATCAATTAGGAGCTCACAATTAGCTTCAATTGTACTATCATCAATTTTCACTTGTGTCATTTCCAGCGGCATCAACACATTATACTCCCACAACTCATTAGTGTAATCAAAAGATAAAGCCACCGCCATACAAGGCAGCGAGCTTAATGTTTCCACTTGCAAGCAAGATTTCTGCCAATGATTATGCGGACAGAAAAAACATTAATATCAATTCGGAGTTATACTGTTTCGCAACGTTAACTAATAATGGTATTTAAACGATGCTAACTAACGCTCAGAAACATACAGTTATTAACCAGGGCATTAAAAAATAATTTTGCAAAACATAACTATTGCTTGTGAATCACACATGGCTGGATGATGTGCGTATGTAGTTACGATAAGAACGTAGGTGTGTGTTTATGACCAAATGTTCGTATGGGTTGCCTTATATTATACAACATAACAACTGTCGTATTTCATGCTTACCGGCACAATAATTGTGTCTAAAAGATATAGCACCGCTTATACAACCCTTCTATAATGCACACATTTATTCTGTAAGGCGCCTCATTAAGAAATGTCCCGGAAAGGTAATCGTTTTTGCAGACGTACTTGGCCCTTGAATGAAAGTGCGGGATTGCTAAATGTTGGATAGCCATGTTTAAAGAGTTGTAATGCTTCATGTTACCTTGCAGTTTTGATTTAACCACGGTAGTAACTTGTTTTATAGAACATGTGATGAATGTTTTATAGAACATGTGATTAATCGGATGAGTATAGGTGCAGGCCATTGTTTTTCAAGAACATATCAACATATATCTTTTGTTCGATATTTTACGGACAGTACGGTCCAAAATCGTTACTATAAACCATTGACCTCGATTGTCGTACCTAGATATTCTATGAAAGGTTATAGTACTGGGATATTCCGGGATGATACACAAGGACGCTAACCTGAGGACGATGTATCACTGGTATTATGTTATCCTATGCTGGCCTGTGCCCACTGAGAACAGGAGGAGCAATCATCTGAAATATGTGTAACTAGGTTGCATCCTTCCCATCGTGTTTTTTTGACATCATAAGTCACGATTCGTGGTATTTCTTGTCAACGAACCTTGCGGCGAATGAAACAAACATTCAACAATTTATCCCATAAAATCAGAAAGCTCGCAATTGATATGTTGTTGGATGTCATGCTTATATCGTTATAAATGCTCCTAGTTACATTAGATGATGTCAACGTTATTTCAGCACGTAAGCTATGGTGGTCATGCTAACCACGTCAAAATCACGTACAAAAGGAAAATAAGTGTTGTTTTAATGCGGTATGTCAAATTTGGGGCTTGATTGCACCCAGCTATGGTGACAACTTCGATCTTGGTCGGTATAAATCACCTTACTGTGCATCTCTCCTCCTTTGTTAAGTAAGATGTTGTCTATGAAGATGATGGCTAGATAGCGTTAGGTATGTGAAAAAGTGGCATGTCACGCTCTTTTTAACATATTTATTAATGCATTCAGCATGTATATGAAGGAATTAATTAGCAAAATAAACAATATATGACCTTGGAATGGGAAAACTGACTCTCCGTGCGATGTGACTGTTATTATAATGTCTATTTGAGCGAAGTGTTGCATGTTGACTGGAAAGCACATTCAGCCAAATCTGCAGGCTTTCATCCCGTAACGAGGTGGTAAAGCATAACAGTCTACTCAGCTACATATCAGGGTTTACCCTTATATATTTTCATGGTCTGAGTAACAAAGGCTCTTAGTGTTCATTGTTTTCTCCAAACGATCATTTGTGCCGTCGTCTTGACTTATAACACGGACAGGAATTCGACCATCGTTAAAGTGGGCCGGCTTCATGTCAGGTGGGTATCAATCTTGCATACTGAAGCTTATCGCATCTTGTGCCTAACAGCCGTATGATATGTATGCGACGACCTTGTACTAAGTTCGATGAAAGCCAACAGCCATCAACGAGGATCTAGCGAATATGCGTACATATCGTAACTACTTACTTATGTATAAGGGTATACTTATCATTTGGCCAGTGAGTTGTATATCCGACGATATAGACATGAACAATGCATACACACCGTGCAACTAGAATGTTTTCCAGCAAGGCACTATCAACGCCGAGCATTGCTAGATCTCCGCTAGTTATTTCATGTTGCATTGTTGGAAACACAAATGACGCATAGAGGCATGTCCGGCTGCTAGGATAACATGATACTTGGCTCTCCAAAGTGGAATATACCATTCGAAGATCTGGGATTTATGTTTGTGCTTCCATTACAGCATTGATTTTAGTAATCAAAGGCGAATAATATCAAGCAGCCATTTTGCTTCCAAATACCATTGCGCATATCTGTACCAGGAAGATAACGAATAAGTGCTATCAATGATGAGGACGCACTTTATATAACTGCTGGTAAGAGTGATTCATGAACACCATAAACCCCGGTATTATTTGGATTGCGTCAGGCAGAACACTTAAATTGTCTCCGCAAACATGGGCACAATTCTCTTTGCTTGTAACAGGCCATAGTCTATGCATCTTTATATCTACTTATGGTCGTATATTGCTTAACAGCCATAGCATTAGGTATCCATCACGTCAGGCGAGTATGCATCGTACATCAACAAAGGCTTAATGAAATTGATATAACCTTTAACCTACGAGTCATAACACACTCGGACCATCGTTCTGGAAAGCACGTCTGTGACGATCCTTTACATTGATTGATATGAGCCAATTGAAATTAACTAGGATCTACAGCATTATACGGTTACACCAATCCGCTTTAGACATAAATAATGCATACACACCCTGTCCTTTGTAATACGCTCCGAATTTAGGTTATATGGATTTTGTCACTAACACACGATTAACTCGACAATAGCTAAGGCTGCTGCATCGTTAACAAAACACAAATAACGAATCGAACAGCAGCAAACTACCAAAGCTAAAAGTGATTAATCGCGAGCAACGCTAGCAACCGTCTACTGTAACTGTACGTGGAAGATAACGAAGAGATGATATCAGTGACGGAGATGTATGGATTGATTGATACACCTCGTAGACCCAGCTTATTTCATGGAATGTATCAAGTAGGAAGCACGGTTTCAATTCATTGATCAATCAAATCAATGTTTTACTGATCGGTGCATTGATAGATCGCCATGAATACCACCGACTCTCCCAAGTAATGTGATAGCGTAACATTGGCTGTTTTGTTTTAGCTCACATGCCGCAGTATTTTCATCAAATGGCGTAATCGAGCAAATTATGATGAAACGTAAATGATCAATCGCTATCGGTAGGCGGGTCATAATTGTAATGATCGTGTGCATTATCCATACTCCAGGATGCTACTTTGTGAGTAGAACACTACATCTTAACAGCTTTGTTTGGACGGTTAGCTCCCATTTAGGAAATGTTTATTTAGGAGGTATGACCATCAACTAATAATCAGCTTTAACGTCTTGGTATTGACTGACCGCGGCGTTTGTAAGCATTTGGTACACCAGATTCATACTAGTAATATGGCGCCGTCGTGGTAAGTTGCGGTACAAGGGGCACCAAGAGAACAAGAGAAGTAGGGGCATTTAAGTCACAGATGATGCACGATTAGTCAGTAGTGTGCTTTGTTTCGGGTTAGCATAAAAAAGCTCTACCAGATGACGTCAGAAGTTTGAATGTGGTTTTATTGCATCTCGAATCAAGGAACGGGACGTGTAAGTTTAGTCTCAATGCCGAACTCCAGAGAGTACGGCGGCAATAATGATCATTTGATAAGCGCTCGGAGAGTTATTAAGGCTGACTATCAGTTCTTAGAATGTCGACAATGAGATGAATAATAGAAGAAGGACGGTTGGTTGCGTCAATGCAAGTTGTCAACATCGTTCATTTCGCTTTTCCTTCAAAGGGCACAGGAGCTTTCACGGAATATAAAGGTACATCGCATTAACCATTTGAAGACCAGATGAGAGTTTAAAGCGTGGCATTAATGGTAATGAATTGTCTTAACGTGCATGCTTCAACATATTATACAGATTTATGCTAACCCGAAACAAAGCACACTACTGACTAATCGTGCATCATCTGTGACTTAAATGCACCTACTTCTCTTGTTCTCTTGGTTCTTGCAAACGCCGCGGTCAGCCATTACTCGCCTACCGATAACGATTGATCATTCACGTTTCTCCATGATTAGCTAGATTACGCCATTCGATGCAATTACTGCGGCATGTGAGCTAAAACAGAACAGCCAATGTTACTCAATCGCATTACTTGGAAGAGTCGGTTGTAATCATGTCGATCTATCATTTCACCGATCAGTAAAACATTGATTTGATTGATCAATGAATTGAAACCGTGCTTCCTACTTGATACATTCCATGAAATAAGCTGGGTCTACGAGGTCCATCAATCACTCCATACGTCTGCATCATTGATATCATCTCTTCGTTATCTTCCACGTACAGTTACAGTAGACGGTTGCTAGCGTTGCTCGAGATTAATCACTTTTAGCTTTTGTAGTTTGATGCTGTTCGATTCGTTATCTGTGTTTTGTTAATGGTGCAGCAGCCTTAGCTATTGTCGAGTTAATCGTTTGTTAGTGACAAAATCCATATAAACTAAATTCGGAGCGTATTACAAAGGACAGGGTGTGAATGCTTTATTTATGTCTAAAGCGGATTGGTGTAACCGTATAATGCTGTAGATCCTAGTTAATTTCAATTGGCTCATATCAATAAATGCAAAGGATCGTCGCAGACGTGCTTTGTTGATCGATGGTCCGAGTGTGTTATGACTCGTAGGTACAAGGTCGAATAAATTTCAAATGTCAAATTAATTTCAAATGTCCGGTGCATTATTGATGTACGATGTATACTCGCCTGACGTAATGGATACCTAATGTTATGGCTGTTAAGCAATATACGACCATAAGTAGATATAAAGATGCATAGACTATGGCCTGTTACAGGAAAAGAGATTTGTGCCCATGTTTGCGGAGTGTACTGCCTGCCACTCCAAATAATAACCGGGGTTTATGGTGTTCATGAAAGTCAACGTTTGCAGATTCATCCTTAATGGTGCAAATAAATACATTGTTAATACGCTATTACCTTGCTGACACATGTCAAGTTAAAACTGGTGTACTGCTTCCACGAATCGTTCCCATCAGCAGTATTGTTAAGTGTGTCTTCATCATAAATAGCACTCGGGTTGATACAGGCGATGATAAGCGTTTGGTTTGCGGTAGATTTATTGACATCGACTATTAAAGTTGCCGATGCAATGACAACATAAATCACCAGTATGCCACACTTTCTAAATGTGCCATATTCTTTGTAGTCTGTTGTAAGCTGTACGCGTTTTCTCATAGTATTGCACGTTTTGTGTTTTATATAACCGTATTGTGAGTGATTCTGTGTTTATCGGTGCATCATCTAGATAAGGAAGGATGAGAGGGAATGCAAGTATAATTTGGTGGCATAGCTCGAATAATTTAACAAACCATTGCAACAAATGCAAATGCAGCCTTCCCAAAATCTCCAAGTTGTTTTGTAGACAATTAAGTACAGATGTACACCATATGAACCGACTATAGTAATCAGTCTGGATGTATGCTACTTTACTTAAAGTATATCATGCCTTATTGTACTTGCACGCAGTTTTCCTGTTGAGGTTTTTTTACAAATCTCTCTCTTTGATTACATGCTAAAACATATTGCATGTAATAAAGTACTCTCACTAGGCGAACTAATAAAAGGCACCTTCCATACAAACAAAATAGCATGGCCATAAGTGCATGCTCTCTGCCTATTACGTCACGCTTCGCATGACCTGACTATATTGACGATATGTGAGGTTTATTTGAGCAGAAACCACTATATTTATAATGTAGCATGCAGGATATTATATCAAATGCATGTGATGGCATTGTCTGGTGCTAAATTGAAAAATTGCTTCACTGTGAGGTTGCACAACCAGCACCTTGTTATCTATGGTTAAATATACGTGAGCTGTTGGTTGTCTGAATATGTTAATGAATCCCAGGAGCATACGTTTAAAAGTCACTAGCCAATATGCTCCACCTCGGTTATTTGAATGATAATCCCTTACATCAACTACTCCGAAGAGCAGTACCATGTAAACAGAGCTGTCTCGCAAACTGATAATGAAGCTCACTTGTGTGCCCTAGCATGGGATATTGTAACAATTAAATTTGAATTTGTATTATCATTGTACCATATCGCAGAACACTTTGTTGAGTATTTCAGTCTATATGTAAACGGCTTAGTTATGGCAATCAAACATAGTATAACGCGTTTTTTATGTATATGAAATGGAGATCTATTCCTGTTAACTGAACAAGGTACGATGTATCATTAGTGTTGTTTTCGGTCAAATCTTTTGTTATCTTGTTGTCGTTATACATATGCGAGCGCATCAATGTGGTAACGCTGAGAAGCCAATAGACTCATCGAATCTGATTACCATTGGGCGACGCAAAAACAAACAAAAGCTCACATTTTCCGTTTGTATTTTACAATCGAGAGAACCGAGTATCATATCATTGTAGCTGTCGGCGACGCTACAGCTATAGATCGCAAATATATACTTGTAATTTTTCGAGATATGGTAATCTCTGTAATTGTCAGTAATGTCATCACGTCGCCTTTTTAACACTTGTACCAATCGATGATCTTTTGGATGACGCAGCTGATTTATTTGAGGTTGTTAACTCGTCTTTCATACAGTCCATATATCCCTTTTATGTATTATCAAAATAACGAACGTCACACATGTTCAACCATATCTTCATCAAGCAGTGACCTTCATGCCGTTGAACTATATTTACTGATTTAGAGAGGTGTTTAGTAAGTGGAACGACTACGGTAATAATCATAATTATTTTAAGAAAAGTAACACCACTACAAGCGCAGTCAGCAATGTTATGGTAACCCGATACCAACCAATGAAGCAACAATAATCTATGCATAGTTTATCGAATGTCTTCGAGACGAATAATGGGCCGCTTGATTATTGGTAGGGATCCCATATTTTATTGTTATGAATATAATCGCTGCTGTGATGTCAAAGTGATGATATTGATGATATGTCAAGTTGTTCATGCAAAGCAGAGTTAACGGTCGCTCTTGCACATAGATTCTAGGCTTGTCATATAACCTTCAGGCAAAAAAGTCGAACGTCAGCGTATTACCCCATCATATATGAATATATGCGCCAGCTATCGATTCACCGCAAAACATAAAGCCTATGTCGCTCATCCATATATTGTGCTGGTGGTTGTATCGTAAAATCGATTACATGCTTAAAATGTAATTTCATTACAGATGATGGCAGCGCATCTAAGTAATATAATTACAGAAACTATTGTTTTATCCCTGACTTGTGAGAAATAAACGACAGACACTTTGGTGATGGCAATCTGTATTAATGTTGGCCCCGTATATCATAACCCCTTTACGATTATTCACAAATGTCCGAGTATATTGTCTTCGTCATCAGTATATTATTACTGTAGCCCTGGAGATGATAATCAAAATGAAGCAAGTGTAGTTGCTACAATACATGTGTCTGGGAAGGGCCTTCGATTAAATCAGTGCAACAATTTGTTCTCTGTTTGTCAGTCATTGGTGAATTTATATTTTCTGCTGTGTCCAAGCTATCCATACTTTGTGAGCCATGCCGCCGCGAGAGCCACACATATTGTATGCTTGACTGAATATCAGGCCGTCAAGCTACACAATATGTTTGCTAAGATATGCATATTGGCTCACTTCACTAATAACTACATGTCGTTTGTACTGCACAAGTGGCTGCGCAAGGCAGGATAATTTGCATCTGACCATATATATGAGAGAGTCATCGTTTAGTTAGAATTGATTACAGTCGATACAGACACCTTACCGCGCTCAACTACACCAAATGTCAATGGGGACGATAACTCTGAGCCATCGGTTTTTGTGAACGATATCATTGAAATCTAAGAAAATATTTGGACTTCTCTGCCATATACACAGTGTCTCAATAAGAAAAGGTAGACCTAGCTGCTAGGTAAATGCTCAACAACGTAGAAAAAAAATCCTACCACCACAAACTTCATATAATTCAGCTCCCGCCACTGTGCTGCAGAGACTGTCATAGTGAGGAGGTTAATTTACAGTTTACTGTAAATACAGTTCGATAACAAAGGGAATTTGGTACCATTTCAAATAGGCTTAGATATGCGAATGGTCTCGCTTGGACTTTTAAATGCCCCCGTTAGGCAGATTAATATCTTAAAGTAGATATCGCTAAGTGAACGGTCTACTTGCAGCTAATTGTCAATGATGTACCATCATACCATTTAGTATTTGATATTATAAAGGTAAACAAACGAATAGGAAGGTAATCAGAATTTCTTATGAATGATGTTTAATGTCTTTTGCTGCGATGAAATATATGCATCCAATATTAATTAACCTTACGCTAGCGAGCACATATCACACATAAAGGTGCACGATTTGTCATTATCGCGGTCAAGACTGGCTGACAAGACCTAAAAGATGAGTGATGGCAGTTCCTGCCCAATAACGGAAACCTCGTACTTTTATTTGTCAGCGCGTATTCAATGTAAACTGGTTGGAAGGCAGGGGACCTCACATCGTGATATGATTGATGCTTGCTGCAGCAAGCCCATGTACCTCTTCTATACCCAGCCTAAATATTGTACTTGGTATACTACTCATATAACGCCTATTAAAAACTCATTTATATGACCTGAAGCGGCAAGTTCGTAATTGGATGCCGTGTGTAGCATACAAATTGCAATATCTAAGGCCAGGCGCACAGCGTTTTTTTGAATACATAAAAACAAATACGAGCCACTTATCCACCACTATAACTTGTCTAGATTATTATATCATTGAAGGCCGTTTCAGTCCCTAATTTTACCAATTAAGCTAATAGCCGTAGCATGCAAAGTGATAATGTAATCCAAATGGTACCCAATATATCAGTGTAACATGATAAAATATTCACCGCCAGTTATAATAAAAGTCGAATTAAATTACTTGGCATACACGGCCCAGCCTACAGCCGTGTATATCAATGGTTATATTATCAGGCAACCCCTAGGGGCGATGAAAGAACTGCGCTCAAAAGTCACTCCACCGAACAGCGACAAGTTCTATGCGGTGGTAGAGAATCGTATAAGAGTCCAAAAACGAATTTTAATGGGAATTTAAAGAATCAGAATGGCCATGTTAGCCTGAAGCAAGCCGGTTATCAGACTATTTGCAGGTCACAATTAGAGACGATGTCCTATACGTTTTTCTCAGTAACCATAAACTATTAGACCATAGAATTGACCGGTCGTTATTTTGATCAGTTCAGTTAATTTGCCAAGAGTTCAAATTTTAAAGCGCATATTTTCGTTCTCGGTGAATGTACGCGGACAGTACACTTAACCGAATTAAGGTGAATTTTCAACAGTTGAATCGTTTATCAAGAATCAAGGCTATCTTTTCTTGAGGCAATTACAACTTGTACAGTGCGCCGCATAATAGATTTCGTCGAATCCGACGCCCTTCATGAACGGCTTACTGATAAATTGTGCCGACTCTTGTCGCATCTCACATTGCGTAACTAAAGTGTTACAACTAGTTCCATGGTTTGATAAAGACATCCTGGGACAACAAAACAAGCTGACATAAACGCTTTCACAGATAGTTTAAAGCAGACAATACCAAACTTTGGGTGTTTTTCCCTGTGAATCCACGCATACAACTACGTACTGAATAATTAGTTGCTCGAAAAAGAGCGCATGCCATTAATCAATTACAAGTTATAAACCAACATAAGCTTTACTTGCAACGCGGAGAATATTTGACTAATTGTGCGCATTAAATCAGCAGCATAACATGCGATAGGCATATGGTATATATCGTCTAGATAACGATTTTGTTTCAATGAATGAATGTTCTCTCTTTAATGCAGATTATAATATGTTGTATGTCCGAGTGTGACGAGGCTTTAGTGCTAGTATTTCTGTACAAGTGAGCTCGTGCCATTAGACGGAAGACAATTTCTAACATATTAAGCAATTTAGGTGCTAACATCTTGGTTCCTCTTCCATCAATATTTGTGAAGCGACGTAGACGAAAGATTTCCTTAGGATAAATATTTTCCTTTTGCGTCTTATCAGCATAATTACAAAGTCTCAGTTGAATTTGTAGAATTTATGACCTTCAAAGCATAGGGATCAAAGTAAGCATCCATTATCAATGTTCCCTTTCAGAACCACAACAAGACGGATATTACCACTTTGTCTTTATTACAAAGTTAATAAGTGCAATGTTAAGGCTCGATTTAAGACAATCACTTCTCTGTGACGTACGCGCTTCATGATGATGAGAATCGAGATTAATAGGTGCCGCTTGATAATGTCAAGTATTCATATGATGATGTACAGATAAACATTGACTTCACTTATCTACTGATTGTTCGTATGTGTACCATGAGCGTAGCTTTTGTTAGATTAACTCTCATACACGCCGCACTTTACAAACAGAAATGTGACAAAACGTTCACTCCTTACTCCGAGCCGCGGATACATTATGGATAATTATTGAGGGTAGTTTTATCGTAAAACAATACTTCATTCGATTGATGTTTGTTTATTATTAACCACCTGAATCTTAATGCTCACCTAGCCCGGCCAGATCGATGTAAACAAATAAAGCTAACTGCGTGCAAATTTTGCCATTAGTTAAACTTGTTTCAGTTTTTTGTACGTGTTTACTTTCCGAAATGTACGCATTACATCCAAACCATTCTAGTTACTGCTGATCTAATATTGTCTGACAGGATGCCTACCAATATTGTATTCAAATGGCTTCGTAAATAATCAATGGCACAAAGATTATTGTTGCGCGCGCTATTCCTTGCAGTCATAATTTTAACATCATTTCAGCAAATGTTTGTTGGTTAATACAAATGCATTACTTTGCATTGGGGATCTATATTTATCAATACTTTTGCCCCACGAAGGATACTTACCAAAATAATTTTAAGCGTTGGCTACATTGATTATCATCTCCTGGAGCAGTACCCATCAATCAAATGGTTTTTTTAATGATTAATGCTATGGAAGATCAAGCTAAACAAGGCGAGAGATTTATTAGTCATATTACGAGGTTGACAGATGCGAAAACTTACACCGTTATTATCATATCAACTACTTTGTCAAGACTTTCTCTGCTTCTGGCAGAACTTGTGGGCAGCAGTCACATATTAAGTTATTCTGATTTTTACAAATATGCCAACATGCTAGACTGCAGTGTCTAGCAATCGCTTATTACCTCTAAACACTCATACCTGCAGGCCTCAGGGCTAATTTCCGCAATGCTTTTTCGAGACTGGAATTCCCATTACATACACAGGTCACAGTCTTTGTATTCGCAAATCGGGCTCGAAGAACTAAGTGATATACCGCAGAATACCTCATTCACCCGTAGTTTATTGGCCGCGGTCGATTCAACCACCCTTGCTTTATAGTTATATACGGGCTTATTGTATGTCATTTACAGCACCCACAGCGGTCTGAGAAAGTCGTTGACCAGAGGTCAAAGCAGAGAAACAACAACTATCAGGGATATATCAATTTCGCTTGTTGGAAAATATACGAAAAATACCCTGGACAACCTATTATTTTTGCAACAAGTTGGAACTCTGCATGGGAACCCAGCTACCTCTTTAGTTGCAAATCGAGGACCCGAGTAATTAACTGCTCAATTGATTCTTTTTGTAAATATATCATTATATCGGCTGATGTAGCTAGCTGTTTATTAGGTGCAGCGCAGGTTACAGCATTTTGTGATATCGGGTCATGCACAAAATATAAAGCTGTGATCACTAGAAAGTCAGATTCTATATAAGAAGGTCATTTATTTTGAAATGTATGCTTATTTCTTTGCAGTCGATAATGTTTCCCATTAAAGCAATTTCGAAAGGGTCGAAAAGTAAGTTTGACAGCCTCAAAATAGCTGACAATACATAAGCTTTAGCAAATGTCACTTATTCAGCAGCTAAATAAACACGTTTAATACATGACAGCTTCGGATATGAATGCATTGTACTGGTGCAATCCATTATACTCTGTGCACAAGATTAGTAATCGGTCTGGAATTAGTCTGGATGTGATATATTCATTTTACATGCACTAGCCTCGGATCGTCCATAATTAGTGGCAATCCACCATCTGGTTTGGTACCTTCTCCACATACCGACATGATAGACGATATTGTTCAAAGAGCGCATCGGTAGAACCATATTAGCTGCTATCGAAGCTTAAACGCAATGGATGCATTTTCCTTCTTTCTTCATTCGCATTTGTTCACACAAAGTGTCTAACAGCTTTAACACACCTGGGTCATTTAATCACGCGATTGGTAAATGCCGATTGTGAAGGTTTCGTAGCAGAGGCATCATTACAGCATGGCATGTGTGCAATAAAGGAATAGATCGATTTGCAGGAATTGTCCAACATTCTCTCGCATCCGTCATCCTGATAGAACCAACAAATGCAAAACGTAAATCAATTGCGTACATAGTGTCTACTCGAAAAATGACGCTTTCAGTTATTTAACGCCTTCTCAAGAAGTATTTTGTTACAGGGTTAAGAGTGCAACACGTGTCACGGATATCCATGGGCGCACAATAACAAACGTCCTTGCCAGAAAACCTTGCGAATCTTGAGTCTAAACAGCATCGGGCATATATCTTATACGCTTGTGGTGTGACTTACAAAACATTAACGTATTAATAGGAGTTGCTATGCTCTCATGGGTTCAATATGTACGCCAATTGTGTTGTGGTTATTCATCCGCCATTTCTCACGAAATGCATGAATCAATTTTAATTCAACTCTTGGACCATTCACAAATCTAAGGATTGTCGCATGCAACATATGTAGTTTCCACATAGTTAGTAGCAGGTTATTTGCAATTATTTGTATATAACTTGCTAATAACTATGTGGAAACTGCATAGGTTGCATGCGACTATCCTTAGAAAATAAGAGTAAGAAATATGTTTTATGAAGCATTATATATGATATGGCATTTAGAGTTTCCGGGAGCCGGACATAGCACGAGCTCAATTCTTACACGAGATATTCAAATGTCGATGGCAATTGATCGTGATAAGCCGTGTAATATTCATTTTTCGCGAAGATCTTCAGATTTCCATATTTAGACTTGGGTTCTCTTGAGATTTGTACTTCGTTGATAGCCTACTGACATAGCGCATATCTGTTCAGCTGCTATTTAATGCTTTAGCATAATATAAAGACCAGTGTTCTCTTTGTGTTTTTTCATTATTTGACAGCCTACTGACATGATGTGTAGCTGTTCAGCTGCCTGAAATGATATTGTATTATGATCACTGACTTGCACGGACACAGACCATTACTGAGGCATTGTTCTCAATATCGAGCTGACGCAACTGAGCTGCTCCCTGGCCTATTTTCTGTTTATTCGGTCTTTGATGCCGCGAGTTATAGTTAATGCATACCAATGGCTAGTACTATGAGATAGTTATTGCGATGGCAATTAAAATTGGGCATATTGTTTTTGTCAATGAAGCGTTGGTGGGGAGTTACACAGTAAAACAAGGAAATAACAGGTCAATATAATATTCTGGCGGCAGAGCTCGTGCGGTACAATATGATTAAGGTGTAACTGAACAAAGCTACGACGCATGTTTTGGCTGTGAGAAGACGGGATTTTTAATTGCTTAACACTCTCCGTTGCACTTCGGATCACAAGCAGCCCTATTCTGTTCTCAGTGTCACGAGCATCACAAGGTTTTCTTTGCTATGAATAGTTTGTCTCATTATATTTTAATAGAGCACTTGCATCAGATACACAAGCTGCCCATGGAAACAAACACATCCACGAGTGGTTTTGACCAAATGCTAACGCCCTAGACGTGTTGTATACAAATGTTTCTATCATTAACAAAGCGGCTTGGTTCATGTGCAAGATTAAGAATATAAGAAAAGATGCATTTTTCTATGAAGCTTTTTAAATCAAGTAAAGCTTAAAAGCTTGTTCGGCTGTAAGAGGGCAGAGGTTGTAATGCGGACACACTCGATCTAGCACTATTCGTTCATAACTCCTCATTCCAGCCCTAGCTTTACGTAATGCACCAGACGTTCCCTTTCTTTTATGATATTGTACCGAAGCACTTGCAGTATAGTGGTATATAAACTGCCCATTTATATAACACATTTTTCAAAATGCCAACACGTAAGGCGCCTGCAATTCACAGACTCTTGGCTAACACTTTTTTTGTAATTTGATAGATACATTCAATGATATCCCTTTATTTCATTTTAGCTGATCTTACCTGTTGGTACATTGTTTTGCTATAGGGGGCCTATCAGATGTTGATTTAACGAACGGGATTTATGGTATGCAAGATGTCGATTTTATAACATTCATGTTTTGCTTAAATAGAATAACAAACCACATATCTCGTGCCCATTTATTATGAGAAGAAAGCCGTACACTCTGTGACACCTCACCATTTTTATAATGCAACAAATCACGTGTTCATGAAGTGCAGAATCGTTTCAGAACTTAAACATGAACCTGCCACGTCCCAGATACAGTTTCAGCAAAGTTCCTCGCATCATGCGTTGCCATTAATATATTTTGCGGATTAACAACTGCTCCACTATCGAAACCCCGAATTTGCTTAGTATTCACAGTTATGTTTTGTGTTCACAAAACCGAAATCAATTAAACAAATTTATTTGATTTCATCTTCCATGCAATACCCAGCAATCAAAATATCACTCTATCTAACATGTTATTTTAACCAGCTTTTTATATTCAACCACTCATTTTACCTAGGCAAGCCAACTACTAGCGGTCACAAACATAAAACCAATGTGTGGGAGGTAATCTCAAGCGGCACACAAAACATGAACGCTGCCATGATTAATTTACTAAAGTATCAATCTCTTGACACATTTTAAGTAAAGATCTGGTTTATGGCGTCAATAAATTATTCTCATCAACGGTCATGGGAAATGCGTCCCCATCGTCGGTATCACTTTAGCTATCTGATACGGACAGATAAAGACAACGATATTTGGAAGCACCAGGGTTACTCCTGATTTATTGTTCGTGAATACTTAAGTTTTTACTGCGATGCTAATCCAAACACAGAAATCTCACACCTTCCGAATACGTTTCAGCCATGGGAATGTGAACATAATAATCGTTTTGGGATTTGTGTGAGGAGTTGAGTGATTGTAAACACCGTGTTTTGCCTTCTGTGTATGGTATCTTGTTGGTGAAGGCACATTGTTGAGGTAGCTTCAACCAAGATACCGTCAAGAAATAGCACTGCGAAGGATGAGGAGGGAAAGAAAGGGAGAGAGACTGTAAGCTTGATTGTGGCATATCATAACTAAAATCGGCTGCATCAACAATAAGAACTGCCTACCTGTAATGTTCCAATTAATTTTTGACTAAATACATTGGAATCGTGTTTGGTTTGAATTGGCGCTGTTATGAACTTGGTGTATGTTGCATTATTGTACATTTAGGCCTTTTTTCACCAAGGTAAACGGCTTGCAACACCAGAGCTGCTTAAAGTCTTTAAGCTCGTTCCCTAAAAGACCAGATATTCAGCTGATATTGTCTCATTTTGTGGAGATCTATATCCACTGGAGACGAAGGACCATAATTTGAAGTAAAACCTGAGTGGTCCCACATATCATGTCATGTCAAGAACGACTGTTTTCATGTCGACAATTTACATCACAAGGCATCGAAACGCTACGTTGATCTCCCGGATGCGTATTTCCGGTTGAAGAATATCAATCACGTGGCGGTATGGTTTTTTTTTGCGGACTATTGAATGAATCTCTCCCAATTATCGAGTTGTCGAGGTTAATAGTAATTAATTGTACTCGTTTTGAGGGAAATATATTCGATGACTGCAATACCAAGTCTTCGATGACAAAGGGTTCCAAAGGGAGGAACGAGTTTCTATCATTATACACATAGCCAATGCAGCTCCATTACGGTTAATATTTGGGCTCGATCTTTGAAAGTTAACATCAGCAAAGTGTTGAATAATAACTATGGCATTGTGTTGACTCACTAAATCATTGCATGTAGTAACCTTTTTTATGTTGTTGATATATTACGCTCACCACAGTTATGCTAAATGCATCCGCATCCTTAATATAACTTCGTCCCTACATTCCTTTGTACACTTGTTGGCGAAAGTAAACGGAAACGAAAAGTAAGCTGACGACTCATCGCATTCTATTTCTATGGTTTATGCCGAGATACAATTGCAAAAACTGAAGTTCCTATGGGCTAGCATCAGACGAGGGATTAGTTCTGGGTCAACCACCGAGGGATGTTTCAATAGTAAAGATCATCTGCCGCTTGAATATTTGTTCTCGCCTTGATATCGATATATGCATTTACAGTATACGCCTTGCAACCGATTAAAGGAACAGTTTACTTAAGCCAATGCCAATTCATGGGCGTACTGATGAAATTGTTCCATACTTGCTCGTCATGATCATTAAAGAATCGAACCTGACTTCGTTATTGCTTGTAACGAGAAGCCGTTACCGCATATATTTGTTTTTTTTAAAAAATAGTTGATGATGGAAGTTTCACATGCAGTGAGGCAATTGGATAGCCCCGAATTATGGGGGTCGTTTTATATCTTCTAATGAAATGGTTATGCTTGGACGGCTAATTATCGGCATTCATAATTAGCATTTGTTGTCTCTGCAAGTATTGACGTTGAAAATCTCATTGTTTGCATGTCCAAACAGATTGAGCGGAGTCAACAAATGAGACTTGAGGAAACACCTTTATATCTAAATCAATGAATCATCAGGGGTTGGCTTCTAATGAAGTGCCCGCAGGGTGTGTCGTAGCTCCCTATGGTTTATTACTCTGTGTATGGTGTGGAAGCATCACAGACCAAAACAGTTTGCATGCAAAACGTCCTTGTCTGGTCGAATGAGGTATTACATCTGACAGCCGTGTAAACTGCATATTTCTCTATCCAGCATGCTCGTAAATATTCATTTAAGCAATCAGTGAATGTGTGTTGGCAATTAACACTGGACAGTGTAACTGTGACTATTTATATATCTTTACCTTTGGCGCTTCTACTCATACCAGATGTGTCATACGCATTTGCGGTTATATGTTTCGACCATTGTGTTCACCCCCATTATTTAGATAAATATTACTGCTACGAACACACCGATTTAGTCTTATTCAAATGTTAATATATCAATTTAGCCACGGCAGGTTGCGATCTGAGTAGTTCAGTTCCTACACCTAACGTGAACCATGCAATTTTTTCACATTACTTTACATTTATTTTACATTGGTCAAATGCTGATCGCAAGCAACAAGCTTTGGTTCTGTCAAACATTTTGTTACTCGTTCTACAAATTGACACGGTGTCACTATATGCAGTAAATAGAATAGCTCATAAAGCATGCAGCAATTGTTATAAAGCTTCCTGAATGTATTTCAATAATATTTGGAAAGGAGAATCATCGTCATCAGAAATTTCATGGTCAATTTAAGAAATTCAAGCAAGGCCAACAAATGGCAATAACAGCCTCTTCTATCAAACAAAAACTGATATTTATTTATATTGATACCGCTTGGAATGGTTATCACTTTGAACAGGATTGCTAGACATGAAGCTGCTATAATTATCGCACTCAATGTCATAGACGCTTCGAATTCGGTTATCGATGGGTTTTGCATAAAATGTATGAACGTTAACAGGCGTGAAATCCCGAATCATCTCGGTCACTTAATGTTAGACAACAAAGGAAGTTTAAGGCAGGTGCGATCCATCCATACAACTCACTTAAAAGTAAGCAGCTCATATCATAATCATTGGTAAGAAGCCTATGACACACTGTTTTGGAAATTGAAAATATGTAGCGATGTCAGCGTTTATTGTTAGTGTCAAGCGGCTTGTAGCAATGAAGCCGTCTTGTTAATGTTGTCATGTTGTACTGAAAGTACATGAGAGCTTTTGCTCCCAGGCACGATACGCAGCAAATCCTCTTTGGTTTAATACAAATTTATATCCAGATTGGACAAAGGAGACCAGTGGTTGTGACAAAATAATATAGTAGGCCAGACATGCCTGACGTGTCGACAACAATCAGACAAATGTATCTATACCAACTCATCGCTTGTGTCAACCGTGTACATCACGGTACACCAAAACCGTATGCTATTCACCTAGCACCCCAGTCACAATCAAAGCCGAGCCCGGGCAGCGTGAGCAATTTCTAGACATCGGCCGGCGTGTAGAGGTCGACCAAAGATCTAGCGATAGGGCGGTCACAGTCACAATCAAAAATTTCCCGCACGCTGCACAAGGGGTGAGCGGCCGGCGATTGGCCTACTTTCCTAGAAATGAGGTCGAATTACCCTTGATGCGCCTAAGCTACTGTGACCATCAGAATTTAGACCTGAACCGGGAGGATGGTGACCATCAGCTCGTGGCCGGTTCCTGGAGAGACGAGGCGGTTTTGCAGCAGGTGGAACACGAGCGCCGGGGACCACACGCAATCATAGAGGGGAAGAAATTATATTAATTTTATATTTCTGTTACTGTAAACCTGTTGAGGCTAATAGAACACAGCTACAACGGATGAATGATCTGACACCAAATCAAGTATCCAGTTGATTCAGTATTGGCACTATTAAATGTGTGGTGACGGAGACGTCAATGTTTTTGGAGAAAATAATAGACTAGTACTGATATGCAATATTAAACAGGTAGCAATATACCTATATTGCTCGAGATGACAGCACATTGCAGTCAACAAGCAACCAATATATGTACAGTATCTTAAAATTAACTTTCTAGTCGACACTACTTCTGATAATCTGAGATTAACAGCAATTATTAGTATGCATCTTTGCAGAGGCTAGAAACGATTGAGAAAAGCAACAAAGTAATCAGACACTTTTGTATTCTAACCTTCCAAAACGCGAAAAAAACAGCAAAGAACATTTAACAAACATGTGCCTTACTTGATTTGCTATCGCTGACCAGCTCATGCAATTGTAACAAAATACATTGTGCAGAAATATTAAGCGGCTATTATTTTCATGTTCTTGCGGATTTTCTTGCAATTATTCAAGCCCCATTCAAGGTCATTGTTTCATATTAAGTCATAAATAGAAACATCGGTCATTGCTATATTACGCATGCTGCAGGCTCGGCAGTAAGGTCAAACGGAGATGTTTTTATATACCGTTTTGAATATTCAATTTTCGTGTGAATGGGCAACATGTTTTGAATGTCACTGGGGATTTAGAATCTAGAAAACAGATACCAAGAGCCTGTGAAACAATATCGAGAATCGGACAAAAAGCTTACACCCGTTCGATGTGATTATTTTGAAAAATTTTAGTATAAATTTCCGGGAAATCAAGATGTTATGTCCACCATTTTGGTAAATGTAAGGTCCCATGGTATTCGTCTTTTCTCCGTTCGCACTAAGCTTTTTGAAATAGTTTGGACTGCGCCTGCGCGGAGGTACTATCGACTCGTTTTAAAGATAAACATGTCAACATGGACTCATCGATAATGCAACCACGACTGCAATCGTAATGGTAGTCCATATCAGCTGAATACATTTACGTGTGATTAAAGGTGCAAATTGCTCATTACCATCAAAACATGCATTGAAAAACTCGCGAGGTTTTTTTTTTTAAATTCATGGCATCTGATTAGAATTGTGAATTTGTGCATTGCTTTGGGATCGAACTTCGGAAAACGTCTAATCAGACGTCCTGAAGGGCTAGGCTAGGGCATGCCGAGCTTGTATAAAATAGGTGCGTTGTGCTGCGTTATCAACCAGGGTAACGCTAATCAGACTTATGCAAGGGATACCGATGATTACACACTTTATCCGAGTAAATTAATCCTATTTTAGATTAAACAGTTACATCATATTGGTCGTTGAATGCTAATGGGTCGATGATTTACAGCAGCATACTATGAAATATGCCAAATAACAGGGCGATTGGTTGCCATAAGTGCTTTATTTCGGAAGGGTTATCATAAATCACCATGTCATATATCATTGTTCTGCAGAAACAACACGTGAGGCACCACTATAATCCATATTGCGACTAAGTGATCTTTCGCATCACTGTGGATTAGTGTATAGTTTTAGCGGAAGTTAGTCGCTCCATACAAAGCTCGCATCAACACAAATGTCACTTGGACATTTGCTACTGTACCTGTGATAACCGTTAATCGCAAACTAGCGGCAATTGCAGAAGCAGTCATGTAATAAACTGATAATTATTATGTTTTAAACATAATACGTAGAATAAATAAATATGGCAAGAATGACATTGCTGCATGGTAACTCGTAACTGACACAATGTTTCGATACGAACAACTCTGCATGGTGGAATATTTGACGAATATAATATATGTTGATGAACGTAGTAGCGTATATGATGAACACTTTATAGGATGATAATAGCATATCAACCGTTCTTGAAGCCCCTTACTGCATGATTTTATGATCTAGGTAAGAGAAATAGTCACCTAATGTTTAATAGCGTCCTAGACGTTAAATGTTTTGCATGCATCCCATGCATCACAAAAAATCATTGTCTGTTTACTAATATGACGGTTGAAAACGATCAAAAATTTAAGGTGTGGTAATAATGATTGTAAACCCTTTGCCCAATGATATAATTACTTAGACTCTAGTGTAGTTGTACTTAGTCATCCCGTTCTGCATTACTTTAATCGTCAAGATACATTTAATTAATAGATTTTGCACCGTAAATGGTAACTAAAGCAGTCGACGCATTATAATTGTTATATATAATTGGTATTGGTATCTGTTGCTGGGTTGAACAAATCCATAAATCTAACCCCCGAGGTGTTATTGCACTAACAAGCATTTGAATCATAGCCCTCGGAGCAGTATACAGGTAAAATAACAGAATACGCGCGAAGAGGATAACCTAAATCGTCCCGTAGACAATCTGCTAATGCGGCCAAGTATCACTTCAAACGGAGCGAAACTATCACTCATAGGGTAATGCATCACGTTGCAGCTGAGCAAGAGACCATGTTGCTAATAGAAACGCGACAGATGTAATAATCTAGCCAGATCTGATTAGTCAGCGACGGCTACTTTCACTGCAGATTAACATCATGAATTTGTCACATCGTGGGAAATCCAACCCTGAGAGTTTGTGCTTTGCAGCAACACTTTCGCAGGGCAAGAAACATGAAATGCGTGAAATAGGGCCAATGAATTATGATAAATATACATTAGGCTGAAATTCCTCATACTGTTCACTCAGCTCGCTTGCCGAAAATGAACTTGTTGCTTACTGAAAGTATGGATGCGACAAAAAGATATACATAAGGGAGGTCAACATAATCAATTTGCAGGTCGAATAAACATTTGTGTATGACATCGCATCCGTGTCTGTATTCTCATCTGTATTCATGTGCTCACTTCGCTCTATGTAAAATTTGCTCTTCTTACGCGGCGCGCCTATCAACTTGGCAAATAGGAATTAGGCGCACATGAGGAACACAAACGATGCAGAAATCACCAATATTTTAACAATTGCTTTTAATATTTGCATGTACAGATCAAGTTAAGTATTTGGCTATATGGAACAGCCATTATCACATTCGTCCCTCGAACGAAGCAAGTAAGCAATACTGAAGTGATTTTTCAGAAAAACAATGTACAATGTGATGCTTCTCGTCTCGAATTTTGAGGTTCGATAGCAATACTTACATTATGCTGAAATGTACCATGTCTGAATGTATATGATCACACGCGCTATTTATAAATCATTTGTTCAACTCATAAGTTTAGTAACGAATAGATTTTGCGGGATGCCAGGTACAATACTTAGACAATGATAGACAATGAATGCACAGTTCCTAATCTTATGCTCTGTTGAACCTCAAGTTCTACACAATAGTTAATATTATGAGATGTATCCAAAAACTGAAGAGGCATATACACATACGACAGCTAACTTAGTATTGGTCGCGTGAATCAATGGACCATAACGGTTGCCTTGTCCGTTGATCTTAGAAAATGATAGCACCTGCAGCACAATGATAGCGGCGTCCATAAAATGTCTATAAGGTGCAATGTCATGGTAATGACAAGTGCTTTTGCGATCAATAGGATTGTCATGCCATGGTATTACGATTGGATTTCCTCTTTATGGAAAATAGATAAATATATACTGACAAACGGCGGTAATTTTCACGTTTTCAATAATGAATTGCATTGCATGACAGATCCCAATTAATGTAGTCCATTGTACAATTTTAGGCCCGTTAGGTAGCACTGCTATTCTTGAGCTGCAGTGAGTTTTTTCATTAGTCGCATCACGACGGCCTTCTATCAGACAACGCAAGGACCTTGGTGTCGTATGTCAAGCCATCAAAGAGCTACAGAATAATGAATTAGCTAACTCCCGAAGATAACATAGGAAAACAAAGCGACATGAATCTCATGCGCTGTGAACCGCTTATATTATATCTATAATTAACCAATAATAATCAATAGGTAGAAATATAATCACTGCTTGAATGCAATTTGACTATGTCAAATGTGTGGGAGAAAAGACACTGTTACACGCTCGATTGGTTCGCGCACAAATTAATGAAATATATTCCATAGATGTTAATACGGTTAATGTGGCGATATTCTACCTAAGTATGTTAATAAGAACATTCGCTGACTTTCTCACAAAGACTGCTTGTTGCAAATATTTTGATGGTATGGCAGTCGTAGGAAGCAAGGCAAGATGATCATCACTCAAACTGTGGAAAACACTAGTTTAACACTATTTAAAAGATAATGATTATTTTAAACGTCAAAATGGTTTTTTATTCACGCATTGCTTTAAAGTAGTCATTCAGTGTACGTGGCATCATTACATAAAACAACCGTTTGTTCATTAAGCTCCGCGTCCGATTGCAAATAACAGATGTCTTTTCTCCAAAAAATTCGATGAACCAGATTTTAACCAATTAAAACTATATAGGCGGTCGCCCGGAGAACCAGCACAACCCTTACCCAACCCTCGGTCGACATGTAACGTCTGATTTGATTTAATTACCAACAAATTTCAAATATTTTCGTTTCTTTCACAGTCAGAACGTCATTGGTAGCAAAAACGTTGATTGCGTCGCAGATAATGTGATATCATACACTATCAGCTGTGTGCAATTTTGATTGTTATAGAGCAAATTGTACGGAGGCACACAACACATATATTTTGTTCATCGACTTCCAAATGTTCAATGATAGAGCATCAATCCTCAGCATAAATATCCGACGGCCCGTGCAATATACATATATATAAGTAGTTATTGCTTCATGTAATGAATCTTCGTGAATGTGCCTGGCATCTAAACTGCACAGGCAATTTCCGCTGTATATATTTTGATGAGCTTGATCATTTGCTGTCAGACTTATAATTTCAGAATTTATACGCTAGTAAATCTTTTCCGAAGCAATTATATGTATGTCAGTAAAAGACACATAGCAAAGAGAACAAGAATAACTGGAAATGATATATAACATGTCTTATGTCATAATGTGCATGCACTAATACATCCTTTGTTGCGCTGCGAACTATAAACCTGATACGTATGCTGTAATAACGTGGCTGGAAAGATTTCTCGGATACAAGATATCTTTATTGATTGAGCACGTGTTGAACCATTCTACTTAAATAATTAACTACAGAGAATACTCCCTGCTACTACAGTGGCTCTGACATTAACTTTTGTTTCATTTAAAATCAGGTAAATGCCTGATAAATTCAACATGATTTTGTTCCACACCGCATCCTTGTATTAGCGATGTCTGCTCTTGGGAACGATATGAATTCGCCCATTAGCTGCATCAACTGTGTGCTTGATACCACCTGGACAATACTGTGTATTCTTCATTTCAACGGATCTATACAGTGTGTATCTACCGGATCATTAATGTTGGCATCTTTGAAGGTACTAAGCATGGGCAAGCGAGTGATTGTGAAGCAAGCAGTATCAATCTGTTATGTTGTTTTAAATCCAACCCCATTTTCAACAGCTTATATTTGTCATTAATTCTGTCATCATATCCTGTGGGTATTTTGAACCTGCTGATAACCATGTATCCCTTCTCATTTGGTGATACAAAATTTCATATGGTTCATGAATCCTCAGTGACATCCAGCCAAGGTGCATTGTTTCCGCGTGATAAACTCAGTTATCACGGCAAACGGTTAGCGGGCTAATTGGCAATTGTTCCCTCAAATCCGTTTCTTATATATCAGATACTTCATAACAATCTACGGTAAAAATACCAGTCACTCGCCGTTAATAACAATTGAGTGCTGTCCAATCACTGATAAGCTATATAAAAACATCAACCAGCCGCGTGCAACGTCCAAGCATCAGCTTTTTGGTCTGTAACAGTAATTGATGAATGAGAAGGTTTGGACAATATATCCCCAGGTGGTAACTTTAATACAAGCTGCAGGCTATCTATCGTCGAGCGATGACGTGCGTGCTTACACAAAGCATTATTTTTCACATGATTCATCTTAGTTACACCATTAATGATAGCAAAACACTTGTATTCGCAAGACGATCGTGCAGGCTGTGTTCACAATTGTATATGGGGCGCTCAGAGAGGTTGATGATAGTGTACGTGTTTAGACATCACAAACGGAATGAGGTAAACTGACTTAGACAAATAACATATAACTATCGAGCTCCAACATAGGTAAAAATAGAAGCTTATAATTGCCAGTTACCGCATCATCATATCGAGCTGCTATTTAATGCATTTTGATAACTATGCGATTCTAATCGTTGGGTGGCGAGAGCGTAATCTGTCTAAAGATTCTATGTTTACGGTCAGCCTTTGCGTGAAATGCAATTGACGCAGCTGAAAACTGCCCGTCTGCGAAATAATGCTTCTCAGTTCACACATCGTGAAATGCATCGATGCAATATGTCATGTGAGATCTTCAACAAAGAACCTCCAATTTCTGTTTCTTGGGATATATTTCATTCAATGTTCAACGTTTGCATTACGTGCATTTAACAGCATACAGGTTATTAATAACTGCTCATGGCTCAAAATAAGATATTGCCCGTTTGCTAGGTTTGTTTGATGGTGAGCTACTACAACGCGCATATGTGGCTGATGAATGTTCATATCTGATGCTCAAACAATGTGTTGATACACAGAGCGACATAAATAGTTATTTTGCAGATTTCTATTGGTCCTTTGATATCACCCATGCTAGTTGTCATGATTTGGCTCTGGCACAGCATTAACTTCTTAAATTGAATACACACAATGAGCCATCATTGACAGGCGATATATGGAGACCTTTTCGTTGCTACTGACTTATTCATTGGATGATTTCATACTGATTTAAAGACTGAGTTGTATCGCAAAAGGCTCGATTACATTCATGACATCGGACTGTCTAGCAAGTTCTAATATGTATCTACACAAATACCACATACAGTCATGCTGGCTGTTATCGCAGTACAATTATAATCACCTGTATTTTTAAAGACATTTGCAACTTGGAAAATAGTTTTAATAACCATATGTAACTGCTTATGCCGTGACCTTTCCCAGTCTACGCCTAGCAACCGATTTACTGACTAGTTTACTTATGTCAAAGTCATGAGCAGTTTCATCAAATGTTTCCATTGCTGTAGATATTAAATGTCATAATGTGAAAAGGACATCAGCAATTCATAAAAGAGCTTTTCCCAAAAATAATTTCTGGGATGTTGGACTAAGAGTTTTTGGGATCTTTTGCGCATGTAGTGTTGTGTTAGCCTTTGATTGTGGCCGTGGGTTTTGTATCTTCTGACACAGCGGCTAAATAGCGGAAGCTGTAATATGCATTGTCTACCTCGGCAAGCTCGTGCACAGAAAACATCATACTTTGCTTGTCACAACGAACAAATAAAACTTGATGAAACACTTGAGTTTACAAATTTTTGGTAGAAAAATCTGATATAAAATCTGTGAGTGAAAGGAAGGCCTTTTTTTATTTATTTGGACAACGTCACATACTTCGCTGTTAAACCAACATCGCTCGAGGCAGCAAAGCGCAAAAGTCGTGGGTCGAATACAGTATGCAACAAGTTGTTGTACCCTTGGGTGCTGTCCATTCCTAGTGGGTTCAAAGGTGAAGAAGTAAACTAATGAACAACTAGAAGTGCCCACAGGGTAAGTATTGGCTCTATATCTTTTTGTTCTGTGCATTGTGTATCAGCATCATAGATCAAAACCCTTGCATGCAAAACGTCCTCGGAAGGCCTTATGAGACAATACATCTGACAGCCGAGACGAGGGTGTGAAATGGCTTATCTATCTTTTCCGTATGCTTTTAAATATTCAGTGAAGCGATCATCGTATCGTTGTTAGCAGTATCGGTCAATGCTGAAGACACGCAACAAATACAGGTTCTGTATAATGTGTGTCTTAAATTGACAATATGTTATAACTTCTAGCAACAATGATAGCGATTTAATCATGCGAACGTTTTCATTGAGCATTTACATCATCTTATATTGATGATCAATTTAAGAAATCCACGCAAGGCGAACAAATGGCATTTAAAGCCATCTGTCGAACCAATACCAATATTTCGACATGCTGCGTCAGATGGTCAGGATTACCGTTTTGACCATGATTGCTTGCAAATGAAGCTGTAATACATATTACACTCAACAAATACCTTTATGGTATAATGTGTGCCATAAATAGACAAGGTGTCATAACATCCAGTAACAATGATAGCTATTAAATCATGCAAACGTTTTCATTTAGCTCTGGGAACACATTTTAACCAGATTTGGGAAAGAGAATTTTCATCGTCACAGCTGCTTCAAATCTGTAAACTGAAGCAGTCTGCAAATAATGCATGAGCATTAATTGGTGTGATAACCCGGATTGCCTCGGTCACTTGATTCTATGCTAAATAGGAAGAATAAGGCAGAATTATTCATATAATATCTAAAATAAAGCAGCATGCATCAATGTAGCTGCCTTGTCGCTGACGTCATGCTGAGCTGAAAGACAATGAGAGCACGATACGCAGTAAAGGTGACAACGAGACAAGTGACTTAGATAAAATGATGTAGCTATGTAGGGCGGTCTTGCCTTATGTGTCGACCGCATTCACACACCTTTATCAGTACAAACTGATCGTTCATGTCAACCGCGTACATCACGAAACACCAATGATAATTGATTAAATTGCAAGACGGGGTTGGTTTATTTTAGTATCGTGATTTTGGAAGCCTTGCTGCACAGCCGTGTGGTCGGATCGCTTTACCGCTACTCAATTTCAATAGCTTATGATATCATTAAAGCATGCTAGACGAAGCGGTTTTAATTCATTTGCAAATAAACAGCGCACCGACATTACGGAACGTAGTAGCGTATATCTTGAAAATATCCTACGAGCATTTACGTCGGTTTGCGCCATACACTTCAAACAGTCAGCAATGCCTTAAATACATGAAATGCAATTAGAATCCCTCCAATATAACCAGCTGCCATTTTGTGCCGTTAACAATGTTGCATAACTGAGGCAAAGTGTTAATTCATTATCAATGAAGCGCCTAAAGGAATGTATATGTAAGCCACTTTATGCTTGATAAGGAGACAAGAATCATATATAATACATGTCGGTGTTATTTGCCGCAGGTCTATAATTATGCCAAATGGTTTGTGTAAAATCTAGTGAATGGATGTCGATTACCAAGCGACACAGCTACGCTCTTACCACCGCAAATGCACTTTCGAAATGCAAATATACACATTATAAACCGATGTAAAATGCAAATTTGGTATTACATAGATTTTTTATATGCGTTGAATTGTCACCTCTGTGTAACATTTGTGTCAATAATCGGGTTATTGTAGCCCATAAAACAAACCTAACGCCTGGTTCAATGTATAGGCCTTCGAGTGTGCGGGAATTGGGATATCATTGAACTGGATGACCAGGAGCTGCGATTCTGAATATGATGCTAAATATCATTAACATCCCTGGAGTGCACTTGAAATGAAAACGATGACAGCGCATTGAAGGTAATATAACAGCCCATGCAAACTCATCTTTAAATTGACTTCTATCCAATTGACTGTGCTTTATGGTTACTTTGTTACATTTAACAACACAATTGTTTAGTAACAATATGCAACATGCTGAGGATGTACCGTATCATCGAACCCTTGACAAAAATATGCCACCGTCCCCGAATCTGGTCATTGAACAATGGCTTTTTTATGCCCGTCAATTGTCAATACTGCGATATCGATTATTGTACACGCTGCACGTTGAATCAACACTATTACGGGAGTGTTGATTAATTCGGAATCGTCACTGGTGAATAAAATAGCACCATCACCAGTGCGTTCCAACAAATACTCATAGAAGATAGCTTTGAGAAAGATAAAATTCCGGTCGCCCAATAAGAGGCTAGAAAGCAAGGCGCAGGTATTTTGTGTTATATATGTTACGTGTAATGTGACGGATGTACGGCGTATTTAATGAATCGGTGGGAAATCATGATACAACCATATATAAATATACATATTAAAACTGTGGCGATGTCAACTACATATGTTGTAGATCCTAGCCAAGTTGACAGGTTGCGTAAATGTACACTGCTGAACGATAATCGCGGTGTCAGAATAGTTGCTTGCCTATATCGCAGCCATTCTTAGACAACACGCCCATCAGACATGTTCCAATGGCTAAAGCAAAACTAGCTATCATTTTCCTTCATCCGTAGGTTTTCCTCCATTCATTCAAACCCCATTTCAGGTTATAGTTTTATAGTGATATACAAATAGTAACGTCGGTCATGGCTATATTGAGCATGCAGCAGACTATGTAGTAAAGGTGACGCACGTCGAGCTTACATCCTATATGTGCAATATGCTGCAGAATCAATTAAGGAAATGCTAATCAGACTGACTAAGACAAGCCGTACTGAGTATATGTACTTTGAGTATATACATCGCAGGTTGAAAACGTGAGATATATCATGCTAATCGTTGCATGACGTAAGTTTTTATGGTCCTACAGAAGTGTTACAGCAGCATATATATCCACACCATAAGATCTGCAGTTAAGCGGGAAATTGGTGGCCATTTTTGTACTATTTCGGAAGCGTTATTAAGAAAATACCATGTCATAGATCAGTGTTTTGCAAAAAGGATTCATACCACTGTTAATAAGTGAGTATATTTCATGGAAATTAATGGCTCCTTATAAAGCTCGCATCAATCTTCACAGCTAAAGGATAACTATCCACTATGTTTGTGTCGATCGTAAATCGCAAACGTCTGGCAATTGAAGAAGCAGCCAGGTAATTAATTGACTAATTATGTTCGAAATATGATACATTAATATGGCAACATTGCCGTTGTTACATGGTTGCTCGTAACTGAGGTAATATTATGATATGAACAACTCCATATATTGGCATATTTGAGAAATAAAAAAGACTATGATATATGGCTACTATAATATATCCCTTCGGAAGTAATGAAGTTGATGACAATGAATCATTTGATGACAAAGAATCATTTACTTACGCCATTTTAATTGTCCCGTTGAGGATAACCCTAATGGCCTGATGCCTACAATGTTATTAATCAAGTCATTGTCGATATTTTATGTATCAAGACGTGCAATGGTATGAGCAAACAATTAAACCATGTCTGTCGTTGAAAAATTTTAATAGTATTTCAAAGATTCTATTAATTTGCTGTTGAAATAACCACACTAAATAATATTTGGCACGCGAAATATCAATCTTTGTCATTACCATTGTTAGATATGGAGTGTTTCCAGGTATTACTATGTCAATATGATTTCCCGTGCACTCACATGCTGTATTAATTGTAAGGATCCATACATCATTAGATGTCTACATCCTTTTGCTTGCATGGTTTATATATGACACAGTTTATATGCATGTATTTGTTGATGTTGCAAGCAATAAATTATTATAATTATTATTATTATTATAACCCTCATCCATGTCTCTGTCGTATGCGTCTAGCTGTGCGATTTTTACCGCACCCAGTCCAATTTGTTTTTACTCTTCACTGGCTGCACTTCCATGGAATAATTTTGATATGCTGCAACAGTTCTGTTCTTGCAGTATGGTTCAATAAACATATAATAGGGCAAGTGTGATTTATAGAATATTCATAAGGCTGAAATTCCACGTTTGGTTAACTAAGCTCGTTAGCCGGAAATCTCTTGGTTCTTTCTGCAAGCAGAGATACAACGTAGAGATATAAACAAAAAAGGGGTTGGAGGTAAGGTCAGCATTATCAATTTGGCGGACGAATGAAAATTTGGATATATTGACCGACGTTATCACTTTTATTTGTCGAACTAAGATCGTTAGTCTTACTTGCGTAATTGTCCGAAATGGCTTTGTAATGAACACAAATGGGCTACATTCATCCAAATTAGGTTTTTAACGTGTTTAAGGAACACTAATAAGTGTCTTTCTCTGGCCGTAATGCTTTGAAGGTCGCCTTTCAAACAATTTCTATGAGGTTCGTTAAAGTGCGATATATTTATCCTGGGTCCATGAATGGCGACGAGATCCACCGAAAGTTGCCCGCTAAGAGTGTATTGTTCTCTGGTTGCGTGTAACACAAAGTTGCGTCGTAGAAATGGCACTTTGCATTAAATAACCACAATGGATCGCAAGTCACGGATATGGAGGCAAATTTGAGATGACTGTTTTATAACACTTACTGACAAAAGGATGAAACAGTCGTCACGGGCGCAAAGTAAGTCCGACAGATGGCAAGTGGCAGTAAGAATCGACAAAAATGATGCCAATCGACATCAATGTGTTAGTCTCTGTTTAATGTATGACTCTCTCAAACACTTCTACGTTTGAATATCTAATGTTTTTTTATGCTTCGTCGATATCACTAAGTGCAAAGTGATGGAATCATTAAATCACATGTTGAGGTCACGTCTTATTTGCATCATTTTGTACCCTCCTTCCATACCTTATGCATAACTTTATGCAGGTCGATTTTAAAGAAGCCAATATTTCACTGACCCACATATATTCATTATTCTGTATAAATGGGTCACATGGACACGATGTTGAAAGTTGTTTCATCGACAGCATGTGAGCGCAAGAGAAGGATATAGCTTAATGAGCTATTATGATTTCAGGCACTTTCGTACAAGCGCCCGTGAATTCATAAACGGTCTAATCTGAGTAGATGATTGACGTTAATTGGTGTAAAACCAAATTTGAAAGAGAATAAGATTAATCAAGAGACCTTTTTCACAACTGATAATCCTTATTGCATTGCAATATTTCCACGCATCAAGCTCTCAATCCAGCGTTTCCCTGCTGTTTGATATATTCCAAAGTTATTTTAAGTCAGATGTTTTAAGTCAGCAGTTTAGCATATTTATTTATATTAATCTGTTAAAGATCATATTGTATTTTTAAGGATCTGAAGCCACATAGCTGAAATTCTAAATATCCATTTACCTATAAACCGCAACCAATTTTACTCAACTACGCCTGAGCCATTGCCATGTCCTGCATACTGCAACCAGTCACCGCACAAACTTGAGCATGTAATTAGTAAATAAATATCTTCTGACCGTTCAAAACGTCAATTCTCATCCAAACATTATTGACACTTAACATGAATTGATGTCGGTGAAATGTTGCAAATAGCTGATACACTCAGGAGTGATTCAAGCAATAATGTTTTAGGTTCCTCCGTTACATTTTGAATTACCATCTTTTGTTCAACATTTCCATGCGAATGACAATACTACGTACTGACACTAATAAGTTACGTTTCTCTCTGAACGCATTATCAGCCAAACATTGAAGTTGGTATTTCAATAATCTATCTCATCCTCAGACATGCCCATGGTAGCGGCATCGGATTGGCTGCAAAATCACTATTACATGGCATTAATTACTGCTGTATATAACTATGTTTTGATTCCTGAATACATTTAAAAGATAACTGTTGCCGATACACAGAGGGATACGTTTATCAAAAGTCGAGCTCTGCAGATCTACGACGATATATTATGTTTACGTCCTGTTATGGCAACAACACAAACCATGAACAGCAGAAGTATAGATACATTCGATAAATCATTCATTGCAGATGATGCTAACAAGTATTGGTCGCGTGATGTATGCGCGCCATCGGAAAATAAATTTGACGGGTTGTACCAAAATGACTGCATTTGCAGTGAATTTATTCTACGCTTCTTGCAGAATTTGTGCTTTTTAACGCACGGTAGTTATTTTCTTAATAGTGGCATCAAGCAAAAAAAATGGCAGCACTAGCAGCTCGATTTTAATGCACTGCACTGGCTTGGTCGCCGATCTCTACGGTTCATTGAGTGCAATGCCAATATTTATGACAAGTGCAGGTTAAAGCCGGTCTTCTTGGGGTACTAATAGGATTGTCATACCATGTTTTACCGCTTGGTTTTCCTCTTTATTGAAAACAAACACGTGCTTCAAATCCCAAATAGTAATAATAGTCGCTACACCATGTAGTAAAGGCGGCAGTAGAGTTACTATGCTATTACCAACAAGGCAATAAGAATGCCTAGTTGCCACATAACGTATTCTATAATGTATTGCATTGCATGTGGAGTATTGTATAAGGTTGCCTAATATGCATTGAACTTCTATGTATTGCACTAGCTGAGCCGTTTTAACGGAGTTCATACGAACCAGACACACTGAAGGTCATAATATGATGAAGAGTACACAACAATCGCGCTAACTCGGTAAAAAATAATAGTCCATATATATTTTTATTACAAAGTTTGTTATAATAACACGGGTATTTTAATTCAGCGTTAGCAATATTGCATATTTGTCGTAACAGTTGCAATGCAGGAGCAACATGTTGATATTGTGCATCAAATTGTCGTACTTGTATAATGTAAATTTCGTACTTTCTTCTTTCCAACATGAAGTTCTGGGTTCATCTAATTTTGTTATCGTTTGTCAATAGCAACAAAACCGGAGCAATCAAAAAGTTCAATTTCGCAATGTACACCAAAAACCACTCCAAGTAATACGCCAAAGTAATTTCGATGCGTGGCATATTACGATTATACCACGACTGATACGCTACACAATGTCATTACGAAGTGAGTATGTCTATTGCGGAATGCCAATTCACACGCAGTAAAAACAAGTCAGACATATAAGTTGCATTGCATAATTGCGAAGCTTTTTTCTCTAACTGGTAAGCCTGTAGAAGTGGTGGATATGCACCATTCGTGAATCTGCGCGTCATCAGGCCATTTATGAGACAAAATGACACAACCAGCGCTTTGATGAACTGACATGTGAAATGTTAGCTTACCTCATAGGAATAAGTATATTAAGCAATGAAGACTTACGGCAGTAAGCAAATGGCAAACCTCAAAGGCGACCGTGTGGATTGAGTGATGAAAGCTGATAAAAATATGATAACACTGACAAATTCCTTTCCACACTGTTGCTACTACTGCCCCAACTGGAGTTAGGATTTTAGCTATAACTTTACTCAGCCTTATTAACAAGGGACTATTATTACTATTAACAAATTTGTACCATATTAATCGCATTGTTACAAATCTGATGTTATGACTGACTCAAATAAAGGGCCGACGGTCACCGCGTCTTCACTATACAGGTAAGTTATGCAGTATGATTGCAACATATGTTTCGATTTTGTGCTAAATCCACTTCGGCAACCACTTAACCCCGCTTCTGCATTGCGCCATTTGTATAACGATCTAGGTCCGGTCAGGATGCTCAATAAACCCCGAATGGCCATTTGAAAGTTATGACGCCAATGAAAAATGGTGTACATGTAATTTATATTGGCACGTTTATAGTCGTCAGAACATCAAAACGACTAGAGACACACATACCGACCAACATGATGTGTTTAATATAAACGTTGCGTTACAATTGCGCATATAACTTAGGAAGCATATTACAACAAAGAGATTTATTCATAACTTATTTGCGTCGACAGCAAATGTTTGTCAACTTTTGATTCTGGTGAATTTGGTTTGCTGTCAGAGTAAGCTTGCAAGGCGGAATAGCTGAACCCCAAAAAATTATAATTGTTCATATTATTGGCCTGCATAGACTTGCACATCTCGATCATCTGACGCCATTGGGCTTTTTTATGTAATATTTAAGCACAGCCTGATGACACTGAATCGTAACAAATAATGATGTTCATATCCTTGTGTATTTTGTTAAATTATAATATATCACTGGGCTGCATTTGAGGGACGGTCAATCATGCACAAGCCCACGATGTATTCACGTACTGTTTGCACGTTTGAATGTTTGTATTTAGCACGAGACGGTCGGATGATAGATCACCTACATAGTGGTCGTCATGGATGCACTTACATAGAAGCATGTCGATGCTTCATTTGTGTATTGGCCTCAACGAGACAGCTCGGTGACAACACGAGTTAATCGTGCATTACGATAGCATGCTTAAGTAATGGAAAATGTCAATAAGGGCAGTGGATTTTTGGACCCAGTGGGACGCTCGGAGCCGAGGGTCGTAATTGAACATGACGGATAAAAGCATTTACCAACACATGCGTTGCTTCTGCTGGTGACATTCTGCAAAAGGCGCTGTGAGATATGGATATGCATTGCAAAACATGACATGCATAATGTTGAACCATAGAATGAAAAAATTATAGCCATATCCCTATATAAACAAAATGTAAGGCACATATAAGTTTGTTGTGACAGGTCCAACGAATTACTAATCGACCGAGCTCTGTGGAAAAAAAACCTGACAAATATGACATATACCATCGCGTACTATGTGGACGCATCTTTCGTTTCTAATTAATCTGGATCTTATGGGCTTTTTGGCCAATCACTTTGATTATGCGCGGAGCTTTGAAATTTTCGAATAAACTATGCTTCTTTTATACTTTACTTATTCATTGACGAGAACGGGAAATGAATGTCACAAAGCGTTTGCTATATAGCATACTGAATTAGCTAACAGACAACGACAGCATCTGAAAAAAATAACATATCTCATACTCTAGAAACCACACATACTAAAAATAAAATCTGCAATCGATAATCAATATCGAGAAATGAAATCACTGTTTGAACGCTATTTGATTAGATAAAAAATGCGGAATCAAGCATTAGAATTACTTGCTGCTTTGGTCCTGAAAGAGAATCCCTGAGTAAATAACGCATGGATGCATAACAAAGGCAAAGTATAAACGCATTGTCGATGCAACGACGCAAGCAAATATTATATTAGTCATTCTTTTGTTATGGGTTAGGGGTCTAGAATAAAATGATACGCATGTCGAAGATACAAACTTCAGGTCCATACTAATGCCAAGTAGTTCATGTAAAAAACCTTTTGCATGGGTTAAGATAATGCACAGCGGTTTAAGTGTGTCTTGGTGTTGCGTAGCTGTCCGCAAGGATTGAGGCGAGCGTTTTCACGGATATTTATTCAAAGTCCGTACCTATAGTCAACAATTACCTTATGTTATGACAAAAAGTGGATTGTTATACATACAATATATGCAAGGCGTGTCAGTTTAGAAAATGCATTTTCTTTTATTCAATGGTTGCAAGTGTCTATCTCAAGCACCACTACACGGCGTAGCATCGCAAAATGCATGTATATATATATATATATATATATATATATATATATATATATATATATATATATATATATATATATATATATATATATATATATATATATATATATATATATATATATATATATATATATATATATATATATATATATATATATATATATATATATATATATATATATATATATATATATATATATATATATATATATACTTATGTACGTATATTTATCTATATATATAAATATGTATTTATTTATATATTGGTTAATTTACATAAGATCATTGGTTCAGATATTTTTATGTTGCACCTTTAAATCACTTTCGCATTGGTAACACTGCTGTTTGCAGTACTGTAACACGCTTTTATACAAGTCAAAAAACATTGCACTCCATGCAGTAATCTATGCAAACGATGGTGACCACAGTGTTGTAAATCTCGAGCTCACGGTGACAGCAGTTAGTCAAATTGACCTATGGGACCAAATCGTTCCGTGGCAAAACAGACTACAGTGCAACGAATCTCTTTGCTATTTATAACCACCAAACATTATTACTGGCTATATCTTAAGATCGTGGTTTTGTGTTCTCTAATGAGTCATGACGCACATTATGTGTCAAACCACTGGATATGTTTGAGCCGTGATGTCGTTTTCTTTTATCCACGCCATAAAACAAACCACATTCCGTAATACCAATTGAGATTGAACAACGAAATATAGCTAACGTCATGTATATGTGGACCATTTTAGGCCCTTTCGATAGCGCTGGTATTATTGAGCTTTTCGTTAGTCGCATCACGACTGTCCTGGATCAGACAGCGCAAGGACCCTGGTGTTGTATCTCAATCTATCAAACAGCCTCAGCATATTGAATTTGTTAACTCGCAAAGATAGCATAGGGAAGAAACGACGCTTTGAACCACACCTACTTAACTTACAATTTGCAAGCAATAATCAATATTGGGAAGCATAATCACTGCTCGAACAAAATTTGACTATTAATGAGACCATTAAACCCTCTATTGATCCGTTCACACATTTTTATGAAAGGCTCTGTACAGATGTTTAGACGGTGAACGAATTGATGTTTCTCATTGACTTAAATGATATCAATGCTGACAGTTTTTCCCCCTGCAAACTGCATGTTGTAAATGTTGTTATTTCATGAATAATACAATAGATTCACACAGTGCGAGGTAGTCTTAGGGAGCGAGGAAAGAAAATTACTACTCAAACTGATGCAAAACAATACTGTACCACTATTAGCACTATTAACTACAATGTTAAAATGACCACTATGTATTCACGCATTTTTTTAGTGAACGTTGCATCAATAAATGAAAAAAAAACGTTTGTACAAGAAACCCCTTTTCCGGTTACAAACACGTTAAATGCGACGCAAATAATGGGGTGTCATGCGTTATTTCATCATCTACTGTCTGATCTGGGCGTCAATATCGAATGTTATTGAGCAGGCAATACGGAGGCACACAAATCATGGTTTGTACATCAATTTCCTTGTGCTCAGAGCATAGATCCTTAGCATAAATATCGGGCGGCCCTTACAATAGACATAAGTAAATATTGCTAATTGTAATAGCCTTCAGCAAGTGACGGTAATATGCTTAAATGAAACGTATTATAATACGTAACATGGCGGCCCTTATAGCCTATTGCTAACGAAATATCTTAAATGAAACGTATTTTAACGGTTATACATACGACACATCACACATTATATGTTGCCATTGATCATGAGTTTTAATATATCGCTAACTACGCTCGTTATGAGATTGCATGCAGTCTATCATAGAAGTATCACTAACGCAAAGCCTAATTTTACATCGACATTCCTATTACCATCGGGTGTGCTTTAGGCACTAATGTTAGTTAGTTACTAATGCAGTGTAAGTCAGTTATTAGCATCGCTGCACTTACATAAAGTAGGTCGTGAAATGAGTGTGCTTATAATGTAGCGTTATGTTACTTTGGAATTTGCACGGAATCATGCTTTAGAGGTACTCGATGCTAAGGCCTGTCGTGGAAGGGAATTGATCCCATCATCATTGACGTCCATTTGTCTAAAAGCTGGCACGGTGAGCTGTACATTGACAACGCTGTGGTCACCACATGGAGTGTACTGCTGTGACTATCGCTCTCTGTCCATAAGCTACCACGTTGCAAGAATGTTTCTGCGACGTTAACATGCATCCCCACTTTCTCAGTCATTATATGCAAAACAGAAATATAATATATGTTTTTAAATCATACCGGTCTTTTGTACAAAATTTAATTATCACTGCGTTAACCCGAGTTAAGTTACAATAATATCACCTTCTGCATTATCATTACTTTGCAAATTAGAAGTCATAAGATCACCAACAAACCCAAACCGACCCCCTCTGATCTAATTCCTAAAGAGGAATGCCTGGCGTGCTGATATTATTAGCAGGAAGCTACTCGTGTCAATAGAAGTCGATTGCTAGTAGCTTATTAGATAACCATTTACGATTCATTTCGCTGGTTTAGCACGTTTTCAATAGATTGATTTTACAAAGTTACATAAATCGGCGATAATTTTACCCAACGCAGAGTCTCACCAACAATGTATTAGTAAATCCCGCTAACCTACTGGGGAGATAAAACCACACAGTAAACGATCTGTAATGGCAATAAGTAATGCACCCATATATTATGGTTAGGTTCCCTGTAAAACATCCGCACGATCATAAAGGTCTTGTAGCTATCGCAGTATATTTTGATCAAATGTTTTATGCTCTGATGAAGTACTTTTGAACCACTATTACCCAGCACGCCATCGTCGGCAAAGCAATTCGAGAAAATTGTCTAAGTCCCCGTAACCAATGATATCAGATAATCACAAATCTAGCTGCTACTACACAAGTTAGTGCTGCCAAACCATGTAATAAATATGGCTAACGAGTGAGCTAACTGCGATCCCATTTCTGTGAAGTAGTAGACTAATATAGCGAGAGGTTTTATGGGTCAATATGACTGTTCGCGATATATTTATCATTATCTTCGATGTGGAACAATTGTATAGATATCTGCTATATGGAGCATTCAAGGCTGATAACCTCGCTTTTATCAAGTTGCTGTGGCTTTCGCATTATTCGTGTCACAACCATCCCATATCAGACAAGACAAGTACCCTAGGTGCCATTTTGCCAGCCATCCAGCAGTTTTAGCATACTGAATTAGTTGGCGAACAACTATAGCAGCCAAGCTTACAATAAAAGGATTTGTGTCTCATGCGCCGTGAGCCATATTTAACTAACAAAGCAACTTGCCAGAAATCATTAATATCGAGAAATATTATCCCTCAAGCAACGGTCTGTTGATATCATTTGAAACCGTTATTCGGTCATATCCATTAAGTTCGTATACGATGCAATGCAATTTTAAATGATCATTTCGTACTTAACCGCACCTTTATGAAAACACATCTATATATGATAGCACGGTGAAGCCGTATTAGTACGACAAATCTACAGGGCCGTGTTACAGCTCGACATTTTTACACTAGTCGTTAAAATAATCACTTGGTAAATATTTTTCCACACGATCAGTCGTAAAACAACTTCTTCTTTCGGGCAACGCACATGAATGCCTACTATTATCGACTGCACTGTTCATTCGACCTCAGTAAGGGTAGTTTGACTAACAAGTTTGTTTCGGTTGGGATGGGTGGTAATCAGCGTTGTCCGGGGTAGAACCGATTCGTTCACGCCAGATTAACGTGCATTATGCGAAGAGTGCATCTTGTTCACATTTGTGGACAAGTTTTCATCAGAGCGTGTAAAACGATCGTAAGGATATTTAGATGGGTCTTTAGGACCACGTATATTAGGTAATAATAACCATACCGTTCTCAATGACTGGCAGATTCGCCTTTCTGGTGCATTCGTTTATTCATTAAATCGCTCGATATCAATTTGTACAGGCAAGATGGAGTTTCAGCTAAATGTTGTTTAGGGCACAGGAAACATAAGTTACTTTGCCCTCTGCTCGGCTGTTATATTTGCGGGTCAACTCCTTAATTATCTTGAGACTGATTCGTTACACGAGTCGTTGTGTCGTCTGATCTACGGTTGCGGTGACGCGACTAATGGGGGGTTCCCTGGTAAGCATTAGATATGCTACATATGAACACTAAGCAGAATAAGGGCAGGTTTTAGCCAGATTTAGGGATGATCTATCTACGGATTTGTCCTAACATGTTGACTCATAGAACGTTAACGATTAAACAACCATAATGTTTGACAAATGATTTGTTCTCGCTAAGGAATATCATACGTTCAATAAAATGCTCAAAGACGCATAATTCTGTTGACATTTAACCCCTGTGTCGAGATGAAGCGATCGCAGGAATATCAGAGAATCGTTTTATTATGTGACTGTATCAACTCTAATGCTTAAAAAACGAATGACATACGGTTGTTGAACCAATTGAACTTCATCGGGTCATTCATTCAGTATTCAATTATGCCTCGGTGAGTGATGAAAGGAATGAATAGGTACACACCCATAAGTTTATTTTTCTCAGATCAAACTGCAAAAGCATTTGAATACAGAAAACAGCATGGCGATACGTGTTTGTGAAGTATGATATGTTTCACATTTGTAGGCTTATGGCCACTAGGCTGTGTCAGGCGGTAATTAAGAAATTAAATCTTCATATGACACCCATGTGAACAATCCAATTTATTGTTCTAGATTAGCTCATTAGAGAAGTTAATCAATATTGGCTCATAATAAGTAATCGCACAAGGATGCTGATCAAGCGGGAGCTTTGGAGCATCAAGAGTGGAATCTATTTGATCTTTGCTTGTTGTATTGAAAAAGGGTTGATAAGAACGACTGAAAAGTACAAAAAGAGAAGTTGATTGGCTCTTTCTGCCATAGCTTGATTACCTTAACTAAAAGATGGGGCCATTTATCTCTTTTAAGAACCTGTATCTATTTGTAAAGAGACAATTCACGGAGGTTTGGTAGAATAAAATCAGTTGGTGACAAAGCAGTTGAAATGACCATGCGTCATGTTTGCCTAGCGCATGCTAGTAATGATCTGCCACTGTATAAATGCAACTCTTAATATGGGCCTTATTTGCATTTAATTGTAAAGTGTTTGCGGAGGCGTATAGTATGCTGAACGTATACAATAAAGATATAACATGACTGTAAGAGCTGTGCAAATGATAAAACTTTCCTTCACGGTTTAATGTACTGTCGGATTAACCCATGCCGCTACCACCAAAGGTTAGATAACGTCAGAGCAATGAAGATATAAATAGAGAAAATTTGACATGTTTATGTATGTTTATCACTTCCGTATTGTCAGAGCTGTTCAGATATGCATAGAGGAAATTTAATATGTATATGTATGTATATCACTACCGTATTGGATCGTGCCTAAGTCTATCAGTTGTTTCAATATATGCTTTCGTCTTATACGTGTAATATTTTGCAAAGCGTATTCACATTATCCAGCGATTTTTGATAGATTTCATTCACAGATGCAGTGTTATTACTGGTTAATACTCTTATACGTCATGCTTTATGGTGACCCTTGACACTCAGAGGCCGGCAATGTCAGAAAGAACACTGCACCTATGACCAATTCGCATAACTGCAAGCACGCTATCGTTCCGCCCAATTTATTTTTATCGTCTCTATGCAATCTCGTGGGTTAGCGTCCACATTAAGCCTTTGTTATGCTTAGATCCATGTACATCCATGACGACCCTGGTGAGCAATATATATGTGATCTAAGATCACGTATTCTTGCATCCATGTATATATCACCGGCCTATATCCCATGTGCATGCAATGTGTAGATACATTTTTGACAAGAACAACATCGATCCCCTGCCAAATGCCGTCCAGCGGATTGAAGACAACAGGACCGAAGCACACGTGGAAATCTTCCTTGACATTTGCTAAGGCTATTATATCATGAAGCCGACATATTTTTGTAATGTATGCATAGTGTTTTTACCATAAAGCAAGTTTTCGTATAATATTACCGGCTCAATTATTACATAACATGCGTCAGACAAAATACCGATTAACTCAATGCCAGGATATCGCGCAGCATAATCTTTCTGGCATGTATTGTGAATCCTTCTTGAGCTCTGCGTGCGTGATTGTTCGGTGCCTTGATACCTTTCGACAAGTCATTAGCAAGTGTTCCTTGATGTTGACACGACAAACATGAAGTTCCCGAGTATGGGGGCAATCAATTAGGCGGTATAGACTTCATAACAATTTTAATTATGATTGCATGTAGAAGAAGATTGTCAATTTGCTCTTTTACAAGGATTGTTTATGCTGTCCCATAAAGCAATTGAAAACAGAGGGATTATAAATTACATAAGAGAACATAAAAACAATGCTCATTGTTGACTGTTTATAAGTCACAGAAATAGGGCCGGGTGTTTGTACTTAACACTGACATGTGGTCTGTATCACAGCCCATATAATAACAGCTACATCCCTAAAAGCATAGTCTTTCGCCTATAACGCTTAGTCTTTAGACTCTAGCTGGCACCAACCATTGCAATAGTTAACGATTGTACGCGTGCGCTACGTTATTATATGGTCGTTACAAGCGTAGTCGCATTTTCACTGTTAACGGCATGTACAGTGTCTTGTTCACTTATATTGCAGTGATTACAGCTGAAAATTTGCAACGGAAGTAGTTTCGATTATAAGGTCTATAGGGGGAATCGGATAGACCTGTTCGCCTAATATAGCAGTACCAATCGTTCCTATGAGTTTGTTTGATATATTGTTCATTCTTTCGAACGCATTGCTTCAATAACGTTTAAAATAACAACTGAGTACCGAGCAAACGTTTCCGCAACATTTGTAAAATAACGTTAGCTCTCCCTAGAGATTATGATTGCTATATTGTCCATGATGCCATGCTGACCATGATGATAACTGACGAATGTAAACGTATTGAGGTCTTCGAGGTAATGACTGCTAACTTAACCCTTAATGGTAACCTCATTCTTTATTTAGCCTGCTTCTAAGCATCAGTGATTGTAGAAAAAGATTTATCGGTACTTACATATTTAATAAAGCATTTATTTAGTGATTCTCAAATGGTTTGCTATTAAGGGACCCATAGTAAACTGTGCTGGATAGCTTTGGGAACGATGGTTTTCCAATCTATAAGGATTCGGTAGTGATTTACACGAGCATCAATTCATTTGATCAAAATTTACTCTGACAGCAACATGACCTTAACAATCGATAGGATAGGCTGCTAGGGAATCAACAAGAATATATGTGTTGATTCTGGCCGAGTCAAGGAGTTCGCTTGATGTGAGCATTGAGTTCTTCCCTATGTAAGTGGAAGGCGCTGTCGTTAAATTTACATTTGCCTGCTCATACCAGCAGTGATTGTTCCTTTACGATTATTTGTGTTGACTGCTTTGTTATAATATTAGATCGATGTTAATGGCCGTGTTTATGGATTAGTTTACTAGCTGCAATTAACGAAATTGGATGTCTAAGTTGTATCAATGACATGCCACAAACACTAATTTGGAAGCATCTTGTCGCAGTATTTGACGTTCGAGTCGTGCTGGTTCAGCACATCGAGCAAAAATCGCACTTGCATAATTCCACCGTAAATCGAGTTTTTTACATCCCGCTACCACGATAACTAATAAAACAGGCAGACATATTCATAAAGGCTTTGTGATTTACGAGGGGTATGCTATGAACGGGTTATTTACCGTGGCCGTGGAGGTCAAATATACTATGCCTGTTGGTTTTAAACCTTAACATTCAGAAATCGTCCACGAAAGCTATATTTAATATCGGTCAGACATTATTTTTTCCCAACGTATTCAAACCTGCCAAACAGGAGATTGCTCCAATAATTGTTGTGCTCCAACATTGTAATATTTGTCACCATTGTTCAGGTTTAAATCTAAGATCTTCAAATATGCGAGATAAACTGTTCTGTATATTATTGATCAGTTTATTAACTATCAGCACATCGCGATAGCCCGTTTTTAGTTGCAGCAGTTTAGCGCTCCGTATATAAATGATGTTGATGTCTCAGGCACAACTTTGCATCGTTGTCGCTAAACATTTTCAAAACTAGGTCGAGAGTTTAAGCTTATCTAACTGTAAGAAGGCAATAATAAAGCATTCACAAAGTTATGACGAGTTACACTTATGAATTATGTATTCGCTTGGTGAGACGAACGGACATGCCTCTTTCACACCTGCGAGGCAGCCTATATCACTCATAAGCCTACGACACATCTTGACGTTACCGTTGATCCTCACATAACTAATGACATCTTATAACGTATGTGCATAATTTACATAACAATCATTTGCTACATTTGCAACAAACTGGTACCAGACAAATGTTGCATGTTGTAATATCTCGAGATGTTTGATATTGGCATTGGTCCGTCTCGAGAAACGCTGGATCACGATTCTGACATGTCGTTATCTAGGTGCCTGTCAACAGGTTTTTCATATGTAAGCACAAACTCTGTTCCTGACTTCGACAGTCACAGCGGCATATATATCATTATCAAGAAAACATGGTGATGGTTGTTGAATCCCACATATCTAAAGTCAATTAAAGGAAATCGCAGACGGATTTTGGCGATTGATATTCAAAATGTTAGTTTTCTTTTAGTTGACTGTTATTCCAAACTATTTGCATGCATTTAAGTACTAGACCCTCGAGCTCGTCACTTTAGTGGTTTAATCATACTGTCGAATTTGCTAAGACTGCTAGTAGGTGCGATTGAGAAATATTGACTAGGAATTTTGCTTCGCACATGGGTCGAACACATGCGGGTTTTAACAACCATGTTTGTAAGGATACACCACGTCCATTTCATTGTTACATGCGTATATTGTTATTTTCAGATATCAGCTGAAGCATGACTTGCGAATACATGTAAGCTATCAAGGATCAAATCACCCTTAACCCTCCCCCCAGGAAACTATAATATGTTATTGCCGGATTCATAAGGGTATAATCTAATGCATAGGAAATGAGCCGAGACGATCAAAGTCCTGATTGTCTGGCTCTATTTGATGAATATGCCAACTGTTTACCTTCATAACCAGATACATAACCATCAATTATTGTACTTCCTAACCACCGATCTTCTGACCATAACCAAGTGATCAATTGATTGCATCATATTCAGCCTAAGTGGGGTAAGTCGCTGTAATTTGTATGAATTTATATATCACAAATAACTGTCTCGAGCCGCAAACCGCCAATAAATGTTCCTGCCTGTGGTGCATAATCACTAGAGGATTGTTGCTGGTCATAATACTATTTTGGGATAGATCTAGTAAGCCGAAGTTATCGAATACTACGCATAATAGAATATATCATATTGTTGACAGAAAAAATATTTAACTAACGGAATACAATTGTCCTGCTCGTCGTACAAGTACCTGTCGGAGCGCCACACAGCTAACCACTACGCCCCATAATAAAACTGCGAATAGCTAAATGCTTCACCACTGGGCTATTAATTCGGATGTGCCTGTCTTATCATGCATCAATCAGTGTAATGATATGTTTGTGCTGAACGATTATAAACCATGCCTCTGATTAATGGCCAACGCCGTAAAATATCATAGAACTGGTACACAGGAGTCGATCACTGTACAATGAGATGCAGAAATTGAAAGGAGTTTCAATGTGACCCACTCGTTAAAGGGTCACTCCTGCTGAAGAAGTTTCAAATTCTAGATATTGAATGTAATAAGAACATGGCACTTCGGTGCGTCCACTTAACATCGCCTAGCGGAGTGTATGGGAGGAACATTCGCCCTTTTGATATGGCCGGAGATCCGGTAGATGAATATGACGATTCCGAGGTATGGAACGAATATATTGAAAGGTTAGGCAATTATTTTGCTGCCAACAATATCGAAAACGCAGATAGAAAACGAGCAATATTATTGTCCGTCTGCGGAAAACCTACTTACAAGTTAATTAGAAATCTACTCGCGCCCGCAAAGCCAAATGAAAAATCATACGAAGACATTGTCACAGCCGTAGCTGACCACCAATGCCCAAAACCGTCAGTTATTGTGCATCGGTTTAAGTTCAACTCACGAGACAGACAGTCGTCAGAGACAATATCAAAGTACGTATCAGAATTACGTAATCTCGCCGAACACTGTGAATTCGGAGACAGACTCGAAGAAATGTTGAGGGATCTGCTAGTGTGTGGCATTCAGGATGACAGGATGCAGAGGGGATTATTATCAGAACATGAGCTCACATTCAAAAAAGCATTCGAACTAACTTCAGCTATGGAGCTTGCGAATAAAAATGCAATAGATCTGAGGGGTATACAACCAGCCGTTATCAACAAAGTCAGCAATCAGAAGCAACTATTCTCCAAGCAACAGAAAGAGTTTGAATGTTACTGATGTGGAGGTACCAACCATACACCTTCAAGCTGTAAATTCAGAACTGCTGAATGTAACCATTGTCACAAAATGGGTCACATTGCTGTCAAATGCAGAGCTAGGAGAGCGAATCATAAGCCAGGTGACTATCAGCAGAAAGAGGTAAGAGATGCCAAATCAGGCAATACTTATGTCCTGGAAGAGGAGACATCTGAGACAGAAACGGTATACACTATGTTCAAATTAAGCCACACAAAAGTCAAACCATACATAGCAGATATCAAGGTGAACGGACATGGAGTGAAAATGGAAATTGACACAGGGGCATCCGTTTCCGTGATAAGCGAAAAAACCTTCAAGGAAATTCATCAGGGCACTTCTTTGTTGCCTATAGTAAGGAAAGGTGTCATTCTTAACACCTATACGGGTGAACAGGTGGAGCCAGTAGGTTCGACTGAAGTTGAAGTTGAGTACAGAACCCAAAAGAAAAAACTGCCTTTGGTTATAACTCCATGGAACGGTCCCAGTCTATTGGGTCGAGATTGGCTCTTGCTTTTGAAATTGGACTGGAATAGCATATTTCACCTAGCGGAAAAATCAGTCAGCCAACTACTGAAGAAATATGAAACTGTGTTTGATGAGAAGTTGGGAAAATTAGAGAATGTGAAAGCAGAAATTCAAGTAGATACAAATGCAGCTCCAAAGTTCTGCAAAGCACGGTCAGTTCCTTATTCACTTAGAGAGAGAGTGGACGAAGAGTTGGATAGACTGTTAACTGAGAAAATTATTGAACCAATATCCTTTGCATTGTGGGCAGCACCAATTGTACCAGTTGTGAAAAGGGATGGCAGCATTAGGATATGTGGTGACTACAAAAGGCAGTCAACATTGCCTCAATAACTGACTGTTACCCTATTCCTAAAACTGAAGATTTGCTGGCAAAATTGAGCGGTGGAACTTGATTTACAAAACTGGATATGAGCCATGCTTATTTACAGCTTGAACTTGATGAGAACTCTAAGAAGTACACTACAATCAACACTCATCGAGGATTATACCAATACACCAGGCTTCCTTTTGGTGTATCTTCTGCACCAGCAATATTCCAAAGAACTATTGAAAATGTGCTCAGAGGTATCAAGTTTGCTCAGGCCAGAATGGACGATATTATCATCACAGGTCGTACAGAGAGTGAGCATCTTAAAACACTGGAAGAAGTGTTAGAAAAACTACAGAATGCAGGACTGAAACTCCGGAAAGGAAAGTGTGTATTCCAGGCACCATCCGTTGACTGGGTCGGACACAGAATCGATGCCACTGGGGTGCATCCTATCAAAGAAAAAACTGGTGCAATTCACAAGATTTCAGCTCCCAAGAATGTGACAGAGCTTCGTTCATTCCTGGGATTAGCAAACTACTATGGGAAATACATACCGCAGCTTGCTTCGATTCTGGAACCGCTTCATACACTGCTGAAAAAGAATGTACGTTGGCGTTGGGGGGTAAGAGAACAGGATGTGTTCATCAAAATCATGGAAGAATTGATGTCAGATCACGTCTTGGTACACAATGACATGTCAAAATCTCTGGTGCTGTTTTGCGATGCTTCACCTTATGGAGTGGGAGCGGTGATTTCGCACATCATGGAAGATGGTGCAGAAAGACCAATTGCGTATGCGTCCAGAACTCTTACAAATGCAGAAAGAAATTATGCCCAAATAGACAAGGAAGGCTTAGCTGTTGTGTTTGGAGTCAAGAAATTCCATTCATATTTGTTTGGAAGGCGTTTTGCTATTGCTATAGACCATAAACCATTACTGGGACTGTTGGGAGAAGACAAACACATTCCACAAATGGCTTCCAGAAGAATTATACGTTGGGCGCTTACATTGTCTGTATATGACTACAAACCCGACAAGAACCATCTTAATGCAGATGCTTTAAGTCGACTACCCGCTCCACAAGAACCTGAGGAGACACCAATTCCTGAAGAAATTGTGTTGTTAGTCAACCATCTGGACAAACATGAGATGCTAAACTGTGACAAGATCAGGCAGTGGACATTTAGGAATCCAGTTCTATCAAGAGTAAAGAAATTTGAAATGAGTGGCTGGGAAAATTACTGTGATGACCCAGATCTCTCGCCATTCTTCAAGAAAAGGAATGAACTTACTTTGCAAGACGGTTGCATACTCTGGGGGTCAATATTAGTGGTGCCACAACAAGGTCACAAAGCGATACTGGATGAACTCCATCAAGCTCACCCAGGAATTTCAAGAATGAAAAGTTTAGCTAGATGTTATGCGTGGTGGCCAAAGATTGACATGATGATTGAGGAAACTGTTCGAGCCTGTGACTCATGTCAGGAAAACAGAAATTCACCATCTTCAGCTCCACTGTTTCCATGGGAGTGGCCAAAAAGACCTTGGTCAAGATTACACATTGACTATGCTGGTCCATTCTTAGGACAGATGTTTTTGGTAGTTACTGATGCACACTCAAAATGGCTCGAAGTATTACCGGTTGGACCGACAGCAAACTCCAAGAAAACCATTGACGAGCTAAGGAGAATTTTCACCATACATGGACTACCAGAAACTATTGTGTCAGACAATGGTTCGGTATTCAGCAGTGATGAGTTCGAACAATTCTGCAGAATCAACGGCATAGTGCATTGCCGTAGTGCTCCGTATCACCCGGCAACAAATGGGTTAGCGGAACGTTCTGTCCAAACATTCAAGGTAGCAATGAAGAAAATGTCTGGAGATTTAACCACCAAACTTCACAATTTACTTTTTTCATACAGAATTACGCCCCATGCTTCAACTGGGCAGTCTCCATGCCAACTCCTAATGGGAAGACAATTGAGGAGTAAATTAAATTTGATCCATCCAGATATCAGCAGTCGTGTGGAGAAAGAACAACAGAGACAGACTGAATACCATAACCGCCATGCAAGTGTTCGCAATCAAGAGCCAGGTAATCCAGTTTATTTGAGAAACTTCACGGGGAATAAACAATGGATAGCAGGAGAAGTAATTCAACAAAATGGACCTGTGTCTTATGACATACAACTAGACGATGGGCGTATTACTCGAAGACATTCTGATCATGTGCGTCCAAAATTTGATCAGACTACAAAGGATACCAGTGATGTTGAGGAATGTATTCCAAGCAAATCATTGGTGAAGGATGTTTCTGATGGTGGAGACATTAACACAGACAATGAATATGTTGAGATTTCGAAAGCGTCCTGTGATACTGATGTAGACTTACGTGAGGATGGTACGTCTGCTTCGCATCAACCACCTTCTTTGCGCCGTTCTCAAAGAGTGAGAAAGGCACCAGAAAGACTGATTGTACAGTGAACTTTTGCGTAAAGAGTGTTGTGTCATTTGATGTTATGTGTTAACCAAAGGAATGAGGATGGAAGAGTGTTAGAACTATTAATCAAATAACTTATAGTGTTATGACGACTAGTCAAATAGCTTTTGACTATCGTCTCGTTTTGGGGTTTTGTTGGTTCCGGGAATAAAACACTTTGCACTATCCAGCCGACCAACTCGGTTGCGTCGAGTCATTACAAGGTTACATGTTGCAATTGAGTGGTGGATTAATATAATCATTTCGCACTAGGTGTACCCGTGCCGGTTTTGCTTTCATCAAACCGAAAGCGCCACCAACAAATTATCAAGTACGACTCACAAAATACTATCATCATTTATTATTTGGCTACAACCCAACATGTCAACCTTTCGTTATGTATTCACATTCTTTGCATCTTTGTTGATGTCTATCGAGATAACGATATGAATAGGTGCGGTTTAAGATATAAACAATGTTAGAGTGGAGTTAAGACGGGATGAGTGGGAATAGCTCAGGAAAGTGGTAGGGTCTGAGCTGAAGAGACAAGGATTGTTAGCATTCTGGCAAAGGTCGCTAGTGCTTTGGACAAGGATCAAATACGGTTGGAAGGGTCGGAATAGATCAAGAATTCGACGGAATTGAATATGGGATGGTGCTGGTTTGCGGATAAATGCAGATATGTTAGTTATGTTTGGTTTCGGCCTTATTTTAGGTCGCATTTGTTGAGTGTGAGGCATGTGAATGGTGATACTAGGGGATGAACCCGACGGTTTGAGGTGAGGGGCAAAGATATATTCTTGGGGTTTATGTTGTGTTCCTATATTAGTCTTATATATCCTTGTGAAACCAGCTGGAAAGATGATACGTGCCGTTCGCCGAAAACTTGCACAAACGACATGTGATGATTCTGATGAGTAATCTTGTATCATACACATGTGTCCAAAGCAACTCCGGCGCATGTGTAATCGGGGTTCACTTCTTTCAGTTAACGGGAGTTGATATATAATTACTGCAAAAACATAGCTTGTGCGTGTGATATAGCTGTCACAGAGAGCCAATGTTTGCTTTGGAGTCAAGAGCTATCTCGAGTAAGTTTTAACTCTCGGTAATGCATGTTATGGTTCAAAAAACTTGTTTTGCCATTGCGGCTAGCGTGTACTGGTTACACAACATTTACATCCACCACGGAGGGGAGGATACAGCTTACTCCCCAAACGGATTTTGTGTACTCCCGGTCCAGTCTGATGGTGACCTCCTCTGTCCTCCTGGGGATCCAAGTCAGGAGGAGATTGCGCTGCTTGAAATAAAGTGTCCTTACACACGTATTCCTGGGAGGATTATCCCGCCCCAGTACAAACCTCAAATTCTGCTCGGGCTTCACCACAGTCCGCCGGCGACCATCGGGGTGTTTGTGGACTGTGTTTTCCGGGTGTGTGCCTATGAAGACCTGCGGAGGGCTGGAGCGTACACCTTGGAGTACCACCATAAGGACAGGAAGAAGTACAAGGAGACGGTCGCTTGGGGGTACACAACCATCAAAGACATAGATGACGAAGGGGACTACGCCTCAAACGGTAAGTTTGACACCATCTTCGACTACGATCTGGATCACCACAGCCCCTGGATGGGCAGGCCGACAAAGATTCTAGAAAGGCCGGCTGGAGTTTTCTTCTGCTGGAAACTCTATACGATGAGAGTGACAACGATTCGCCCAGATCCCGCCTTTATTGAGAAGAACAAACCTGAGGTGTCTCAGTTCATGGAGGACCTCGAACGGATGAAGAAGGGAACTTACAGCGACGGTCGCAGATATTTCTCACTTGCTGACCTCCATATTGACTAACTACCGGTGTGGCCCTGGAGAAGATCGGCTGGAAGGGCTGGTTGACACTGTAGTATAGAGACTGGGGAGGTGCGAGCGCACTGCAGGCTGGCTTATGTGAGTCCATTTGGAAACTGCGCTCGTACCCCCAGTTTCTATACTACTATCCAACAAGTATACAAGATGGACGGTTAATGATTTAAGCGACCATAAACTTCCGAGTTGCAATATGCTCAGGGTGCAACTTATCTAATAATGCAATGTCGTTTATACTTTCACTGGTCCCAGTTGTGTTTTGATGTTGCAAAATGCTCCACTTAATCGGCACATGTGACTCAAGTGGTTAACCACATTTGCTTTTTTGTGTCTTTTTGAAAGCTGAACTCTGGTCCAAATTCTTCACTATGTCGCGATTAATGTCATTTAATGCAAGAATTCAACTGGACAAGTACAATATCACCGGTACAGCATTCGTATTCACTTCTCGTAGTTACCTGATTGAGTCAGTTGTTACGCTTGGTACAGGTATTACTTTAGATGTTGTTGTTGTTGTTCCCTTTGAACTCTCGTTACAATAAATACAGTTGGTACAGTACTACTCTACACAGATGCTACCCCCATACAATTTTTACGCTTGGTACAGTTGGAACACTGGGTGTATTTTTGCTTGGCCGAGTTCCAACTCTTGATTTAGTTACCCTTGGTGCAGTTGTTACTATAGACAAGATTATAACCCTGGGTACAGTTGTCAACATGGGTACAGTTCGTACCCTGAATCTATTTGTTACACAGGTTACATTGATTACACTGGGGACATTTGTTGCCCTTGGTAGAGTTGTTATTCTAGGTACAACGCTTACCGTGGCCCAGTTGTAACACTGGATACAATTGTCATATTGAGAACAGCTGTTACCGCGTGCACTTAGACGAGCTGAGAGCTGCGGCGGACTTTGTTCAGCGTGATAACTCGGCTGTTGTTAACAAACCAGTGAAGAGCCAACAGAAGTGATGCCCGATATACATCAAGCTTACGTTATGAGAACAGTGTCTGATATTTAGAGCAGAAAAGTATGCACCTATGTTCAGAATTGAATGGACTTTCTTCGAGTGTAAACAAATTCACGTTACGACCATTCACGACGGACAAACGACGTGACAACTTCAGATTTCAGCCCCGTTTTAACTTGGATTTGTTCGAAACCGGAAGTGAGGCAACCGATATCAATAGAATTTGCGGATTAGATTAGCGCTGGTTATATCAAAAACTGAGCTATTGACTGTGACTATTGAACTGATATTTACTATTTTATTAGCAATCGAAAATTTGAAGAAAATTTGCTTTTTCAACTCAACGCGCTTTATAAACGACTTACATTTTGATAGCATATGTCAATAATGAAAGTTTGATAATTGTATCAGCTTTTACAAATTTTAATTTTGTAACGATCGAACGATAATTAGGGAATTAGTTAAGAAATTAAAAAGTTAAGAGATTTTGACTACCAGAAATTTTCGACCTGCTACGATTTTGTTACGATTCATTATTTACAGTTGTAGTGATAAAGACAAATTTTTCAATTACATTGAACTTTCAGAATATATAAATTGTTTTAAAGGGGAATTCTAAAGCAAAGGACGTATTGAGCATTGAACTTTTGTCATTTTTTGAAGAGTTTGATGCTTTCGTGACCGGAAGTGACGTAACCGACATTCATGAAACAGTCTAAGGATCCGAATTAAGGTATTATGAAGTACATCACCCACTTTTTAATAATATCGGACATGTATTGACGGTTTAATAAAGTATTCAAGAAACTTATGTTGTCACTCGGACCGTTACCACGATTTTTTCGGCCTTAGGCGCTTGGGAAAACTATTGGTTCGATGTCCACATATGTAATAAAAAAGTTTGCAATTAGAATGAGCTACAAAATAATATAAATTATTTAACAATCAAACCATAATTAACGGAGTTATTCGAGATATTAGTTTTTCACTTATTCGATGACCTTGACCTTAGTTTCATGTCAAGGTCCAAACTAAACCTCTCTGTTCTGCGCATTATTGACGCCTAAGGATTGAATAAAAAAAAATTAAATTTAAAAATTGCGACCTGTATCGCGGATCCCCAAAAATGTTAACAAACAAATATACAAACCAGACTGATCGCCATAACTTGGCGAATGCGTATTTGCCAAGTTAAAAATAAACAGAAACAATTAAATATGAGACCCAATTTGTATTACCATAGAACAAGTATTGAAGATTTTGTAAGCGCACAAAATATTAATTTAACTTCTGTTGACATTTGGATCGATACCACGATGTTTCGACCTGGGGCACTCAGGAATAACTGTTGGCTTGATGGCCTAATATATACTAAGAAAAAGTTTGCAATTAGTTTTAGCTACTCAATAACGTAAATTATATAACGATTCGATCATTATTAACGGAGTTATTCGAGATACTATCTCTTTCTTTTATGATGACCGTGACCATACCTTGCCGTCAAGGTAGAAAAAACCTCTTGGTTCTGCACATTAATAAGGCCGGCCATTTAAAAAGCCAACAAATGCGGAGTCATTTTGAAAATTGAGAACTGTATTGCGTGCCAAAAAGTGAGCCAACCAACAAACAAACAAACATATATACATACACACAGAGCAAAGGTAGAGTCACAGTGACTTTATAGGGAGTATTGCTCTTGGTACTCCCTGTGGGAGTCTGTATGAGTCTGTCCCTGCCCTGCTCCCCCGCCTTTTTTCATATGCGTCAGATGAAATCAGATGTGATTACACATGAGTCAACATGAGGCGCGCTTGTCAGTAGCTATCGCCACGTGATCAGTTGTTTATACTTTGAGGCCAAAGAAAGAAGTGGAGAATTATCATCTGAATCAGACTGTTTGATTTTGTGTACTTACGAAGTATAAATTCAGGTAAAATGAGCATAATGAAATTGATTATCATTTCCAAGCTTACTTTTAATAGTATATGTATCGTTCCAGTTAATGATATGGGCATTTTCAACAGAATGTAATGCTTGTTGTGGGCGATAAAACGGTATTGTATAGTTGAATAATTCGAGCCGAGTAAATCGGTAGTGACGCCTTTTGATCTCCGTTCCCTTCGTTTTTCAATACCACCACTCCGTTATTTCACAACTTCTCTTCGTAAAATTCCACGTCCGGAATGTTGCGGATGTTATGGCGACTTTTCCGTGTACACGCTGTGATTATGACTCGAAACATTTCTTCAAATTGTTGAAGCTTACAGTAAGATCCGTACGCATGAAATTGACATTAAGTCTGTGGTGCACAACAATGTCAGAGGGTACACACCAGTGTCAGGGTCCTCATTCGCCGCATTAGAAAATTACACCTTTTACTTGCATCCAAGAATATACCGCAGGAAGGTGAACCCATAAAGGTTGAAGTCGAGGAGAATATTGGGACACAGATGGCCCTGGCAGTGATGTAGACTCTGAAGGAAATGATGATCCAAACATGCAAGGAGATAACACCAATTATAGGGGTTCGGTTGATTACAACATTTCTGTTGTCCCTGAGGGAAATGCACAAATTTCCTCAATTAGCTTGTTCATTTGAGAGTGATGAAATACGGAAAATTACAGCAGCATTTCAATTTACATTTGCTATATACTGGCTAACTTTGCAGCTACTTAACATCAAGGGAAAATGCCCTACTTGTTACAAGCCTGTTGCAAAGCTTCCGCATCTAGACGAAGGCTTACCACTGGCTAACTCTAGTGCGAGTTTTTCATGAGTTTTGAAATGGCATTTTTAATGTGTCCATAACTGACAAAGGGCTATGTATCAAATACAATGTATTAACTTTTAACTAATGTGTGGCTGCCTATCATTGTTTGACAGCTGATGTCTTGTGTCTGTATGGGTTCTGGCGAAGAGGAGGTTCAGGGACAAATTTAAGAACACGAGAAAGCGGGCTGACTGAAGTGTACCCGAGTTGCAGCAGACAAAGAAGTTTAAGATGGCCAACTCGCAATCATCTGTTAGAAATGTTTGGGGGTTATCCAATTTTTTGCCTGATAGGGATGCAGGAGATGAGGACCAGTCTATAGGCACGTTGAAAGAGTGGTTGCACAATCAAAGCCGGTTTGCCAAGGAGCGACAAGACCGCAAGGGCATCAGACTGCAAATGTTTAAGGCCTTGGCAGATCGGCAGCGAAGTATTGTGGATGGGATTTCCATGTTAGATCTGAAGATTGAATATCCACTTATCTTTGAGGATAGTGAGATGGAAACAGCATGAGTACTTTGATGTTCCAACTTTGAATTTGATTTTACTTCAATACTTTATTAATGAATTTGTATTTTTTAGTATGATCATTACAGTATCCATATATCTGTTGTTTATTTGACAATTTGTTAGATTGGTTGTAACAACTGTAGTACATACAACTTAGTACTAAAATAAATTGCATTTCTATTGGTGTCCAGTTTCTATTGTGACTACTATTTCCAACTTTTTAGATGTGTTTAGACAAGAAATTGCCTAATGTTGACTTGAATGCAAAAGTCGGTTTACAGATACTGGAGGAGTTTCAAAGGCTAACACCTGGCATGCAAGTCCCGAACAACTTTTTCGATGGTTTGGACAAGATGGCACATATATAGAGACGCCTGCCGAAGACCACTGACAAGGCAGACATTGGGGATTATGTTGTGCCTTTCCTATCCCTGTGAATCCAGCGAGACAGATGATTCGTGTGTTAATCGAAACTAACGACATGTGATGATTCTGATGAGTATTTTTTCACCCTGCACATGCGTTAAAAGCAACGCCGGCACATGCGTATTCGGGGTTTATCTTCTTTCAGTTATCGGGGTCAACACTTAATCTCTGCTGAAGCATAGCTCGTGCGTATTATATAGCTGTCATAGAAAGCAAATGTTTGCTTTGGAGTCAAGAGCTATCTCGAGTAAGTTTTAACTCTCGGTAATGCAGGTTATGGTTCAACAAACTTGTTTTGCCATTGCGGCTAGCGTGTACTGGTTACACATAGTTGAGAACAACATTGATATCTTATGTTTTATTGCAACAACACTTCGGTATTTCCAGTCCCTTAGGCACTAAGTCAGTACTGCACTCACACTCACCAAAGTCTATAAAATTGATTCAGTTACGTTCAACAGGCCGTCGTATTTTTGTCAATGGTGTTTGGTCTCATTAGTTCCAGACACAGCGCGTGAGCATTCGTGACATTCTGTGAGAGATCGACAAAGTTCAAAATGCCGTTGTGTTTTGTCAATATTATTTGTTAGTACCAGGCAAAGCGTCCTAGCGCGTGCATTCGTAAAAAGTCCTCTTGAAGTCGGAGCTACACATTTTAGAGCAAGATAAATCAGGCCGTCCTCTCCATTACGATCAGTGATCATTTGCACCGCTGTAGAAGCAATGACGAAGAAGGTGGCGATTGTGGGCGCGGGTGCAAGTGGAATCACGGCGATCAAATGCTGTCTGGATGAAGGTTTAGAGCCCATTTGCTTTGAGCAGACAGACCACATAGGCGGGCTCTGGTACTATACTGACGAAATGAACGACGATGTCGGTTGCGTGATGAAAACTACGGTGATCAACACCAGTAAAGAGATGATGTGCTACAGCGACTTCCCCATTCCCGGGAGCTATCCAAATTATATGCACCACACCAAAGTGCTACAGTACTTCAACATGTATGTTGACAAGTTCGAATTGAAGAAAAACATTCGATTCAAAACCAAAATTGTAAAAATAAAACCAACTCCAGAGTTTGAAAGCACCGGTCAATGGGAAATTGAATTTATATCAGATATTTTGCCTGATTCCGAGAAAGAAATATTTGATGCTGTTTTGCTCTGCACGGGTCACCACGACTCAAAGCGGATGCCAGACTTTTCAGGCATGGACGATTTTACTGGAAAGCAGGTTCATACTCATGACTACCGCGATCACAGGGGATATGAAGACAAACGCGTAGTGGTGGTAGGAATCGGCAATTCCGGTGCAGATGTGGCTGTGGAACTCAGCAAGATTTGCAAACAGGTATTTATAAATCGTGTACATGGTCATGCATTAAGTTGCAGTTAAAAATGTTTTCTAGCATTTGCAGCTTGGTGGCATAATTACCATGTTACTAGAAATCTGATACATTGACTTTGGGTAAAGTCATAAGATTTGCCATCGCACGCAATCTCATATTTCGTTCATGCAGTTGGTGTCATTTATTTTCTTTAAGGTATTCCTGAGCACGCGAAGAGGAGCTTGGATAGTGAACCGGGTATCTACTGAAGGTATGCCATCGGATTTGGTTTTCACTCGTCGCTTCAGCATCATGCTTCTATCAATGCTTCCACGCCCATTGCGGAACTACATCTTCGAAACCATGTTAAACAAATGGTTCAATCATACCAACTATGGTTTGAGACCAGACCATCGTTTTGATGCTCAACTCCCTACGGTCAGTGACGAATTGCCAAACAGATTAGCTTGTGGTACAATTGTGATCAAGCCAAATGTGATTAGCCTCACCAAAGCAGGAGTTGTATTTGACGACGGCACAAATGAGGATGACATAGATGCGATAGTATATGCTACTGGGTACAAATATGGATATCCGTACGTCGAACATCCTGGATTCGCAGTGAACGACAATGTTCCGCATCTGTACAAGTATATGTTTGCTCCCCAAATGGCTCGTCACACCATGGCGACCATTGGCTTTTGCCAGCCCATAGGTGCCATCATGCCACTTTCAGAGCTGCAGTGTCGTCTAGCAACGAGGGTATTTAAGGTAACACAATTCCTTGAGCCACAGTTTTAAAAAGTGATGATATTATTCTTGCGATGCTCCCATCCATTAAACTCAATTTACAGGGTCTTGTTAAGCTGCCTTGCAGAGACAACATGGAGAAGGAAATACAAATGAAAGCCGCCATGTTGACTAAACGATATGTCGATTCTCCGCGTCATACAATACAGGTTGATTGGATACCCTTCATGAATGAAGTGGCGGGACTAGCAGGGTGCAAGCCAAACATAAGTATCAAAACGCCTTATATTATATTCATTGAAAAGCAATGCACGCATATGGCGTTGATGGTATAATCTAATAACTATCATTCCCTTTAGTATATTGATCCCATTCATTTGTGTGTTGTTGTTTGTTTCAGTGCAAATGTTCTTGAAGGATCCACGACTGGCCTCGAATGTGTTGTTTGGACCTTGCACACCTTATCAATATCGTCTGAATGGCCCTGGAGCTTGGTCAGGTGCGCGTGATGCCATCCTCACACAATGGGACCGCGTGGCACAACCTTTGCTTACACGTCGAGCGGTCAAGAGTGGCGATCCACTTAAAATCAAGCTCTTGATTGTCTTGATTGTAATTGTAGCAGTGGTTATTCGGTGGGTTCTTTTCTGGCTCATCAACTAATTGCCACACAGTCCAAGATTAGATGACAATGATGGTGACCGCTTATAATCGTAGACAAAGATCAATTCCTGCCATCCATAATCACCATTAATGTATAATGGAATATTTGTTTGCATTGAATCAATTTGTTGATCCAAATGAAAAGAAACTTTACACAACGCACCATTTACATGCAGCAGCGCTTACCGGGACAAATTGTGACTCATAATACTTCTTGTCATGTTTATTGCAGCAACACGACCAATATATTTAACAGTCAGATATCTGTAAAGCTATCTAAAAAACCAATACACACTGGTCATTTAATTTAGCATTGTTAACTTTTGAGTAATGTGTTTATAGCTGCAGGATACAGTGACAATATTTTATGTTAACGTATAGCGAACTTTACGAGTCACCACGTGCATGCAATTTGATTCATTTTCATAGCTTTGCATGCAGAAATAGTGAATGGCATTACGAGCTATATTCTTATGCTTCTTTGGGTAACAGTGCAGATGAAATAAATAAGCAGAAATTCTAAACACTCATTCCAAAGATTGTTTTGTTTGGCCTGATCCCTGATATAACAGGACATAAGCCACACCAACAATCACAGTTTCGAAGATTATCAAGCTTCACAATGACGAATTCTACTCTGTGATGCATTAAGGGCCATCTGATGAAGTAGATCATACAATAACACCAGAAAACCATTAATGGCGATGTGCATTGATATTTGGTCCTATAAATGCTTTAGAAATTAGATCTCCAAACAAGAACGTTCTATATATTTTGACTAGGCATTGCTCCGTGAAACGTCTCCACACAAACTGGCGCAGCGGTTAGGTTTCTTGATCTTTCATGTCAAGGAGCATGAACGATTTGCGGGTTCTGTGTACGTTTCTGATCTCACACACAGATCACGAGTAGCATTGACTTCAGTTATCCACATGCAATTAATAGTTAATAGTCGCAGTTTGTCTAATATACGAATACTTCCTTCTTCAGTCTGCATTCAATGTTGAGAGCTACGTCTATCACATGTCAGGGCATCTTTTGGAGCAAGAGTGATGGAATAATACATTGTGGCAATGATTGAAAGAGGTTTGATTAATGAAAACTCTGACGGCATTTTGTTCGTCGCAAAAATAACTAATAAGTTAAAGCAGTCATTTTCCAAGAAGTTCCCTCGCTTGAGCTTGCCTTCGTTAAAGATTGACACAGCCCTTATCTGGCCACTGAGTCTAGATATATAGTTGATTTATGAATGCTTAGAAACAACATGGCCGAATGATGTTGATGTTTGACAACAAACAACTAAGTCTATTTATATCTAACGAGTTCGATGGGCTTGATCAATAATTATTTCTTGGTAGTTTGGCCCTTTAATAGCACGTGGCACGTGAATAAAACAAGTATGGTCGGGATGAACCCTAAATCAGGAGATACGATGTCAATAACGTGCGTATGCAATAAAAACAAGACATCACACTTTAGTGAATGCCTACTTCCTGTAAATCTAACTTAATTAAGCTGACGTATTTGTCTTCTCAAATATTGATGTCTCCATTGGTCGTCTATAATGCCAACCGAAAACACGAACCAGCTATATGAATCAAAATGTGTTTGCTCGAACACAAAGCTTAGCATAATGTGTGTTGGTTGGTTTCGAATTATCGTTGCCCATGCATGTAAACTAGCTAATAGTACATAATAGCGCGTTCTAAGCATAACGTACTGCTTAATGTTCGCGAGAAATATTGCACTGAAGCTACCATGATTACCATTTTAATTACCCAATTAAATAAAACATAGTAATGGCCACAAACTGATAAAAATAACAATTTTGTTTTATGTTGGCTGTTAACTCCTGATAATGGGATTTATCAGAAGGCAAAACCAAACAATGATAAAATAACTTACAGTAAGATCAATATTTACCTAGGAATCTGATGCCAATTACTCACGTTTGTACCAATCGGTAATCACCCGTAAATACGACACTCACAATGCAGCAGCAGAATATAACATTTGAATTTAAAATACCATAAGGCATCTAAGGTGCAAAAAGTTTATTATACACGGCGTAGAGTACCAAATCTATGATAAATTTGTCATTTAAGGACTCAGTTGCCATGTCGAACCACATCATTTCTTCGTCAATACATTGATCTAAATCTTTCTTTATGAATTCACGATGAACAGAGTATAATGATTTAAGGAAATGTAACCGTTAATGTTGTTTCCCGTAGACAGACTTTTGGTGATGTGATGAATCCATCATCCTAGTTCACAGTCAAGGCAGTCAAACCAAAAAAGATTAACGTCAATGTTACCTGATTCATCATGCCGGGTTAACAATATTAACACGGTTAAATACAGCCCGCTAACAAGATGCATTATCCCATTAAGTAATCTATTTTTGAAGTTATATGTACCTCAAAGTAAATATTTGCCCCCTGTAGAGAGAGCTGTGGTAAATATTGTCTCACCGCTTTTACCGAGACTCATATCTCCTTTCTTTCGTCCTATTTTTTATAGCACATGTTTTTGAAGCACATCGCGTTTGATAACAAAAAACGGTCTGCTGAACGCTTTTTTCTACAAAAAGATTCATTATTATCATTGCAGAAATGGCAATTAATAATAATTTCTGGAGGAAATCGTGATATGCTTATGGATGACAGAACAAAAGACCCAAAGAAATTAAGTTCTGCAATGATCTCGACGCACTGTACATATAGGTTATCCAGTGCCCTCTCTAAAATTATTCTTAATTTGCCACAATAATCTGTGTGTTAAACTTTTTTGTATCACAGCGCCCTAGGCAATGAATCACCATACAATCTGTTCCGACTTATATCTTGGGATTTAAAGCGTTTTGCGCGACGTGTAAGGATGAAGCACGGGAATGGCTAATTACTTGTGCTCCAAATATAGATGATTACTTCTTTCATTAATTAAGTATGCCATGAACAGCGTAACTTGTGTGAAGATAAAGAAAAGTAATGTACGACATGTTTCAATAACATGTCTTAAATTGGTCATCGAAGGAATAGCGACACTCGATCCTTGTTATGGCTGACACCTGTTTGCCTTCAAGTTCACACATAATATCGACATTGTCATTTAAACCATTGGATATGTAACTGCAACATCTTAATTGGACCAGCGCAGCGTAGTTGAGATAATGTCTGGGGATAATTATTTTGCTAATATTCCTACTACTGAAGCGCAGTATATCTCAAACATAAATTGTGTGGCCTTGTGAACAAAACCTGAAACTTTCCGGGACAGCGCTCGTTGCATTAGAAACTTGCAGTCTAGAGCGATAAGAAAGCTTGCATTGGCATCCAACGTGGCTTTGGCTATCCGTGATATCCCTACAATAGACATGTTTTGATTGTCAAGCACACCATAGTTGCGTAAAGTATCAAGCGCATTATCACAGACATATGACATGGATTAGTCATATGCAGCTGTGCCGTCTTTAGCAACATGATTCGGTTTCTCGCAATATTCTGGTTGGTGGGTTGTTTTTTAGGGTTGTGGTCTTTGAAACAATCGTTCATATGTGAAATATCACTGGACATTAAATTGGTTCCGCCAATATCTAACCCGTTATGTATCATGACTTTTGACAGTTGTTTATTCAACCAAGGCATTTAATTGCTGCGGTACAATTGCGTTCGCGATATTCGTCACTGCAGACAACATTTCGCAGCAAACAATGGTGATTCAGTCCCAGAATTTTCTCAGAAAATTCGGATCAAAGTAGGGCTCTTATGGCTAAAAGCTGCATACGTGTAATGTTTGTGAACGCATTGGGTGTATGTGAACCGCTAATTGATATCACATTCGATCATTATTGTACAGGCGCTAATGTTTTGTAACAGCCCAATTAAAATGGATCAATGGCATTTACTACAATCATACCTGCATCGTAACTGTTTTGATAAAATGGTTTAGAATCAAGTACGTCTTCTACGGTGCTATAAGTCCGGTTACTCATGATTAAATGGAGGTGTTTCGACCATAAGTTTATTAGAGAATTCGTCGATTTGCAAATGTAATAGCGCCAGCACAGATTTGACGGACGAAGTGAGAACTATGCTACTATTTTATACATATAATGGTTACGGGCGCAATCTAAAATAATTGCTATGTTAACGATTCGGTTTGTAGCGTAAATTAGATCCCATCCATAAAATTGCATGGTTTAATAACTGAATTAATTGCCTTCGTGAAATAGGTATCCACTGCGTTACACTATGGTAATTGCACAATGAGCTCCTGATCAAGCATAATACGGTATCCCAGGAAGCGCCATATATGAACAAATGATGAAAATTTTAAGTTAAGTGCTGATGATACATGTGTATGACCATTAGCATATTGGATACTAGAATGCATTTGTTATGCATGTTTTTCTGCATGTTATCATAAACATCGTTAGGTACAATGTATGAGTTCTATTCATTGGAAAGTCAAGCTTCTGTGGCAGAATATTGAGATGGTGGAACGTTTTAGATGTCGACAAAGGCAGAGGAGTTTGCCACTGACTGAGAATATAAAGGCATTGCAATCCAAGAATTATCATAGCACATAAAGGAAGCACGTACATATCGTCGATTAAGCAAAATTTGTTTGAGCGTGTAGAAAATTAAACCACATCTTATGTTGCAGTAGAGTTCAATGTTGTGGGTCGCATGATAACTCATCGGTTAAAAACTATACCATGTAGCGCATTGTGTTAACAGTAAAACCCCATTTCTGGCTGATCCTGCTGGCAGAGCTTCTCCGATTCATGTTCGTCCCAGTAAACTACATAATTCAGCGTTCTAGACTGCCTGGCATTCCAGATGCCCTCAACAGGCACAAAACGTGCCGCAATGCATAGATATCCCTTATATATCCTCAAAAGTGCAGCATCACAACATTTATATCAGCGTGAATGTGGAGCGCCAAGTCAAAATTAAAAAACAATACTCTTCTTTTAATGTCCATAACTATACACAAACATGACAATTTGCTTACAACAGTACGCAATAGATACATACAATTGGATAAAAGTGCCTTATGTGTCGCCATATTATCGCATTATATGTCACTTTACTGACTGACCAGGCTCCGGATGTGATAGATAACATATTTAGGAAATCTTGGATATTTTTTTTCAATACTGATATACCGTTCAGGCATGCATTGCTTTAGCAATCATAAAACCTACAGTCAGATTAGGTATTGCGCATTTTATGAAAATCTTCTTTGCTTTATGTCGCATTCAGAGCTTAATTCGTATTCAATTTCTGTCGTTTATGCTCTAGTTCCTGTGTTAACATGGTAATGTTTAAGAAGAAAACAGGCAGCAACAGCAGCGGTGTTTTTATTTCCATGCACTGCGCTAACTGATTCACTAAATATTCGGCAACGATGCTTGTTCATTTCTTCCAACGTATATACATATAAAGATGCATCAATTTGTAAAACGATGCGTATTCATTTCATAAGAGAGCAGCTTATTCGTCTACCGTATTGTCAGTATTTACACACCATTTATACTGAATGCGTTTCTTTTGTTTTAAGACGGTAAACCAAAAGATTCTCCTACGTTTTCCTTGTTTATAATACTTTGGTGCGTGCTCGTGTTTTCAAGGAAGAAGATGTTTGCTCCTTGTATAAACATGCACAAGGTAATGGTTTGCATGTACGCGTCTGCACTTGCTATGTTAAATCGAAACATCACTTGTCATGTTATTAAGATAATTTTCTGTTATTGATCAGAATAATTCTAACACCTTTCCAGCACCTTTATATCGTATATTGGGTATATTATGAGCGTTACAGCCAAATTAGAAACCGTATTAGTCGTATTTCATCAATTAAAACAGGGGAAAGATATATCTAACCGACGTTTTTCAATGCAATATCATTCAGTAAAACATTGTGGCATTGTTGCAGCCTATCAGGTATGGTACACGCAGCCCGAATATGTGAGCACAGCGCGGACGAAATAATTTTTGAATATTTTAAATGGGGGAAATATAACTGGGGTCGTTATGAACATATCCTATTATATGACACATCAAATATGCAGTTAAGATAAGCGTCGGGACGCATTTCTGAGATGAAGTAAGTTAACTATCAGCCCAAACCTGTATGCGTCTTCTAGCTGATAGAAGGTGGCTGGTTGGATGGAAGAACATATAAGGGCAGCTGCCTGCCAAAACAAACTAATAATAAGATTTAAATGTTATCTGGCCTATCAAAATGCAAAAAGACTAGGTTAGCTGTCATATGACAACCAATGGAACGTGTTCAATGAAATATTCAATGAACAAAATATTGCTTGCTATTGTGAGGTGCAAATTGATAATTGCTGTACGTTTATATAAATGTTCGCATAAGCTGTAGTTAACGCAGAAAGATATTTAAAAACCCCGCTTACAAACTGTGTATTCTTACGATCACAATATCATGAATTGATCAAAAATACTTCCCATTGGTGCTGATGCGCTTTTTAATATGGTTTGCTGAATCATGAAATGGCACGGGACGCTGTGGAACTGTAAACGACACAAATTATACGTTAATCAATTCCGCAGATTGTGTCGCACCGGCCTGATCAGTAATGCATGCACACTTATACGTGCGAATATATTTATGTCTTACTCTTGTACGGCCTATCAACTAGCAAAACGTAGTGTGCTATTGAATAGTGACCTATAAAATACAGCATGCCCTTGCGATGTATGCAGTAGAGGTTGGCCATTTTAATTGCCAACCTGCCAAGATCGTGATCGATCACAATGCATTAGGTGTACACTGCCATTAGAAGAACTATGTCATTGTAACGAATATAGGTTGTTGTTACGTTTCTATGAAACAGCAGTTCTCGTTACAAATCTATTCTAATCATTCATACTGCGGTTTTTGACATCAGTGTTTTTACCCCATCATGACCGATGGAAACTGCTGCCTTAAAGACATTTATCCACCCTAGTATTTTGCAATTGTAGTTATAAATTCGACCCCTTAAAAAACATGCCGACGTATAGATATGCATCCTCGAATACTGCTTAGCGCGGAGGTTTTATAAACTCGCGGAAGATCTATTTGAAGCTTTATCGTCATTCAACAGCCTCTGTTACAAAACATACCGCACCATATGAACCTCAACTGGAATTGTATTCTCCCCAGTCTCTGTTCATATAAGTAGGGCGTGTTGTATCCCTGCTGTTCGATGTAGTGTTCGTTCATACTTTGCTACAATGTGACGGGTTAATAAAAAGATAGCTCACGCTAACAGCATGGCCATCGTCTGATTACAACATGGTGGCAGCGGTTTCAACCCAGGTTAACAGCGTTCACATGCCATTGACGGTACAATTTACTATCACTTTAGGTGAATGAGCACAGTGGGTAACTATGTAGTATAATTTAGCTTTAACACATGTACGCTACGCACGGTGCAGACTGACGTTAAAGATTGCTACAAAATCCATTCGTTAAGAAGAGCGACGGTAAAACAAGAAACCCATAACATATTTGATCAGCTGTCAAATATTACCATATTCCAGCACCTTCACCTATGTCATTGGTTGGGGATGTGGCTAGCAATTGGCGAGACTTTAAAACAGCTTGGGAGTACTACAGTAGTGCCACTGAGATTGATAAAAAGTTGACAAATGAAGATACAACTGTCAACGAGGCTGGGGGCCTACAAGTTGCGGCAACATTGTGCTCCATGATGGGGACAGAATGCCTGAAAGTCATGAACAGTCTCCCTACTCCCACAGCTGAGAACAGAAAGAATCCCAAGAAAATTATTGATGCATTACGAGCTCACTTCATTCCTCAAAAGCATGTGCTGTACGAACGCTTCAAATTCAACACAGCCGTTCAAAAAGGAGAAACAGCTGATGAGTTTCTGATACGACTCCGTCAACTTGCAGAATCATGTCAGTTTGGAACCCTAAAAGACAGCCTTATTCGGGACCGATTAGTAATTGGGACTACAGATGATGCATGCAGGGACAGACTTTTTCGAGAAAGTCCTGTTCCAGACCTCAGCAGATGTATTGAGCTGCTACGGGCTAGCGAACTCTCAAAGTCCCAAAAACAAGCCTTGTCAGGGAACACACCTGCATTTGTTGACTTCTTGTACAGGAAAAACAGACAGCAGTCAGGAAACCATCTGAAATCACAGAAAGGAGTACATACAAACTCCAAACCTTCAGGTCGACCTCAAAGTCAAGGTCAATGTCAATGTCAGAATCACACACAGTCAGCCTGTCACTGGTGTGGTAAACGTCCTTGCCATAAGAGATCTGACTGCCCTGCATCGTTGAAAATCAAAAATAGATGGAACTACTTAGCATAGACACTGATATACACAATAGTGACACTTCAGACGTTATCTCTACTTGTGTTTTAATCGTGAGTTGATGTTCTAACTCTCAAGCTGATGGTGTGCATTCTACACATATATATATATGCCTCTGTTGGATGATGGTATGTGACGCATGCTGATTGGTTTGAATAAAATTACTTCTAGCTATATTAAAGTGCCTATCGCACGGTTATAGGTATTTCGCTGAAATCAATTCATAATGTGATCAATAAACTCAAACCGGTCCAATTATCGTCGCATCTGATCAGTTTAGGCCAAAATTTTATAAAATGTCACTTCAAATTAGCGCGCTCGACAAAACGCAGCAGCAACCATTATCTAGGTCAGAACCAGGGGTCAGTAAAGTAAGCCCGTTCTCAGAGAGAGAGAGAGACGCAGGGAGTTCCCCGTAGTTAACATTGTAATTTGTCGGAGTTCGTCTCTCGTTTTTTTATTTTTGATCAAGCCATCTTGTGACCGATCGAACACGATGTTTAATCGTGGTTGTGTTTGGGGCTGCTCGCGTACCAGTCTGTACGGCGTGAGCTTGTTCTACTTTCCTGGTAAGGATGATTTGAAAAAAAAATAATCGACTTGCAAGGTGCTACGATTGCGAGACAAATGGCCGGGCTCGGGCTAGTACTCATTCATGTGCTCGGTTCATTTCACCAAGGAATGTTTTGAGCAGGCACCAAAACTTAGAGAAGATCTTGGTTGGATACCACGATGTAAGCTCCCACCCCAGCCCAAGAATAGCAGACTTGCCTTCATCAAGTGAAAGAAGGAGAGGGTGAGACTCGATGACTTTCGTGTTACATTAGTATTGAATAAATAGGCCATTGTCTTGTTGAGAGGATGCAGTACATTTCGATCATGCAAATAATTCATGGATCTATATAAATATGATTAATCTGAAGATTGATTTATTAAATGGCCTAGTTTTATGCCTTTACATGTTTTAGGCGATGATTATGAAATATTTCTACAATATACTGCAATTAAAGAGCTACCAAATTACATACATAACTTGGTTCTAACTGGCAGTCATGTAGCTGTTAGGCTAGAGAAGTTGGTCTCCAATCATCTACTCTGTCAGGATGTTCGCAAACTGTCAGGCGACTTGCAAACATCATCAGTTGAAGCCTGCCATAGTTTGATTAACCACTTTGCCTCCAAGATGCTTGTCTTCTTCTATGAGGGTATGGTTGCCAGGCACTTACAATTGTTATGATATATTTTGTTGCTTTTTACAGTGCTCTTTCATGTTAGAGTTTGTTTATTATGAACTAAATTTGTGAGCAATTAAATTTGTTCACATTTGCTGATATGCCAAATATATGTAGGTCACGTAGAAATGGTTCATTGTATAACAAATTGAGACTGGCTGCCCTCCACTACAATGAAAATGAGAAAAGAGAACAGGCGACAATAGAAGCTGGGATCCAGTCTTCAAGCTAAGACATCCCAAGTTCAAGCAGGGACAAGTTGTCAATAAAGTAGCAACAAAGGCAACATTTGATGAATATTTTTACTGATATATCATATGTTAACAACAGCAAATTAATTCAATAAAGATATAAGGTTATAAGTGTGCATACTGTGACTTGATTCTTGATATGTTTCAGAGTATGTCGAGTGCCTGATGGCTGAGTTCTTACTGGTTTGCTATGAGCCAACCCTGCCCAAGACAGAAGTGTCACCTCCAGTTTGTGCAGATGCATTGAGACCAGATCAACGACAAGTCATTGAGGCACACCGGAGTAGTTTCTGCATGTATCAAGACAACTCCTATGTGAGTGGATGTTAGATGAATCCTTGATAGTCTGAAGCTGGGAAGTAATCTTGTATTGTTGTAACAGCGCAGGCTGGTAGAGGAACTGTTATTTTTTGTCCCAGATGTCCCCAGCACCAACAAACAAACTGTCTGTATGCAGTATATCTGTAACACCTGCAAAATAATCATGTGACATTGTTGATTTATCCATTCTCAAATATATTTGGCTGCTAGCTTTTGTACAGATTTATGTGTAGATAATAGAATATACGGTCACCTTTGTACATCATTATCTGGCATGTGCCCGTGTTGTTGTCAGTAGGAGAAATATGCGGCTTGCAAGGCCAAAGGGTTCAAACAGATTCGTCTGAAGCAAGGATGCTGGGTTATACAACCAAAGGGATTGGGGCAGTTGTCATTGGAGGTCATGACTCGAGGAATCTCCACACAGCACACAGATTCTTCTTCCTCTGCCATTGGTTGACAGTAGCCACACAAACACCTGTAATATGATGTAGTGATGAAAATATTAATGTATGTAATAAAGGATGACATATTGTATGACAAATATGTTTTAACTGTGTACATTCATAGAAACTAGGATGTGACACTGGCCATGATGATAAAATAATACATTGATCTTAATTTCCTTAAGTTCAGTTATACATTTATTGTCCATGGCATAGACTTTGCTTTCTGTGGCCGGTATGTATATTAATAACTGCAGTAGTATAGGGACTGGGGGCTCCAGAACATTCCCGCAAATAGAGACCCACCCACCGACGTTAAGGAATCCCCCCACTTCAGAGCATCATTTACCCACTAGCCTCCAGGGTCTATCCATAGAGGTCTTTAAGCGTTATAGAAGCCCCAATATACTCCAGAGCTACCCGACTTTCGGCTACCTTTTTTCCGCCAGCCAACGAGAAGCCTTGCTCTGGACCAACCCTCTCGACAGCCTGCAGTCCCACACAGCCAGTTCAACTCCTTGGCATGGCTGTATGCCGTGTGAGATAGGGGGTACTTGCGCTTTTGCACCAAGGCCGGGCAGGTGGTGTACTAGGCAGAAATCCTGGCTAGCGTGGCGAGTCTGTCTTTCTTCTTCTGGATGGTTGTACGTGGCCCTCCAAGCTTGCACTGCAAGGAGAATTTTGCTTCCTCGAAGACCGCAACGCCCCCGAAAGCCGCCAGTTCCTTTTCCAGGAAGAAGCCCACAACTGGGAGGGTGTCGCCATAGAGCTCTCCATCGTCGCCTATGGCCCGTATGAAAGAATATTGTCTGGTCCTTGCCTCTGTAGGTGGTTTTGGTGAGTTGGCTGCAGTTGTACTCCCCACGACAGAAGTCTATTGCCTTGTGGATTTGTGGCATGGGCACGCCTCTACGACTTTTACGTGGGCCTGGGTCTCTCCCTCCTTCTGTGCGAGCTCCAGCTCCTCTTCGTCCATGTCCTCCATTGGAAACCGACAATCTTTTGCAGGAGAGGACCGCTATGGGGTTCCAGACAATGGTTTGCCCACCTTTCTGGAAGGATTGGGATGGCCGGATATCGATCTCTAGGTAGTCTGGTGGTTGGATCCAGGCAATGGTTCTATTGTGGAAATCTATTGTGGGCGGCGGTTTCTAGGATGGCGAGGAGCCGGCTGGTTTCCAAGACGACAACAGGATCTTCCTCTCCACGTAGAACGACACGCGTGGTGCTCTTCCCCTCGGTTGTCCAGTAGCATAGAAGGCTGTAGTTGCTTGGTGGAACTAGAGATACGTTGGTGGTGTCTTTCTCTTGCACAGCGTGTTCGACGGTGGAGCGAGCTTTCTTTGATCCCTCGAGAATGAGCTTCCTAGCGGCTACTCTGGATCTACCCTGGAGACGAGCCAACGGCATTATTCGTTGCCAAGGTGGCAGTCTCCGAGGTCCCAATGGAAACCCTCCAGGAACGCCTTTCAGCTTTTCAGCGACAACTCCTGGTACACGGATATGGCATCACTTAACTAACTTTAGACGGTGTTTTGGGGGTTATTGTTCAGCCCTGTTGTGTCAATGAATACAATATCAATCCATAAATGTTATGATTTAATTTTGTAATATCTTATTATTGAAAGTCATATCAAAAGCAGCAAAGCATAAAAGCCTGTTGGCCTTTGTTTCATTAATAAAATGTACCTATGCTGTCAAGTCACACTTGTCGTTACCACGGACAACTCTTTCATCATCATCCGCGTGTGTTTTGCCTCTTTTGTTGAGCGGTTCAATCAGGTCATCCTTATCTCTTCATATTCATCCCACTTTTGGAGGCGCCAGATAACACATTAGTGTTGGTGTGCTGTTAAACCCTATACACCTATCTGTATAGGTACTTCCACAGCGAAAAGGCCAAGTGTTATTTTCATTGCAATGTACATCAGGGTCTGCTTTTTCAAGGGACCAGTACCAACGGTAGATGCACAAAACATGGTACAGAGATGGACACTCCCTGCAAGATGACCATATCGAATCAAAACAACCGCATTAGAGCGTGATGACAAGTGAGAAATATTGAATCATAATGTAATTATGGTTAACATTTTTACTTGTGACTTTTGATGCATTGTATTTATCCTGCGTAGGGTGCTTCTATGAGTTTTCCTCCTCCTGAGAGATATTCTAAAGGTGTTCATCGTACTGACAGTTCTTTTGAAGATGTACATCTTGATGAGAGTTCTACTGATGTTGTTCATCCTTGAGTTGTTCTGAAGGTGTTCGTCCTGCTGAGAGTTCATCTGGTAGTGTTCACACTGATGTGAGTTCTAATGTTTAGTTTAGTTTTCTAGTCTGTGTTCCAGAACACGGACGCCCCACAATATTGCATATCATTACCATAAAAATACGGCCTCACTGCCAGGGGGTAGGGTACCTTGACTTTTGATGTTCTTAAATTATTGAAATGTCTCCAATGACTGTTGACTAATCAACTTACGCATTTGTTGAATATTCAAAAGCATTCAAGTCTATAGACCCGGTTTGATATATCTTACACCACAATGCCATCGAGGTATATACACTAAACAGTGAATGCAGAGTGTCTTCGCAGGTCGCGCTATAGGTAGATATCATATAAATCGTAGTTTGCTCCCTTGGTTCAATTCCCTATATAATGGATGACGTCATTATAATAATTAGAATGGGTGTATTTTACGGCAATTTTTACATTGAGACTGACAAGAAATTATATGTCTGATCTTTCTTTTGAGAATTAATCGGTGGAAGAGGAAGTGACGGTTGAATTATTGCTTTGGGTTGTGGAAGAAATAAAAATAGCGGTCACCATCCATGTTTTGAAGGGCGTTGCAATTTCATACGTAATAGTGAGCATGTTAAGTACATGAACATTAGGACAAAAGGATGGATCCAGCATACTTATCGTCATGATATACGACGGAAGGAATGCCCTTTCTTCAACTTTCACCTTATGCAAACAGTATTGATGAACGATGAATGTCTAATCGAAATATATTAATTGCTCCACGAAAATACCTAACCTCACACGTTGATCCACGTCTGGGTATTCATTATTTATCTTATCCCTTTCGCCTCAACTTCTGCAAATAGCAGCTCCGTCTTACAATTCCATCATTGCATCTGGTTATTCGGGAACTATCATGTAAATTGAATTTTACATGCGCTCGTATGCGTGCGCTACGTGGGTGACATGTACACGATAGAGATTGATTTCCGTGCATATTTACAGCTATATACCATGATAAATGAATTAATTATTGAACCAATTTCTCATTGCTTCATCATTATGATGCCTATGGTATGCGGTGCATAACGGCATAACATAGTGTTCAACTTTTCCAAGCGTCACAAAGCTCCAATAAATTGTATGTGGAGACATATGGCCCGTCTGCTACTATATAATGCGCCGCCGTTTATTTTAACGAACCAATAGATTTATGAATTATTGATTATTAATGTAAGATAATCAAATACAAACGGTGAGGATACGGAAGGTTGCTTAGTGTGGTTGGACGCAAATGCATAATGTGATTACCAATAAGTAGTAATCTTATCCAGAACTAGGCAAAGAAACTCCGCCTCTGACAGCTCCGCGCCGTTTACTACTTTTGATCTCTCACATCCGAGCTGTAGAGGCGAAGCGCCACCAGTGGTATTTTGGTGTTTCCGAAGTCAAAACGACAGATGAACTCGCTAAAAACTTACCGAAGCTCTCCAAGCCAAAACAATTGTGACAAAATGCAAGATTATATCATAAAATGACACGAGGACTGTTTCTATTACCACAGTTTAGTCTACTTGTTCTGTTTGAGGACTAAAATACGGCACATCATGAAACTTCATGTTCAAAAACTCAACATGGCCGACTCCCACAACGCAACATAATTGCGTTAATTCTCGTTCATGTTTTCGATTCGTGCGGTAGCCATGTTGGACAATTTTAAAATTGTGTTGGATTTCGTTGATTCTGTTGATTAAGGAGTATGACTGTTGTTGGACTCTAGGCAAGATTGATGGTAAGACATTTATGGATATGAAAATCTACGTGTTTTAAAATGTCCCTTGTCTTCATTGCGAGAAGGAGCAAATTTGCTTTATAACGCTCAAGATTTTGCATACGGACCCTCGTGGCATCCGATCATCACAACACCAGGGGCGAGTTGCCTTGCCTAATCCAAAACAAGCTACAATATTCATTCACACAGGCAGGCCATTTACTTATGCAACACTTACACTTGATATTGCCGTAGACACGGATCATCCAATATTATTGCACCCTGGCAGAGGAGTGGTTACCAGCTAAGACCATGATATATAATGTTGGTGCACAGTGGCTGGGATTTCAAATGGTATGGGATTAAGGGACCTGATTGTGCTTCCGGCTGCAAATATAACTCTAATCCATTGTTGATCAAGTGGAGGTCCAATAGCACAAATCCAGTGCAGAATAAAAGGTACACAATATATACCTTGAATGCATGCTAGTCGAAGATATTGCTTACTGAATGTGAAATGTTGACAAGGAACCGACGATCACGTCTATGTAGAATATATTCCTATTGGTCGTGTGTTTAGCAGACGCTTTCACTTTCGGCAGTATATGTTACTGCAAATATGAACTAGTAGGATCTATTTCAATTCTTTACCCTTCCGAGAGGTTTTGTTTCCAGTCATCGCGAATGGGCTCATCTGGGCCCAAGCACAGTGTTGAGTGAGGTGTAGATGCTCAAGCATCAGGTTTTGCAGACCATGACTGCAACGAATACCGTGAATGTCAACATCGTTTCACATTGAGGTGTTGGCATTTCTCCATAAGGCTATAATTTTTATACATGCCAATAGTTATTGCAATGTCATTTGTTTTGGTGCATTTATACCACAAATTTGATTTGTTATTGTTGGCAGTAGGAAGAACCTAAACAGCACCAATCCAGTGCTATATGCATAAATGGTTTTGAAGTTAAACAATGGAGATTAAATGTCATTTGTAATATCAAAGTTTATGTTTGATCCAGTAAAAAATGCAGATGAACATTGGCTGCATAACAAATGATGACATCGTTCTTCAGTCATACAAAATCATTACGAAAGCAATAAACATATTGTTAACAGATCTAAGCAACCAAAACTGGCGATACGTATTGGCCGAACATCGTGTTGTTTGTCGTTATAGCACAATATATCGCTCATATATATTGCAAATACTATACCTACGTGGCCAGAAATGATAATTGTGGAAGGCTATATACTATAATTAGTATAATTGTGTTTGGTCTTACATTGATCAATGTAATCCAGGCCTGAATACAATGATTCGTTTAGCCTACAACGTTGCTCATTAAGTTGTATACATGGCTTTAGAGGCACTGCATCTAGGAATACGTCCAATAGAATACAACATGTGCCAATACACCTTTAGTTATATTTTTATGCGGATGGTGACAACGGCTGTGTGTATCCATATCAACAAATGGTCAATATTTCAAATACAATGCTAGTGGTTCATTGCTGAACTAAAAGTATGTAATAATATTTAGCTCTCTTAGCTGCTTGCGAAACATTTAACAATCCAAATTTGACTCATTTTGCGGATGAAAAGGGTTAGGTAGGGCATATCAGTATTATAAAATACTGGACAAATGGGGACAAAGCACGTCCTTTTTGCGCTATAGATATATATGTTGCTATAATTTGCTAATGAATGGTGTGCAGCAACTTTTGCAAAAGTAAGAATGTATTAACTGCATCATATCGCTGTATATTTGTCTGAGACTGAAATAAGAACAAACTGGCCCTTCATTCTTTTCATTCGGATATTTATCAACTCTTACAGTGACCCTTATAAATGTGCGACTCATTAAGTCGATTGCACCTGAGCGATCAAGGGTTGTATTATACGATTACCACGGCTATCAAATGAGTTGACAGTACAGATATGTGCACGATAATATATATTTCAAGTGAAGAAAAAAGGACACTAACAGAGGCGTCGATTCACACACGTTAGTATATTACGTTGAACACACGAGCTACGATTGATCTAACGCACCTATACCCAAGTAAAAAAAATGTGTCGATAGCCCTAGGGCAAATATGATTTCTAATGAATAGAACAAAAATTGGCCAACCGAACATTCAGAATACAACGTAATGCCTCGATCAGCGTCCGTTTAATAATGGCAAGCTATTTGATGAAGCCGAAAATTCCTTTGATCATATCATTTTTAGCACTGATATACATATGATGCTGGGTTCTTTCACTTGTATTAGTTATGTAGATGGGCGGGAATATTAATACTATTCGTGCAGAGACACAATATGTTCGGGATAATAGGATCGACTCTGAATTCATACTGTTATCAATCCAAGTAGTATAGAACCTGGGGGTACGAGCGCAGTTTCCAAATTGATTCACATAAGCCAGCGTGCAGTGCGTTCGCACCTCCCCAGTCTCTATATTACTGTGTCAACCAGCACTTCCAGCCGATCTTCTCCAGGGCCACACTAAAAGAGGCGATCACCATGACCTTGAGGAATAAGCTCTTCTAAACGACTCACACGCTCCAAAAGGTCCTCATACTTTGATTCCAAATCCCTCACATCAATCTCAAGGTCCACCATCTCCTCCGTTAAATAATCTACATCTACATTCTTTCTTTTTCCATAGAGCGCACAGTCTTGACATTGACCCGCCTGCGGATGTTCTCCATGGTCTTACCGAACACAGAGTTATTCATCAGCTTATACAGGTCCTTCTCAAAGTCGCTGGTGGCCACCTTTAGCAGATCCGTATTCATCCTAATGTAAGGCTCCATCCAGGGGCTCTGGTCAAAGACAAGTGCACGATGGATCTTGGTAAGTCGCATCCCCAAAGACAGATAAAGCTTGAGGTTTCTGTAGTGCACCACATACTTTTCCTTATTCCGCAGGTTTGGCACCAGCTTTTCAACCTTGCCCAAGGTTCCACCCAACTCGCCTAGGAGGTTCTTCTGATAGTTCGACAACCAGTCGTTCTCTACAAGAAGCCGCTCTGGAGCCAGCGGGTAGTAGTTGTGATCGTTATGAAGTGCAGTAGGATACGCCAAGTCAACCTCAAGTATGTATCCAGTTTCAGCATCATCTGGGTGGTCCTGTATCTGTAGATCCTCCGGCCGAGCCACCCATTCAATGCCCACAGTTGGCAAAGGCTGACTCATAGCCCACCCATACAAATTGTTAGCATCAAGGTACTGAATGTAGCTCGTTGGTTTATCCTTGTCAAAGTCATCCACGAGCGGGTTATTGGCCTTAGCGTGGCGGCGCGACACCATGCTTATACCACCACTTAGACCATTCTCAATGAACAGATGCTTGTCATAGTCGGTGAGTAGCTTGAGTTTTACGCCTGTGCTCTTAAGCAAAGCATCCCACGACAAACCGGGGCTGGTATAGTAGTGGGCCGGATCCAACCCGTACTGCTTAAGACAGGTCTTGCGGAACACCTCAAACCCATCAGCCAGGAGCAGTACATCTGTCTATAGGTACAGGTTATGGTAGTCACCCATGTTATTACACCCAAACACGCTCCAGACCTTTTGTGCGTGTACGTAGTCCACAACAGATATACCCTCCTCAGAGAGATTGCTGTAGAACTCCTGGATTGGCGGCAGAGGGGAATCAAACTTTTCCCAGCTGTCCATGAACTCATAGGGGAAGACGGGACTATCACCCGCTCAATTCCTGATGGTTGGGCTTTACAATGTGACGACGGTGTGTTAATAATATTGGGTCTTGATACCAGTCTGGGTGGCGGATGGATTCCTTCAGGTCTTCACAAAGGTGGCCGGCCCTTGAACTTTAGCATCTTTAACCCACTTTATATCCACCTCGATCAAGTCAGTACCACGCACAACATACTTGATGGTGCGCCCACTACGCTTCTTGAAGTTGTGGGTTGTGGGGACTGCTCTTTCGGTGATATCATAACCACAAACATTGCTAATCCTGTGTCAAAACGTGTTGGAGCAGGAGACATGAAACGGTTAAAGGTTCAGATTAGAGATAATAAGGGACGTTTATTGAAAATCACGATCTTCCTTTTGGCGTTGTTCTTCAATTTACAAGAGGTCAATAAAGGCGAGTATTTATGGAACACAATTGAAAACGGATCAGGGCGTCGCCGACCTCTCCAAATATGCAACAAAGACCTATGTAGAATCACAAAAAAATGGCGGTACTATGACTGGAGACCTTGAAATGGGAGATAATATAATCGTTCAGTTGGGAGACCTAATATCGCCAACGGATGCTGCTAATAGAAAATATGTTGATGACAGACACAGACAGCCTCGCAGGGACCTGAGAGAACACATAAGCTCCCAAACGAACCATCTCATTACTATTTGGGCAGAAGCAAGTGGCCCCCTTCGCAGAGGATATGAGTGGTCGTTTGGCCATGGGGCTAGGGGTCGAGACTCACAAGACTCAACCTGTGGATATACCATGTTATCCATTCGTATGGGGTTGTCTTCTGGTGTGGGTGCTGATACTGCCGTTATAACAGTCGTTCCTGTTATTAATGGAATGAATCAAGCGGTAGGAATAAGTAAGTCTACCAACCAAGGGGGTGTAGTAATATCTTTAGACCAGCCTTTGCATCTAGAACAAGGCAACGTTATTAACAGAGGGGCGACTTGGTCTGTAGTGTCACTCCTAATTGAACTTGACTTATAGACTTATGTGCCTATAACGGTAGTATGAAACAACAACCAACTATGCTGCCTGATGAGAATCCGGGCCACTCCTATCGGATGAATGAGATCAGTCTCAAGAAGCAACACCTTGAGAAAGAAATTGGTGCTATGTATATAAAATATAGGTGTGCAGTAAACTCAGTGGACGCTGTAGACACTGCTTTAGTTGCTGTGGGTATGTGACTTGGCGCAAGTGGTGCGGGTCTGATGTCTACGGTGGTTGCTGCCCCTATTGCTTCAGTGTTGGGGGCTACTGGGGCCGCTTGTAGGCTACTTGTAATTGCTGGGAAATAATTCGTCAGTTGCCGACTAAGCATCAAGGTGAAAAAATGATCAGATCCGCATTCTAGCGCAGAGTAAACTGAATACCATTGCTGACATTGTATCAACAGCACTTGAAGATGGTAATATCTCAGATCATGAGTTTAAACTCGTTTTAGCTGAGGTCACAAAATATACCCAAATGAAAGGCGAAATTAAGGCCAGATCTGTAAAAAAACGCGCCAGACTTTCAATTGATGAACAAAAAACAAAAAAAAACCGCGCTGAGCCAACGTGAAAAAGACGAAGATTTGGAAGGTATCAGTCAAAAATTGGGTGCTTCTTTACCATTTAGCGGACTGTGAATGATATGGACCCGCCTCAATACATAGAATAAACCCAGTGTGCGCAGACATATTTGGTCTATACCTATCTATTTAAACAGTAGATAGTATAAGGTATAGCTTGGTAATGGAAAAAGTGATTAAAACGTTCTGTATCTCACATGACAGGATCAGAAAAAAGACAACTCAGTGGGAAAATAAAAGAAAGCACTGCATAGGTGGAAGCGACTACTCCGCGGTTATTGGTCAGGACTACTTTAACAGCTATAATAAGAAGCTGACCGAGAAAACTAGCAACGAGGGCGGCCACACAAGTGTTGCCTGCCTCTGGGGCCAGGTCTTCGAGGAGGTTGCAATTGCAGTCATTGAGAGCAGATACAACACAAATGTTTACAGGAACAACATTTACATCCACCACGGAGGGGAGGATACAGCTTACTCCCCAGAAGAATTTTGTGTACTCCCGGTCCAGTCTGATGGTGACCTCCTCTGTCCTCCTGGGGATCCAAGTCAGGAGGAGATTGCACTGCTTGAAATAAAGTGTCCTTACACACGTATTCCTGGGAGGATTATCCCGCCCCAGTTATAACCTCAAATTCTGCTCGGGCTTCACCAC